>OY726521.1:77225261-78425261 GCA_963383655.1 Bathymodiolus septemdierum
TAAGAATGATAAGAAAAATAAATTCCATATTCATATTATGATATATTATCTAGAAATTAGAATAATATCACTGTATAGCTTATTATTGTGCCCCGATGTTACTTTGATGATTTCCTTCATTTGTTTATAATGTACAAAATGTAAGACACACAAGACAATTAATAAGATGTTTACTTAGTGTGCTGTAACAGGCTGTACTTTATAATTCATATTGACAAAATATTGAGCTCAGTAATCAACCACATGCCTGTGTTTCCACAAATATTCTTGAAAACAATAGGGTTGCTACGTATGTGTACTGTAGGTAGGCAAAACTTGAAAACAATTTTTTTTTTATACAACCACAAAGTTTTGCAGTCATATGGTATGGTGCTATCATCGTCTGTTGGTAAGCAAAATGGTTTCCATGCGATAATTTTTTTTGACACCTTATACAAAATGTATGTAGTTCTAGTTTTGAATTTTTGAAGCAAAGACCCAGCTGCCTTCGCACAGAAATAAGTCCAAAAATGGCAATAATAGCATTAGGGTAGGCTTTAAAAATTGATGGTTTGGTTTGGTTTATGATGTTTAATGCTACTTTCAACAATATTTCAGTTATATCGTGGCTGTCAGTTTTATTGGTGGAGGAAACCGGAGTACCTGGAGAAAACCACTGACCTGTCGCAAGTCACTGACAAACAGGGTTCGAACTCACAACTTTAGTGCTGATAGACACTGATTGCACAGGTAGTTGTAAATCCAACTACCATACGATCACGGCCATGTTAGCAGAAACAAATCATCAGCACATATGTTTTTGTTTTGCCTTGATTGACTATTAGTATGTGACAAAGTGGTACCTTTGAACATTATTGCCGAAGCACTACATAGCTCGTGACCTAAAATATTTATCATAATTATTAATGCTAGCAATTTTTACAATCACAAAATACTTCAATCTGAAACGCAATTAAAAAGACAATGGACGCCATATTTTCAAACCTCTGATGTTATTATTATTTTTTTTACCTTTTCATCTTCATATTTAATTTGTATGTTTGAAGTACAGTTAAATATTTTATTATATTACCGGTAATTGCACTCTGAAAAAAATGGATCAATTTTGTATTTGTATGAAGGTGTCAATAGAGTGTAATGGGACTAGTTACCTTCCTTCCAGCAAACCTATTATACCATATGAAATATGAACTGGACTATTGGGCGTCATGAAATTATACAGTACAGTCTGTGACACCACACTAAGTAAACAGCTTATAGATATTGGCCATGTTTATAATCTTTTTATTCCAGACATTTTCTGTTTGCTGTCAAACAAATGACAGAAAGGCCCTTATACAAAAATATACCATCCAATTATTGACTTTATTACCACTCTGTGTAAACTTAGGTGAAGTGACATTGGTTTGGGAATGAAATTCTCTTTTATTATTTGATTTTTTTTTAAGTGCATTGATGTTTTAAAGGACCGGGAACAGTGGAAGCTTTGTTGAACTGTTCAGATATATTTTATGTGTGGGATGTGTTTGAAATACAAATATATGTATGTGTTTTCAGTTAAAGAAAAACTGTGTGTATTTCTTACCTATGAAGCATTCGATTGTACATGCATATATAACACATCTTTGTATTACGGTTCTTTTGCAAAAACTTTTTACGTGTTATGTGTTAGTTATATCTATTTCCAACCAAGAGGCCGTCATGGTCATGATCGTATGGTAGTAGGATTTACAACTACCTGTACAATCAGTGCCTATCACCACTAACGTTGTGAGTTCGAATCCCGCTCATGGCGAGGTGTACTCGATACAGTATTATGTGATAAACTTTGTCAGTGAATTGCAGCAGGTTGGTGGTTTTCTCCAGGTACTCTGGTTTTCTTCACCAGTAAAACTGACCACCAAGATATAACTGAAATGTTGTTGAAAATGGCATATTGAACATAACCCCCCCCCCCCCCCCCCCTCCCCTCCCTCCCTCCCTCCTCTCCACTAGCCCATTTCCAACAAGTACTACTGTCCACAACATCTAGTAAAGATTTGCAAAAAAATATTCACTTTTAATTGACACATGTACTTTTGCAATATATCAAATATACTTTTAAAGATGTCTATATTGTGCTTATTTTACCATATTCTAATATATATTCCTTGAGATATAGATATATTGTACACTGTATAAATATATAAAATGTAGATGTAGAAATATTATTGTTGTTTAACGCCAAGTGAGTAATTTGTTTTAGCTACAACTGTGTATCATATGAGAACAAGTTACATTTCAATGATCATATAATTATATAATGATGATGTCTGCTTTGTACTAGACAGTAGTAGACCCACACTCCTTGTTGGATTTTTATAGTGCTAGCTCACTGAAACAATAGTTTCTCCACTTTGACACATCCTGATTCTGTGCCAACCATTCTTTTCTCCTACTCATTAGTTCTGTGTGTTTACCAGAGATTAGCGGCAAATACCAATTTTGAAGACTTTGGTTTGACCCGATCTGGGCTCGAACCCATGGCATGATCTACCACACTTGAGGTGAACATGCTAACCATTACACTACTGGTCATGTGGTTTACAAAAATGTATACTAACAATATCTGACTTGAGTTTATAATAAACAAGAATTTCTCATCATGGATCAAATCAACAATGCATCAGTCCAGTTAAAACAAAGATTAATTGAGAGATGTCAGCTGATGTGAAGATGTATCAGCTCTTTATTATGCTGTTGTTGATATATAATATATATGTAGCTTGTGTACACATTGTGGTATAATCTAGATTTGTTCAGTCTGATTTTAGGTTTGAAAAAGTACATATCAGCGTATGAATCGAGCATTCTGTGATTTTTTTTCATTTGAAATAAGCATGTAGAGTGAAAACTGTCTAAACCAAACCCTGAATAAAACGAAATCTTGTACAAGCCGAACTTTAGATAAAGACTTTTTGGCACAGACTGATTACATTGCTTTTTTTCCATGAATTGCTTTTCAAATTACTTTCAATTACATTGGAATTTCTGCTTGAGGAGTATAAAGTATCTCTGGGTTTTTTTTGTGTTCTTGATGCACTCCATTTGGTATGCACTTGGTAATTGTCTTACACTGTAATTGAAACTATTTATCAACTATCATTCCCAGATAAGTCATAATAATTAACTTCATTTGATTTCATTAATTTTAAATATTTTTTGTTTCTAATATTAAAAAATGTAAAAAAATCAGAAGAATTAACTCAATACCAATAATTGGCATTTAATTTGTAACATTGTTTTTATAACAGTTAATAATAATCCTAGCCTCAGGACATATCCTTTCACCACTTCACTATTAATTTGACAGGGACAAAAGACTCCCTTGATAATTATGTCAAAGACAATATAAAGTCTTTAACAAACTCCATGTCCTATGTTCAGGTGTTCAGGTGAATACAATTTAAAGTTTTACTATACAAGAATTTTTCCAGTAAAGTCATAACATACAGGAATGGAGAAGATATTCAGGCCAGAAAGGTGTTCTCTTGGGGACAAACTTTTGAAATGCTAATGATGATCAAATGTAACAATGAATTATAACATTTCAAAACCATAACAATGTTTGTACATATACATTGTATATATGTTCCAATGTTAAACAATGCACATAAAATGTTCATATTTGCTTGTTTGCATTTTGTCCTTTATCATGTTTATGTATTAAAAGTAATTGAAATGTAATTAATTACATTGGTAATGTAATTGAACTGTAATTAATTACATTTCAAAATTGATGTAATTGTAATTTAATTGAAGAAATCAGCATGTAATTGAAAAGTAATTAATTACTTTTGTATGTAATTGACCCCAGCCCTTTGCACATGTAAACTTGTTTTTGTCATCAATATTTAAGAAATATTGCTCACGTACTTGACCTTAAATAGCAATCAATCATTCAGAATGCACAATAAAACCATACACTTTGGTATCTATGTGCAATATGGTGTACAATTACAGTTAAAGTACAAACAGAAAAAAAATCTAAAAATAGTGTGATTTCATCATAAATTATTTTTATTACAAGAAAATCAATGTTAATTTTGAAATTATTTAAATTTATATTTATATCAGAAATTGTAAGGAAGCTGCAGAAATAATTGTTACTGGTAATATTAATAAGATAGGGTATAATATGGAAAACATTGTCTAGTCAAACACCATTTTATGTATGTTGGCAAGATAAATATGGCTGATATTTTTGTCCTTAAAAATTGCTGTTTTTTTAATTTATGGTAATTTATTTATTATCTATTTTAGCAAATGCAATGCTACAAAAGAGTTCACAAAGTCAAAGTTATAAATACCTTTTTGTTAGGTCACCTGGCAGAAATTGACAATGACAGCTATTGTCATCACAGCATCACTTCAATTCTTTTCTTTAAAAAAAAAGTCATTAAAATGAATGGAACCATTAAATTAAACTTGCCAGATCTGTAGAGATCTTTCTTGAATTATCTTCATACTAAGTTTATTTTTTATTATTATTTACGATTAATTATTGAAACTACAATTAAAAAATAATGGGTAGGATAATTTTTTGTGTATTAGGTACGTTTTTAATTAGGCACAAGTGAAAAAAATAAAACTTTTGATATTTAAATCTGTTGATTTATTGACGGCTGTACGATGAGCCTATATACAGTCAAACCTGTATTAAGATGCCACTTTTAGGACACAGAAATAGTGGCTTCATAAGACAGGTGACCTCTTAAAAAAGGTTCAAATCATATGAAATTTTCTATGACAGGACAAAAAAAAAGGTAACCTTTTAATAGAGGTGACTGCTTGATAGAGGTGACAGTATCGGCAGATTTGACTGTATATGGGCACCTATGGGCATTTTAATTTTCACTAGTAAAACTTGAAAGGGATAGGTCAGAAGATTTTGTTCAATAGCAACAGGCCATAATAAGGACCACTTAGTTCTAACAAGCAATGATTGTATGCACACATATTGCGACCTTCTCCAAGGAAAATTTTAAGGCACCTGTTTTTGTTGTCTGTCCAAAGAGTGAGTTGTGTATTTGATTCACCCTGCAATAGCAGTGGACACACCCTTTTGGAGGGGTTGTACCCAAGCAGCAGATGAACTAGATGCTATTGCTATGCTCTTGAGTGTCTGAGGTTCCCTCGAGAATAATTCTACTGAAAAATCTAATTACATATATTCAATAAATTTTCATTTTAAAGGAGATGAACATTTGTATTCATCTACAATTTATTTTAAAATTGGGGATAAAGTGATCATTTTCTTTAATTTGTAGAAGGTGGGTTCTTTCTATTGAAATGTTAATGTGAACATTTTTTTATTGAACATTTTTTTTTAGATACAAGAACCACAAGTATAAAAGTTGATTTACCAAGAATGTCCATATTAGGTATTTCCTTTACAACCCCCCACCCCCACACCACCTCCCTCACCAACAACAACCACCAAGAAAAGAGCAAATTAGAACAAGTTACTGCAATTACATACAATGCATGTATGATTTATTTCTTACATAAAATAACTTTTTTTGACAATTAGTATCAAATTGAACAAATCTGCACCAGAATTGCATCAAAAAACATATTATTATGTTGAGTAGGAATAATTTATTGTAAAATCTGACTATTTGTGACTTAAAAAACTTTATTAACTTGTAAAAGATCATCTGTAGTTGATATAGCCGTGTTGATTCAGGTTGTAAATTCTTCTAATGATGCGTTCCCAAGTGCAAAACAAGATTTCATCATAACTAAACAGTTGTATCTATGAAAAAACATTAAATGTACTAGAAAATAGTGTTAATAATGAGCTATATATAACATGTTGTTTTGAGCAATTGATAGTGGATTTTTTTCTGGCAATATATGATGTTTCCCACAAGTAATACTACAAATGTACTGTACGTGTAGTATTAATGGCTATGCAGCATATACACAATAGTATGCTGTATATCCATAGCTACATGTACATGTAGTTCAATATAAGCAGAAGAATAAAAATTAAAAAGTTCAGCAACGTTACATACAGTACAGTCAGAGACATAGCGTGATAAATCACTGTGATAGACGTATCGCTCATCTTGGTGATTTGGATATACATTTTTGTATCTTCAAAATTTCTTTTACCTTTAGAGTGTTGCTTACTATCACCCAAAAGGCATCAGATAGTAAGTAAATAGATTAAATTGACCAAAAGATATATCAGTATCACTAAGAAGAGTGATACGTCTATCACAGTGATTTACCACGCTATGTCTCTGGCTGTACCATATATTGTTTGTTATTTTTCTTAGTTGAAAGATACCTAACTTCTTATGTATATTACAGTGCAATAGTGCTGTACATGTGGATCCAGACTTTACAAAAAGAGGAGCCACACTTGACATTAAATGAAATATTTTTGCAGAAACAAGGGGAGACAACTTTGAGCCATACTCTGGATCCAGTTAATTTCATCTATAGCTTATTGATGTGTGTGGTGCAGTAAAGCAGTTCAATTATTAAGTCTAGGCCTGTTTTAAATATTTTGATATATATTTTTTAGGCTGCCGCTGGAGGAAATCTAGGTTTGTGTGGAAATGAAGCCCCTCTATCACCATTATTGTCTACTGGTCCGTTTTTAACAGTCCATTTCAGGTATTGTATATTATTTATACAGACATGTCCGGCCATCCTTGCCAAAATGATTACTGTGTTTTCACTTATTATCATTAGTGTCAATTTTCATGGATTAGCTGGAAAAAAAATTGTTTTCTTTTTTCGTCGTTTAGATACTTTCTAATACATGTAACATCTCTTGTTATGCATATACCGGTATGCCTTTCATAGTGCAGTGAATTTTGTGGTTTGATATCGATTTTTGTGGTTTGATGGTACCAACCAAAACCACGAAAATTGGTATTCAACGAACACAAATGAATTCATAGTATTATATCAAGTACGGTAATTCTTTGGGAGCAAGTGAGCCAAAATGCATGAAGCGGATAGTTAAAATCAGATAACGCTGCCTATATGCCTGTAACTATTTACTTGGTTGATTGTCATTAAATCAGTCATAGCTACATTTGTATCTATAGGTAGACACTGACTTTGTCATACATTGCCTATGCTTGTAACTATTTACTTAAGCAGACACTGACTTTGTCATATGTTGCCTATGCTTGTTACTATTTACTTAGGCAGACACTGACTTTGTCATACGTTGTCTATGCTTGTAACTATTTACTTAGGCAGACACTGACTTTGTCATATGTTGCCTATGCTTGTTACTATTTACTTAGGCAGACACTGACTTTGTCATACATTGTCTATGCTTGTAACTATTTACTTAAGCAGACGCTGTCATACGTTGCCTATGCTTGTAACTATTTACCTAGGCAGACACTGACTTTATCATACATTGTCTATGCTTGTAACTATTTATCTAGGCAGACACTGACTTTGTCATATGTTGCCTATGCTTGTAACTATTTACCTAGGCAGACACTGACTTTGTCATACGTTGTCTATGCTTGTAACTATTTACCTAGGCAGACACTAACTTTGTCATACGTTGTCTATGCTTGTAACTATTTACCTAGGCAGACACTGACTTTATCTTACGTTGCCTATGCTTGTAACTATTTACTTGGTTGATTGTCATTAAATCAGTCATAGCTGTTCATCTGTCTATAGGCAGACACTGACTTTGTCAGCTGTCATTATTATTTGCATATGCACACATGAAACAAATATATAAAAGACCACTGTTTAGAGTGAGTATAATAGTATATAGTAATCTGTTCTCGTGGGAAATTGAGAAATGAAAATTGGCATTATATTGGAATTCATTCATATTTCACAATCCTGTGAGATTTAATAAAGGGAAAAAATTAATAGCAAATTTGGTTAATAATATTTAATAAATGTTACGTGTATATGTATTAAACCAATAAAACTTATTTTACATTGATCATGAAATTGTTTATATGCATACAGCTACATGTATGAGATCAAATGAATTACCGTCATTGTCGTGATCGTATGGTAGTTGGATTTACAACTACCTGTGCAATCATTGCCTATCATTACTAAAGTTGTGACTTCTAACCCTCTTCATGGCGAGGTGTACTCGATACAACATTATGTGATAAAGTTTGTCAGTGACTTGTGACAGGTTGGTGGTTATCTCTGACAGCTTCGGTTTCCTCCACCAATAAAACTGACTGCCACGATATAACTGAAATAAAGTGGCATTAATATCATAAACCAAACCAAACCTGAAATATAACTGTTGTCTCTCTTTTTTTTTCTCTTTTTTTTTTACTATTATATTGAAACTAGCAAAATCGGTGTTATGCTGTATTAAATAAGAACTTTTTAACAAGATTAATTCGTCCATAAGATCTAACAGACATGATTTAAGCTTGGAATGAACTTCAATCTTCTTACATACTTTTCTAATCTTGATCTCAAAGAAGCTTATGTTATACATGCCGATTGCCTTACAAATTACATAAAATCTTTCTAATTACAGGAATTTCTTATCGTCTCTTTCCATCTTAACTGCAATTCGGAAGACATATTTTATACCACTAATCCTTACATGTATGACGGGATATGTCATCACATATTTTTTAAGGTTTTATCTGTTAACAATTTCTAATCTCTGCCACCCCATAGACATGTAATAAGTGCCAATATATTAGAAGTAAAAAAAAACAACAATTTAGATAAAAGAAGGGCAATTATAATGCAGAGACATCTTGTCGTGGAAGGATTTGTTTTTTATCGTGTGGGCTGGTTTGCGCTTTGTAGTGCATCATAAAAACATATTGGTGAAATACATGTACTTAACTCAGTAGGTATCGAAGTTATGCAGTATTATTTGATCAACATCACTGGGAAGCTTGCTTCTTATGCCCATCGTGATGTACACAATCCCACTATCACAAGCGAATTCATGTAAAATGTTTTGATAATTTTTTGCTATACTAGCTGTTTATTACATTATCTCCATGAAAAAAATGGCGTGCAAAATCGTAGCTAATAACGTGAATAAGTTAACTATTCTTGTTTAATAATCTGGACTCTCCTGTACGTTTGTGTAAGTAGTTGGCTTTTATCTGCTTATGCCATCATTGTCTTAATCTGTCATCACTAATGTTACAAAATATATTATATGAGGAGTTTTGATTAATATTCCTGCCTGTGACGAGGTGTACTTCTTTTATACAGCTTTTATATTTTTAAGTTTGTCATAGAAAGATCATGGTTTTCTCTCCAGATCTGGATACCTACGTATACATACTCTAGTGTCCTCCACCAATAATACTGACTGCAATAATATAATTTAAATAATGTGGTAAATGAATATAGCCCTGCCCCATTACCCTGTCTTGAAAAACGTACCGTATCGGCTATTAAAAAACTCTTGGGAACCATGAATGTTTATTGAAAATTTCAAATGCTCGTGGAATTGATGTGACAGTCTTGGTCGTTTAATGGTTACTGTGCATGCCTCAAGTGTGGAAAATCATGGGTTGGAAACCCCTGTCAGGTCAAACCAAAGACTATATATAAAATCAATATGTGTTGCTTCTCTGCTAAGCACACAACATAAAAGAGTAAGGATTAGTACTGGTGTTGCCTGTTTGATCCAGTATCAGGATAATGGGTTCGAGTGGAGTGACATGTCTACCTGTGGACTATTTTTACAGTGAACTAGTACTTTAAAAATCAAACTTGGGGTGTTGATCTAATACAAAACAGACATCATGCATCATCATCTCAATAAAAAAGTAACTTACAATATAGCTTGTTCTCTCCATGGAATATAGCTGAAAAATTGCTCTCATAGCATTAAGCAACATTCACTCCCTTACTTCGCTCATGGTGAGGTGTACTCGATAATGTATGTGAGTGACTTGCGTCAGGTCGATGGTTTTCCCCAGTTACTCCGGTGTCCTCCACCAATAAAACTGACCGCCACGATATAACTGAAAAAATGTTACTAATGTACTGTCCGTTACAATTTTGCCACGATAGAGGTTTAAATTTCTCTTTTACATTTTGTACGTTATACAATACAGTCAAACATGTTCATGTGGTCACCTCTATTAAGCAGCCACATGTATTAAGAGGACACCTTTTCTTTTCCTGTCGTAGAAAATTTCATATGAATTTAACATCTTTTAAGAGGACACCTATCTTATAAGGCCACTTTTTCTTTGTCCTCTTAATACAGGTTTGATTGTACTTATCCACCGTTTTATCTAGTCTTTTTATTCTAGTAGCGGAAAAAAATTAACAATTTTGATATTTGGCAGAAATGGTAGATGAATATATTTAGTGTCAGATTTTTATGATAAATAGGAATCGTATCATTTAATTCATAATAACAGGTAAATTGACCCAGACTACTTGGCTAATTTACTGTTTGACACTGAATTATTAAGTGAAACATGCATTTACTTTAGCCTCAGTACTAGATACTGACATATAGTCATTATATTGAAGCTTGTTATGTCTTCAGTAATAGGTTCTGTAATGACCTGTCATATATTTACTATTAATTTGTGGTGACTTATGACTGTCAGCATATCTAGAGCTGCATGCACTTAATGGTGTTGATTTTGTGGGAATATGAAATATACAATTCTTTGATCATGAGTATGTGAACTTTCAAGAAACAAAAAGTGGCTGGAAATTTTATATTGGATAATTTTTTTCAAGGCTATGATTAAGGTTTCTGATTTCTGATAACTGTGTATTGTATTTTTTTCATGTACAATGTATCTGTTTTGATTGATCTTGAATTATCACTGTAATTGGCTGGTTTTCATACATTTTGAAATGGTATAAACAATTACTTTGTCAATAAACTTAATAAAAAAAACAAGATTATTTGCAAGATATGAGCGACTTTCAAAAAGGAACAAAGGGAATTTAATTAGGCTTTAGGACAGAAGGAGGGTGACTTCAGCTGCAACAAGACGATAAATTTCTCTACTTGGCCTGGTAGGATGTGCCCTGGTCAAGAGTTTTTTTTGCTATTAAGACATTTCTATATAGAGGAAAGACCAGCAATAATGAATTTTCTTGCAAACAGTTGGCAAACTTTATTTTCAGAAATCATTAGTCCAATGGAAAAACCAGGAATTATATGGTTTTCTTATGAAAATTTATTGTCTTTTTGGTGGAGATGGCAACTCCCAAGGTGGCTTCTACATCTAGTTGATTAATGTTTTTTGAATGTCAAAAATTAACAAGATAAAAAAATCTAAAGTTCACATTTTCTTGTAATGTAAAATCAAGTTGTGTCTTATGGAGCGTAGTGTATTTGATGCCTGATCTTAATGATATTGTGTAAATCAGTGATTAAAATTTTCATTTAGAAGTCTTTTACGCTGAGCAGTAATTAATGGTATTTCAAAATACATTTTGTAGACAGTCGTTTACATGATTAAAAAGTGACCCCCTTGGGACATCCTCACAACTATTATATCTAGCAAATTGAGCTATTTCTGTACAGTATTAGGAAGAACAATGCATTGCTTCATTTTATGATTGATCTCCACAATATGACTGAAATATTGTTGAAAGTGGCATTAAACACCATAACCCACCCTCATTTTATTCCTGTCACCAAGGTAGTGTTTTTGGTGGTAATAGGAATGCACTAGGTTAGAAAGTAGGCTGTATAGGCTCTCTTGGAAAACTGGTTAACTGATACAGTATCATGTAGAAATGATTGTTTGTTGGTCTTCATACATGTACATTTATATCAAGATTGTGTTTTATATGAAGGTTGAAAAGCGAAGATTGACCCACAGTCCAACATATGCATGCACAATGTAGTTTTACCTATATCTGGGATATTTCAATAGTTTTTTCTCAAAAACATTGAACTCTTGTAAGATCAAAATGTACCAACCCCATGCCAAGTTTCCTGTCTGGCGAACGTCATTCTCCATTTCATTAGTTAAAAAACTTGTAGTCAATCTTGATTAAACTGCTAAATTGTTCAGACCCAATCAACCGTATCGGTGGTGTAATGGTTAGTGTGCTCACCTTGAGTGCGGTAAATCGTGGGTTCGAGCCCTGGTCAGGTAAAACCAAAGATTATAAAATTGGTATTTGTTGCTTCTCCGCTAAGCACTTAGCATTAAGGAAAAAGAGCAAAGACTGGTTGACTCGGAATCAGGATAATGTGTCAGAGTGGGCCAATATGTCTATCCGTGGACTGTTGTTTCAGTGAGTTAGCGGACCTCATCATCATTTCATTGAAAATTAAATTGTTCTCGCCATGATATAGCTGAAAAATTGCTGAGTTGGCATTAAACAACAATCACTCACTTCTGACCCTATCTATTGATTACAACAATAACACTTTTTCATTGTCCTTTTTTATGTTCAATGTTTTGGGGTGAAAGGTGGTTGTTATATGCTTTGTAGATATTGGTGGTATTGTTGATCATCACTGTTTAAATTTTCTTTTCATAATCTATCAATCAAAGATTGTACATGTGTATGAATGATAATTGAATTGTTCTTTAGGAATAGTAATGTTTTTCATCATGTTTAGAATGTATTTTAACTGATATTAATATTCACATCTATTTTTAATCAAATTACAAAATGTGTAAGCATATATACAGACGTAAATATGCAGGGTCTTAAGACTAATAAGAGCCTCTGGTTTCCAGTTTGTTTTCTCTTGTCCATATTGCAAGCTCTACAGTGACAACTCATCATGTTAACAATTACCAGTAACTACAGATGCTTTATATATCATTGGTTTTCTCTGGGATAATTTGTTTGATGCTGGAAATAAAATTGGTTCCAATGATTTAAGCTGAAAGTGGCATTTAACCTAATACAAATAAACCACAAACATAAATATTTGTCAATCCTATTGATAAATAATTTATAAGTGACAATTAAATTGTAGATTTTTTATGTGATGCTGTCATGCAATCATACTACAGGAATCAAGACATTAAGGCATTCAAAGAGCACATTAATTCTGATCAAATCACATATTTTTGAACTTATTTCACCTTAAATTAGTCGTTTATGTTATTTTTTTGTTGATTTGTGTGAAAAATTAATTTGTAAAGCTATTGAAATGGAGCCATATACATTTTGATCCAATAGCAATATTGAGAAAGAAATGTGTTTGTTTTTACCATTAAATGATAATGGGAAAAGATCGTCAAAGATAGTACTAAGTAGAGTAAATTAGTCATGTATGATCTATTGTCATGAAATACAATGCAAAACGTATTCTATCCTACAATGTAACATTAGAAAAAGACCTATAGATTTAATAACCTTGAATTTATTTTGAGCTCAGTCATTTGTAGTTGCGGAACCATACATATGATGTTTTTTTGATAGATGTGGACTGTTGTTACATCACAAAAAACATCACAAGGACCAAAAGAGCTACGGTTCTGCAGCTAAGTCCTTTGATACTGGACATGCTATGTAGCAATGTTGATCTTGTCTTACATACAAACAATGTACAAACAGTGTCCATCTGATACTGTATTTAATTAATGTTGTGTCCGGATCCTAGCCTACAAACAAGCCCCATCCTGTTTTTTTTTTTTTATTTATAATAATTGATGCAGTTTTCCAACAGGAAAAATAGTTTTTTGGGTATATGGTTGCCACTTTCATCCATCTTTCCTGTCCATCCATTCAAACAAGCTCCATCCTTTTTTTTTTAATTGATCAATTAATGCATTGTTTTCTACATGACAAAATAGTTTTAAGGTGTAAAGTTGCCATTTGAATCCGTCCTTTCCGTCCATTCAATTCAAACGGTTTCCTGATGATATCTTGAGCTACATTACATTCATGTTAGACATACATCAGTCTCATGTGTTCTGATTAAGTAATTATTATACTGTATTAGTGGAAATATTCACGTGGAGAAAAATAGGTATTTGACTAAAATGTGGGAATAATAACCACCATGCAAAAAATTGTTTAATTTATGTGTTCAACTGGAAACGATAACATCTTCACAAAATTAACCGCCACATGAATGGTTTGTAAAACAATCATAAAATTTACCCCTCACGAAATTACCCATGTATACAGTAATAACAAAATATAGGTAAGGTTCCATCTACAACTAAAATGCTTTGTATCGTTTTTATACTGTACCCCTTTAAAATGGTAAAGCATGCCAAAATATATCTAATTTGTATCATATTTTGAGTTCTATTCGACAGAATACTTGTTACAATATACAGGTGAAGTACAAAAGTTTGGTTGGTTTTTGGTTGGTTTGATGGTGTTTAATGCCGTTTTCAACAGTATTTTAGTTATATCGTAGCGGTCAGTTTTATTGGTGGAGGAAACCGGAGAAAACCACTGACCTGCCGCAAGTCACCGACAAACTTTATAATGTTGTATTGAGTATACCTGGCCATGAACAGGATTTGAACTCACAAAGTTAGTGGTGATAGGCACTGATGGCACAGGTAGTTGTAAATCCAACTACCATTATATATGTAGCAATCACGACTACGATGGCCCCCAAGTACAATCGTGAGTGCCCCTTTTCTTCATTATGAATATAGAATTCCCATTTTAAAAAGTGCATGTCTTTTGTAATTGTCTCAAGAATAAGGCTGTGATAAATTATTTCATTAGATAAGTTACTTGTATTTAGCAACTGTTTCAGTTAGATAGTCTCATTTTCCAATAAAGAATATAGGAGTTATAAATACCACTACGGGTTATAAATAGATACTTATTGTAAGAGAAACCGAAAGTATCTGTAAGATGATTAACAGAAATAAAAATCGTTCAGTTCTTAAAGTTTTGATTTTACTGATGTTTTAAATAGATTTTCTTTTGTTCTTTCTGTTTGCCTCTGTGCAAAGTGAAATTGGTAAAAAAAGATTCCTTGTGCTTAAGATGTACATGCATAATGTTCCTTATCTGTATACATCACCACTAAAGCTGTGAGTTCGAACCTGGTTCATGGCGACATGTACTTGATACAACATTATGTGATAAAGTTTGTCAGTGACTTGCGACAGGTCTGTGGTTTTCTTTGGGTACTCTAGTTTCCTCCAACAATAAAACTGACCACCACGATATAACTGAAATATTGTTTAAAGTGGCATTAAACACCATAAACCAAACCTTATCTGTATATACATGTACACAAGAACGTATACAGCTTATTTGTGTGAAAGACTGTTAAATTGCTCCTTTAACCCTCACCTTTAAAATAGAAATCCATTAATTTCAATCAATGCTCATTTCAAGTTTTTCTACACCAGTAAATTGATTTTTACAGATATCTTGATGAGAGCCCTGTTATTGTTTCATTGTTTGTTCTTGTTATTTTGATTTAATGTCTGCCACACTCAGATGACAGTTGTTTTAGATAACGCTACTAGAATCAATTGATCCTTCTGGTAGTGCTACATCTGTGAGCATTAAAACACAGATGTAGCAGTTATGAGTACCACTCCTCTACACTGTCAACAGGCTAGCCGGCTGCCTCACACTTGTAACTTGAAGGATGATTTATGGAAAAATCTTAAATACATTATTACAAAGCAAACAGGTTGTTGTCACAACTTTTAAGAACATGTAATGTATTTTTATTTATTCACTGTGTAATTAAGATAAAAAGTCTTAAACTCATGTTGCCATATGTTTATGTCTATTTTTCTAATAAAAATGCAGAATTTTGCTCTTTTATAAGTTATGCTTATTGTTGAAGACTCTAACCTTGACTGTGATGGGGTCGTGATCGTATGGTAGTTGGATTTCCAAGTAACTATGCAATCAGTGCCCATCACCAATAACGTTTGTGAGTTTGAATCTCGCTCATGGTGAGGTGTACTCGATATAACATTATGTGATAAAGTTTGTCAGTGACAGTGTCAGTGAAACACCATAGCATTAACCTTAATTTTTGACTGCGATATGCAAATGTGCTGTTCATTTACTTTAATTTGTGTCTTAAGTGTAAACATTTGATAGACTTTCAAGGTCATTTACATCCATATCCTTTCTTGCTAATACATTGTAGTACTCCAAACTTTTTATTCAAGATTGCATACATAAAAGTGTTCAAAATATATGTAACATTTATTTGATACAGTAAATTTCAACGATATAGCTAAAATATTGTTGAAAGTGGCATTAAACACATTAACCCTAACCCCTAGTAAATTCAAAATAAGGTTCAGTGTACATGCATTGTAAGCTATCAAAATCTGAACAAATAAGTGATTTTTTGATACAATAAAAATCCAGCATCAGCCACCAATGAACAATACATTTGCACTTTAACAAACTATAAATAGCCTCAAATTATTTTAAATAGATTTTCTAATAAATTTATTTATACCATTTTTTATTAGTGCATATATTACATAACGGTAGATTGTATTCAAAACATATGGTATCTACTATCATGTATTATACATAGATATTTCTGGAAGAAAAGGTGTACCCTAAATCCATAAATTAAGATGAATTCTAAAACAAAAACAAGGATGAAATTTCCAAAAAAAATTGAGAGAAAGGAGTGAAGGTCTTCTTATCAATTAGAAATAAATAGAAATCATGCATTTATCTTCAGTTTACGGAGGCTGTCGTGATCGTATGGTAGTTGGATTTTCAACTACCTGTGCAATCAGTGCCTATCACCACTAATGATGTGAGTTCGAAACCCGTTCATGGAGAGGTGTACTCGATACAACGTTATGTGATAAAGTTTGTCAGTGACTTGCTACAGGTCGGTGATTTTCACCGGGTATTGTACTCTGATTTCCTCCAACAATAAAACTGACCACCACGATATAGCTGAAATATTGTTGAAAGTGACGTTAAACACCATATACCTACCTACCTCTTCAGTTTACTGTGATATTTGACAGGCTTTTCAGTATTCTTTTTACATCTTCTGGACCAGAGGTCCATTTGAGGTATTACCATCACTTTGAAATCCAACCACTCTATCTTCTGCATTTTAGCTTTTCAAATTTCTATCTTTTTCTCAGAAGTCACATGGGTGGTCCTCAACATCATTTGTGATTTTTCATTTCATTTGGAAATTCAATCATGTTTTCTTATTGGTTGAAATTTATAATATCTTCTTCACAGAAACCACATGTGTGATGAAATTGTTACATTGTAGCTTTATAGGAAGTCACAAACTTATAGGTACATAACTATGTGACAAAAGTTTTCAATTTTACTGTCAATCAGAAATCTAAGATGGCTGCCAACCAATGAACAAGTTAAGCATACATACATTTTAAGGCATGAACTATGTTCTTTGTTGAAAACCCTACTGTGACTAAAATGTAGAACAGCAAGAAAAGCACTTTTCTTTCACTTTAATTTTTGTCTAAGTGTAGTTTTAGATAATGTCTCATGTTCATTTACATCTTTTATATATTATTTCTATCTAATGTACAATGTAAGAACCTGCCGTGAAAATGTTTTAAAATTCTTCTTCTCTGAAACACCTCAATCATGTGATGGCAAACACTTGGCTGGAATGTACTTTTGCATCTGTGATTCATAAGTCAGATTTTAGTTTTTTGGTATGTAATTATAACCCATGGTAACAGGACCACCTTTTTGAACTGGAGAAGGTTCTTATTTATAATGTACCATAGTATTGCTCTGTAGTAAATACCAATGTTTCAAAGACCTGCCATTCTGATTCAATTATTTGATATTTATATACAGCATCTTGTGATTCATTGAAGAGAAAAGTTATGTGTTAACATGAAACATTAATTTACTACCGATCTGTTCAAAAATATAATTCTCTCATCTAAAGATCATGTAACAATTAACACCTTATAATACAGGTGTTACAAATCAAAAGTGTAATTCCCGGCTGTGTGTTACATACGATATCTATTAGCTGCTATAATACAACATCAAAGATCACTTAGTCATTTATAACTCAACTTCTTTTAACCCTTCTTCACTTTGTCTTACAGCGGAAAGACTATTGCATTAGGAAAAGTGATCAAATAGAATATAAAGATCTATATGTACTAAATATATATTATTGCCCAATTGATCTGTTGATAAGCTATATGGCATGAACTTCTCAAAAATACAGCTATTAAATAACGGTTTTATGGAATAGTATATTTTTTCATTGGGTTGATGTTTATTTTTTTTGAATACTGAGAATTTGCACATCTGAGAGTGTTATTGTTGTAATTGCATTCATTCTTCCCAACATATTGTAAGTTTCCAATTCATTTCAAAGTCACCGGCTTAATAATTTGATTAACCTCACATTTCTCATTTGATCCCCTTTACTGTTATGTCGTGGCTGGCGTGGGAGATCTGAAGAAACACCATTGATACAGGTCACATGCGATTTTGTACTTAGCAGATCTCTGCAAAGTTTACATTTTTTTATATGAATCAGCAATCCAAAATGGCCACTGCTGCATGACAATTATTACTATTAACATACATATATGGACCATATTGGAAAATGATTTTTATATCTATTTCTGTGAAACTAAATGACCTGTTTTAAAGGAAACATGGCCGGAATGCTCCTAAAATGACCATGGTCTTCTAGAAAATGTAAAAAAAATTGTTTTTGAATGAGCCAGTGAGAAATGTTGAAATATCTTCTCAGAAACCACAAATCTGATTGAAACCACACACTACATGTGTATACCTGCATATGTAAGTGATGATTGAATATAAATTGATAATATAAAATTATCACCACTAAAGAGAGTTCGAATCCCGCTCATGGCGAAGTGTACTTGATACAACATTATGTGATAAAGTTTGTCAGTGACTTACGACAGGTCTGAGGTTTTCCACGGATACTCCGGTTTCTCCCAACAATTAAACTGACCACCACGATATATCTGAAATATTATTGAAAGTGGCATTAAACACCATAATTATAACCTCTATAATTAAGTGAGTGATATCTATACAGGTACATGTACATGTATGTCTCAAATTTGCCTTTGCTAAATCATATGGAATTTATGCAATATGGTCCCAAGTTGTTCAGATTAGATGACAATGATTATAGGCCATGGGCACTAAAATATTATAACACTGTTGTAGGATTAGATTAAAACTTTTGAGCTGAGGATATTTGGTAAAAGTTCAAGATCTGTATTTTTTTTTTTTTTTTTTCAGAACTGATGAAAAAGGACCAAGAGGGACTGGTTTTAAATTTATTGTCACTGCATTTAGTGAAGGTAGGTGACAGCATGAGACATGTGTTAATCACCAGTAAATCAATTGTAATCAAAGCAAGCACAATAATGTTGATGTGTCTATGATGAATTTTGTGTCAGTGTTTTTAATTTATTGGAATGTCTTTGTTGAGTCCTGCAGTAGTTTAGTGTATAGGATAGACTCACTCTGATCAGTGTTCGGACTCAAATTGGCGTCCTCTCCTCTAATCGGCATCCACTGACGTCATTACTTCAAATCACGGTCCGATTTAAGGATATTTTTAAATCTGTGTGCTTTCCAAATTCTCAGATCATTGGCCAATTTATTGGTTAGGGTTAGAGTTAGGGCATACATCATTGGACGTCAATTTGAGAAATCGGAAAATGGCAATAGATTTGATATTTGGGACACCGGTTTGAGAACTTGAAAAAGGACAGATTTCTGTGACGTAGAAATCAAACATGGATTTGAGGATTGAACGTCGATTAGAGGCTGGATATCGATCTGAGTCTTACATATATACTTCTTCAACATTCATCCAGTTGTAGGTGGTGAAATATTCCTAATAATTTCAGATTTTATGAGAAATTGTGGAAAAAAATAAATACTAATTAGGATTTTGCTACTGTTGTCAAATGTACATGTATGTGTCCCTTATTGACAATTAATTAACAAAATACCATTGACCATATATATATATATATATACATACTTGTTATCTATATCTACAGTCAGCACCTGCTAGACTTTCATCAGTTACATGATACATCATGAGCAATGTCATAAAGTTGCTCCTTATCTTAATAGAACTCTCCACAAGTTATTGCACTGGTATCAACCATTTTATGGAAGTAATTTTTTATGTAGTCAATATTCAATTATTGCTACAACATCTTCATGATAACCATAAATTAGCAAACATATTCTTATCTTCGTAATCAGTAAAAAAGTTACTTTATATAATGGAGATCATATACTTGATGAAAGGAAGTCGTTACTGTTAATTAACATTTTTAAAGTAATGAAGCTAGCGTGACAACTTCAAATACTATGCACTGTGATAATTGAATTAAGATTTCTCCTATGGCTATTCTTAGGGTGTTTAACCAGTTGGTTAAATATTTGTAATAATTTTAATCACAACTGTGGTTAGATTTCTTCAAGAGATTGAATTCCCACCAATTTTCTTTTAGATGGTGTAATTAACGACAAAAATTAACAATTTTAAAAATATTTTTTTACATTTTGGTCATGTAGATGAAACAAGTGTATTACCATATTTTTTACTTTCTAAAATACATTTTCAATAAAAGTGGATAATTTTTTAAGTCCTTTGATAGCAAAAGGAGAATTTATGTAATTTGATATCCAGTGTCATATGGTATTTTGATCCCCATGATATATTGACCCCTGTCCAACACAAAAGTTTGTATGCACAACTTCTCCTACATTTTAATCTTTGCATGCATGTTGATGACTTTATAGAGAATTGCAAATCGATATAGCATTTTGATCGGGTCACTTTTAAAGGAGTTATTTCCCTTTCTGACTTGGAATAATTCATCAAAATAGAGTTTAGGATGGAGAGAAATAAGTTTTTTTCATATGTTTTTTGCTCTGGACACGAGGAGGTCTGCATTTAACAGTACCTTGGCTTGAGCATCGTCCCTTGGTGTCCTTAGCTGAAATGAGACCTCTACAGTTACTATTAATGTGTTTGAATGATTCTCTTTTTTAAAATTTTATATCTTTAAGCAGAATAATTAATGATAACACATAATAATTTTTATTATTTTATTACATACATATTGTTTTCCTGCATTGGACACGAGGAGGTTTTGTTACAATTTCAACAAACCTTAGCACCGTACATTGGTGCCCATTGCAGCAAAACAATATTCTATTAAACATTGCTTCCATTACCCAGAGTAGCAACACAGCTGCACATACCTTATTGGTCAATATTAATTGACAATTTGTTTTATTGTTCAACAAATCATTTTATTGTTTAGTCCTTGTTATGTACTGATTTTGCTGTCATATGCTGTTTTATACACATTGTTGTATGTTAAACAATCATGACTGTTAAATATAAATGCCCCCTTGGGGACCTGATTTGGAAAATAAAAGTATTCATATTCATAAAAAAACAACCCCCAACCTTTAATTAAGTGTTGTATTAAGTACACATCGCAAACAGCAGGAATTAAACTAACAACTGTACATTTAGTGATGATAAATAAGCACAGATTGTATACATTTTTGTAGATGTAAACCCAGCAACAATATGGCCACAGGCATAACATCCCCTAAAGAGAAATAGCGTTCAGTTTTACGAAGGAAATCCTAGATTCAGTTTTATGAAGGAAATCCTATGACTTCTAGTATATATAATTCATGTTTAATACAGTCTACAAGTATATGTTTTCATTTATTCAAGAGTACTAAAAATATTCTTGTTTCAATATATAACAGCTATTACAACTAACAGTGCATTGTTACTTCACTATAAATAGAATCATGATGCCTTGACAATCACTATGTACATGACCAGAAGAAACAATCTTCTAATTTATTTATAGAAAATCATGAAATCTATTGAATTAAAATAATATTACATCAGTTTTGGGTGAAGAAAATTTTTCCCTGAAAATTCAATTTGGAATACGGCGGTACCTTTACTAAGCTATTCATGCATGTTTCAAGTCGAAATATGTTCCCAACAACTAGAAATCTGCAAATCTGTGTGCATGTTTATTGTCCTCGCCATTATTGTGGAGACTGATTAACTTTCGGTTGTTTTGTTCCGATGATTGCCGATCATAACCTTGTGAAGAAAAGTTTTGGTCCGATGATTGCCGATCATGACCTCGTGAAGAAAAGATAAACAATCATGGATGCTGAGGTAAGCATGCACACATTCCTGACAATGATTATTGAGGAATCTGTCTGTTTCATGTCGTGTGAACCAATTTTTTTTTTTGCAATTATTCTTATGTGGTACACACGGAATATATATACAGTGGTATATATTTTTTCATCAACTGAACATTGCGCATATCATTTGCATTACTGTACTGGAAAACAGAATTATCTGCTGTCAAATATTTTGCGATTTGCTGTTAAAATCTGCTTTTGAGCAGATTTTTAATGTTATGCAGTTGATTTTAGGTCAAATTAAGTGACATATTAAGTGAAAATATTTAATCCAAAAATTCCACGATATTGGTCTTTCATATAAGTATGCAAAAGTACATCCTAATGTATTTACTAATGTCATTGCATATCCTAAATACGTCAAGCTTGTTTGCAATCTTTATATGTGTAGAGTACATTTGTAAATAGAATTTAAATAATGTGACATCATTTTAAACACATAGCATGTATCTTCTTCCTGTTTATGTAAAAGATCTACAATTGAAATTATGCAATCCAACAGCTAAGGTTTTCGACATCCTGTGCCATCTGACAAAAATGTATGGTCCTAAAGTATTTCTCTTATCTAAAATAAAACCTGAGTATTCCAACATCCTGTACAATACGACACATTTCCCTGGTCCCTTGGTGTGTCGGATTAGACAGGTTTTCTGTACATACTTCATTCATCTTGTATACAAAGGTACATGTGTGATTGCTTTTTATATTGATGTAGCAATACACAAAACATGGCTTGGATATTTAATATGTTGTCCAAGATTCTACATTCAGGCACATAGCTATAGGAGAATTGGCCTACACAGGATGCTCGTTGGATATTGACAGCTACATATAATGTGGAGGGAGCTTTTACTTCTGTGGTTCTTTTGTAGGAAATAACAAAAAGGATGTATATTGTATCCATATATCTTATATACATTGTATCTTATAGCTGATAGCAATAGATATCTGTTTAATGATTAATCATTATATGTTTGGTGCCATGTTGATTGAATCTTCTGACACCTGTGGTTCGATGGTGTATATAACATCTCCCCAATCAGGATCTAATGAAAAACTAATTGGTCTGAAGGCTTCTCATTGATTTAATGGAATCATTCTGTATAATCCATTGTCTATCATCATAATTATCTAATCTTTCTTTTATCGTCTGTACATTTCTGTAATGACCACTCCATTAATAATTGATGGGCAGTGTATTGTTTTTCCTTGATATCGTAGCATATTATAGTAAATTGGATCATGAGGCTTACAACGAATTCTCTTCTCAGTCTTTGCATTAATTTTTTCACCTACTTGCCTGAAAGCCAAATTTAGAAAAAAAAAATCCATTTATTCAAACAAATTCTTTCATAATTTTCACTTGTCTGAATCCAGTTTTACTTGTCCCAGGCTTTAGGCAAGTGGGTTATCATAAAGACTCTTCTTGGCATGGATTGCAACCCCCTCCCCAAACCCCCCCTCAGCAATCTATAAATTTGTTTAAAGTTCTTGAGTGAACTGATATAGATCTGAACTAAGGAATGAGGATCATGATTGTGACATTCTCCTTTTCTCTGCTAATTGATGGCGTACATGACAGATATTGTTAACAAATACATGCCAATTATTACTTCTAATCTCCCTTTGTAGTTGTTATTAATGGTTATGAGCAACTAGAATCATTTGCAGTGCCAAAATATTAATCAATATTTCCTCAAAATAGAGGTTGAAAAAAAATATTGAAGTGAGGATGGTCTTGAACGTTTATCCTCTAAGTCTTATAGCAGAAATACAAATAAATTCTGACTTGAACAAAGTGGATGATTTTACGCCCTCCTTCATATAAGGAACTCGGCCATGCTATAGGTTTAATGCCATTCATTTTGTGGTTAATCAGAGGAAAATTGCTTAATTTTATTTTGTCTTTAGTTTTCATGCAAACAATTAGATTTGTCAGGTAATGAATATACCCAGGAGACAGTAAATCTTCTGTAATGAAGCTAAGTCTTGTGTATATCAGACAGACTCAGAATCCAAGCCAGTTTAATTCTAAACAAGGATTATTTTCTTGTATGTGATAAACAGCAACATTAATGGAACAGTCAGACTGAAAAGCAGGATGGAACAAGATTACGCTATTGATGCCGATTTTCAATGAAAAGATTGATTGATTGATTGATTGATTATTGCTTAACGTCCAGCAAGTTGTTCTATAAAAAGAAGATATTCTTGTAGTTTCATAACAGATTTTATAATTTTGCTGACAGTTTCATAAAATATTACATAATTATGCGGACAGTTTCTTAACATATTTTTAGCTCACTTTGCCAAAGGCAATGTGAGCTTTTGCCATCACTTGGCGTCCGTCGTCTGTCGTCCGTTAACTTTTCACATTTTAATCTTCTCCTCTGAAACCCCTCAGCCAAATGAAGTGAAACTTGGTAGGAAGCATCTATAGAAGGTCCTCATTAAAGATTGCTTATTTTGTCCCGATCCATTAACAAATATGGCCGCCATAGGCAACTCTTGTTTCTGATTGGCCGATTTTTAAAATTCTTCTCCTCTGAAACCGCTTGACCAAATGAATTGAAACTTGGTAGAAAGCATCCTTGGAAGATCCTCTATAAAGAATGCTCATTTAGTTCCGATCCGTTAACAAACATGGCCACCACAGACAATTCTTGTTTCTGATTGGTTGATTTCTAAAAAATCTTCTCTGAAACCGCTTGGCCAAATGAATCGGAACTTGGTAGGAAGCATCCTTGGAAGATCCTTTATGAAGATTACTCATTGAGTTCCGATCCGTTAGCTAACATGGTCGCCATGGGCAATTCTTGTTTCTGATTGACCGATTTAAACAAATCTGTTCCTCTGAAACTGCTTGGCCAAATGAACCGAAACTTGGTATGAAGCATCTATGGCAGATCCTCTATAAAGATTGCTCATTTTGTCCTGGTCCGTTAGCAAACATGGCCTCCACAGGCAATTCTTGTTTCTGATTGGTTGATTTCTAAAAAAATTTCTCCTCTGTAACCGCTTGGCCAAATGAATCGAGATTTGGTAGGATGCATCCTTGGAAGGTCTTTTATAAAGATTGCTAATTTAGTTCCGATCCGTTAACAAACATGGCCACTACAGGCAATTCTTATTTCTGATTGGTTGATTTCTATGAAATCTTCTTCTCTGAAACCGCTTGGCCAAATGAATCAAACCTTGGTAGGAAGCATCTTTAGAAGGTTATCTATAAAGATTGCTCATTTAGTTCCGATCCGTTTATAAACATGGCCATCACAGGCCATTCTTGTTTTTAATTGGTCGATTTCTAAAAATCTTCTTCTCTGTAACTGCTTAGCCAAATGAATCGAAACTTGGTGGGAAGGTTCTGTATTAAGTTTCCTCAAAGCAGAATGAAAGGTGAGTGACACAGGCTCAGCCCACTGAGCCTCTAGTTTGATTATGCTGATAATTTCATAACATATTTTATAATTATGCCTACAGTTTCATAACATATTGTTATTCAAGATTTCAAGATTTTATTGAATTACATGTACGGTACACTCAGACACAAATAGACGTAGTAATAATGTGTAATATGATTATTATTAAAATGGTCTCAGGGGCCGTCATGGCCATAATGGTATGGGTGGTTGGATTCATGACTAGTTACATATATGCAATCAGTGCCTATCACCACTGAAGTTGTGAGTGAGTTCGAATCCTGCTTAGGGGATTAATTGATTGATTGATTGATTGGTGTTTTAATGTCCAGCGAACAATTTTTCAGCTATATTCAGGACGAGAACATTTAAAAATTTAAACGCCACAGGACTCGAAACAAGGAAAGGTGATGGGTAGGGACGGATAATTTAGCCAGTGCAACAGGTCTCCTATTGACCACTCATCATGAGTATAATGCTCATAATGAGCTGTTACACTGGGTTCTTTAACATGCGAAGAGGGTGGCAATCTCTCAACACAGGACCTCGGTTTTATTTACGTCTCGTCCGAAGAACGGGTTGGTTGTGAATTTATACATCCCGCACAATCGACGGACACCCCTTCAAACCGAAGAAGCTCTTGGTCCCATTTCTATACCCTGGGGTTCCTGTGGGGTTGACCCCTTTTAGAGGACTAGGGCGAAGAAACCTGGTGCCTATTCTACCCCCGGCACACCCTCTGGGAGGGGGCCCTGCTCAGGAGAGATGTACTCGATACAACATTATGTGATAAAGTTTGTCATTTGACTTGCGACTGGTCTGTGGTTTTCTCCGGGTACTCTGGTTTCCGCCACCAATAAAACTGACTGCCACGATATAACTGAAATATTGTTGAAAGTGGCATTAAATACCATAATTTATTCAAACCTCTATTTCATCTCATAAGATCGTTTTTTTATTGCTACTGATTTGAATACTTGTGATTTAAGTAAATTAGAAAACCTTTTCGGAAGTCATGTTAGAAGTTTGTATTTAGAAATGTTTTAGAATTTATAATTTATTTATAGTTATTTATTCCATCCATGCTAGACAGAAATAACACTTACAGTCTTAATTTCTATAGTATAATACAAGCCGTTCAAAGTACACCTATTATCATCTATCAAGGCCCACAAAATGTCACTATGCTACGTTAATACAAGGAAGTTTTGTCGATATATATTGCCTGCCAGTTTAGCATTATGTAATTACAGCACACAGATATTCAATTATTAACACTTCGTCTTTGAAATCTTAGTTGTAAATTCTTGTTAACCGTTAGCCAAAGTTAAGAAAAGCAGGCAAGATTAAGCAAGGGTTGGGAGTTACAATTTTTTCACTAACCACTTAATTTTTTCACACGAAAAAGATTATTTCTTTTTTGGACATGAAGAATGGAAAATTTTCTGAAAAATTTACCAAAATAACATATTATTTTAAACTGTTTTTCATATTATTTTCTTAAAAATTTGGTAGCAATTTTTTGTTCAGTAAAGCACATAGCCCAGGCCCCTCCCCTATATATAGTGTAAAATGGTCATTCCCTAATTCAACTCTTTTTAGCTTTTGTACATATTTTAATCAATCAGAAACAGGATAACCTTTCCCCCTTTTTCTGACTTACAGTACATAAATATAGTGTACATGTTGTTTGCCTTCATCAACTTCACAGATCACTTAGTCACTCTGTGGGTTTTTGTAATATATCACTAGTTTTTTAAGATCAGCCAGATTTCAGAAATTAAGATTAATTATTTCTCAGTCAAGCCTTATCTCCAGAACTAAGGCAAAACATGTAATCTTTGATGGTTAAATTTGTTTCCTTAAAGACAAGGTTAGACCAAGTCTGTCAATAACATTTAGTATTAAAGTCAGCCAATCTAGATATTCTAATATTCATAACTATCAAAGTCCCTTTCTGTCATTTATAAGTAGTTTTCAGAAGATATAGAATGTTCCCGCCCCCCCCCCCCTCCAATATTCCACTCCATTCCAATCAGGTAATAGACAAAATCTTTCATTGTAAGATACCTTTTGTATTTTCTACTATGCATCTGTCATACTTTGTTTCTTCCCATCATTCATTTTCTTTATTTTTTGATCTGCTGATCTTATTTATTTATTTGTGTTTCCCCCCTCCTCTCCTAATCAAGGTTATTATATATATTAGACAAGTACAAAAAAAATGTATGTGACTCATATCATATCCTTTGATCAATTGACAATTGAGAATTCTTTTTTTGTAAGGGTTTTTGGTAATACAATATAGGTTAAATGATTCTTCAGTAAATCCATCAATTATCTTAAGTGAAAAGCTTACATGCACTTCAGTAATTGAAAGGCTCAAGCTTGTTGTAGAGAATCCTAACACCTAATTGAGATGCAGTGAAATATGTTGTTGAAAAGAAAATTTTACCAGAAAATAGAATTTATTTTGTGCCAGTATTCAAATTTTGTCGTTTCTAACAACCATTCATTTTCAGAGAAAAAAATCTGAAGCCTGTTATTGTTTTCATAAAACTTGTTTTATTTGGTTGATTGATTGATTGGTGTTTAATGCCAACTTTAGCAATATTTCAGTTGTTTTATTTGATAATAAAAGATTATAGCAACTTCAAATACATGATTTGCCAGTTGAAGATTGTTTTGGATAATGAAACTGGGCCGAATATTACTAAATTTGGTTACTACCATAATGCATTTGGTTGGCTGATTGGTCTGCCATTAACCTTCAAATATGGCCACTGTTACTAAAAGTAGAAATATTTTATCTTCACTGAAACGACCGACCAATTTTTACCAAACTTGGTTAAAAGAGTTCTTGGATAGTCTTCTTACAAAATTGTGTCCAATAGTCCCTACCTCCATCATAAATGGCCACCGTTACTAAAATTAGAGCTAAAAATTTAATGAGTAGGTATATTCCTGCAAATGAATACATTAAAGAACATTCTATGAGGAAGCCAAGAGGCTTTGAGGGTTAAATTGTAATATTTTCTTCATAAGCTGTAGACGGCCTTCACATCCTTTTTGGATGATGGGTCATTCTACCTTTTTAATGACATGATTTATTCTTGAAAGTTGAATAAAGTTGAATATTCCCATTGATTTTAAAGAATTGTTAGTGTTACGTGTTACTGCTTGATCTAGTGTACACCAAAAATAGGCCATTTCAGTCTAACCTGCTTTAGTGACCACCTCTATTAAGTTCAATTTAGCTGAATTATGAAAAATATTATTTTGACCTTAATTTTAATTTCCCTTGACAGTGTATTTCCACTGTGTGAATTTCATATTTTTATGGTTACAGCTAGGTTCACTGGTAACTGTATTCAGGATGTTTAATGAGTCTATTTCTTGTAATACATTTTGAGGGACCATCATGGTCGTGATCATAGGATAGTTGGATTTACAACTACCTATGCAATCAGTGCCTATGACCACTAACAGTTGTGAGTTCGAACCCTGTTTATGGCGAGGTGTACTTGATACAACATTATGTGATAAAGTTTGTTATTGACTTGCGACAGGATGGTAGTTTTTTCAGGTACTCCGTTTACCTCCACCAATAAAACTGACCACTACGATATAGCTGAAATATGGTTGAAAGTGGCATTAAACACCATAAACTTAAACCCAAACCTAAACCTGTAATATATTTTGTACTAATTAAACTGAATGTGAAATAAAGTGGTCAATATACATGTATTGCAAAAATTAAACTTTTTAGGAAAAAACATCACAACTTGTTATTAATAATTTACAAGATGTAGAAAGGTCAATTCTCTATTTCTATGTGACATAATGTCTGGCTTCTGTCTCCAAGAAAAAGACTAATTGTCTAGATTATGGCTGTTAAAGGAATAAGTTTTGACAAGCGTTTTTGACATATTGGATTTAACTTCCATATTTCATAGGCAATGAATGGCATGTAGAATAATTCTTTGCTATTTTATGAGGAAATCCATAATTATATAGAAACAAATCGGTCTTTGATTGTATAATTGTTTTGAAACATGACTAAATCTAAAATTTGTCAAACTGACTTAAAAAAGTCAATCTGCTGTAAAAAAAAAAAATCATGGAAAACCAGAGTTCCTTATTTCAGTTTCTCAACTCTTATATACATGTATAGAAACAAATGCGTCTTTGATGGTATAATTGTTTTGAAACATGACTCCTGTCTTATTGTCAAACCGACTAAAACAGTCAACCTGCTGTAAAAGGGAAATAGTGGAAAATCAGGATTCCTTATTTTAGATTTCAGCTCTTATATACTTAAGGAATATTTGAAATTTTTGAACAGGTTATACGATATAACCTGGTTTGGGACAGTTTATGCTTAATAAATCATGAAGCGGTTTATGAAAAGCATAAACTGTACCAAACCAACCTGTTCAAAAATTTCAAATATTCCTTATAATTTAATTTTAACAACACAATTTAACGATTCCTCGATTTTAATTACGATTATTTTATGTGACTATTTGAATTTGTCGTTGGCGAATGAATATGTTGGTGACGTCACAATGGACACCAACCCAGGTTATCAAGTATAACCAAAATTTTCTCTAAGCAGATCAGCCAATCAGATTGCAGTATTCAAATCAAATTAAATTATATGTATATAAAAACAAACATGTATTTGATGGTATAATTGTTTTGAAACATGACTAAAACTTCTGTCTCATTGTCAAGCTGACTACAAAAGTCAACCTGCTGTAAAAAAAAAAAGAGTGGAAAACCAGAGTTCCTTTTTTCAGATTCTCAGCTCTTATATAAATACAAATGTATTCAGTTGACAATAAATTACAAAACACTAATCCTCTATTGATTTGAAATCAAGCCTTAAATCTTCAGCGGTTAATTTACAATAATTTACATATTTGTAGGACACGTCAAGATGACATAAACGATGTTAAACTAATTATTCCTACTTTTTGTCTTCATTTTTCTTTATAATGAGTTGACGTAATGCTGGTGGTATTTTTTGTTTTAGAAGTTATTTGTTGTTTCTATCTTGTCTTCAATGCTTTGAAGAGTGAATTTTTTGCTGGAGATAAACAAAATGTATCAGATATATTTTCTAAAGATTTGTTTTTTACGAGGTGGTATCTATTTCTATTTTTCTTGACATTATCATAAACAACATCTGTTTTTAAAAATCAATTGTTTATTATTTTGAAATAAAATATGTTGTTTGATTATATTTAAAAAAAAAAAGAAGAAAAAAAGAACAAAAAAAATTGTTTAAACTAATATGCAACAAATGTAGCTGCAGAACCACAGCTCACCGCTCTTGACAATTTTTGTATTTTTTATTTTTTTTAGCATTAAAAAAAAGAAGAGAGAGGGCTCCAGAATGAAAATATTTAGGGAACGACCATTTAACTTGAAAGGGGGGGGGGGGAGGGGTTTGGATTTTTTCAAAAAAAATATTCTGATTCCCAATGTTGCTGAAAAAAATATTCTGATTTTGGTGGAGGAAAAAAAAATAATCTGATTCAGAGTTTTTGTCATATAACCTAATGTTGAATTCTGGAAAAAACATTCGCGCTTTGCACTATAAAAGAATAAATATTCTAACTCTTGTGTTGTCCGAAAAAAAAATTCTGAACGAAACAAAAAACCATAACCCCCCCCTGCAAGTTAAATGGTCGGTCTCTTATATCTAACTAAGTGCATGCGACTCATTTTTGGAATAACCTTCATCAAGGTACACTCCAAGTCAAAAGATTGGAAAACCAAAATAATTTAAACATTTTTGGAGGGCCGTTGTGGTCGTGATCGTATTTTAGTTGAATTTACAACTACCTATGCAATCAATACCTATCACTACTAACATTGTGAGTTTGAATCCTGCTCATGGCGAGGTATACATGTACTCTATTATAACTTTATTTTGTTTTATCAGGGTACTCTGGTTTCCTCCACCAATAAAACTGACTGCCACGATGTAACTGAAATATTTTTGAAAGTGGCGTTAAACACCATAACCGTAACCCTATATTTTTGACTTCAGAAAATATATTGAAATGGTTTTTTTTATTGAAAGGTGGAATTTTATCTACATTTAGTTTAAAGATGATGAAAACATTTCATTCTGCTGCCTATTCTATAGCTACATGCTAGTAGATGATTTGTTGTTTTTCTTAAGACATACACCAGAATGTGAATGTGATTCATGTCTTTGAATGTACAGAAGGATTTACTAAGATGAATAGATGGAACATGTCTGATCATAAGACAAACTTTACATAAATATAAAAGGAACAGAGAAGACAAATGACTGCTGTTTTTCTTTTGAGAAAATGATCAATATTTAGATTTTTTTCCTTCTTTTCTAGCTAGCCATTTTCATTGTTTCTGTTTTTGAACCTTTATTACATGTAATTTCCTGCCAGATAGACAATACATCAGGGTTTTTTTTATGAAGAAGGTAAACATTTCTGAAATATCATTATGTTTTCTGGGTATGATATGAATGGATAGTATAAACTTTCTTCAGATTGAAAAATAAGAAAGTGAGAGATAATTAAACATACAGTGTAGAATTTTGGAGGGTGTAAATACTGTTAAAATAATTTGCTTAACACACAATCCAGGCTTTTTGTGACTTTTGTAATTTTGTAAATTTTTAGGGCGAGTTATGGTGTTTAATGCCATTTTCAACAATATTTCAGTTATATCATTGTGGTCAGTTTTATTGGTGAAGGAAACAGGAGTATACAGAGAAAACCACAGACCTACCGCAAGTCACTGACAAACTTTATCACATAATGTTGTATCGAGTACACCCCGCCACGAGCAGGATTTGAACTCACAACTTTAGTGGTGATAGGCACTGATTGCACAAATACATGTAAATCATACGACCACAGTGGCTCCTAGTGCATTTCAAAAGAACATGGACTGTTAATAGATTTTTCTATGAAAATGAATCCTTAATTAAAGTAACGTGTATAAATTCTTTATATCCTTAAGAAGACAAATTCTCTAATTATCATGGCGTTTTGATCAAATGTTCGTGATTCCATCAATACTTCTCCATATCTTGTTATTGTCTTCATTTTACCCAGCAGAAATTGTCTTCTCGTTTATTTCAAATGGAGGAAAAAACCTGGCCATCAGCACAATGCTGATTGGATGTGGTAATTATACTTTTGATGCTTATAAAATCTATTTGAACAATCAATAATAGTTATAATGAGAACAAAAGTGTCTTTTTTTCTGAAGTTGTCAATTAAATCTATATGTCGGTAAAATCGGCTATAAATGTATATTAAGCTATTTCAATCTTCGGTACATTTTCAACAGTTGTTGATAGTCAAGAAAAGATATAATACTGGCACCAGATAGTAATAGCTAAAAGGCACATGAAAGAAAAAACAGGCATATTTAAAAACAAAACTTCAGAAAATAAATGATCAAGAATGGAATACCATGAAGTCATTTAATACTCTGGTTATACTTCAAGGACAAATAAAAACCAAATAAAAAGAGTAATTAGCTATTGTCTGAAGACTCTGAACACTTTCAAATGGAGGAATACAGATGTAAACGATCAATAAGACTATCCAATTTGACACTTAAACACATATTGAAGTAAAGAAACCATGATTTTATTGTTGTTCTACATTTCACTCAGGATCTTCAATAATGAGTATAGCTCATACTCTTAAAATGAGTGTGAAATTGCCCCTAGTTAAGTATTTTTCACTTTGACTCCCATGTTGTAACTTTGATCTTCTCTACATGATAGGGGACGTTGTGGTCGTGATCGTATGGTAGTTTGATTTACAACTACAATGTACCTGTGCAATCAGTGCCGATCACCATTAAAGTTGTGAGTTTGAATCCTGCTCATGATGAGGTGTACTCGATACAACATTATGTGATAAAGTTTGTCAGTGACTTGCTGTAGGTCTGTGGTTTTCTTTGGGTACTTCAGTTTCCTCCATCAATAAAACTGAATGCCAAGATATGACTAAAATAAATGTGAGTCTGAAGTACAGTATTCCCTCTCTTAAAAGGAAACCCTTTCTGTAATGAAAAATGTCCTTTTAAGAGGAGTTGCCTGTCTTGACGGGTACATCTTAGTAATATTTTGCTATTTCATTGCATCTGAAATTTGACCTGATAAGAGGGGTGGCCATTGGTGGGAGCGGCCATATCAGCAGAGGACAACTGTCATGTATAGGCAAAAAATTAAATGTTAATCTAGGTTGCTTGTGTACTGTGTATAGAGCTGTCAAAGAGAAAATCTCCATTGTAGATGCATGTACACTGTGTATTATATAGAAAAACAGCCATTGAACTACACGGTAAATTAAATTCTGAACAAGACTTGACTGTTGTGATTTTTTCAAAATGTATGTAACAGAAATTGTGAGTGTGAGGTAACTATGTATGATATGTTAAATTAGGCATAGAGCTGTCTGTCTGCATGTCAATTATAACATCCTATTAAATTGTCATTTTCTCTTGCTGATAAGTAAATCAGGTATGAACAAAAACAAAAAATTAAGGGAAAAGAATTTAACCTCATCTAAAAAATCTTCCACTCAATTAGAAATGATCTAATATTTTTGAAATGATTATATTATGTGCTTTATCAACACTATAATCTATTGCACAACTTTTCAGTGAGGAAAATCTAGGGATGCTTAATTTAATGACACAGTATATTTTGTTCATTATGTTCTCAGTCTTGGGCGAGTCTTTAGCTATATCACTACTAAGGAAACAAAGATTGCAAGAACCTTGTTCAAATTGTTCTTTTTCACATTAATTTAATGGAAAATTCTCTGGTTGTAAAATGAAATTTGATATCCTCAATTTAAAGTTCTTTTGTTCTCAGTCTTAGGTTAGTCTAGGAAACAGATATCTAGAACCTGACTCAAATGGTTCTTTTTCATATTAATGGAAATTCTCTGGTTGTAAATTGTAGTTTAATACCCTTTATACTAGTTTACACCTATTTAAAAAAATGTTGATGAATTCACTGTCCTGAATATTGTAAGGTATTAGATCCATTGATAAATAAATAATCTATGTTTTTTTTTTTACTATCTCTGGGTCATTGCCTCTGATGGTGGACTATTAGTCCCTGATGATATCATCTCCCCAGTAGTCAGACTTTCAGCACTGACATGTTTTTTTTTATATATATGAAATTTAGTTCCTAAATAATGAAATATTATTCAAACTAAGGTTCTTCTCCCTCAGGTATAGATGAGCGTAGCTGATGTTGGCTATCCTGTTTAGACCCTTTTTGGTTTTATTACACAAAATGACTCAATTAAAATAAATTAATTTGATGTGTTTAAGAGATTTTGATTGGATAAAAAATTGATGTTATTTTCCATAGACAAAATTTTTAACCGGAAGTCACATGTTGGGGTCTCAATTGGGAAATATTTTAATTTTAATTCTTTTTAAGCAATTATTATCCGACAAAATATTTTTAGGACAAGAACAAAATTAATTAGGAATTAATTTATAAGGATTGACCACAATTTTTTGTTCAGTTCATTCGAAATAAACTCGAAAATGTGGTACACACCCTTGCGTAACCCTCCCACCCCCCACATTTTTGAGTTTATTTCTTCATGAACCAAAAAAAAAATTGAGATCAATCCTTAATTATATAACTTTCTGATCTTTTGACTTTATTGTATCTGATGAAGGTTATTCCAGAAACACATTGCCTTGTGCACACTAAATTAAATATCTATGTTTTTATTTTAGTCTAATATTTTTTGGTAATCTTCAAGGTGATATTTTTTGCTTATATAATAACTACTGCAGTATGCACATTAAGTGCATCAAGTCAGTAGCAACAAACATTTTGAAATATTCCCTGGAAGTAGTTTTATGACAAAATGTATTTACACAACATTGCTTTGTCTAATTAATATATAAAAAAAAAATATGTGAAATAAATATTTGGGGAGAACATTACATCATTTTAATAGAAATATATTACATTTCTATAAAGTGTTGTGTTTAGTAATGAATTATGGGAAATAAATTTGACACTATACCAAAAAAATCAATCATAATTGACATAAATTTAGAATCTCTCACTAGTAAACTATCTAATAAAGATAAAAAAAACTCGTTAACCTAGAAAAAAATGTTTGATAATTTAATTTTATCAGAATTGAATGTCTTTGATAGCTGAATTATTTCAGTTCTTTCTTTATCAACAGAGATTTTTATATATTTTTAATTCTTTTTTTTTGAACTGATACTAAAGTTTTTGATCATTTATTATAATCCCATTTGGATATATGAAGTGTAATTTCAAATGTCAGTTGATTGTACTCGTAAAATTTCAAATAATATGTTATTCCATTATCCTGATTCCAAGCCAACAATTCTTAAGATTTGATCTTGCTGCTGCATGCATAGTGCAATTTTAATTATAGCCTTTGATTTGACCCAACAAGGACTCTGAACCTATGTTCTAATTACACACATGAGGCAAGCATACTAACCATTACACCATGGATGCCCTATACAAGTGTGGTGTTCTATGTATGCCTGTAATGATGTGTATGTAGAACTGATGTGGATTCCATTACACTTCAATTGTAAATGAAATAATTCCAAATAAAAACCAACATTTACTTGAATGGGGGGGTTATAGTGTTTAATGTCACTTTCAACAATATTTCAGTTATGTCGTGGACATCAGTTTTATTGGTGGAGGAAACTGGAGTTACCCGGATAAAACCACCAACCTGTCGCAAGTCACTGACAAACTTTATCACATAATGTTGTATTAAGTAGTGCACCTCGACATGAGTGGGATTCAAACTCACAACGTCAGTGGTGATAGGCATTGATTTCATAGGTAGTTGTAAATCCAACTACCATACGATCATGACCATGACAGCCTTTACTTGAATGGTAATATTTATATTTTAAAGAGTACAAGGTACTAATGTCCAGATCTTTTTTGACTCTGAAGTTTATTTTGAAGTCTTTTTTGTATTACTTCGTATTGACCAGTATTTTCATAATATATTTTGTGCAAAAAAAATGACTGATTCAGATTGAATAAATTCATTCACTGTTTAGTAACTGTTTAGATTTAATTTTAGATAATACTGTATATTGTAGAGTTTTGTAAAAATCCATTGTGTCTGTCTTTATAGTCATTAGTTCTATGTTTCAAGTGTACTTTCTTGTATCCTAGTTTTTTTTATAATAATAGATTGTATAGACAAGAATCAGTTCAATATTCTACGATGGCTCCTTGAAAACATGTGACAATTTAAGTCTTCGTTGTTAGAAGCCTGTCAATTTTTTTTCATACATTGTATTTTGTTTCCTATTAATTTTTTTACCTAATGCAATTACATCATCAAATAAAATTGACACTTTTATTTTTAGCTCTTTCTGGCCAAAGGCTGAGTGTGAACTTTTCGCTATAGTTACTAATGGCCTTTCTCTGTACATTAATTTGTCACCCTAAAAAATCATGTCAGTCTCGTGGAGAATCCAATAGAAGCTAATTGTCACAATATATGCACATGATATAGTATATTACTGAATAGTGTTCATGCCATGGTATAGCTGAAAAACTGCTAAAGTTGGAGTTAAATGCCAATCAATCAATCAATCAATATTTGAAACCCCAGGTCATGGTTGGATTTTTGGCAACCTTTTCTTTTGAGATTGGCATCAAGGTGTGACATATGCCACTGTTGTTACATAAGCCTGTAGTCAGAAATCAATGACCTTAAATGACTCGACCACCCATGACCCTTGCAATATGTGGAGAACAATAAGCCAGCTAGTGCACATTAAACACTGTTATCCTTTTTAAAGTTTGAAGCTCATGATAATTATGATATCATCTGCATCAATATAAATTTCAATTTCCATGATAATATTTGGCTGACTTCTTTCTTATTTTCATGTCTTAATTACCTGATAGTGGAACCCCTACCTCTAATGGTTAATGACTTGATGGTTATTGACTGTTTTTTTTCTGTTTTTTCCCCAAAAATGTTTTTTGCCTCTAAATTTTGTTGATTTGTTAATAAATGACAAATGTATAATTATTTTAGAATAAAGAAATATGACTTCTGACGCCAGTGTAACTGTCTTTAATTTGGGCTCTTAACAACATCGTTTAGCTGTCATAATTTAATTAAGATGATCTTTATTGCTGCCGATGGTGGATCGTACACACTGAGGTTGTTTATTTGTTAGCATGTCTCTCTAGATTTGTTTGGAGTTACAATGCATTTGTAGCATACTCAAGTATTGCTATAATATCTCAGCTGAAAAAACAAATTGTACCAACAAATTGTTTGCCATGTAAGAAACAGATGTAACATGACTTATATTTACTAACACATTCTTCGATGCATTATGTTTGTAGATTACTGTGTATAGACATGTATGTTTGACATGCTGTCATTTTAAAAGATTTTGCATATCGGCAAAAATATGTTCTTATTGCACTCTGTAGTGTCAAAGTTTGTTTTTTTGTTGTTGTAAATTTGGTAATAAAACAATCTTAAGCTCTATTTTCTGGGGGGGTTATAAAGAGTTTAAATTCACCCAGGCTTGTATGTAGCCATGTTTTTTCAATGTGGAGTTTGATAAGCTTGCAATGCTACATGGTCTTTGGGCAAGGGTTAAATTCCAGGACATAAAACAGTCATAATTCAACAAAAATCTAGAGTAGTAGTCTTTTGTTTTCAAAAAGGGAAAGGATGTGGGGGTGGTTTAGCTGTAGGAATCCCCAACATTCCATGCGATTGTATAAGTGTGCATCTGACATTTTAGAGGTGAATGAAAATGCAGTCTGGTGATTTAATTCAATGACTCAGTTTTATACCATACCAGTTCAGAAAATAAAAAAACGAAGATTTAAGTGGGTATGATATGTTTCTGTACCTGCAAATACTAGTATAGGGTATCAACATTAAACTGTAGAAATGCAAAATTAAGGTTGAATTTGCAACCATATAGATAATAGTAGTCTTTAAATGTGACTTCAATAGATTTGACTTTATGGTCATAAAACTTTCAAGTACAAGTTTCATACTTATACTTTAAAATCAACCAATCAGAGCATTGGTAATTGGATATGTTGTATACAATGTTCTGATTGGCTGATTGATTATGGAGTACAAAAATTGTACTTAAAAGTTTTATGACCGCAAGGCATGATTTTTTTTTTTTTTATTCTACATTGAATAATGTTAATTACTCCGGTGCATACATGTATAGGTACATGTAGTTTACACTGCCATTTGATCCACAAATAGTACAGAGGATGAACAGCCATATTTAATTCTGAGTGGCAGAATTTTAGTTGTGCAGTTTGTAATAAATAAAAAAGTATAAATTCTAGAATTTTAGAAAGGGACTTAATTCTAAAACTCAATCATTTTTTTTTACATTGAGGTCATGTCAGCTGTCGGTAACATTTCATTCATCTTTGACTTGCATATAATTGGATAGTTAAAGATGAATGTAATGTTACCTGACATGACCCCAGTGACTGTAATGTTACCTGACATGACCCCAGTGACTGTAATGTTACCTGACATGACCCCAGTGACTGTAATGTTACCTGACATGACCCCAATGACTGTGATTTTGTCTCTGTCTTCTCTGTTCAATAAGAAGTAATCTTAGGTAAAGCAAAAACCAAAATTGACAAAACCACTCCTTCCCTCCTTTTCCCCTATATCAGATAGAAATATATTGCTGGAAATTATTACAGCCCCATGATGATCCACAATGCTAAATCTTCATTACTCTGAATTAGAATGTCCAACATATAACAACAGTACATCAACCTTCTGACATATATATAGTACTGTTAGATGGAAAATCATTTTCTAACTCATCAGAGCATCAAAGTTATCAAGATATTTGATCAATCTTAATATGCTTTGAAGCCTATATTGACTTACAAATGGTATCTATCACTAGATACAATTCTTATTTTCCCTGGTTTTGAAAAGATCAAATAGCTCCGTAATCAATCTCTGAAATCAACAATTAATTTCTTCATTTCTAGGAATTGTGTTTCAGTTCACAAACCATGAAACCCGTTTAACATTTACAGTTATATGATTTTTATTGTAAATTACTTTTAACCTAAGACTGTAAAAAAGTATTATGTATTTTGTTATAATGGTCAATATTAGCCACTTGTTTTTGAAATCCAATTTCATAATATTAGATTTGGGTAAATAAACTGAAATTTATTTTCGTCTGATGCAAATAAACTGAAATTTATCAGTGTCTGATGCTAGTTCTAACCTGTAGAAGAGTTGTCATTTTGTATTTGTCGAGGATAAACAATTGCTTTAGCGATTTTTTGAAGTTGATTGCTCTGCAAACAATACAGGACCATTATATGGAAGCATTTATGTCCGTGCATATTTTATATTTTGTAATTGTTCCGTGAAAACCAGAATAGATAATAAAAATGTATAGGGTATTATTATAGTGTATAATGTTAAAACAATCATGATTTATTTGCATATTGAAACTGACGAATCAATATTTATCTTGTAAATGGATGACTGTAATTATATTTCGTGCATCAGAAATCAAGTGGAAATTAACTGAAATGTTTGCACATTAAATAGATATGAGAGTTATGTTCATGTTTTGAGTTATAATCATTGACTATTTATAGAGTGAACATGAAATAAAGAGAATTATTTAAGATGATCTAGTTTTTTGATCAGATATGAATCATTTTCTCCTTAATTTTTTTTTCTTTAGATTCTTTTTCTCCGTAACATGTTTTTTCTTTCATTCATTTTCTCCTTAATATTTTTTTTCTTTTTTTGTTCTTGTCCCAAAGGATACCCATAGATGTTTTATAGAATAATTTGGCTATTTGCATGTTAAATAAACATTTGTCTTGTAATTTTTTCCTTATATAAAAATTACTTGAGAAATAGGTCCCTTGTACTTTTATCATGAAAATGAGGATTTTGTTTGTATAGGTATTTGTGGATTTTTATAACTGAAGATAAAACATGATTTCTATTCTTGTCACCAGATTGTGTTATTTGGTTAATATTATATTACATTTACAAATGTGAGAAAATAAAATTAATATCAAGGCCTAGATACATGTAATTATACAAGTAAATTATTTATTTTGATAAAATTGACAATTTTTTATGCAAAGACATGAAGAGGTTATCAAGGAAAGGGAAGGGGTATGATTAATCGGTTAAGCCCTGCCACATTTTTGTGCCTGCCCCATTTAGTTGAGCCTAGATTTCTAATGTGAATTTTTGTGGGTTTTTTGTTTGTTTGTTCGGTTATGGGACTGAGATGAGATGTAGTTGTTTGTTTTGCTGATATTGACCACATTGTTGAAAATCAGTGCTTAAACTTTCTTTTCAATGCATGGTTTTATATTCTGAAATTACTACACAATGTATATTAAGGGTCTAGCTGTCTCACAACTTATAATTAGTAAGGGATTTATGGACCTGAAATGAATATGACAAAAGCCAACAATATGAAGTAATGTATAAAAGCAAAGGAACTGTAGCACTGAGTTGTATCTTACAATTGTAGTGGTCAGTGACGTGCGACAGGTCAGTGGTTTTCTCTGTGTACTCCGGTTTCCACAACCAATAAAATTGACCGCCACAATATAACTGAAATAGTGTTGAAGTGGCATTAAACACCACAACCCTTTTCCCATCCTACAATTGTAGTCTCTACCTATAAGCAATGAAATGATAAACAAAATATACCATACCATCAGATAGTTCTAAAAATATACCATACCATCAGATAGTTCTAAAAATATACCATACCATCAGATAGTTCTAAAAATATACCATACCATCAGATAGTTCTAAACATATACCATACCATCAGATAGTTCTAATAATATACCATACCATCAGATAGTTCTAAAAATATACCATACCATCAGATAGTTCTAAAAATATACCATACCATCAGATAGTTCTAAAAATATACCATACTATCAGATAGTTCTAAAAATATACCATACCATCAGATAGTTCTAAAAATATACCATACCATCAGATACATGTAGTTCTAAAAATATACAAAATGTACCAGCGATGGATGTTCATTCTCATCCGTGGTGTAATGGTTAGCGTGTTTGCCTAAAATTCTTTTTTTTGTTATTTCTCCACTAAGCATGCAGCATTAAGGAGAAAGGGCAATTACTGGTTGGCTCAGAATCAGGATAATGTGTCTGAAATGGGGTGACATGTCTATCTGCTGACTGTTGTTTCACTGAGCTAGCACTATAAAATTCCATCTTGTGTTGGTCTAGTACAAAGTGGACTTCATCATCATCTCATTAAAAATTAACTTGTTCTCGTGATGAAATAGCTGAAAAATTGCTTCAAGGTGGCATTTAACAACAATCACTCGCTCACTTGGTTCATTTATATATGGTATTAATCTTCATAGTCATGTTTATTTTTAATATATTATAATTTTTAAAATATTTCTTTGCAGATTATCAAAAGTATAACTCGTGTGCTAGTAGGTTTACATGTGACAATAAATGGTGTATAGATGAAGATTTAATATGTGATGATGTGAACCATTGTACAGACAGCAGTGACGAGTCAGACACAGGGCCATCAAAATGTGGAGAAGAAGGTTGGTTGTTTATTTTTGATTGTTTGATGGTGTTTAATGCCACTTTCAACAATATTTCAGGTACATGTATATCGTGGTGGTCAGTTTTATTGGTAGAGAATACCACCGACCTGTCGCAAGTCACTGGCAAACTTTATCACATAATGTTGTACACCTCGCCCTGATTGAGATTTGAAATCACATCATCAGTGGTGAAAGGCACTGATTGCATAGGTAGTTGTAAATCCAACTACCATACTATCACGACCATGACTGCCCCTGTAGAAGGTTGGTACATAGATAGTATTGGTGGTGTTGGAAAATTGGTGGGATATGTTATTTTTGACCATTGTGCTGACAGGGGGTTGGGTTAGGGGAGGGAGAGTTAGTGGTGTCAAAGTGTGCAGAGAATTTACGGTATCTATGCATACCACATGTATAGGATTTTATGACATAGGGATGAATTGTTTCTTATCTCTGTCATGTCACATGTGTCCTTCAGTTGGAATATGATTGTATCTTTTGTATGACTTACCTGGTAATTATTTGGCTTGTTTGAATGCAATAGAAAAGAAATATGCAGTTGAATACAGCAGATATATTTTGTGTGGGTTTGATTTTCACGAATTGGCAAAATTTATATTTGTAAATGGACCAATTTGCGACATTTAAATTAAAAAATGAAATTCATTCTAATTATTGCATCATAATTTTTTGAGAATATTTTTAGACAGTCATGACCCTGAATAAACTTAGTTCTATTTTTTTTTTAATGTTACTCTGAAACCTTTCTAAACCGAACCATGACTAAATAATCATCATGTATAAACTGAACTTTAAATAAAGTCTCAGTGCAGGAAATCTTTGTTAATAACAAGTTTCACTGTATATATATAGGAATTAGATGACAGACGACACACAGACACACATCTTCTCAAAAAAAACCCCAAAAAACGTGATTTCATTTCCACAGAAAATTATGAAAGCACAATAATGAACTGCCAGTGATAATGGTAACCTTTATCTGACCACACATTTACTGGCCAAGTAAGATTATATATTCATTTGAAGACTTTGATGGTCTGACAGATCTCTGATCCTCTCTCGTGATGATCTTTCATTACACCACTCACAGTAAAATCTTTACATCACAGATTCTGTCAATACATCACAGCCAGAAACACTCCAGAGAAATCATGCGATTTGTATCAGGCGGAGCATTAGAATGGACCAGGGACTTATAAATACAATTCTCAATCCATTGATATGATATAGTTATAGACTGGTTATTATTTCTTAACTAGATATATATTGATAGTCAAGTTTATTCAAAATTGAGGGTAAGTATGGGGTAGTTTTTCCGAACATGGCCCACATAAAAATGTCAAAGTTCCTAATTAATCACGAGCCTTTGATTAGATGCCAACGACTGTAATATATTTCCTGAAAACATCTATAAAAAGGTTTTAATTAGATGGGTAGGAGTGAAATGTGAACCTTTTCTGCCTCACTATGTGTTCTCACTAATGCTCTGTAAAACTCATTATAGAGATGATCCTTTCAATATACTACGTTACTGTTCATTTTTTTTAATACAAAAAGTCATTAGATAATTCACCTTTTGATTATAACATAGATAATAACATTACATAGACTATCGGGAATTAACGCCATGTATATTTCCTATGGTAGATTAAGATTTTGATGATAAAATGGATAAATGGGATGCAACTGCAATTTCTGTTTTGTTAAAATGAAATCTTGCATGTAAGTTTTGATTAATAGCAACACTGGAGTGCTATTCATTTATTTGCAGACTTTTTAAAAGGCTATCAAGGATTTTTTGTTCAGCACTTGAATTTAAAGAAAAAACCTGAAGTTTTATATTAGTGGTACATTTTTTTGTACTTCAACTGTCAAGCACTCGAATTGATATTTTTCTAAAAACCTAGACCACCTATTGAAATTGCTATAACCTTGCAGTATAGAAACTACATGAAAGGAGAAAAGATTATGTACAAGATATACAAAACAAAATGCATATGCAAATTTTTTTTATTATAAACTTCTTCTTTTTTTTATTGAAAGTAAAACTTTAAATGAGTTATTATATTAAATGCAAAATCATTGTATTAAAAAAGAATGTAATTTATGTGGTTTAAGGGATTTAAGATTTTCAGCAAACCTCTAATTATAAAAGAGTAAAAGTTGAAATTACCTGTTTTACCGACCATAACTGACACTAATTTTTAATGCCTAACCAAAGTTTTTACTGCCATTTTTGGATAAGCTAAAGTCGGATTCTTGTTCTGTATAACCTGATAAAAAAATGTTAAATATAAAGTTAGGCAACCTATCTATCATATTTTTCTCCCATAATGTTAAAGGAAACACTGGTATTATATTTTTTTGGCTTTATTGCCCAACAGTAGTGAGTTCCCAATATAAATGCAGGTGGGTGTCCTGTCAGTTATCAGTGATCTGAGTGACCCTGGGCCTGGGGTTGATATAAACTGTGTTAACCTTCACCTATTGCTTCATCTCATAATCATGTTTTAAATATTTTAGAGAACAGAAAAATAAAAACAGTTGGTTCTTACTTGTTCCACTACCATTTTAAAATCTTAAAAGTTTAAGAAGTCAAAGTAATATACCAGATAAAAATTAAACCGGAGTCGTAAATGTTAAAAAGTTATCAGAATTGGATTCTAGATGAAGCATATCAAGCAGGGAAAAGAATATTAAATTCTTTATCAGAGAAAAGATCTGGGCTAGCATATTAAAACTGATAACAGTATGTCATTTACTGAGCTTCTGTTTACAACATATGTTTTGCAAAATCAATATTTTTATCTTTTTATTGTGAAATCTTTAGTAAATATTTATCAAAACTAACATAACATTGGCTCTTTATAAAGATTAAATTTTACAACACTGAATACTGTTTATTGTCAGTCTTCTAAGTTCATTGTTGGGTTTTTTTGACAGGTAGAAGAAATGCATGTACTTTATCAAAAATACCTCTTTGTATCAACATTTCTTTGGCATGTTATTTGTCTCATTGTATATTTGAGTGTGGGTTATATTAATAAACAACTGAATTCATTCTGAAGTAATTTAAAAAAAATATTATTCCCAAGGTTATTCTACAGAGAGGCATTTTGCTAAATACTAATACAGTCAAATCAGCTTTAATAATTTGTATTGTGTGACCTTAATTTTAATTTGTCTACACAGTGCATTTTATATTAATTAAACCTGTATTAAGCGACCACCTGCCTTATGTGATCCTATTTCAATGTTCCCTTGGAAGGTCACACAAGACAAGTTTTACTGTACCATGACATAACATCTACATGTATTCAGATGTGGATTCAGACAATGGCACACCCGATGCAAGTCCCCTCTAAAACAAATGGCTGCTAATCGTCCGTTGTTAAATTAAACAATCATATTTCCTTTATAGTCATTTACATCATTTAATAACTAATTCTCATACGATTATTTTAGGCTTTCCCCCACCGGGCGCTGTCTTGGACCTGATGGGGACCTTAAACTTGTCTTAACATAAATCCGGCATCCTGGCCTGCTATCAGCCAGACAGATACAAATAAACAATAAAAAGAACAACACATTGTTACAAGGATATATTACATTGAGCATTTTGTTAGGTTACTTTATCTGGCATTTAATTGATCATGTCCTGATTATCATAGTTCCCATGGGTACAATCTGATTAAAATAAGATTTTTCTAACATTTATTGTTCCCCTTTACTGAGTATGTCACGGCATGAGAGATCTGAGGAAACTCCATTTCGAGTAACATGTGAGTGACATTATGTCATGAATATATAATGATTTGAATTCGTCCAATTGGATTGCCGGTAGCATGCAAAGCAGCTTAGTAACATTTTCATATTTTTGCAGTTGCCTGCTACATAGGGTCACTCGCTGGTTGCCCATAATTAGGTTTCCTCAGATCTTCCATGCTGCAACATATCAGTAAAGGGCAGCAAATGAGAGATATGATTTTAATTAGATCGAAAACTTTACAAAGTACAAGATCTTGAAAAACATTCAATCAGAACATACTCTATACTCGGAAAACATCCAATGGGAACGTCATATCCAATACATGCAGTATTCTGATTGGACGGTTCTATATGAATATTTGAAAGTTTTATGACCGTGAGGATGAGGGTGATTCTTAATAGTTATCTTAAAATGGGGCATATGTATAGCCAGAGTAGTTAAAGTCGATGATTTCTGACCACAAGCTTTACGCCTCTGACATTGGTTAACTCCCTGATACAGACATCATGTGTTAATGTTTCCACACCGGTACATGTTGTATGAAGATAAATACTTCTACAGTCTACCCAGTGTCTGAAAACATTTTGCAGTTGATTATACATTGTGTGTGTTCCATTTTTTAAGAGTTTGACTGTTCATGTCAGATCACTAATTAACAGGTTGTTGAACTAATTGTTCATTTTTTAGCAGACATCTGTATAAAGTAAAAGGTATATGTGTTTCTGGTGGTAACTCCTACAAATAGATATTACCCTTGAGCTTTATAAACTTTATACACTTGAAAATGTGCATATGGTCACCAATAAGAATATGATAAAAAAAATATTGTACAAAAAACTAGATTTTTTAGCTGTATATATTTTAGTAAGGAATTGTTTGTATACGATATTGTTATTTGCAGCTATTTCTCCTACACTTCCCTTCCTAGATCTTAGAAACTTTGTCAGAAGTTTGTTAACATTATATATATATATGAAGTTGTGCATATTGATATGGATAATAATTGAAGAACAGTTCCAGATTGTTAAAGCTTGGTAATTATGTATCCTCCCCCTCTTTTGGGGGAGACAGATTGTTTTCATCCTGTCTGGCTTTGTATGTGCAACTTAGAACTTTGTGGGCTATGTTTTTATTAAGATATGAAGATTATCATATTATTACTGCAGTTTCATTCGACTATTTTTGAACGAGTTATTATATGATCTCTCCCCTCTCCAACTGAAAACCAAGAGGTAATATTTTAAGTCAAGATTTTGGTCGAACTATGACTTTTAAAATCAGGATTTCGGTAGAACAATGCTGGATATTGGCCTGTGGGGGGGGGGGGGGGGGGGGGGGGTAGCTAAATCTAGTCTTGTGCTGACACAGTATGTTGTGTCAGTCGGCATTGCATGTGTATATGCCTTTCTGTTTGATTAAAAGATCCGAAAATGAATGCATTGGTCTGACTTGAAGCAAAATCATTGAAATCTGAAGAAGAATTTTTTTTTTTAAATCAATCTGAATTTAAATTTATATTCCATTTTGACGCATATTTCTAATATGTTGGCAGATAAATAAGACATGGATTCAGCTCGTAAATCGTGATGAAAATCAATGGAATTGTTAACATCGCTTAAAATGATCCAGAATTCATTTGTCATCCCATGATTAGTTGTGTATTATAGCATCATATATATTCTATAATCGCATTTCGTGTCGTTGTATATTAACTTTGTTATACCTTTTATGCTGTTAATTATCTCAAAATAATGTTCGCTTTAGAAAAAATCAATGCCAAAAAAAGAGAATAAATAAATTTGTATATAAAATGCGAACATATGCATGTGACCAAAAAAAAAATTCCAGTGTTTCTGCCTACCATAAAGTCTTTATTGCCATTGTTGGCAAACAGACAGATTTTAATCCTATATAACCCAGGGATGAATTTTTTTCAGTTATTTAACTGATTTCAGCTATTTTTCTCAGTTTTTTCCCCCCGAAAGTTGCAGGACACAGTCTGGTCAATTTTGACCTGATCAGACTTTTAAAAGAGGGTGCAGATGTTTTCAGCTATTTTTCATTGATATTCTTTTTTTTTTCTATTAAGAATCGTCCCTGTTAATCTTGATAAAAATCATAAAAAAAGAAAAATTAAAATTTTGCCTACCTACAAAATATACCTGAGCTGCCCTATTTTTTTTTTAAAGAATCAGTGGAAACACACCTTTTTTTTCTTCTTTGGCCTCAGGTAAACAGAAATGTTTTGTAATGTTCTGGAATTTTCTAAATATCTGTTGATGATGTATGTTATTTATCAGATAAATGTTTTGTGATAAATTAACCAATTATTTCAATACAGATATTAGAGACAGGAATAGTTCCAATCAATATCAACATTTGATATTATGGGAAAAGTCATGCAATCCTAGAACACCTTTAACATTTCATCTGCTTCAATGAGGTTGATAAATTAAGCTTGATTTTTTTTATTTCAATTGAATAAAATTTCTAAAAACTATCTAATCTAATGCATTGATTGGTGCTGATGTACATGTATGTAGCCTGGATTCCACAAAGGCAGTGTTTGATTAATTTCATTACATTGGTCTTTTTAAGTGTGAACACCAATAATAATTATACTGGTATCTTTCCGAATGTGGGACAAATGATACATGCTATGGTCTTTCTGAATATGACCACAAATAATACATGATTTGATCTTTCTGAATGTGACCACAAATAACACATACTCTGATCTTTCTGAATATGACCACAAATAATACATACTCTGATCTTTCTGAATGTGACCACAAATAACACATACTCTGATCTTTCTGAATGTGACCACAAATAATACATAGTCTGATCTTTCTGAATATGACCACAAATAATACATACTCTGATCTTTCTGAATATGACCACAAATAATACATACTCTGATCTTTCTGAATGTGACCACAAATAATACATACTCTGATCTTTCTGAATGTGACCACAAATAATACATGATTTGATCTTTCTGAATGTGACCACAAATAATACATGATTTGATCTTTCTGAATATGACCACAAATAATACATATTCTGATATTTCTGAATGTGACCACAAATAACACATACTCTGATCTTTCTGAATATGACCACAAATAATACATGATTTGATCTTTCTGAATATGACCACAAATAACACATACTCTGATCTTTCTGAATATGACCACAAATAACACATATTCTGATATTTCTGAATGTGACCACAAATAATACATAGTCTGATCTTTCTGAATATGAACACAAATTGTACATACTCTGATATTTCTAATTGTGAAAATGCCATGATATAGCAGAAAATTTGCTCATTTTGGCAAATCACTCACTCTCTCACTCTAAATGTGAACACATATGATATACACCCTGATCTAACTGAATGTTAACACATATATAATTCATACCCTAATCATTCTGAATGTGAATACACATATAATACATGGTCTGATTTTTCCGAATATGAACACAAATCAGGGGCGGATCCAGGATTTAAAGTTAGGGGGAGGGGGGGGGGGTGTACTTAAAAAATTTTTGGGGGTATTTCGTGTGATAAATCATGATTTTACGCCAAGAAAACACATTTTTTCCAATTTTAGGGGGGAGGGGGGCTGTGTGCCCGCCCCTGCAAATAATACATCTCTGATTTTTCTATTTAATAATGTATAACTTTAAGCATTTTGTTGTTAAATGTGAATACAATGTATTTATATTTCAATTCTATATTTCTAATTGCAGATGACAATTTTCTCAGCAAGTTTTTCTCGTTAGGAATTACGGCATCAGTGACGATCACTGTAGGGAGTTTAATAGTCGTCATTGTGTTTATTGTGGTGATAGCGTGTTGTTGTAGACGAACATTTTGTAAACAACAGCAAGAAACAAGTGGTACTACATCAACTGCAACATCTGTAGTGGCTAACGGCACACCGTTACCAAGTCAAGGTTGGTAAATTTTGTATATCTTTTGTGAAGATAACACAACAACAGTTTAACGTTTTTGCCATAATCACACTTATCAAAAGTTTGAAGATACCAAAGGGGTAATCAGAAGCCAAAAATTGAAGGACAGACAATACAATGCTCAAAAGAAAAAGAACAAAAAGACAAACAATGATGTACAAAACATTACACAGAAAACTAAAGATTGAGCAACACGAACCCCACAAAAACTGAAAGGTGAATAATAAGTAGTTCCTGCTCCACTAGTACCTTACTGTAAAATGTTTATTGGACACTTACATATGCCTAGTCTGGTATTCTAACTTCCTTCAACCATACAAGGCCGCCATGTATTAACTTCCAAAATATTTGTTGATAGTTATGATAAAGTACATTTGTATTTTATTAAAAAGGTTTGAACTATTGGTACATGTACAAGTAGCATATATTATGAAAAGAATGTTTACATAGTAATGGTCAACAATACCACCCAATATCAACAACAAGAGCATCACCTCTCTCTTCAGATCATTGAATAGTTGGAAATCAAGTTCTTTGCTTGGGATAGGCACAACAATGTGGCAGGGGTAAATGGGTTAATGGGATCCCATGTTTTACTTCATATCATTGTGATTAATTAGTAGTGAACTCAGGTGCTCTGGAAGGTTAGGCAGTTCCTGCTCCACTAGTGGCACCCGTCATGTTAATTTAGTTACAAACCCAGTGATAAGTCATGAATGAGGAAAGGACTAGGAAGATGTACTGACTGACAAAAAAAATGTGAATAAAAGAACAAAAATGATATTTATTTAACAAATTTTTCATATATATGAATGTCTTAAATATATTGTTTTTATATTTCAGTTCATCACAATCAAATGCATACACAACAATCCTATCAACATTCTCACCAGGGATATTTCCCGATGCAACCGGTATATCCAACGACCAATAATCATGCTTCTATGTTTACACCTTACATGCGGGAAGGATATATCAACGCACCGAGTGTCTACTCATCCAATTCTCAATCTCATTCTCAGCCGACATCCTATCATCGGTCATATACACCAACTAGTTCCCGATCGGGAAAATCAAATAGATCTAACAATAGTACAAGTGTTACATATAGTCAAGGAACAGACAAAGTGACGTTACCAGTTAACCTGTAGCCTTTTGTTTTATGATAGAATCTTATCATCAAGGTTGTGAATATTTTGAAGATTAATTATTTATTACGTTTTATATTGATATTAATATTACGGTACATAATAAATGTATGTTTTTTGAAGAAAAAAAAGAGTTTTATATGAAAAAAAGTTTAATTTAATTGAAATGTATGATATTAGATGGAAAATTAGATCTAAAAAGGGGTCGTCGTGGTAGTAATCGTATGGTAGTTGGGTTTACAACTACCTATGCAATCAGTGCCTATCACCACTGATGTTGTGAGTTCAAATCTCGATCAGGGTGAGATGTACTTGATACAACAATAAGTTTGTCAGTGACTTGTGACAGATCTGTGGTTTTCTCCGGTTCCTCCGGTTTCCTCCACCAATAAAACTGACCGCCACGATATAGCTGAAATATTGTTGCAAGTGGCTTTAAACACCATCAAACAAGTTAGATCTAAAAATATGAAACAGTTGTAAATTCAAGTAAAAAAGTCATAATACAATAAAAGGGAGGCGATCAAAGTTATTTTTTTTAGCAATAAACTTCTTTTTTTGTGATTTCAAACAATTTGAAATTAGATATTGGATATTATTTTAGTTTTTCTTTAAGGTTAATTGTGTCTACTCACAATTTATTGTATACATTGATCATACATGCCTCGTCTTTGAATAAAAAGTTGGTGTTAAACACCAATCAATCAATCAATCTAAATTAAAAAAAAGGACGATTTGTAGGAGGCATAGGAACAGTTAGAAATGCTCTAGGCAAAAAGACCTCTAGCTTTGAAGGAGGGCCGCTTTGGACCCTCAATATGCTTATTTTTAGACTTCACTGAGATTTTTAGATGTATGTTTTAGACAATGCTCTATAAATGGCATTTCTCAATGTTTTTATTTTTTACCAGAAGTATTTTAGTTGTTGTTATTATATTTTGTTGACAATGCCCTGGTTTTTTTTTAGACAATCATGTTTTTATTTTTATTGTTTTATGATATTTATGTAATGTATGTTTTTTAGCAAATGATCGATGCATTTGATTTTTGTCGTTAATAAATAATCAAATAGATTTATCAAATTTCTCCATCTTTGTATAAATTATTCATGGTTTTTAAATTTTTCTAGGTCTACATTTATAGTAACAATTGAAATTAGTAAAGTTAATGAGAAATAAATTCTTTTGATCAACTAGATCTAATGTAATAGTGATCAGTTTAGTTGGTCTCATTGCAGTGCATATAATTTTAACTGCAGCTCGTTTACAATTTCAATTTGACGTGATTTGGTATATTTTTTACATTTATATTTAAAGCTATGAAGAAATTTGTTCACGCCACGATATAGCCAAAATACTGCTAATGTTGGCGTTAAACACCAATCAATCAATTAAAGCTATGAATAAGGTAACACTGCATCCTTCAGCAATATATATATATCTTTGTTATTTCATAAAAATCTTTGGGTTATTTCACCTTATAATGTGTTATTTTAGATGAGATTTAAGACAGGCCAAACACAGCTTAAGGTGTGTTAAAATGATAAAATTTTCCTAAAAAATTGCTACAAATTTTAGTTATTCACCCGATTCAAACACAAATTTGACAGTCTAAAACACTTTTCCCATTCCCTTTCAATATTTGATGGGCCCATCAAACATTGGACCTATCAAACATGTTGATTTGAAGTGCCTGTACCAAGCCAGGAAAGTGAGTGGTCATGTATTTATGTGTGATGGGTATCCATTTTGCCTCTTTTTACGATTTTGCTATTGGCTTTTGGAAGTGTTCCGAAATTTTTGTCTTTTTTGATCTTCATTTTATTAGACTCTCAAATTTGTATGTACAGCAGCTGCAAAGCTAAAATTTGAAAGAAATATACCAGAAATGAATTTACAGGAAAAATTTAAAGTGAATTTACAGGAAAAATTTAAAGCGAATTTACAGTAAAAATTTGAAGTGAATTTAAGGGACAAATTGAACATTTAAGCACACCTATAAACAATTTTTTAATTAGCGTTATGTCTATGCCATTAAAAAAAAAAAAAAAAAAAAAATTAATATGGAACTCATTTAAATACAAAAATGTCACCGATGGGATGAGAAGGAATTTTTGTATCTGTATGATATATCAAAGGTTTTAAGTACGTTGCTAAGGAAACTTCTAAAAGTCAAGAAAAGAAAGTATTTTGGTGAACTTTCGGTACGGGTCAAATAGAATTCTCTCTTCTTCTTTTTTTTTTTATCTTACCATCAACTTTTTCATGGAATGGTCCCTTAGTAAAGTATATAAATATAATTGTATACAATAGAAAAACAGATGTAGTACATGTAATTGTTTATAATTGTCATGCTTTAAATAATTAATTTGATTGCATGTCTTGCCAATGTTGTTCACCAAAAATCACTTAAAATATCATGTTTTCACTTAATTTCATGATTTTCCCCACCAATATGAAATGATCTACCTCAGTAAATTGTGTCAATATTAGTTAACAAATTTGTTTTAATTATATTGTCGTATATTGAAGCTCATCATCGGTAAATCACGGCTGACCAGACTCCGCACATGGATGATGAGTGGAGAGTATCTGAGTGCGTTCAGCGATGGGTTACCGACGATGATTGAAGCTTGGAATAAATACATATGTCATAATATTTAACTTTAATTTTTTGTGCTGTTAATTCAGTTATTGATGTTTTAACATTTTTCAAAGCATTATAATTCATAATTTTTCATGACAATAGACTTAAAAGTGTGCAATATGTGAAAAAAAACTTAAACTGTATCATTAATTTGATTATATAGATGACTGTTTCATGCTGTCATTATTCAGTGAGATACAAATGATTATTTCACAGTGAAAATAATGATGATAATATTTACACCTGAAAAGGAGGTCATGATGCTCATTTTCAACATTCTTTTTTAAAACCAGGATAATGAATTTGTTTAATCATCAAAAACATACCACTCATATCTGATCTACTCTTGTAACTCATTCACTACACATGAGTGAGTTAATGCAGTTTATTTATTTTTTTTAAAGTGTTTATAAATAACAATAATTTGGTGTAACATGACACGTTTCTGGAATAACCTTCATCAGGTACTCTCAGTCAAAACATTGGAAAGCTAAATAATATAAAAATATTTGGGACCAAGAGAACCAAAAGCACCTAAACAGGATAGCCGAAATCAGCCTTTTTATTTTGTATTTGGTAGATTCACCTCCAATTTATCTTAAGCTAAATAATTCGTTATATATGAATGAAATTGATATTTTACTCGTAAATTTTATTTACACAAACAAGAATGAAAATAAATTTTATAATTTCACGCATGTGTGATATAATTTTAATTTCAACCAAAAATAACAGTATTTGACTATTAGCATTTGTATAATAATGCCAGATTTGACTCGAATAATTAGATACAGGGTTTGTTTAAAGTATAAGTGTATTTATTCCCTCTGGGTTCAATAGGTAATATATACAGTGGAACTTGTGCAATCCGACACCTGAGTTTTCCGACATCCTGTGACATCCGACAAAAATGTACGGTCCCAAAGTATTTCTGTTAACTAATTTAAGCATGAGTATTCCGACATCCGGTACAAGCCGACACATTTCCCTGGTCCTTTGGTGTGTCGTATTAGACAGGTTCTGACATCCTGTACAAGCCGACACATTTCCCTGGTCCTTTGGTGTGTCGGATTAGACAGGTTCTGACATCCTGTACAAGCCGACACATTTCCACTGTCCTTTGGTGTGTCGGATTAGACAAGCTTCACTGTATAAGTGTATTTATTCCCTCATAGCTTCAATAGGTTATAGTTGTGTGTATTTTGTTGACTTGTGACACCTCGTCATACTTATATTGGTGGGAATTCAATGTAATCACCCGACTTTCAGTATTGTCATTGTTATTTGTTATTATTGTAAATTTGTTGATATTTACATACGTTGTCGCTAGATATCATATTTATTTTTTACTAGGCGAAAATGAATTACTTGCCTGTTTGTTTCAAGTCGAGTAGTAAACAGTAATATTGATATATGTGACAATGTGTGTATATTCTGTTTATCCTGTAATCTCTTAGATTTGTAAAAATAATGAAATATACCATTAATAAATTATTTTATTTTAACTAAAAACAAGAAAGTGCAACTTCACGACATCATCAATAAAATATCAAGACTTTATACACCGTGATATAGCTGAAATACTAATAAAGTTGGTGTTAAACACCAATCAATCAAAACTTTACATTGTGACATCACAACAAAAGATTTATAGTCAGTGATTGTACAAATGTACAAAACAATTTTTTTTTATGTCAACACAATTTGACTGCAGTCTTCACGCTAACCCACTTGCCCGAAGCAAGTAAAACTGGATTTGGACAAGTGAAAATTATGAAAGAATTTTTTGAATCAATAGAAATTTTTTCTATATTTGGCTTTTGGGCAAGTAGGTGACAAAAATTCAGGCAAAGACTGTGACTGCTCAGATTAAACGATTGCAGAATAAAAATAATTTCACCGTAGTTTTGTTTTGCTGTCCTGACCAAGGGTGCTAACATGTCTTTAAATGGAATTAAAATTTCATGAAGACTGCTTATCATATGGAGTTGCATCATGTTCATCCAATTAATTTTCACATCTTTAACTGGTCCCCTGCCAAGGAAATGATTGACCAATAGCTTGATTCAAATAGAAATTTCTATATAATTGCTATAATAATTTAAGAATTTTAAAATGCCACTGTCAAGTAAAGAGATGAAAAGAATTGTAAAAGTAAGGCTTCCAACAAAATATTGTCCACACAGATATTTCCTTGAATGATGTTTAAATCTGATAATGTGATTGATGGTGATTTTCATTGGGCAAGGGATAAAAGAGCAGAGCGGTAGCCAGGGGGTTTGTACGAAGCTCAAAGCTTTGAACTAATGACCTTGTTATGTCTTCATTTGAATCGTCCTATATACACATTCAGTTCTAATCGGAAATTTAACATAAATTTGAATGCCAGAAATTTTTAACCCACAACCGCCACAATACAACTGAAATAGTTGAAAGTAGCATTAACCACCATAACAAAACATAAATATACCGGTGTTAAATTCATATGGTTGTAATTTTATCATTTAACTTGTTGGTTGACTTTCTACTTAATTTTTTATAATAAGACAAGTGAAGGTTTAAGTACGATATACAATTTTCCTTTTTCAAATCTATGTGACCATGTAAAGGTAAAATTTCTAAATAAATCTATTGAAAATAAAAATTTAGACATCAGAGTAATTTATGATTTTCACTTAAATGGAAACAATCAATTTCAGATTGAAGATTGTTTTCTTCATTATCAATTTCAAATGATGTCAAATTTAGCCCATTATACATGGGTAGTTATGATATTTTGAAACTTGTGAAAATTAGAATTTTTGATTTTGATGCACTGATTATAATAGAAGTAAATTAAATGTTGGAATTCTATATAATGTTTACTAAGTTGGTCGAAAGTATTTTTGAGGAAACCCGTTTGTAGCCCCTGGCTGTTGGCAATCTTGTTAAATAAATAAAGAATTCAATTAAAAGTATTTATCTGATAAAAAAAACAAAACAAGCACAGTAAAACGTGTCGCAAGCGAAACACCCTATGGACCAATTCTTTTGTTTAGAATAGGCAGGTGTTCAGATTAGATAGGTTAAATGGGCAAAAATTTCAGATATTGGGACTAAATTTTAAGTTTGGACAACAAAGAATATGGTTTATACAGGGTACTTTTTCAACAGACATCACTGTTATTACTATGTAACTGAATACGGTAGTTAGTGAAAAATAATAGTTTTCTTCTCTACTTGACAACTCTATCGGGTGAAAAAAAGTAGTTCATGGCTGCTTTATAAAATGAAAATATTACTACTGTACAATCACTCCGAATTGTGAGCGAGGTGTTTTGTCTTTGATTTTTTATATTAAATAATTATAAAATCAATTATTTAATTATATAGAAGTTGTATCTTATTTTTCAGTTTCTTAAAAAACTATAAAATTTATATTTTGAGGTTTGTTAAATGAATAGTTTACATTAGTGCATTATCTCCCCTTGATCAATCACACTTACTTCCCTTTGTATTTTAGCACATACTGTAAGTATGTAAAATATGTCATTTCTATGTATAACATTGTTAAGAGAATATTTATGTACATCACCAATTTATTGTTTTGGAAGATAAAATAAAGTATAAGACATCAGATCGTGCTGGTTTATTAATTTCAGGATTTATGGGTTATTGTTATGCTGTTAACGCCACTTTCATTTTTTATATCGTGGTGGTCAGTTTTATTGGTGGAGGAAACCGAAGTACGTGGAGAAAACCACCGATCTGCCACAAGTCATTGGCAAACAGAATCTGAGTTATGCAAAATGTAAGGTTACAAATTTTTGTAATGGCATACAGAGATGTGACATGTTGGTTATTGTTACCAATTTTTTGAAGAATCGGAGGCTTGGAATAAAGGTTACTGCAACAATTATTTTGGAGTAAAATGTGTCTGAAATGTAGGTTGCAGTAACCTACATGTAAGTACTGACTACATAGTTTCACCATTTGGGATCATTTAGTTTAGATTTTTATTTTGAGATGAGAAATAGTTGGTCGTTTTGTTGATATTGATTGAATAGATGACCATCACAGTTTAAATAAATATTTTTTCTTAATTCATAAATCTGGAAGATGCCAAGATGATCTTATTCCAAAGTAATAATTTCAGCAACCACAATATGAACCACATCTCCAGACCACCTTTAACTACAAAACTTGTCCCCAACAAACAGATTCCACAAAATTATTTCGTAAATATGAAGAAAATAGAAATAAAAACCCATAAAGAATGATACCAAGATAAACACAAACAGAAACATTATGAATAGAAAGTTTATACAGTGATGATCAGCAATGACATCAATATCAACAAATTAAACATCCACCTATCACATCAATCCATTGAACAAAAAACTGATCATGACATGGCGGTGGAAATTCAGGTTCCGCTTTGAGACGGCCACAAAAGTTTTGACAGTAAAGCTGTTAATCCCAGTAACCCCCATCTCTGATGGTTATGGAGTTGAATGCCACTTTCAACACTATTTCAGTTATATTATGGCAGTCAGTTTTATTAATGGAGAAAACCTGAGTACCCAGAGAAAACCATCAACCTGTCGAAAGTCACTGACAAACTATCACATAATGTTGTATCTAGTACACCTCGCCATGAGCAGTATTCCCCTCTCTGATAATTGGATCTCTAATGACAATACAAATATAACAAAACAGTAAAAACAATCTGCAGATTCGTTCCACTCAAGACCACACAAACATTAATGGCAACATAAACATAGACAGTACAATGGCAGGGTCAATGAAAGGTCATTGCTAACAACTGACTACTAGTTAAAAAGGTATACCAGCATGCAATGGCAGGTTCAATGAAAGGTCATAGTTAACAGCTGACTACTAATTAAAAAGGTATCCCAGCATGCAATAGATAAGGCAGTTTTTCAAATATTTATTTTTTATTCTATATACAAAATCAGCAGTATCGAAACAATAAACAATTGCACTTTGACTTTGTATTAGAAATCATTACACAAATGGGAGATTCTTCTACCCATGTAAACATAGGACATTTTATTACAATTATTTGTTTCCCGAAAAATGTGATTAATAACCGCTTAAACTTATATATAATATTATGGAAAAATACATATACAGAATATACGTCTTTTAGATATCAAATTCAATTTGTACAAGGCTTAGAAACAAGGAATAAAAAATTTGAGATTCTGAGATGATGGATGCATATTCAGTTGATTTAAAATCTTTGCCGGCAACACAAGGCCGAACATGCTCTGATACTATCCACTCATTACCCTCGGGTCAACTGACAGAGAAATCCTTGCAGTCATGCATTATTCACGAGAAATTTTATAAAACATTTTGATAAGTTACGACAGAATGTTTTACACCCAACAACAAAATTTGTTTCTAAAACAACCAGAGGCTCAGTGGGCAAAGCCCGTGTCACTCACCTTTCATTCTGTTTTGAGGAAACTTAATACACAACCTTCCATACATGTAAATGCTTCCTACCAAGTTTCGGTTCATTTGGCTAGGCAGTTTCAGAGGAAGATTTTTTTAGATATTGACCGATCAGAAACAAGAATTGCCTGTGGTGGCCATATTTGTTAACCGATCGAGACGAAATGAGCAATCTTCATAGAGGACATTCCATAGATGCTTCCTGCCATGTTTTGGTTAATTTGGCCAAGCGGTTTCAGAGGAGGAGATTTAAAAAAAATTGGCCAATCAGAAACAAGAATTGCCTGTGGAGGGTCATGTTTGGTAATGGATCATAACAAAATGTGCACTCTTTAGAGAGGACATTCCATAGATGCTTTCTACTAAGTTTCAGTTCATTTGGCTGATGGGTTTCAGGAGAAGATTAAAATGTGAAAAGTTAAGATGACAGACAACAAATGACGGACGCCAAGTGATGCCAAAAGCCCACATTGCCTTTGGCACGGTGAGTTAAAAAGAATATTAAAATGTGAATAACTACATGTAATGTATAGTAAAAACATGTTACACTATATCAACATTAGTTAATTTCTAAGGGAGATAATGGCAAGTTATCTTTCTTTTAACAGTTTAATGCAAGAGTTATCTCCCTTTTAACAGTTTACTACAATGGAGAAGTTGTTTTAGAAATGAACCAATCAGAAACAAGAATTGCCTGTGGTGGCCATGTTTGTCAACGGATCGGACCTTCCATAGATGCATCCAACCAATTTTCAGTTCATTTGGCCACGCGGTTTCGGAGAAGATTTTTAAAAATTGGCCGATCAGAAACAAGAATTGCCTGTGGTGGCCATGTTTGTTAACGGATCGGGATGAAATGAGCAATCTTTATCGAGGACCTTCCATAGATGCTTCATACCAAGTTTAGGTTCATTTGGCCAAGCGATCTCGGAGAAGAAGATATTTAAAAATCGGCCAATCAGAAACAAGAATTGCCTGTGGCGGCCATGTTTGTTAATGGATCGGGATGAATTGAGCAGCCTTTATAGAGGACCTTCCATAGATGCTTCCTACCAAGTTTCGGTTCATTTGACCAAGCGGTTTCGCAGAAGATTTTTGAAAATCGGCCAATCAGAAACAAATTTGTTAATAGATTGAGACAAAATGTGCAATCTTTAGAGAGGACCTTCCATAGATGCTTCCTACCAAGTTTCAGTTCATTTGGCTGAGAGGTTTCAGAGGAGAAGATTAAAATGCAAAAAGTTAACGGACGATGGACGCCAAGTGATGGCAAAAGCTCACATTGCCGTTGGCAAGGTGAGCTAAAAATGATTTCCCTAAAAACTAAAATGATAAGAAGAGGAACAGGTTGCAATTAACAGTGGATATGAACAATGAATGGTATATCAAAGTTGGATTGTAACTTTCATAATCAGTTCAATTGAGATAATAGAAAGATTAGAGCGCGGTATATGGAAACCAATGAATACAGACCAGTTATGGAATAAACATGAAACAACGGTTTTCATATGGATTGATCCACAGATGATGAATGTAGAGCATATCAGTGCATGATCGGCCATGGATTAAAATCAGTTGTTGAAATTTGCTATCCTCAATTAACATCGTGCACAACTCAATTTAACCTTTATACACAACTCAATTTAATCTTTACACACAACTCAATTTAACCTTTACACACAACTCAATTTAATCTGTACACACAACTCAATTTAATCTTTACACACAACTCAAATTAACTTTACACATACAAATGTAACTCAATTTAACCTTACACATAACTCAATGTAACACAACTCAAGTTAACATTACATACAACTCAATTCAACCTTCCACACAACTCCATTTAACCTTATGTCCAAAAGAATTTCTGATCAACTTCTAACAACAAAAATGCATGAGAGAATCAAACTAATATACTAAATATCACCTAGACAATATGTTAGGTAGAGTTGTGTTAAATATTAATGGAGCTTAGCTGTATTTAACACCTGATTTCAATTTAGATTACATGTACATCACATTTATCCTGTGCAGGGTTCATTTTGGCTAAAATAGTCAAATAGTGTATTTTGAATTATTATCATCTGATATTATACAATTATAGTCTTTTGTTGAGGTCAATACAAAAGACTGTAATTGTTTTATTACATTAAAATGAAAAGTGAAAGTGAAACCAAGTCTCCGAGATTTCTGCAAATCTTCATTTGACTTCTGCAAGCCCATCGCCTGCGTTGGACATGATGATTACTTGTTCATTCTAAAGTAACGCTAATACGACGATTCTGATTGGACGAATAGAAATAGAATTCACGTGATTCTTCTTATAGATTTCGCTAGAAAATGAAAGTGAAACCAAGTCAATACGAGTTTTAATCAAACAATATCAAATTTTACGGAATGTCAGGTGACAGCATGACAGCCAATAAAATTGTTTAAATAAAATCATTATGTAATAACATTTGTAATCTCATGTTCTGATAAGTAGTCACAGAGTTTTAAGTACCGAGAGATGGCTTAAATCAATATATTAACAGAACTGTGTATGTAGTACTGAAAACATCATTTAATATAATTCAACAATTAGGTCTTATGGTAATGGTTTATTTCTTATGCCATTTATGTAGAAAAAATTTGGAAGAATACGTCGAAAGGACACAGATGCCCACACTTCCAGTTAAAGCAAACTGGGGCATAAATCCAAAACGAAAAAATTGGTAAAGTCAGAAATCAAAATCAGCCTTCCTTTCATGGTTCCAGATGATGTGTATAAATTTCAAATGATTTGCTAAAGGGACAAAGTTGTTGAGCGGAAACCAAATGTGGGACGGACCGACAGATTTATTGTTTTGCATGAGACATCCAGGTGAATTGCTACTTTGAAACTATGATTTCCAATCTCGTTTCAGGTTCAGAATGCTAATAAGTCAATTATTAAAATTTTGGATAAAAAACAGTTGACATGGCAATATACAGACCACATATATATTTACCATTCTAATTTTGTCTTTTATTTATTCTTTTATTGTGCTTTCTTAATTCTTAAAAGTTTAGCATGATTGTAAAAGTTATTGACAGAAACATGTGACCACATAAATTACAAATTTTCAAATATTTTTGATTTTGATTTCTTTGTAAAACTAAACTAACACTAATCTACAAACAAAAAAACCCCAAAGGTACAAAGTCTAAATCTATTTCTACTATTTAGTATCAGTAAAATAACATTATGTTGACTAGACCCATAACTCTCCGACTAGGGTTCAATGGCAATTATGTATGTTCATGTATCATAAATTTAATATGTGATACAAATATATCAATATTTTCTCTAAAATGGAAAATTAAGTCAAATGCAACTAAACTAATTTGAAATACATGAAAAACATATATTTCGATCACTTGGAATGAAAATCAAACTACGGTCCCACGAAAACATGGAATGGCTAGTTTTCATAGTAAACAACAATATACAATCAGTACAAAACAAAAAGACTATCACTGTTTATGTCAAATTAACAAATCGTTAGGATTGTCTGACGTAACCTAAACTACACTTTTATCACAAACTACCGAAACTTAACACAAATATGATCAACTTTCATGTTTCATACAAGATTAGGTAAAACTGCTAAAGATTTTAATACAGGAGTCCCCCTCTTACAAGGCTGTTCCCAACAAAGGCCATTGGTCTTATCATCAAGCCAGATTTCAGATGCACTGAGATAGAAAAATACTACTGTTATATCGAGTACTCCTCACCTGAGAGGGGTTCGAACTCACAACGGACATCAATATGAAAATTGCTTGTTTAATTCTGGTAGCATGGTTGAGAAGATATATCAGATATGTGAAGATACTAATCACTATTTTCTAGATTGCTGTAATAACAGTATAATTCCCCTCTTAAGAGGCCAACCCTTCTGCAAAGAAAACAGTGGCCTTATAAGTGGGGCATATTCCATTTAGGGGGAAAATTTAAAAAGTATTTGACTATCTCATTGCATCAAAAATCTGGTATGGGCCTTTGGTGAGAGTTGTCTAATAAGGGAACAAATGTACTATATGACAACATATTTCTAAATTGAAGTAATGGAAAATCAAACTTTCCATATAAAATCTACAGAGAACATACCTCAAAAGAAAACGTTTTATAAACATTCAAATAGTTAAATCTGTCCAAGGGAACATTGAAATAGGGCTACATAAGACAGGTGGTCACTAAATACAGGTTTAATTAACCCTTAGACTGTTGAATTAAATATGGATGACGGAACGACTATAGTCACGATCCGTACAGATTACACATGATTTTTAGAGTGACTATTGACATGAACTGCAGTCAAAGGGTTAATATGAAATGCACTATCAATGAAAATTAAAATTGAGGTCATATAATACAAGTTATTCAGTCCTCACAATGAGCACCGGTCCTCCGGCCCAAGACCAGTAAAACTTTGTTTGGACCAGTAAATTTGACAGTTTTTATTTAGAATTACATGTATATAAAAATAAATTCAAAAATTTGATTGGGAACAGTAAATTCAAATGTTCATTTCGAGGACTGCAGTTATTGCTTAATAGAGGTGGTCACTTAAGCAGGTTTGATTGTTCCTTTAAATAATACAAATCTAAATGCAACACATATTTACATTACTAAACAAATAGGACTCGCATCAAACACAATACATACAAAACAAAAATAAAAAATATGGTATACATAAAACTAATATGGGAATATAATAATCAGTTATGGTATAGAGAATGTGTCATTGGACAATTATGTCCGTGCGTTCACATTTTTCAGCCAGAAATGAGGATTTGGATGTTCCTGATGAAAGAAAGTGTGAAGTCGAAAGTTATTCAGTAGATCTTCGTCAAAGGTAAATAACTCTAGCTCCATTGCGGGAAAAAATGGTGCTGATATGGGTTGGAAAGATACCGGTACATGAATTAAACAGAAAAATGGTGCTGATATGGGTTGGAAAGATACCGGTACATGAATTAAACAGAAAAATGGTGCTGATATGGGTTGGAAAGATACCGGTACATGAATTAAACAGAAAAATGGTGCTGATATGGGTTGGAAAGATACCGGTACATGAATTAAACAGAAAAATGGTGCTGATATGGGTTGGAAAGATACCGGTACATGATTTAAACAGAAAAATACAACATATGGAAAAGATATCTGTTTTATACACAGTGATTCTATGATGAGCTGACTTAGATTTATTCTCCACTGGTATATTCTGATGACTAATAAGGTTCATTATGTTGAAATAATAACAATTGCGCTGTCCTGATCAACTCAAGTTGAAGTTCATTTTATACTATAAAAATGGGGGAGGGGGGATTATGGCTTATATTTATAGAACATTACATAAAATAAAAAATACCCATCTACCCCCATATAGAAAATTTTAATGGCACATGCCCAAACATGATATGTCGTGATACACATTTTGATTAAATATTCTAAGTCAAAAAGGGCAATAACTCCTTCAAAAATGATCCAATCAATTAGTCGGTAGAATTCCAGTTACTACTTGGGGGAGGCGACATAATAACTGAAATTCTACTGACTCTAATTTTCTGCATTATATTTCACTTACAAATGAAGTTTTTCATCAATAATATTGGTCACTGTTTAATATGATTCTTGTTTAATATACCAGTCATAATAATACAGCATAGGGAGACACATTTCTTACCCATACTGATTATTTATACATGTTAATGTTTTTTCCCAGAAAGTGTCAGACAGGCATGCTTTACTAGTACAATACAATACTAAAATTTGCAACAAAAAATCCCATCAATAAACAAATTTGTAAACACGTTAAACAATTTATTTTCTACGGGGATATTTCGCTGCAACGGGAGTACTGCCTTTACTGGGCGTTGATTGGTTAGGAGTTGTGCTACCAAATGGAGTTCCTTGCTGTTGTCGTGTGTATCCACTTGGGGTATTTTGCCGTGATAACGTGTTAGGTGTGCTAGACGATGGTTTTAACGGAGTCAATGATTTACTTGGCGTACCATATACTGGATCCATCTGGAATGAAGATTAAAATGATATATTATGACACAGTTAAGTTCTATGGTGTTTAATGCCACTTTCAACAATATTTCAGCTATATCGTTGTGGTCAGTTTTATTGGTAGAGGGAAACCAGAGTACCCGGAGAAAAACACATAATGATGTATCAAATATACCTCACCTGAGGGGGATTTGAACTCACAATGTTAGTGGTCATAGGTACTGATTGCACAGGTAGTTATAAATCCAACTACCATACAATCATGTTCGCTACAGTCCTACCAAAATAACAGCATACATCATCAATATGTATGGAAATTCTGAAACATTTTTCAGGAAGTAGACATATTAAATTTGTGTTCATTAAATATGCAGAGTTTGATAACAAAAACTATTGCATCTACAGTTTACACAAACTAGGTACTCTCTACGGCATGCAATGACTAAAAATGGCTACGTTCCACATATGGATTTTTTTTTTAATTGGTCAAATATGTCCAATATTGGAGGTTTGTATCTTCCATGTGTATGCAGTCACTGTGCAAAGTTTTTGAATATTTAAAAAAAAAAATTAACAACAACATAAAAGTTTGAATCATTTGAATGAAAACTGTTTTACTGTAGTTACAGATTACACAAACAAGATATCATCTATGTATGTCACGTGATGCGAAAATGACAAAGTTCAACAAATGAAATTGAAAAAAAAACCAAAAACATTCCAATTTGACTAAAAGCAATTAACAGCAATTAGTGCAATAAAATTATCTGCGATTGAAAAAAAAATAAAATAAAATTGGAGTCACAATCACAGTGCAAAGTTTGAATAATGTTGAATGAAAACTGTTGCAGTTACAGATTACACAAACTAGGTACCCTCTGAGATGGATGGAGGGAGAACAAAGTTCATGCAATCGCAGCAGATGACACAGGTAAAACTATACTTCATATTTATTCAATTTCATTTGAATTAATTTTCAAGGACTATTGGAAAATGCTATTTTCTTTGACAATATTATTTATTGTTTTGATACATTGTTTAATGTTCACGATGTTACTATGTACTTTAAGGTGAAATAAAACTGAATGTGAGTGATTGATTGTTGTTTAACAGAGAGCAATTTTTCAGCTATATTATGGTGAGAACATAATTACATGTCGATGAGATGATGATGATTTCCTCTTTATACTAGAGCAACAGGATCCGTTGGATTTTATAGTGCTAGCTCACTGAAACAAGTCTGATGGTAGCCATGTCGCTCCACTTGGCCACATTATCCTGATTCAGAGCCAAATAGTCTTAGAGAAGAAGCAGAAAATACTAATTTGATAGTCTTTGGTTTGACTTGATATGGGCTAGAACCCACTATCTATCACACATGCCAACATGATATGGGCTAGAACCCACAATCTATCACACATGCCAACATGATATGGGCTAGAACCCACAATCTATCACACATGCCAACATGATATGGGCTTGAACCCACGATCTATCACACATGCCAACATGATATGGGCTAGAACCCACATTCTATCACACATGCCAACATTACACTACCGATGCCGTTTTATTATATTGATGTGAAATCTACTTTAAATTATACGATATACAATCATGAACATGATACAGGGTGAATTTTTTACCTAACAGATTAAATCTAAGCTACATAAACTAGCAGGTTAAAAAGGCTACTAAAATTTAACAGCATGCAAAAAAAAATTAAACATTTGTTTCCTTACATTTTACGGACTGGGACGATAAGCTCGGGTTTTAACAGTCTGAAATTAAATCATCATCTCAACTAGTTAGGTATTAGTAACAGTATAGAAAATTATAACTTTTCAAGATCGAAATAAAAAAGTACAATGGTAAACCAAAATTTGAAATTAAAATCCAGAATGGTATTTGACAGAAGAAAAATATAGTATTTCTTGCTCTTTAATGTCCAAATCTAAATTTGAGTCTTTCATAAAATTTGTCGACATTTCACATTTTAAAATTGAATTTCGTTTACATGCATGCATTAAATATAGGTAGCAAGAAAAAATATCAATTTCTTTTTTTCCTTTTGTGTTTTCACTTATTTAAGTAAGTATATATTTTTTTTATTTTTATAAGTCCTCTTTGGGTCACAGAAACAGAGATGTTAAATTACATCCCACGATTGAATTAAATGTAATCTTAAATTCTGTTTGGACAGTGAAAATGGAGATACGAAATTCTATCCCATGATTGAAATAAATATAATGTTAAAATAACAGAAATGGACCAATACAGAAATGACGTTGCATTATGGGTAAACAAATTACGAGGACGCTACAACGCCATATTTATTGAACCAGAAAATGTAAACAAAATCAGCTGATCCAAATTTGTTTACATTGGCAACGGTGAGCTCCGACCAACCAACCAAAACTCGTTTAACCACATCTGAATTGACAGAAATTTGACAATGGGGGATGAAGATGATTGTTTTTCGCCCTATAAATGTGTTAGGCTGTTTCCAAGTGAAAATGAGTGGCCGTGGTCACTGAGTGAAGAGGATATCCCGGGGGCTTCTTTGGAAAGATCGGACCCAGCATCAATCATGTTCTCTAAGCACACTAAAAACTTGGCTAAAATGTAGAGGAATAAGTTCCACCAATATGAACAAAGCTAAGGCAGTAGAGGTTGTTGAAAAGGACATGAAAAACGACCACTTAATGAGCCAACCTATTGTGGATCCACAATATCCTCATTTTACAGACAAAAAAATTATGAAGCTACGACAGTCTGGTAACCTTAACGAAGGTATCCCAAAAGTATTTCCGTCTCTTAAACCACCAATGTTTCCATCCAAATCAGTAAAATGGGAGACTTCTGATGATATTTCTCAAGAAACCTTGAGTTGTTTGAAAAACTTTGATCATAAAACGATACTCAATTATTACGTGGTGATGGCTGACCAGAGATACACGGGATTCCATAACCGTGCATTGATGAGAGGAAGCCAACACCATGCTGCAGGACATGTAAGAGATCTTTCATTCTGTCTCAAAGACTCCTCTGAGATCGAACTCATTGAAAATGGGCTCTACGTTCTTGCATCTGTTCATGCCAGTATGAAAAATTCGGCATTTGAGTGTAATATTCAGTGCAGTCATATATTGCAATACACCGAGGAAACATTTTTTTTTCAGTTTTTCAGGACAAACAGAATTGAATTCTTCCGTTGTAAGGATATATTGGGAGTTTCATGAATACAGAGTTGATCAATATACACCAGGTTTTCAAAATTGCATTTACGATTCCAACGCTCATATAAAATAAATCTGCTAAACTCTTCTCTGGAATGCTGTGTCGAAGCCGAAACCAATACATGAAATATTCTTCCAGAGGATCAAGAAGCCGCTCGCAATCAAGATTTTCATTGAGGCATTTCTTTAAATATCCATAATACTGGGTGGGATTTCAGACAGGTTCCAACACTGACATAAATATTTTAACATTTGGGAAACCTGTATAGTATGAGATGTCTTTATCTGAAGACAAAAAATTGTTCATGGAAAATGATTTTGCTTGCAGTTTTAAATTTTGTTCCGTGTCAATTGCCTGTTCTTTCGTTCAAGTTCATTTATTTTGGTTATCATATCAATGTTTGGATTCAATGCACTGGGAACGTTATCACCAGACAGTCCCACTTCGATTTTCTCAACATTATTAAGTTCAGATACCGGCAAGCTTGTGACCTCCGGGTGGGACGATTTTTGGGAAGTATTATTTATTTGTTTGCCGTCTTGCTTCACTTGGTTCTTTTCATATTGTCTCAATTTATCATTAGGATTTTTCCTACTACTCTTTGCATCATATTTTTCTCCAATTTCGAGAGACGGAACGACATTTTTCTTACGTTCGCCACCAAAGAAATGAAAAGAGCAAACACGACTTGACGCTTTCAGATCGTTTTCAGTCAATTTAAGGGCTTTCAACCATTTTTCTCGTATTTCAAATTTCTTAGGAAATGGAATGAAATTGATATCTTTGAATTTTGACAAATGATGCAAATATTTGGCATTTTTACGGCTCAGCTGATTTTGTTTACGTTTTCTGGTTCAATAAATATGGCGTCGTAGCGTCCTCGTAACTGTTTTACCCATAATGCAACGTCATTTCTGAATTGGTCCATTGAATTTGAAAGTCGCTCATGAAATTCGTCAACTTTTAAAATTTTTAAATGGAATTTTGTTTGCATGCATCAATATAACTGGCAAACAAAAGCTTTATAAAGCAGCAGCATTTAGTAAATATTAAATGAGCATGAAGTAAACTACTTTTTTTTGTTTATTAAAGATTGGGTTTGGTTTACATCAGGCTATTCCAAAATTAAATTCTTGTTCCTATAAAGTTATTGTTAATTAGTGATATCTTAAACCAGAGGCTCTCAAGAGCTGTATGACTCATCTGAATTACATGGGGGGAAAAACCCATCTAACATTTAAGAGATGGTTAAGCCTATCTGCTCTCTTTTACAGAATTAGTCGTATACATATGATTACTTTAATAGCACGAAGAATATATTTATTATGCATTAAGACCCATATTAGGACTTGGCTTTCTTCACAACAATGCTGCTCATAAGTTACATGCGAAGGTCAGCATTTTACTCGCATGTGGAAAACATTTGTATGATCACATCATTTCACTAAGAGGGGGGATTTAGGTCCATAAAACTAATTTAACCTCTCCACTGTTTAAAGTGAGTGGTCATGTACATATGTGTTAGGGGAATAGTGGTCATGTACATATGTGTTAGGGGTATCAATCTCCACTGTTTAAAGTGATCGGTCATGTACATATGTGTTAGGGGTATCAATCTCCACTGTTTAAAGTGAACGGTCATGTACATATGTGTTAGGGGTATCAATCTCGCCTGTTTAAAGTGAGCGGTCATGTACATATGTGTTAGGGGTATCAATCTCGCCTGTTTAAAGTGAGCGGTCATGTACATATGTGTTAGGGGTATCAATCTCCACTGTTTAAAGTGAGCGGTCATGTACATATGTGTTAGGGGTATCAATCTTGCCTGTTTAAAGTGAGCGGTCATGTACATATGTGTTAGGGGTATCAATCTTGCCTGTTTAAAGTGTGCGGTCATGTACATATGTGTTAGGGGTATAGCAGTCATGTACATATGTGTTAGGGGTATAGCAATCATGTACATATGTGTTAGGGGTATAGCAGTCATGTACATATGTGTTAGGGGTATAGCAGTCATGTACATATGTGTTAGGTGTATAGCGGTCATGTACATGTGTTAGGGGTATAGCAGTCATGTACATATGTGTTAGGGGTATAGCGGTCATGTACATATGTGTTAGGGGTATAGCAGTCATGTACGTACATATGTGTTAGGGGTATCAATCTTGTCTCTGTTTCTACTGTTCTTCCCGATTGGACTTTGGAACTGTTCAGACTCCATGGTAATTTTTTGTTTTTCATTTTATTCACATAATAATTTCCTATCATTTTAATTCTGGAATAGCCTTGACAGATACAAAACAAATGTCTTTATAAAGATGAATTCTGTACCTAACATACCTCTGCAGAATCATCAGAGATGGATGTCTAACAAAAAGTATTTTGTCAGTGTTAATTCAAATAACCACAGAATATTGACGATATATATTATACCAGAGAAATAGATCCTATTATATTATATAGATGTCTATAAGATGATGGTTGACATTTTAATTTTCAATAGTGTATACTGTAAAGGAAATACATGTATTTACAAAATTCTTATTTTACCATTTTAAATTTATAATGAATTCCAGTGACATAAAATTGTTTGTGACTATTAATTTTGATAATATTGTATTACATATAATAAAAAAAAAAAAAGGAAAAAAATGGAAGACTGTGTCCAAAGGAAACAGATGCCTTAGCTTCCAGCTAAAGTAAACCGGGATATAATTCTAGAAAGAAAAATGTAGTAAAGTCCAGAATTGAATATGGCCTGCCATTTATGGTCCTTGACCTTGCGAATAAATTTGGAATGATTTGCTTCAGGGGAACATATGTTATCGAATGGAAACCTAATATGGGATGGATGTACAGATATGGGTAAAACATAATGCTTAGGCCACTGGGCATCAAAATAATTTTTTTTTACAAATATTTCGAATACAGTATGTAAATAAGTCAGAATGATCAATGTGATGATTAAATGATTAAATGACAAAATGAAGATTAATGAATTACTCATAGAAAAACTAAAAGAATGATAAAACCAATAACTGGTTATATATGGATGATGAATGGGTTTAATAGGTAACGGAAAAACAAAAAACTGGTTATATTCTAATTACTTAAATACATAAAATTGTTTGTATAAGTAGGTATTTACTTATATACATGTCCTCTACAGATTGTATAAGATAATATACCTCTAAATCTCCTGACTCCATCTTCTTACTAGCCTGTCCTAATTCTACTGTTCTGACACGCTGGGCAAAGTTAAGACTACATATAGTCTCTGCCACATTTTTCTCAACTGGAGCTACTTGTACAATCATTAAAGTTTTACTATCACCTCCTATAATACAAATAATTTATGATAAAATTTTTGTTCCTGAATTAGTTGAAAATATTTTCAATATTCATATTTTTTTTAATTGTAAATTTTTTTGATGGTTTGGTGAAATTTTCAAACATAGTCGATTTGATGATATTCCATAATACTCTGCATGATGGCAGAGTTTTGGTTTCAAATTCCAATTGCAGACAAGTGTAAAGAGAATTACCAAGTGTATTATTGTAGTTTTCTCATGTTAACATGTAATTCATGTTGGTTTTTTTAAACATTTTATGGCATTTTCATTATGAAATCCAAACATCATAAAACATTTCATACAAAGACAAAATATGTCGAAGATATTCAAAGTTTTCCTGTTGCGACTATTATTTTCAGCTATTAAAAGCACCCAAGAATATATATCGCATCATAAGGGAACGTCATTGTTTACACATATTATCTACTGTATTGATTCAAAATTATAAAACAAATATAGTGAAACCTGCTGAAATTTAACCTCCCGGGGACCAGCTCTTGTGTTCAGATTGGACAAGTGTTCAGTTTATACTGGTTCAACTAACAAAGACTTCTTACTTTGGTACTTTATTCAAATTTCAGTTTATTCAGGATTCTGTTTAAACAGGATGAAAACTGACCGCTAAACAACGGTAATCCAATATGATGAGATAAACTTTGAGTGACCACCTTAATGAGGTGACCGTTTATTTAAGCTAAGATAACATGTAAATCAGGTTGGGAGGGTTTTAACCTGGTGTTTACAGCTGTTGACCATTAGGGCCGGTATGACTATATGTGTATGTGTTATTTACCTAAGCTGTCCTGTAATAGATATGTTAATTTAGAGTTTCTGTACGGTACAAAGTTCTGTTTAGATCTAAGAGCATGTATAACATCTCCTAAACTAGACAAAGACTTGTTGATGTTCTGAGCTTCTTTAAGTCTCGTTCCATCAGCTCCAGATTTACTAACCCTCTCTGATCCTGCTAAATCTACCAGGTTCAATTTACCTGAAGAGAGAAAAAATGATCACATTTAAATGGGGTATGCTCAGTCATATTTTTTTTACTTAGATCACCACTTATTATTACAGTGAAGCATAGATTGAAAAAACCCTAAAATTTCCACTGCTATAAAACACTCAGTGAGTGATTGATTGTTACAACTGTTCAGCTATATCATGGTGAGAGCAATTTAATCATTATTTCAATGAGATGATGATTATGTCCACCTTTTTATAAGCAAACATGCTCAATAGGATTTTAATAGTGCTATCTCACTGAAACACACAATCTACAGACAGACAGGTGGCTTCACCCTGACACACATGATCCTGATTCTGAGCCAACTAGTCTTTGTTCTTACTCCTTAAGGTGGTACCATACACTTCAGGTAAAATTTGATCTGCTTGTTTAATTTTCTTATTTTTTTGGCAGTGTGTTTGAATATATCCACTGTAATAAATATCAAAATTTTAACAAATTCCAACCAACAGACTCAGAGCTATAAATTCACTAGCCACATAGCAGCTTTTCTCTCTGTGGTTTTGATCACTCATATGCTTGAAATCTGCATACAAATATCATATGATCAAAACATTCAACTGATTTTAAAGAGTTATCTCCCTGTAGTGTATGGTACCACCTTAATGGCAAGTCCTTAGCACAGAAGTAGCAAATACCAATATTATAGTCTTTGGATGCACTCTACATGGGCTCAAAGCCAACATCTACTGCACTGTAGGTGAGCACACTAACCATTACACTATTGATGTGGTTTATAATCTATGAAAGTGTATTTGTACTCATATATTTAGTGCTAGCATTGATACATGTAGTTTTATTGATGCTCATGAATACATGTAATCTTTAATTTCAAACCACTACAAATTATATTATAATTACCAGTATCTGCAGTTTTAATTGACCTCAGAGAAGTAAGAAGCCTGATATTAACATATAGTACTAATATATCCCCTCCCACCAATCATGTACTGTATTAACATTATAGTACTAATATATCCCCTCCCACCAATCATGTACTGTATTAACATTATAGTACTAATATATCCCCTCCCACCAATCATGTACTGTATTAACATTATAGTACTAATATATCCCCTCCCACCAATCATGTACTGTATTAACATTATAGTACTAATATATCCCCTCCCACCAATCATGTACTGTATTAACATTATAGTACTAATATATCCCCTCCCACCAATCATGTACTGTATTAACATTATAGTACTAATATATCCCCTCCCACCAATCATGTACTGTATTAACATTATAGTACTAATATATCCCCTCCCACCAATCATGTTCTGTATTAACATTATAGTACTAATATATCCCCTCCCACCAATCATGTTCTGTATTAACATTATAGTACTAATATATCCCCTCCCACCAATCATGTACTGTATTAACATTATAGTACTAATATATCCCCTCCCACCAATCATGTTCTGTATTAACATTATAGTACTAATATATCCCCTCCCACCAATCATGTTCTGTATTAACATTATAGTACTAATATATCCCCTCCCACCAATCATGTACTGTATTAACATTATAGTACTAATATATCCCCTCCCACCAATCATGTTCTGTATTAACATTATAGTACTAATATATCCCCTCCCACCAATCATGTTCTGTATTAACATTATAGTACTAATATATCCCCTCCCACCAATCATGTACTGTATTAACATTATAGTACTAATATATCCCCTCCCACCAATCATGTTCTGTATTAACATTATAGTACTAATATATCCCCTCCCACCAATCATGTTCTGTATTAACATTATAGTACTAATATATCCCCTCCCACCAATCATGTACTGTATTAACATTATAGTACTAATATATCCCCTCCCACCAATCATGTTCTGTATTAACATATAGTACTAATATATCCCCTCCCACCAATCATGTTCTGTATTAACATATAGTACTAATATATCCTCTCCCACCAATCATGTTCTGTATTAACATTATAGTACTAATATATCCCCTCCCACCAATCATGTTCTGTATTAACATTATAGTACTAATATATCCCCTCCCACCAATCATGTTCTGTATTATCTCAAAATTAGATTCTAGTTGTCTATTTTTATATTTACTTATTTTTTTGGCCATACACTAACATCTAAAAACATTTTTTAGTGCATCATGTCAGGAAAATTTTCATTTATCTTTTGACTGTTAAATCACATGCATGACAGTTAAATACACTGACCAATCGGACCACAGCTCTTGGAGTGTACTCGGTTTTAAAAAAGTAGGCTCATAGGTTGAAAATATGAACCCAACAATATTTTTTTTTAATACAACAAACATCTAATTCTAATTAGATTAGTATTATCTTTACCCGTAGTTTTAGTATTGGTAGTTTTGTTGACTCCTGTGACTGTAACACAAAGTAATGCATGTGACCTTGATGAGTGCTCGTTCATATTTGTGGTTGCTGTAGCTCTGTTTCGTTGACCAACGGTGAATACCTGTCAAAAAAATTGAAACAAAACTTTATTTTGACCATTAATAATAATTTTTTTCTAAAGTTTTTGAAGAAGTTGAATATCATATATGAAGAGAGTAAATATATTGGTTGTGAAGCATATCATTCTGTCAGCCAAAAAATACAACAGTTTTCATAAGCCTTTAGTTTTAAGCTGTACCTAGGCAACATGCTTCGATAATTGATTCAGTCCTATATTGGGTGTAAAACGATTTTGGCACGAAATATGAAAAAAAATGTTTAAGCCTATTGTATATACTTGAATACTTAAAATATATTTCCTGCCTGGAATCTAAAGGATTCATCATAGACCTTCTTGTAAGTCAGTTAGATACTGCTGACAATGGTCCTATATGGATAAAGCAGTAACAAATTGTTTCATTATATACTTTGCATTTATTACATTTTATAGTACAATTTACAAACTTCAAATTTCCTATGATATAACTCTTACCTCGTTAACATCCTCCACTGTGTTGACATCTACAAAGGATAGACCAGGAACATATAACCCTCCATCTGGGTTCATTTTCACTTCCATCTTATAAGATGGATCATCACTTAACAAATCTCTGAAAAAAATATAGTATTGTTATTCCCTAAGAATTCTGTAAATATATTGATATGTATTTTCAATATTGTGAGTAATAAAAAAAAATCAAAATTTATGAAATGATAAACTTCATATAAATTAAAACTGAATATAATTCAAAATATTAACAAATTTCTTGCAGAAGATATGAGTCCAAGTACAACTTTAATTTTCTTATATTAATATTAGGGATGGCAACGAGTACCCGGCCGGTTAACCGGGTACTCGCTCGAACGTCCGATTATTGAATACCAAAAGCGGTATTCGGTTACTCGGAAAACTTTTTTAGGAAAATAATGATAAAATTTTCCGGACAATAAATAATTAATGTTAGATATAATAGAAATCGTACACATAAACCAACACTTGGCATATGTTTACATAACAATTATTGGTCAATTAAATGGTAATTGATCTCTTATCTGTTTATTGCCCCGGCAAAACACTAGTTTGTAGGTTTAACCATGTTAACCAAACAAAGTGATTAAACTGGTTTGAACACAATTCGAATTTAAAGTATTGAACTATTAAAAGTGTGTTTGAATTGAATTTCGAGAGATAGGGCTGTGAAAATGCCACCTCCTACATCTAAAGTTTGGAAGTTTTTCAAAAAATGTAATGACTCGAAAACTGTCAAATGCCAGTAACTGATTCTCTTGCGTGGTGAAAAGATAATTCCGATAAATATTCAAGACTCTCGGTTCTTGCGTGCCGGTATTTAGCTGTTCCGTCAACATCTGTTCCGTCAGAAAGAATCTTCTCGGCTGCAGGTTTGATTGTTATGAAGCTTCGCAACAGACTGTCATCGTCTTGCATCGACCAAATTATTTTCCTTAGCAAAAACTTTGTACCACAATGACCGAATAACAATCATGAATGTAACATGACATAACCTGGTATGTAAATAATTTTTACTGTGTTGTAAATAATAAATTTATATTTTTAAATTTGTTATCATTCAACTGAATCTTTACAATTATAGTTGAAATATAAAACTTTGAAATAATGAAAAGAAAGGAAGAAAACAGAAGTGTCATTGAACCCAGCTGTACCTTTTTTAAACCGAACAAAATAAATTGTCAACCGAGTAACCGGGTACTCGATCGGAAACCTGACCGAGTAACCGGTTATAAGGTTTTAATCGATTTGACATCCCTAATTAATATATATAATTTAATCTGTAAAATAAATAAAAATAACTAAAGACTATAACAATGGTATTTGTTGCTTCTCCGCTAAGCACACTGCATTAAGGAGAAAGAGCAAAGATTGGTTGGCTCGAAATCAGGATAATGTGTTCAAGTCAGGCAATATGTCTATCAGCGGATTGTTGTTTCAGTGAGGTAGCACTATAAAAATCCAACTAAGCATATTGTTCTAGTACAAAGCGCACATTATCATCATCATCTCACTGAAAATGAACTTGTTCTCACCATGATATAGCTGAAAAATTACTGAGTTGGCACTAAACAACAATCACTCACTAAATAAAAATATATCAATTAGACAACCTTGATTATTTGTAAGGAAATTCCTTACTGCACAAGACAGGCTGTTTATAATAAATAGTTATCTCCCCTGAAATACTTACCTGATCATTTCATTGTAGATTTCTATAAAACTGACAGTTATAGTAAAACTCCAGTCGTCTCCCTTGGCAGATGCTTCATTAAACAATTCTTTGAGAGCTCTTTGGTTTATCCCAGGATCTGAAGGAGGACCCTACATCAGAAAATAAAATGCATAAAGGACCAATATACAACTTGTTTTATTTAGTATAGGTTTATGGTGTTTAACTCCACTTTCAACAATATTTCAGTTATATCGTCGTAGTCAGTTTTATTGGTGAAGGAAACGAGAGTACCCAGAGAAAATCATCGACATGTCGCCAGTCACTGACAATCTTTATCACATAACGTTGTATCGAGTACACCTCACGATGAACAGGGTAGTATAAGTAACTGTTGGAGTATAGTTTAATGAAAAGTCATTTGGTATAACATCAAGAGTATACTTGTTTATTCACGAAAAAAAATTGAGAGCTGCAGAATTGTTTTATTTGTTGACTATTCTTGTAGTGGTTAAATAAAGGTAATAACGAGTAGCACAGCTTCATTGAGTTATTCCTTTTTTCCGATCTTAGAAAAGAATCGTTTTATATTTCAATGAATGTAGTGAGGCAGCAGATAAATGTGCACTTACCTCCATAGTAAAGGTCTTCCCTGAACCTGTCTGACCATAGGCAAAGATACAAACATTATACCCATCAATACACGATGTTACTAAAGATTTAACTTCATCAAACACCTGAAATGACACCATAAAATATTCATGAAACATTATTTATATACAAATGGATCTACTATACTGGTGCAGTGACCTAAAATATAAAGTTTATGTGTATGAGGCTTAGAAAATGGGACAGTTTATTTCAGTCGGTAACCGAATGTTACAAAATGTTTTCCAGTCAATGCAATTTGACGGGTCAAATAGATTGAGTGCAGAATAAAAAGAAACTAAATATATATGCCATAAGTATTTTACCATACATTCGGGACTATTGAAACCATGCACATTTTTCATATTTGTATTTACATGTAGTTATAATATTCTGTCAGCAAGAAGCATTTATACAAGATCTGTGAAGATTGAAAAATATTAAGAAATAAACTTAAATCAAAGATGTTGATGATCATCCCCAATTCTCTCTACTATGGGGAGAGACAAAAAAAGGTAATATGAAGGTATTGTAAAAAAAAAACCAACAGTTGTTTAAAACACGCTAAATAAAATAATGCTACTTTCAATAATATTTCAGTTATATCGTGGCGATCAGTTTTATTGGTGGAGGAAACCAGAGTACCCGGAGAAGACCGCCGACCTGTTGTACATAATGTTGTATCAAGTAACCCTCGCCATGAACGGAGTTCCAGTACAAAACTATTTACCTCCTGCTGTAGACTTGTTTGTGTGAAGACTTTATCTACTTCAAACGTCTGAGTTCTGGCTTTGTTAGTGACATAAATCAAACCGTCGTCGTCTCGGTCATAGTCTACAACATCGTTAGCCATTGGTCCACCACCATCTTCTTTTATCTTTGGTCTCACTCGACAGAATACACGAATATTACCTAAAACAGTCAATGATTGAATACTGCTTAACACCAAGTCATCAAGTCAAGATTTCTGCTATGACATTAGCATAACAATTACATGTATATAGTTTGAAAATGAAAAAATATATATACATATATAAAAAAAGTCTTGATTGAGTGCAAAATATCTTTAAAAATTTAACCTGTATAAACTGAACACCTGTTGGTTCTGAAAAGAAAAGTTGGTCCTCAGGAGATTCTGTTTAGATAGGTATCAAGCCACATTCTAGGATCCCAAATTTTTCCATGATCTCATATTTCATAAATTCTGTTCTAATAGTTACACAAACCAATTTAACAATATCTACAAGATGTGAAGCCAAAGGTGATACTTGGGGGTGATTTCTCTGTGAGATTACTGACCTTTAAGTTCTACCAATTCATTGTGATATTTCTTCCGCAGGTGCATTTCTCTGTGATATTTCTTCACCAATTCCTTATTGTATTCATTGACATCATTTATGGCTTTTGTGGTCTGTAAAAATACATTTTTTACATTATTTTATATTAGTTGTAAGAAATAATTTTATCGGTGTAGTTCATTCATATGCTACATTTGTAATTGAACAGATAAAAATTGCAAATGTAGCACAATTAATTGCAAACTAGAGGCTAAGTGGGCTGAGCCTGTGTCGCTCACCTTTCATTCTGCTTTGAGGAAACTTAATACAGAACCTTCCATAGGTGTTTCCCCACCAAATTTCGGTTCATTTGGCTAAGCAGTTTCAGAGAAGAAGAATTTTAGAAATCGACCAACCAGAAACAAGAATTGCCTATGGCAGCCATGTTTGTTAATGGATTGGGACAAAATTAGCAATCTTTATATAGTACCTTCCATATATGTTTCCTACAAAGTTTCGGTTCATTTGGCTAAGCAGTTTCAGAGAAGAAGATTTATAGAAATCGACCAATCAGAAACAAGCATTGCCTATGGTGGCCATGTTTGTCTACGGATCAAAACGAAATGAGCAATGCCTATAGAGGACCTTCCATAGATGCTTCCTATCAAGTTTCGGTTCATTTGGGAAAGCGGTTTCAGAGGAGAAGATTTTTAGAAATCGACCAATCAGAAACAAGAACTGCCTGTGGTGGTCATGTTTGTTTATGGATCGGGACGAAATTAGCAATCATCACAAACGACCTGCCATAGAAGCTTCCCACCAAGTTTCGGATCATTTGGCCAAACAGTTTCAGAGGAGAAGAATTTTAAAAATCAGCCAATCAGAAACAAGAATCGCCTGTGGCGGCCATGTTTGTTAATGGATCGGGACAAATTGAGCAATCTTCATAGAGGACCACCCATAGATGATACCTACCAAGTTTCAGTTTATTTGGCTAAGCGGTTTCAGATAAGAACATTTTTTTAGAAATCAACCAATCAGAAACCAGAATTATCTGTGGTGGCCATTTTTGTTAATGGATCGGGATGAAATTAGCAAATTTTTTAGAGGACCTTCCAAAGATGCTTCCTACCAAGTTACGGTTCATTTGGCCAAACGGTTTCAGAGGAGAAGAATTTAAAAAATCAGCCAATCAGAAACAATAATCGTCTGTGGTGGCCATGTTTGTTAACGGATTGGGACGAAATGAACAATCTTCACAAAGGACCTTCCATAGATGCTTCCTACCAAGTTTCGGTTCATTTGACCAAGCGGTTTCAGAGGAGAAGATTTTTAAAAATCGGCCAATCAGAAACAAGAAATTGCCTGTTGTGGCCATGTTTGTTAATGGATCGGGACGAAATGAGCAAACTTTATAGAGGACCTTCCATAGATGCTTCCTACCAAGTTTCAGTTCATTTGGCCAAGGGGTTTCAGAGGAGAAGATTAAAATGTGAAAAGTTAACGGACGACAGACGACGGATGCCAAGTGATGGCAAAAGCTCACATTGCCTTTGGCAAGGTGAGTTAAAAAAGCATTTAACATCATAATCAAGCAAAATGAAATGCACGAAAGATCTCATACATAGTGGAAAGATAACAAAACTTATAAGGCCTACTCCATTAAAACATACATGGCACTCAAGGAACACACTTTGAAATCATTACTATAGCTAAGTGTCTAAAACATCTTTATCGAGCAAAAATGTCACAGAAAAAATGAAATTATTACTATGGGTGGACATCCATATCCATTTTTAGTGAATTCATGAAATTATAATTAGAACATACCTGTTTAGTGACCTCAGTGACAGTTTTCTTTATGAGTTTAGGGAACTGCTTTGCCTGATTTTCTATGAGTATAAATGATTCAGTCAGGTTGGAATACAATGACCCTAACACGCCCACTTTCTGGCACATAGCATCATACTGACTTTGAAGGTTATGCATGGATGATTTCATAGTTTCTCTGACGTCTGCTATAGTCTTCTCCTTGTCATCTGCTGCTGCCTGGAGGGCTACTTCTGACTCTGATTCCAAGTTTAGGTACTGAACTTCCAAAGAATGCACCTGTCATGATTAAAAAACAATTAAGACCTAGAACCATTAGAATTTCTTCAATGTAATAAAAGTAGCAGTCTCTATCAAAATATAGATATGTGCATCTTATTTATGATGAAGTGAGTAAGTGATTGCTGTTTAATGAAAGTGAGCTATTTTTTTTAGCTTTATCTATGAGAATAAGCTTAAATTTTGATGAGATGATGATGATGTTCACTTTATACTAGAACAATATGCTTAGTTGTATTTTATAGTGCTAGCTTACTGAAACATTATTCTGGGATACCCATATCATTCCACTCGAACACATTTTACAGATTCCGAGCCAACCAGTCTTTTCTCTTACTGTTTAAAGTTGTATAGTTAGCAGAGAAGTAACAAATACCAAATTTATAGTCTTTAGTTTGATCCGACCGGGGTTCGAAACCATGATCTACCACACTCGTGGTGAGCATGCTTACCATTACACCACTGATGTGGTCATGCCTCTACTACACAGTAGTCCCAAACGTGGTGAGCAGGCTTACCATTACACCACTGATGTGGTCATGCCTCTACTACACAGTAGTCCCAAACGTGGTGAGCAGGCTTACCATTACACCACTGATGTAGTCATGCCTCTACTATACAGTAGTCCCAAACGTGGTGAGCAGGCTGACCATTACACCACTGATGTGGTCATGCCTCTACTACACAGTAGTCCCAAAGGTGGTAAGCAGGCTTACCATTACACCACTGATGTGGTCATGCCTCTACTACACAGTAGTCCCAAACGTGGTGAGCAGGCTTACCATTACACCACTGATGCGGTCATGTCTTTACTACACAGTAGTCCCAAACGTGGTGAGCAGGCTTACCATTACACCACTGATGTAGTCATGCCTCTACTACACAGTAGTCCCAAACGTGGTGAGCAGGCTTACCATTACACCACTGATGTGGTTATGCCTCTACTACACAGTAGTCCCAAAATGTGGTGAGCAGGCTTACCATTACACCACTGATGTAGTCATGCCTCTACTACACAGTAGTCCCAAACGTGGTGAGCAGGCTTACCATTACACCACTGATGCGGTCATGTCTTTACTACACAGTAGTCCCAAACATGGTGAGCAGGCTTACCATTACACCACTGATGTGGTCATGCCTCTACTACACAGTAGTCCCAAAATGTGGTGAGCAGGCTTACCATTACACCACTGATGTGGTCATGCCTCTACTACACAGTAGTCCCAAACGTGGTGAGCAGGCTTACCATTACACCACTGATGTGGTCATGCCTCTACTACACAGTAGTCCCAAACGTGGTGAGCAGGCTGACCATTACACCACTGATGCGGTCATGTCTTTACTACACAGTAGTCCCAAACATGGTGAGCAGGCTTACCATTACACCACTGATGCAGTCATGCCTCTACTACACAGTAGTCCAAAACGTGGTGAGCAGGCTTACCATTACACCACTGATGCAGTCATGCTTCTACTACACAGTAGTCCCAACGTGGTGAGCAGGCTTACCATTACACCACTGATGCGGTCATGCCTCTACTACACAGTAGTCCCAAATGTTGTGAGCAGGCTTACCATTACACCACTGATGTGGTCATGCCTCTACTACACAGTAGTCCCAAAATGTGGTGAGCAGGCTTACCATTACACCACTGATGTGGTCATGTCTTTACTACACAGTAGTCCCAAACGTGGTGAGCAGGCTTACCATTACACCACTGATGTGGTCATGCCTCTACTACACAGTAGTCCCAAACGTGGTGAGCAGGCTTACCATTACACCACTGATGCGGTCATGTCTTTACTACACAGTAGTCCCAAACATGGTGAGCAGGCTTACCATTACACCACTGATGCAGTCATGCCTCTACTACACAGTAGTCCCAAACATGGTGAGCAGGCTTACCATTACACCACTGATGTGGTCATGCCTCTACTACACAGTAGTCCCAAACGTGGTGAGCAGGCTTACCATTACACCACTGATGTGGTTATGCCTCTACTACACAGTAGTCCCAAAACGTGGTGAGCAGGCTTACCATTACACCACTGATGTAGTCATGCCTCTACTACACAGTAGTCCCAAACGTGGTGAGCAGGCTTACCATTACACCACTGATGCAGTCATGCTTCTACTACACAGTAGTCCCAACGTGGTGAGCAGGCTTACCATTACACCACTGATGCGGTCATGCCTCTACTACACAGTAGTCCCAAATGTTGTGAGCAGGCTTACCATTACACCACTGATGTGGTCATGCCTCTACTACACAGTAGTCCCAAATGTTGTGAGCAGGCTTACCATTACACCACTGATGTGGTCATGCCTCTACTACACAGTAGTCCCAAACGTGGTGAGCAGGCTTACCATTACACCACTGATGTGGTCATGCCTCTACTACACAGTAGTCCCAAACGTGGTGAGCAGGCTTACCATTACACCACTGATGCGGTCATGTCTTTACTACACAGTAGTCCCAAATGTGGTGAGCAGGCTTATCATTACACCACTGATGCGGTCATGTCTTTACTACACAGTAGTCCCAAATGTGGTGAGCAGGCTTATCATTACACCACTGATGCGGTCATGCCTCTACTACACAGTAGTCCCAAATGTTGTGAGCAGGCTTACCATTACACCACTGATGTGGTCATGCCTCTACTACACAGTAGTCCCAAACGTGGTGAGCAGGCTTACCATTACACCACTGATGTGGTCATGCCTCTACTACACAGTAGTCCCAAACGTGGTGAGCAGGCTTACCATTACACCACTGATGTAGTCATGCCTCTACTACACAGTAGTCCCAAACGTGGTGAGCAGGCTGACCATTACACCACTGATGTAGTCATGCCTCTACTACACAGTAGTCCCAAACGTGGTGAGCAGGCTGACCATTACACCACTGATGTAGTCATGCCTCTACTACACAGTAGTCCCAAACGTGGTGAGCAGGCTTACCATTACACCACTGATGTAGTCATGCCTCTACTACACAGTAGTCCCAAACGTGGTGAGCAGGCTTACCATTACACCACTGATGTAGTCATGCCTCTACTACACAGTAGTCCCAAACGTGGTGAGCAGGCTTACCATTACACCACTGATGTAGTCATGCCTCTACTACACAGTAGTCCCAAACGTGGTGAGCAGGCTTACCATTACACCACTGATGTAGTCATGCCTCTACTACACAGTAGTCCCAAACGTGGTGAGCAGGCTTACCATTACACCACTGATGTGGTCATGCCTCTACTACACAGTAGTCCCAAACGTGGTGAGCAGGCTGACCATTACACCACTGATGTAGTCATGCCTCTACTACACAGTAGTCCCAAACGTGGTGAGCAGGCTGACCATTACACCACTGATGTAGTCATGCCTCTACTACACAGTAGTCCCAAACGTGGTGAGCAGGCTTACCATTACACCACTGATGTAGTCATGCCTCTACTACACAGTAGTCCCAAACGTGGTGAGCAGGCTTACCATTACACCACTGATGTGGTCATGCCTCTACTACACAGTAGTCCCAAACGTGGTGAGCAGGCTTACCATTACACCACTGATGTGGTCATGCCTCTACTACACAGTAGTCCCAAACATAGTGAGCAGGCTGACCATTACACCACTGATGTAGTCATGCCTCTACTACACAGTAGTCCCAAACGTGGTGAGCAGGCTGACCATTACACCACTGATGTAGTCATGCCTCTACTACACAGTAGTCCCAAACGTGGTGAGCAGGCTTACCATTACACCACTGATGTGGTCATGCCTCTACTACACAGTAGTCCCAAACGTGGTGAGCAGGCTGACCATTACACCACTGATGTAGTCATGCCTCTACTACACAGTAGTCCCAAACGTGGTGAGCAGGCTTACCATTACACCACTGATGCGGTCATGTCTTTACTACACAGTAGTCCCAAATGGCATTTTGTTAGATGTTAGTGCATTGCCAGAGGAAACGTTTTTAAAAAGATACAGCAAACATCTAATTCTAATTAGATTGCAAATTTATAAAACTGCTATTTTTGTACTGTACCTGTTCTTGTAACAGTTTATTGTTAGCCACTGATTCTGTAAGTTTATTGTGGTAATCCTCTAACTCTAGTTTTACACTAGCTAGTTGTGTCTGTAACGAGTCTATATTTTTGTACTGTACCTGTTCTTGTAACAGTTTATTGTTAGTCTGTGATTCTGTAAGTTTATTGTGGTAATCCTCTAACTCCAGTTTTACACTAGCTAGTTGTGTCTGTAACGAGTCTATATGTTTGTACTGTACCTGTTCTTGTAACAGTTTATTGTTAGTCTGTGATTCTGTAAGTTTATTGTGGTAATCCTCTAACTCCAGTTTTACACTAGCTAGTTGTGTCTGTAACGAGTCTATATTTTTGTACTGTACCTGTTCTTGTAACAGTTTATTGTTAGCCACTGATTCTGTAAGTTTATTGTGGTAATCCTCTAACTCTAGTTTTACACTAGCTAGTTGTGTCTGTAACGAGTCTATATTTTTGTACTGTACCTGTTCTTGTAACAGTTTATTGTTAGTCTGTGATTCTGTAAGTTTATTGTGGTAATCCTCTAACTCCAGTTTTACACTAGCTAGTTGTGTCTGTAACGAGTCTATATTTTTGTACTGTACCTGTTCTTGTAACAGTTTATTGTTAGTCTGTGATTCTGTAAGTTTATTGTGGTAATCCTCTAACTCTAGTTTTACACTAGCTAGTTGTGTCTGTAACGAGTCTATATTTTTGTACTGTACCTGTTCTTGTAACAGTTTATTGTTAGTCTGTGATTCTGTAAGTTTATTGTGGTAATCCTCTAACTCTAGTTTTACACTAGCTAGTTGTGTCTGTAACGAGTCTATATTTTTGTACTGTACCTGTTCTTGTAAGTTTATTGTTAGTCTGTGATTCTGTAAGTTTATTGTGGTAATCCTCTAACTCCAGTTTTACACTAGCTAGTTGTGTCTGTAACGAGTCTATATGTTTGTACTGTACCTGTTCTTGTAACAGTTTATTGTTAGTCTGTGATTCTGTAAGTTTATTGTGGTAATCCTCTAACTCTAGTTTTACACTAGCTAGTTGTGTCTGTAACGAGTCTATATGTTTGTAGTGTACCTGTTCTTGCAACAGTTTATTGTTAGCCACTGATTCTGTAAGTTTATTGTGGTAATCCTCTAACTCTAGTTTTACACTAGCTAGTTGTGTCTGTAACGAGTCTATATGTTTGTACTGTACCTGTTCTTGTAACAGTTTATTGTTAGTCTGTGATTCTGTAAGTTTATTGTGGTAATCCTCTAACTCCAGTTTTACACTGGCTAGTTGTGTCTGTAATGAGTTTATATTTTTGTACTGTACCTGTTCTTGTAACAGTTTATTGTTAGCCACTGATTCTGTAAGTTTATTGTGGTAATCCTCTAACTCTAGTTTTACACTAGGTAGTTGTGTCTGTAACGAGTCTATATTTTTGTACTGTACCTGTTCTTGTAACAGTTTATTGTTAGCCACTGATTCTGTAAGTTTATTGTGGTAATCCTCTAACTCTAGTTTTACACTGGCTAGTTGTGTCTGTAATGAGTTTATATTTTTGTACTGTACCTGTTCTTGTAACAGTTTATTGTTAGCCACTGATTCTGTAAGTTTATTGTGGTAATCCTCTAACTCCAGTTTTACACTGGCTAGTTGTGTCTGTAAAGAGTCTCTATCTTTCTGGCAGGATAAGTATGATGATTTTAACTGTTCTGATTCTATCTGTACTTCTACTCTTTTGATCTTTGTCACCACCTGAAAAATATATATTACTTGAACTTAGTTGTGTAGAATAAGGAAGATTTATATATAATATAAAGAGGTTACTTATGAAATAAAAAATATTTCGCATAGTTAGGGTTATGGTGTTTAACGTCACTCTCATCAATATTTCAGATATATCGTTGCGGTCAGATTTATTGGGAGAAAACCGGGGCAACCCGAGAAAACCACCAACCTGTCGCAAGTCACTGACAAACTTTATCACATAATGTTGTATCAAGTACACAGGTATGTAAATCCTACCATAAGATCACGATCACAGCTGCCCTCGTTTTCAGTGTAGTGATCTAAATATATGAAAAAGCAATCATGAACGTATATATAATATAGTAGATGTGGCAGAGTAGCCTAGGGTTCTGCACATAAGGTCAAGTGATTGGGACTGCAGTATATCAATGCTGTGAGTTCGAATCACATAGAGGGAGAACAAAAAAAAGTTCACCTCAAAAATCTAATACTAACATGATATATATATATGGCCATGTGTTCTCGTTCTAGATTTACATGCAATATTTATTTAATAATTACCTCAGGGCTCTTTGCTTGCATTGAAATAATATCAGTTTGAAAATCCCTCACTTTCTGTGACAAACACTGATTTTCCTTTTTTAATTCGCTCACTTCCTCTCTATGTCGGGCTTGTAACTTGTGTAACTCACTATTTTTCTTATTAATTTTCTCATCGAATATTCTTATTTCTGAGTTTAATTTGACTAGATCATCCTGTAACTGTTGTTGTTCCTGAGTACTCAATCGAAACAAATCCGATTTTCTATGATTTGTCCGTTTCAAATCGTCAATTTCTTCCTGTAACTTATCATTGTCAGACTGGAGTTTTTCTACTTGTTTTTCTGTATCTGTGTGACAAGGACCCGTGTTGTCAGTTTGATGGGATTTATAGAATTCAAGTTCCTCTTCTAATTTACGATTTTGATCTTCTAGCCTTTCTATTGCTTGCTGCAAGGCACTAGTGTCATTAGAGTTATCTCCCTTAGATGAACATGAATGATTTTCCATTTCAGATGTGATAATTTCAAGTTTATTAGTTAATGACGTTTTCTCTGATTGAAGTCTTAAGATGTCTTCTACTAATTTGAGTGATGATGGCTGACTGTAACTTCCAGGAGGAACCTGGTTCATATTACCTACAAAAATAGAAGAAAAAATAATAACAAGTTTCCAGTATAAAGTGATTGAGTATAAATTGTGTTTAATGCCAAATGAGCAATTTTTCAGCTATATCATGGTGAAAACAAGTTACATTTGATGAGATGATGTCCACTTTGTACTGGATCAACACACTTAGCTCGATATTTGTAGTGCTAGTTCACTTAAACAACGGTCTGTTAGACCAGCGGTAGAAAATCAAAAAATAAAATGTAATGAACCCATGGGCTACACACCTATATCATGTCATTGGAAAGAGGAATGACGGGACTCTCAGAATAATGATGCCGTAAAAGTCAGAAGTGGTCACGTTTTTGCATAATTAAGGTCAAAGGTCAAGAACAATTTGTTTTTCGCTTTCGACTTTCGTTCGAAAAGTGCATTTTCCTTAAAAATGAAATTCAATTTGACAAGTTTGATGGTTTTTATTTGATGGACCACATATTGAATTAGATCATTGAACCAAAATTCAGAAATGAATGACGTCAATTGACGTTGAAATGACCGTTTTTGGATGGGAATGGGATTTTTCAATGTAAGCGACTCGTATTTGCTTCATTAAAACAATGACCTTGACCCAAGGTCATCCCTATTTACGTAATAATGACGTTTATTTATGTTTCATTATATTTTGTATATATACTGTTCAATACAACGGAAGAAAATCAAAACATACCCGATTCGCTCAACACAGGTATTTTTGTAAGTCTGTATTTTGTCAGTCCCTAAATAGCTACGAGCATTGTACATCTCATGTGAACCCTTGTAGTTTTTCTTTATTAAAGTGATTCATAAATAAAAACACACTTTTAGACATCTTGAACATTTAAAACCACAACATATACATGTTTCATTCACCATCGTAATCCGAAACCCAATTATTATCAGATTGGGTGTCTGGATAATGCATTTGATCTGGTCAATCGCATATGGAGATATTCAGGGAATCAAACAAATACAGTTGTTTTTATGATTTGCTTAAAAAAAGAACTCTTGCGTGCTTACGCATCGTCATCTTCGATATCTGTCCTGTGTGCAATCACATTGTGACAGAGGTCCAATGCTTGGCAAGGACAAAGTTCTGTGCAGGACAAATTCTGTTCAAAACAAACACCACCTTTACTACAAACGGATCTTCCTTTGCATGTGCATACAAGGTCCTGCAAAAAGTCAGATGACATTTGACCTTCAAACAATATTGGTTCAAGACCAAATTTTCCATCTTTCCAATCATGATCAAGAGGTTACCCAACTGCAGGCTTTGGAATATGTGCATTTAACCATATCTTTGTTTGGTACGAAGATCTAAGAACATGCTGTTTAAATGTGTCTCCACTCGCGATCGGAGGAAGTATCACCAAAGTAGAATCTTTGACAGTTGCCAATTTTACCCGCAATTTGTTCAGATCGATATGGCATCGTTTCGACTTTCCCTTCGGATCATACAGCCTTGATATTAGTTTTCGGCTTAGATCGATTGAATCATCTATGTCAGAGCATTCTATTCGAGACAAATCACTAAACTGATTGGGTGTCTCTTTCAGAGCTTTGAACATAGACTTCTTCCCGATACCAAAGAACGAAGAAGTTGTATCACACCCAGTTAGAGCATGAGCAGCTGGCAAGATCTCACACACAACGGAGCTCAATGACTTGCATAACTCATCTACAGGAATATAACGTCTACAATCCTTAGTGCTAGTAATAAGTCCTGTTTGAAACCAAAGCTCACTTGTGTTTTTCATTTTTGGAAAATAATGTACATAAAGGACAAGAACTTCCACATCTGGGGATTTCACAACAATGCAACCTTGAACGTTATTCTCTTGACAGTTTGTCAGAATACAGTGCATGCAAAATTATGCGGGTATCCGCCTCTTCTTGTGTGCTTGCCAAACAACTGCAATCCAACATACCATTCTGATTCAACATTTTTACTGTTTCAGGATTAGAAAATAAACCGGCCAGGTAAAGTGATTGCCCTTCTTGGAGAGAACTGTTCTGATTAATATGTTTGACAATGAAATCGCCGAGAAATCTAATAAGCGACTGCTTATTTACACCAGAACTAATAAACTTTTTCCAGTCAGGAATAACCCTACCTTCAATAACCTCATAAATTTTTGCAGTGAACACAGACTTGGATCGACGGCCCTGTTCTGCCTTTTTGATAGAGTTTTGAATGTCATATCTATCAAAAATATCGACAACAACGGATGCAAACTGAAAGCAAGAAATCTGATTTTTTACAAAATCAAGTGCCATCTCACCAAAGGTTCTAAACCTTTTTGCATTTATTGACTGCAACAAAGCTATGCCAGTGTTTGTATTATAGAAACGTCCTGTTCCAGTTGATGTGCAAGATCTGCCTTGCTGGTTTTGCGCATTGTGCCATCGTCGTGAAACAATGATGTTGGAATCGGACAAATGATACATTGGTTCCAATCTATTGAAGGTTTACTCCTCTTAGCATTAGATGGAAGAAGTTTAAGTGGGCTACCAAACTGTGCCATTTTCCGGAAAACACTCACAACAGTTCCGACAAATGATTTTCTAACAACTTGTAAACACTAATTACAAACAATATTTCAAACCACCTTTTGTAACTAAAACGTTACAATTAACAACAGCAAATGTTAACAATGAAGGTCGACAACAATTAAATACAGATAACACAAGAATATAAGTAATTATTAAGAACATATGTAAAAACAACTTTGGTCTCGATGCAATAAGATTTGATTGGACTGAGGATTACAATTCTAAAAAGTCACGGGCAAAATATCCGGAATTATTTTCTACTTTCGATATGTTGATGTGCATTTAAAAACTGTCCAAACCTCTTAAACTAGTAGAAATTGGCGCTATAATGATAATGTTTTATGTAAACTATGTTTACACTTTTGTTTTAAAAAAAGTTTGAGATCGATTTAAGGAAAGTATTTCTTTTGACATAATTTTAAAAGTGACCGTTAAAATATTTACCACATCTGCTGGTTTCAAAGAAGCCAAACTGATGAAATAAAAGTTATTTTAATCAGATATTTTGGCTTATTTTATTTATTTATGTTAAATTTAAAAACTACAAGTGCAACAATTTGCCGAAGATGCATAAATCATGCATAATGTTGATTTTACTGAGTATGATCGGACTTTCTCCAAAAATGCAGTAATCCTAGAAAAAATGTAGTTTTCATGATAATGTGACCATACGATTTTCTTACGGCATGTTAAATTTATTAGTTAAAAGCATAATCTAGCGTTTGAAAGTATATTTAGGTGTGTAGCCGATGGGTTGATTTAACTCTTTAAATAAGCGACTTTTTAGATTTCGCCACTGGCCTATGTGGGTAGACATATCACTTCACTGTGACACATTATCTTGATTCAGAGCCAGGAAGGAATTTGGTTCATATTATAAGGAAAAATAATAACAAGCATCCAGGGGTGTAGTTTGTGCTACATATTTAATGTAGTACAACTTTGGAAGAGGACCATCCAAAAACTGACATAAACATTTGGTCCTCTTTGGCTCAGTCGTTCTTGAGAAGAAGATCAAATTGCCGGCCAACAAATAGACCTCACTTGAACTTTGGCTATGGGTGTGCTAAAACAAAAGCATTGTGAAGAAAAATTCAATGAGTGAATCAGATGTTAATTTAACATTCAAACTTTGGAAAGATTCTAAGGATTCTTACCTTATAATTATAATTAAGACAGAAGTAAAAATATGAACAATACCTGTTGTACAGGACAATGCCAGTTTTACTAGCCTTGAACCAGTACTACATATTTTACATGCTTCTTCTAATATACAACAATACAAACAAGTTATTTCTAATATATAAAAATCCTACTTAAACATGTTAAACATTTAAATCCCATACTTAATACAATAGCATCTCTTCTAATCTACATCATCAGATATACATTTTATTTAAATCATACAAATGATCTAAGTGAATCTATGTTATATAAACATGACAAATTGTACTCAATTTTTGTGAATAGGATTATTAGTCTTGAATGAAAAATAGATGTACTGCCGTGTACTGGATATCATCCAGACTTATGTAATTATAAACCTAAGTATATGCCACAAGTCTAGTCAAAGATACATGTAAAATATATGTACCATTGAATTCAAACACAATGACAGCATATTCTGATTTTCTGGTTTGTTAATTATATATATTTGCTGACAGGTCCTGGTTCTTTTAAAAAATAATCCACATTTTGTCAAACATGACAAGATGTCTTGTTGCTCAGAAAACCCCCCCAAAAAACAAGGAGTTAAAGGGAGATAATTCAGAGACAAAAATTGAAATTAATAAGAATTTGTGTGTCACTATCGGGAGCCTTGAAACCTTCAAGGCACACCTTCAGGATCTATTCTAAACCACTCCAGGATGTTTTTATCTTCACTGTATATATGTAAAGTACTTCAAAATTCAAACTCAATGTATATAAAGTTGGGTTTTTTTTTGCATGCGTATCCAAAAAGTGGCAGAATAATCAACGAACTGATTTGTGGCCACATTCTGGTAGAAGTAGAAGTAGAAGATTAACCTAAAGTCTTTACCTACCATTAATTTTCTTCTCCATGTCTAATATTTGCTCTTCATGTTCTTCTATAATGCTCCGTAAGTTACTGATCAGATTGTCTTTTTCTTGGAGTTGCGTTTCTTGAGATTTACACAGGATTTTCATCTGTTGTCTTTTCGTCACTTCTTCTTTCTCCAGTCGTGATTTATATTGTTTATTTTTATCTGTGAGAGTCTAATAAAAACAAAACGATTAGTTTTATTATTTTCTTTATTAATAAAAAAAAAGTCCTTTTTAAATTTATGTAAAATTAATTTTCAAAACAACTGTATCGTCGTAATTAAAATTATAAAGAGCATACAGTTAAGCTTGTTTTATGTGATCACCTTCCAAAGGTTCAATGAAAGAGGGTCACATAAGACAGGAGGTCACCAAATACAGGTTTATACAATATGAAATGTAAATATTAAGGTCACATAATACAAGTTATTGCTTAATAGAGATGGTTTGACTATTTGGAAAAGATCACCACTGATCAGGCCTTTCAATAAGGGGTGGTATCAGGTACATTTACTCACTTAAAATGGTCTTTGGTACCTCCTAATTTTAAAGAGTTGTATAAGATATTCATGAAAAGGTTCAAATTTCAATAAACAGGACCACCTGTAAATAGTGAAGTACTGATACACTTGAAAAATATTGAAAGCCCTGACTGATACAAATATATATTATAACAAGCTTTGTCCATCTGTATAGCCCAACAATAAAAACATCATAATGTGCTGTACCAAATCTTTACACTTTTTTCTCAACAATCAGAAACTATGATTTTGCTATATGCCAATTTCCTCTTCAATCAAAGCTACATATATGCTATATCCTTTATTTGGCTTTATTTCTCCAAGATCAGTGCTTCGACTTAAAAAATCATCAACGTCTCATTTTCATGTTCCAACATATGACGTTTATGAACCTACTACATGTAGTTACATTATTTTGAAAATCTCAGAGCATAATTAAAAGAACATGGACATGATAAAAAGTTTGAAAAAGAATAAATTCTAATTCATAAATTAATGTGTACCTTAATTTTAAACAGCAACTCATCTCTTTGAAAATTTCTTTCTTCCAGTTCTTTTTGTATGGCATGATACTCAACAATAGAAAAGTTCTCATTCTCTGTAAGGACAAAAGAAAATGTAATAGAATATTCATACAGGTTTGGTTTATGGTGTTTAACCCCACTTTCAACAATATTACAGTTATATCATGGCGATCAGTCTTATTGGTGGAGGAAACTGGAGTACCCGGAGAAAACCACTGATCTGTCGCAAGTCACCAACAAACTTTATCACATAATGTTGTATTCATACATATTTCCGATATTACCTGTATTATGCAATTGCAACCATCCAATTAAAGTGGCAGGGATACTTGTAGCAATTTAATTTGATGAGTCCAGAAGACATTACTGAAAATTTTGGTGAGTTCCACCATTGTAAAAATCTAAAATTTGAAAACTTTGCTGAGTCACAACTGAAAATGGTGAATCCAGGACTCATCCAGGTGAGTTGCAATGATCTCAGAGTGGATGTCTATGTTTCCCATGAAAAAGTGTCCAATAAAAATGAGTACAACAAACTTGCACATTATCCTGATTCCGAACCTACCAGTTTTTTACTTGCTCTCTCTCACTCCTAAATGATAGGTGTTTAGTGGAGAAGCAGAAAATATCAATTTCTTAGTCTTTGGATTTACACAACCGAAACTCCAACCCACGATCAACCACACTCAAGGCGATTTGAAAAAGTGCTCACTTTGTTCTCTTAAGGTGGTACCATACACTACAGGGAGATAACTCTTTAAAATCAGTTGAACGTTTTGATCATATGTTTGTATGCAGATTTCAAGCATCTCAGTGATCAAAACCACAGAGAGAAAAGCTGGTATGTGGCTAGTGAATTAAAAGCTCTGAGTCTGTTGGTTGGAATTTGCTAAAATTTTGATATTTATTACAGTGGATATATTCAAACACATTGCCAAAAAAATAAGAAAATTAGACGAGCAGATCAAATTTTACCTGAAGTGTATGGTACCACCTTAAGTGACAATACACCATTATAGTGTAAAATCGAACAAGTCTATATATGTACAATGTAACTGCACCATCAAAGGCAGGGGCGGATCCAGAGACTCTTTTGATGGGGGGGCTAAGATATGGGGTAATATTTTCAATAATAGATGGAACCAACTGTAGCCCCAAAGCGATTCTGGCGTGAAGGTTGGTAAACCTTGTTTACATTTTATTTAGCGTATAGCCAAGAAAAGGTACAGTTATTGACTTCCTATAGTAGTCTTCCGGACCCCCTGCTTGAACATTATCTCTCATTATTTGTCTCCCGCATATTCTAGTTTTTTTTAAGCTCTATGTCTAGCGGTTCACAGATTTTAATACTCTTCTCAAATCACTGGCGGTTGAATTGTTCAACATTTGCTCTAGTCTTCTAGTGAGCTCTGAACTAAAGTTTCGCTTTTTAAGGCTCTACCTATGTCAAGTGATCTGCTGAGGTCTTTTGTAAAAGCCAGGCACATTTGAACAATAACAATGGCTATGACAAAATGAAAGTTGCAAATATAATACAACAAATTTAAAGAAGTTACATCAGCTGCTCCTGATCAGGTGTATGTATGTTTTTGGCAGTTTAGTAAAGTACTCAAGGGTCTGAGCAATAGCAGGAAAAAAATCTAATAAGTCTATTATTTTTCTAATTAATTTCAATTATTTTATATGTATTTATATTTTCATTTAAAGTTTAAAATGTGCTGTATTCATATATTTTCAAAACGGAAACTCGTGTAATTTTTTTTCATAATACAACAACATTTTCCTTTAATTTTATTTGTAAAAATAAATGATATTTAAAAAAGAATTTCCTTCAAAGAGCCTCAATTTACAGGTGTTGGTGGTTATACCTACATGTATATGAAATTATGACACTAGACATGTTTATATAACAGTTTAAGACAACAACACCTGATTAATTGGTATTTTGACAATACACTCATAAAAATGATACATAATGATGCATAATTACTTCTAATTACCTCTTTGAAGATTAAATCAAAACAAAAAAATTAATTTGTATTTTGTTTTACTTTCATCACACAGATCGAAATCATTCGATTAAAAGCCATATCGTGACGTTAAATAGTCTTGAAAAACGTATGTTAATATATGTACTTGACTTTTTGGATGGGGGGGGGTGCTGAAGCCCCCAAAGCCCCCCCCCCCCCTTAAATCCACCACTGAAAGGAGCAATCCTTTCTAGGGTCAGTGTTACAAAAAAATATTGATGTATTTATTGCAGGTTTATGCATCCTATAAATAGAATAGGTATAATTTACATTATGCAAATTAGTTTTTACATTAATATTTAATTTTTATGCTGCATCCTAATGCTTTTTCTATAGTTGCTGCAGACAACAAAATATAATTGATCTACCGTGCCAGTAATAATCGAAAAAGATTAAATTCAACACATTATCAGTCTGTAAGTTCAAATTCTCATGAATAATTCAACGTGAAAATGAGTAGTCGATAATTGTTTCACTTGGTTTTTTATTGTAATCTCAAATTAAATCCAGGATTAAAGTAAAACAACTTAGTATATCTATAATAGTCCCTATCTTATATGACAATCTTATCTACAATGAAAAAGTGGCTTTATTAGAGGGGTGGTCATGGTCTCTCTTGAGAAGTACAATTTAATAGCATTTTACTCTATCAGTGCATTTGAAATTTTGCCTGATTATATGAGGGGTGGTCACTTTTGAAGGGGACAATTTAGAAGTATTTTACTGTCTCAGTGCATCTGAAATCTGGCCTGATATTAAAGATTCTAATGCAATTATAATGTAATGCATATTTTCATTGGCTATCGAGAGCAGTCAAATATGCAGTTGACAGGCCTGAAGGAATGCTACGAATGCACTTGTTTGTAAACAATATGGCTGACCCAGATATTTCTGACTATGAATTTGACACTGATGGCCTATTTAGGAGATAACTGTATTGTATTTGAAAATTTCATGGCATCAATTGGATGGTCGCAAATCGAGTTTACTATCCATTCTAATGAATACTGAACATAAAAATGTATTCTTGCATATCCCAGAGTCTAAAAATCACAAAAATTAAAATTCTGGGAAATATTGTTGAACGACTTTGGCACATAAACAACGTGACGTCATATGAAGACCTCCAGTTTAAAATGTAAAGATCAGACGTTATTTAGCTTCGTGTATGCTTCAATTTAGATAGAATTTAACTAAAGTAAGTTTTCAAGGTAGGCCTTTTAATTATTTTTGTATATTCTACATATGACATGTAGGATTTCACGTTTTCAAGATGGCAGATCCTTAAACAACTACATTACTATTTTTTTAGCGGAAGGAATTTGAAAAGTACATATATTTCGTCATTTATTTGTATGTTTTCAAACTAGTGTGTAAACGTTGGGAGAATTTCATCAGAATAGGAATAACTACTGTATTTGAAGAATTGGAGGTGTCAATTGTGGATTTGACGGTCGCAAATATCTGTTTTACTGGCTCCGCTTTGCGTTGCCAGTACAATGGCATTTGCAACCGTCAAATCCACAATTGACACCTCCAACTCTTCAAATACAGTATTGTTATTCCTTAAAGGGAGGCCTTAGGTGAGAATGGCTATACAATAGGGGGGCCTACTGGAATTCATGACAATGTTGGCCTCGTCTGATCTGATATAAAAGAAGGGTGGCCTTTGGTGGGAGTGGCCTGATAAGAAGGAGTCTACTGGAAATCATGACAATTTTAGTCTTGTGTATTGTACTGCAGTTTTATAATTATGCAATCTGCATCTCTTCCTAATATAGAATTGATTTAAAGATTAATGCACCGCTGACCAGACAGAATGCAGCTCTTTATTGGAAACTAAATCACATAAGGGAAACTGAAAATTTGGACATAAAACTGATAATTGTTAGAAAATCAATATCTAGTTATGTAAGAGAATAAAGACTTACTATATATAGATAGCTGTCATTTCTATGTTGTACTTCTCTTAAATTTGAAACACATTTTTTTCTATATTGCAATATCTAACCACCTATATTTTAGGTACAATATAGAAATACAATGTACTATAAACTGGATTATTATATATAATAGTTATGTTTTCTACTCTTTCTTTTGTTTTTATTAATATTTTTTATAAAGTTCGAAGAACATGCACACTAAATTCATGATGTTCCACACACTAACTTTAGAGTCCACTCCTGTACTTGGAAGAAGATTATTCTTTTTATTTGTGGGTGGATATTTTTGTAATTTCATCTTAAACATTTCGCTTTTGCATAATATTTGTGCATTGGTCTGTCTATACATTTAATATTAAAATATAAATGAAAATTTCTCGAGGTAACAAAAATTCTCTGATTTCTCCAAGGTCATTTTTTTCACACATTTCTGTCAAACATGAAATGTGATATAACAATTCTACCAAATACATGTATATACTAATTTCTCAAGTCAAAGCCATTTTTTTTACAACTAACGTTTTAAAATATCAGTTTCTTTAAATTTGCAACTTTGCAAGAAAAAGAAAAAAGCATGGACTACTCACCTTTGTTACAAAAACATCGTGAGGGAAATATATAAATCTTCCTGATAGTTCTTAGATCCTGGTGACAACAATTGTATTTAGCAGTAACAAACATCGTTAACAGTCAAGACCACAAAATACTTAATAAATTTCCAAGTTTTTTTTAGTTATTAGCTATATATTGTACATATAAATGCAAAGATCCTACAAAAATTCTAGTTATATCTCCCACGAAATATCCTTGTGTACATCTTACAAAACTTCTTTTGTCAGTTTTATGTACACAATGCTTTGAATGGACACTGATATTTTATCTGAAGCTTTTCACATAAATTATTGATACACAGTACAATATTAAAGCCATGAATAGAGTTTTAATCCTCCCAGACTGAATTGGTCAAACAATTTGGACGGGTCATCGATCACAAATTATATAAAGCACCTCCAATTTTCCACATAAATAACCAATTCACACCATAAAAAGTTCAAGTTTTCAATAAAAACATATATTTTGAATTTTCATCTTTAAAGGCACATATAATATATATCACATAAGTACATCGATCACAAGTTATATAAAGCACCTCCAATTTTCCACACAATGCAAAAAGTTCAAGTTTTCAATAAAAGCGAAAATTTTGCTTTCTCATCTTATAAGGCACATATCATACATATCACGTACGTACATGTATGTACAAATCCAGGCCATCAAAGAACAAATAATGCACGAAAATGTTTTATGCATCTACCGGTAATTTGTTTAAACAAATTCTTCTGTAGATAATTTTGCTACTGCACTTTGAATGGAATGTATACCCAAGACGTTTCATTGATTTCTAGTACATTTCACTTGTCAATTTCTCTTTGTTTCCTCTTGGTAATTTACAGTCATGAATGATATGTAAATAATATTGGTAATTTAAGCATCCCTAGCTAGGATAACTTCCTAGTTTTAAGTACATCTTTTAAAATATTCATGTGCTGGTGTCCAGTATAAATATCTATCTCTTGGTTTTTATTTTCACAAATTTTTTGAATGACAAAATATCTATCTATCCGTATAGTACAGTCAATACATCCCTTAAACACATACAAATGTGCATTTGTCCTTAAATTAATAGGTAGTCAAAGGTTTTGTATATCATTAGAGTCTGTCATGGTCTGTCGAACATATATACAAATGTAGTTAACAAAAGTTTTCAACACATCAAGAGATAATAAGTAGAGTCTGTCATGGTCTGTCGAACATGTACCAATATATAGTCTTTGACACAAAGTTACAAAAGTTCTCAACACATAATCACAGATTACATGCTTCAGTTGTCAAATAAGAATTATCTCCTCTTTGATGAGATCTTTATGTTATCCTATTGAACAATACATTCTTGTGGTCATCTTAAAACTACCCTAGTTTACAATGTAAACTGGACACTACCTGAAGACCAATTTTTTTTTCTGACTGCATGCGATTGTTTTCTATAATCCATGCACTTTAATCAGCTTACAGGTGACCTTGTGCATAGAAAAAAACCGGCACTGCTCTGTGATTTTATAACTCCAGAAGATATATACCGGTATATATATATATATAGGCCATTTTAAAGGTATCAAAAAGAAATTGAAAAAAGATAAGTGCTAAGTTTTTGATAAAGCAGTTCAATGCAATAATTTAAGTCTGTGGCTGTTGATTTAATATGGGTGGTGCCAGATTAAACGAAAATATAAATTGCATTTTTATATCACCATCTTGGAAAACTATCATTTTTATCGGGAGACAACATTTTTTCGACTCCTGGGAAGTGTAATAATATCATTGATCTTGATACTGTTTGGTTTAATTTTAATCTTTGAGTACACATATTACATATCAATAAAATATGGGTGTGTTACAAAAGAATTAAATATTAAAATGCATCTATTTGTTACAAAATGTAGCTAAAATCTCAAATTTAATCAAGAAAGATATAAAATCATTTTTGCAAATCTTTTAAATGCTATTATTAAAAGTTAATTATATACTGTGAATATTTATGGAAGTGGTTTTTAAACCTTTAACCTTTTAAACCACAAAGAACTACATTATGGTTCTAAGCTGGAATAAGGCATAGCCTATTAATTTAAATTCTGCAAACTCTGCAAATAAAAAGGGTTAACTAATAAGAGCTTGTAGTCAATGCATTCATCAATTTCTAAAACCGGTACAAAGATCTATACATGCTAGACTCATGAAGAAGGCTTCACAGCATTCATATTACCATTGTTTTAAATTCTTCAATGATCAGTAGAACTGCATGTTTACTGCAATGCTTAAAATGCTCACATCAAGTGTGGTAGATCATGGGTTCGAGCCCTAATCAGGTCACATCAGACAATGTGGTCTAAATACAGTAATTCTTTCTATACAACTAAAGGAAGACACCCCCCCCCCCCCCCCCCCCCCCCCCCTACTGAAGTGGGTGCACATCATTTAATGGGGATATTATCTCTATACCCTAATGTCACCATCACGGCATGGGATATCTTTAAAAATAAAAGGGTGAAACAATTGCAGTCTTTGTCTTCATTTTTTTCATCTACTTGCTCGAAAGCCAAATTTAGAAAAAAATTCTATTAATTCAAACAAATTCTTTCATAATTAATAAATTATCACTTTTTTTACTTGTCCCAGGCTTTGGGCAAGTTGGTTAGCGTGAAGACTGATACCAAATCATTACAAACATTTTACATATTTTTTGTATAAAGACTCAGCTGAAGTTCTTTAAACAATTTCTTGCAAAAAAATATAATATAAAAAAAAGTTTTTGAGAAAAGTGAAAAAATTGTGGTATAATTCTTCACTTCCCTTCATTACTTTTGATAAATATAAACACCTATTATTAGATAAGTAAAATAAGCATCAGATTATGAGATAGTGTTGAAGCATATAAGTGTTTAACCCAACAGAAATCTTCCTTTGGTAAGTAAGTTTGTGGAATATGTTTTCTTTATTAACAGGATTTTGTTACGGATCAATTCAGAATAACATCTCATAAGGAATTGATTTCTCTGAGCTGTCTAGACAAATTACTTCTATAAAAGTTAAAATGCTATATACCAATAGGGAAATTCTCAAAATGTAAAACTTGCATAGCTGTTAAAATGTGACAATCAGAAAATTCTTACTTTCCCCGTCTCGCTTGGTCTTCCATCCAGATTGAGTAGTACATATAACTGAAAGCTAGCTTTACATAGGGTTATATTTAAGCTAAATAACGAAGAGTGCATATAATTTTAACATGTATATAAAGGGCAACTGCTCAAAATTCCCTTAAATTGGTACATTTTCAGGTTCTCTTGAGTGCCCTTAATACAGGTTTGACAGTACATCTGGCTATTCAATTTCATATTGACATATCTGTCTTATAGATCGGAAGAAATAATAAATAATGGATCAAGTACAATTCTCTTTGAATACATTACAATTAAATAACATAAGGAAATTATTCAAATATTGCTGGTATTGTTTTTTTTTTCTTAACAGATAAAATTAAATGAATATTATAATCTATTGATTGATCAGGAAATATCAATACTTCATATGTTTCTGATCAGAAACATTTCACTGCAAGATGTTAGAGAAACAATACTAATAGGGTTCAGGATGTTCTTATTTCATGACAATTCAGTATTAATCTAGAGGCTCACCTGTACCTGTATCACTCATCTGGTCATTCACTTATGTTCAATCAAGTCTAAATTTCGCGAAAAATATTTGATTCATTTCACAAACATGTAGGGTTCTATATTAATCTTTAATCATTAATAAAAGACTTAAAAATACAAAATTCTAATTTTGGCTGTTGGTTCCTTTTGGTATTGTCATATCTCTGAAACAGTAAGAGCTACGACAAATCTGTGGGGTTCAAGAAACAAATTTTTCAAAGGAATTAAATGGAAAAAACTGCACACCCAGGGTTCTCAAAATGTGCCGGCGACCGGCTACTTCTGGTTGAGCACCGTCTACAAATTTGTCAAAAATAAAAATAGAAGTTGGTAAAACTGAAATGTTATCAAGATATTTACTTTTTCCTCGTTCTCTGTTATAATTTCATTCCACGTTAGAAAACAACAGATCACTCTTGATCTTTTTGAACTAGTGTAACCTATGATCGCAAAACGTTTTGTTGATCGCAGATTTTGATTCGGAGTCATCCCGAAATTGGAATGTATTAGAAGTTACCGATTTCCGGTAATGAATAAAAAACCATGACGCCAAGATGTTATCCTAACATCTACAGGTGTATTCAGTGTTTGCCATGGCATTGTCAGTCGGTTCTAATTTTGTGGCATTTTGACTGTAGCTTGGATTTGTTCAATTTCTCTTTGAGATGAACAAAAATTCACCCTAAAAAACCTGCATTTTTGAGACCAATTAAAAGCTTCATTTTCCTCAAATACAATACAGAAAGGCACATACTGTGATCAGTCACCGTGATAGTGGTCATGTCTAGGAGAGTGATGGGAATTAAATTTTAAATTCATGTCGGTGATCAGAGGGCAATAAAACACCAGGTGTTAATCTTGTAATCAAGTGTGTCGTTTTACAGGTAAACTAGTCAGATAAGATGTACAGGTGAAATTACGTTTTTATATTGCCTATTTTTTTTTTCAGGTACTGTTTCAGATTCCCCTCAGAATTTAAAAAAAAAACATTTTTATTTCTTTCCTCAAAACGTAACCCGAATAATCCAGTCGCTATATTACGAATGAAATCCCGAGATCGAGAAAATAGCACGAGAACGGAGAGTTCATTTGAATTGATGAATAAAATGTAAATAATAAATGATTATTCAACTTCAATTCAGTGAAATCATGGGTTGTGCAAATTTGTTTCAAAGATTTTTAACTTTGGCTGTGTATTGCGTATCTACACCTAGTATTTTATTGACATGCGTACACAACGTGACCTGGCTTGTGCACAAATGAAGTTTCATAAACACATGCACGATATGCGTGATTTGTTACGTTTTAAAGCGTATTTTCAGTTCAATGTTACATTTTAGTTCAATAATATTTTTTATACGTTCAGTAATTTTTTTTATTTTAATCTTCATAGAAAACCCAGTTAAAATCCTTTTCGTTGTAGAAATACGTACTAAATAATTTTTATACGGTCATTGAAGAATTTGATTAAAAATTAACGAAACAAATATTTATAAACAGATCGTTCAAAGAAGTACTATATGTCCAAAAGTCACTAAATTTACGGATATATTTTGGAAATTAGCGGCTAATCTGCAGAAAGCTTAGAAACGTGAAAGGAAATAAGGAATTAACCTTTATCATGATTTTACCCCTACAAATGTTTGACATTACACAGTCAGTATCTGACCAAAATCAAATGTCACCAGTTTATTTATTTATTCAAATTCAAATCTTAATTGGCTTTCAACCCAATAGATTTGTGACAAAATACAGCCAAAAAAAACCCAAAGTTTATGGAACAAATTAAAAGCATGCTCTTCGTTTTCTGCTTTTTGTTCATTTTGTAACCATTAGGCTACGTAAATTTGGATTGTTATAGGTTTTTGTTTGCAATTTTAAAGAAAATTATTTTCATCTATAACGGAATTATGTAACAAGCCAAGTGTGTAAAACAGTTTACTTGAATTGTTAATTTTTTTCAATACGAGAGGTAAAAGTCCAAAACACAAAATAAACCAATAATCAATTTTAAGTCTGCTCTCTACCAACTAAACACTACAAAACTGGGTACTACTAAACTGAGAAACGAAAACGAAACGAAACGAAATGAAACGAAATGAAGTATCACAAAACGAAACATTGAGTGGTTAGTTCGGCTATTTATAGATCTACACTTGGATGCTTTTCTGTTACAAAATTCAAAAAGGTCAACAATAGTCATGCATCAATACAGTAAATATAGTAAATATATATCAAATTCTTTAAAATGTTAGCGTTGGCAGATCCAGAGGGTTGGAACCTCTTTTTCGGAAACTGAAAAATTACGTATATCAGTGTCGAATATTAGACTGAAATCGGTTATTTTTTTTATTCTGGACCTCCTTTTTGAGTGGAACCTCCCTCCCTTTTAAAATTGTCTGGATCCGCGCTTGAGTAGATTGGTTGAAACGTATAGTCTTTTAGCAATCTATTAGACTATAAATGTCAGTCTGCTTTGCTATCGCAAAAGTAGCATCATGATCAGTAGCTGTGAAAAAGTTAAAATGCTTTACCTAGACTTCATCAGATACATGGTTTCATATGTCTCTGACCTTATTATGGATTGACCTGAGCGAATCTTTTCTATGATATCACATCCGATTTTCAATCAGGCTTCATGTGACCATCCAAAATACATTGGAACATTAGGTGGCGGAACAGGAAGACCAGGACAAGAGGGGACAATAACTTTCTCCAATTCTTGAGAGGAGGCAAAAATATATGGTTTTGACCTTCCAGTAGTGAATTTTCACTTTCTTGGTAGTAATATAACCGCGTCATCGGCGTATGGTGTCTACATTCAAAGTTGATCTGCTACGCTAGAGTTTGTGTCCAATACAGTGACTTCCTAGAGAGAGGGCAACTACTTTGAGTCATCACTCCGTAGATCTATTATATAAATCAACTGTGCACAACTCTTTTGTCAGTTAATCTCTTTTGAACATGACTTGGAATTCTGCGTTTATAGCCCCCAATGAAAAAAATATCACAAGAAAATTTATAATAACTTCCAAACTATTTCCGAATATTATGAAAGTAGCTAATTGTTGAAATTATATCCTAAAACCCGGACTTAACATTTTCCAAGTCAAGTTCTTGAAAACATCATATCTGCAGGTATTTGTGCACTGGGAAATCCTACTGAATAACTTGCATTGCCAACAGCGAAAGCAGGTTATCCCTAGCAAAATGAGCATATAATTCTTTAACACCTTAGCCGCTACTGCGTCCGTTTTCTGATGATCGACTATTCAATTTTATTTTCTTTCAATATCTACTAGAATTAGTTGACATACTGATTAGCTTAACAGAATTGAAAAAAATGTTACCTAATTGCGGATCTGTATAAACATGCATATAGGTCGTAATCTTATGTTTTAATATCACTTCCGTAACTTTCATTTCCTGGCAGGTTTCTTTATTTCTTTTTACTTAAGAGCCACACAATTTTCATCTATATACTGCTATACTAGTTTGAATTTAAAACAATTTCGTTTCGTTTCGTTTTCGTTTCTCAGTTTAGTAGTACCCTACAAAACTCGCGCTTGCAAAGTCCGTGCTTCAAAAACCGGCGACTGCGGATTAAATTATAAATAAAAAATACATTTATGAAGTAGCCCGTATTTACGAAAAATTCAATACATACTGAATTCAACCCAACAAAAGAAAAAAAATGAGAAATTAAAATTAAACAAGATAAAGTTCAGTTGCGGTTTCAACAAAATTCTTAATATAGAACTCGAGGTCATAAAGTAGAGCTTTCTAAAACAAACGAAAATGATAACAAGACACACATTCTTTGGCAATGAAAAGCAACAAACAGTCAAATATTAACAGCAAGAGGATACAAAATTAATTGTCAAAAATCCATCCTTCAGTAGCAATAATTACGGCTTACGATATTAAAAGTCAACAGGTATAACAGGTAACGCTAATCTCTTAATTGGCGGTAAAATATCAATCGGCGCACAGGTGACCGAGAGCCATAAAATTTAATCCCTACCACCTTGTTTTATGGTTCTTTTTAGGTCTATCACAGTGGGTTTATGTCCGTGATGATTTGTCTAAAGGATTAAAAATTAGGTCTCTCGGAGTGATCAATCACGGTATGTCCCTTTCTGTATTGTATATGCCCAGATTGCATCTTCTGCCATCTAGAATTTCAAAATTTTCAGGGAGAGGATCCCTGGACCCCCCACCAACAAAGAGGGGGGGAACCCCCCTCTCGGACTCACCCACCCTCACGCCTATGGTGCTCGGGGACATGCCTGCCTACTTAAAAACGCTTTGAGAACCCTGCACACCTACATTTGTATTAGACTTAAAATGAAAACATTATCATTTTAGGTGTTAGTCCCTTTTACCCCTTTTATCTCATAAACCATAAGAGCTAGGTCAATTCTTGTTGACAAATAATGCTGGCAGGAAATTCCACGTGTTTCTAAATAAAAAATCACTATCAAAAACAAATTAAACCAAAAATCTTTCAACAGTAAAAGGACAGTCTGTTTTCATATTCCATATACATTTTTTTTTTTAAAAGAATGCAAATGTGACTTAAAATACAAATGAGTAATTATTTTGGGTATTGGTCCTATTTGGTTCCTATTGACTCCTTCTATCTCAGAACCCATAAGAGCTAGGTTACATTTATTTGAAACTAGAGGTTCCCAGGAGCCTGTAATCGTTCACATGGTTTTCAATTTGACATCTAAAGTTGATAGAAAATGGGGGTGTTACACATAATTTTGAAAGTGGGCCACCCAAAGATCATTTCAACTCAAATTTCTGAGCCAAAAAATTTTGATGTGATTTTTATCTCATAATATTCCTAAATGAAATAAACTGGCTGAAAACATCTCACAGAAAAACCCAGAATATATGTTAAACTACTCATTGCCATGTAGCTGCAGCTAAAATTTGAGTTCATTTTGATTTGTAATAAAGCAGAAATTGACAACTAAAGAAATTTCTATTTTTAGTAACAGCAGCCATTTTGAATGGAGGGCGGGGCTGTCGTACACAATATTGAAAGGGGACCATCCAAGGACCATGAGAAGATTTAAATGTGATCTTTTATCAAAATATGTCTAATTTGTATAATCGGTATAAATCTGTTGAAAGAAAAATTTCACAGAAAAACCCAGAATATATGTTAATTTACTCATTGTCATGTAGCTGCAGTTAAAATTTGAGCTCATTTTGATTTATAATAAAGCAGCAATGGACAATTGAAGAAATATCTATCTTTAGTAACAGCAGCCATCTTGAATAGAGGGCGGAGCTGTCGGACACAATTTTGAAATGGGACTACCCAAAGACTATTCCAGCCAAATTTGGTTTAATTTGGTTCAGCGGTTTCAGAGAAGAAGATTTAAATATGATCTTTTATCAAAATATGCCTAATTTGCATAATCTGTATAAATCGGTTGAACGAAAAATTCCACAGAAAAAATCGGATTATATCTAAAACTTCTCACTGCCATGTAGCTGCAGTTAAAATTTGAGCTCATTTTGATTTATAATAAAGCAGCAATGGACAATTGAAGAAATTCTATTTTTAGTAACAGCAGCCATCTTGAATGAAGGGCAGGGCTGTCGGACAAAATTTTGAAAGGGACCCACCCAAGGACCATCCTTGCCAGGTTTGGCTTAATTTGGTTCAGCAGTTTCAGAGGAAAAGATTTAAATGTGATCTTTTATCAAAATATGCCTAATTTGCATAATCGGCATAAATCACACATTTCTATTGAATTGCAACAAATTCACAAAGAAGCTTTTTACTTCCTGGTCGGAAGGTATAAATCCTCCAGATCAAGTATCATTAGTATCTGCAAATTATATTCTGATTATTCCTCAAAACGCATCATCTTGCTTGGTCTTTTATAAGAGATAAAAAGTCTTGACATTTTGAATGTAAGTGAATGGTCAAGGTCAATTATATATTTTAAACAGTGACAATATACAGTAAATTTCAAGTCTCTTTCTACACATAAAATTCAAATAATATTTTCATTTTAAAATTGATACATGAATAATTTGTAATCAATAAAACTCAAAAACTGACTGTGATCTATTATAATAAAAAAATATCAGATAATTCCCCTACTATCCTGTTAAATCATATGGTACAAAAATATAAACTTTATAAGGACCTTTTTTTATCAATAAAAATATCCTTTTCTTTGTTCAAATATTCTGGCTTAATCAATCGCACAAAGGAAAAAAAGATGTTATTTTTTTTTTATATAGAAATATGGTTCCTCCTAAAATCATAACAATTTCACATTTCTGATCAAAGGGAGATAATCTACTACAGACATGAACACATTAATTTGGCATTTTTCTTGTAATTAATTCCTAAAGTAAAAATATTTCCAAAATGCAATAAAAGATGAATCCGTTGGTATATTGTATAGTATCCAGGATTTGATAGTAACCTCGATTTCGATAGGTCGGTATTTTTAGCTGTCATTCGGAACACTGACGTCCCCAACCGGAAATCATCGATAGTAAAGCGTCTGTAGTTACTGACTCGAGAATACTACAAAAGTTCAACAAAAATGCCATTCAGAGAGGTAAGCAATAAAATTACTACAAGCAACTGCCCAAAATGCCTTTTTCACTATTCCCATTTCTGTCTCCACATAATTGTTATTTTTCTTAGCAAATACAACAACGTACTCGACTCCAAATCCCTGTATTTGTCGTCTGTTACATTGTCTGCAAATATCTAAAAATAGAAGCATAGGGACTTCCATACTGGGGGAAACATCTATCGAAAGCCAGTAGTGACACATTACACCATGTTTTAAAAAATGATTAAAAAGTATATATTTGATTAATTTTTTAACATTTAAAATTCTATTAAAAAAATGTGATATATTTATAGCTATTCACCCAGAAATAAAGAAAAAGAAAGACATTCAATTACAAGTTGTCAGCTATAAGAAATTATATATCTATCTGCTGATTAAAAAATAAAATAAAAATTATATATGGTAAAATTTCTGTTAAATTTTCGTGTAAAAAAATATATCTTTTTTTGTTGACAGTTTTTAATCAAAGTTTTTCTGACCGTTTCTGTTTTAATGAATTTAATTTTGAACAAATATTATGGTAAAGACATTGGATAATGAAACATTAGGTGGACCACAGCAAATTGTTTTCCTGGCTTACCATAAATCGAAACTATCAACAGAGTTATCTCCCCTATCGAATCGAGGTTACCCTGTTTCTGGTTCAGTTGAGATTATTACCAAATTTGAAAGGTAAGCCAATTATTAATTTCTTATCAGAATTCTTTGAAAAATTGATATGTTTTAATTTAATACATGTGTTTTAATATAATGTTAACTTTTCTTTATTTAAGTCTCGTATATTATTACAAATAGAAAAAAAATCTGTTATGCTATCGAATCCCGGACACGCCAGGATATGCTTTGTCCATTTTTTTTTAGATATATAGAAAAATTGATTTCAATCAGCTTAACTTGCTGTATCAGCAACATAAAATTTAACTTAAAAATATCACCGCTGATACCTTCAGTTGATCAACTCCAAATTGAACTCATAATGGCAGGATAAAGGTTATTTCTAGATCTCTAGGGATGTATCTTTTCATAGTCCAATTTTTCTACAATTCGATGTTCAGCACATTTTATCATAATTATCCAGTCTGCGCCAAAAGCCACTAGCACTATGCCCCAGTTTAGTAAAAATTGGTTTGGGCTAGTAAAACTTGCATAAAATTTGCTTAATCAAATAGAAAAAATTCTTCTCAAATGTTGTTTGGGTTAGTTTGTCAAAATGTGTTTGGCACAGACTGATTATCTACCTTTGTTCTGTGAGGCTTCATCTTCAGACTCTGATCCAGTTGTCTCTTCCCCATCTGGATCATCTAAAAAAAACATTTGACAGTAAACAGTATACTATTTCAAATTACAATTAACAATTACTTCAAAAACTTGAAACTGAGACCAAACCAGAATTTATAATGATATCCAAAAAGATTTCCTTTCATCTATTGTTTTTCCTAGAGACCCAAAAAGGCATGGTATTTGTGGAATCTGATGGCACTTATGTGTCATTCTCTGAATTCACAGGGCAGCATGAATGAAGATCTGATGACACTTTTTAATAATTGTCAGATATTATCAATATTAAGACTGTTTATATTGATTCCTATACTGTTGTTCACAAATTGGACAAGACCATAGAAATTTTCATTGTGAGGGGACCATGATGTTGAAAAAGGAAGGCACCTAATATATAGCTGAATATTGTAATGTTATATTGAATTAATTAATAAAATATGTTTAAACTACCTAAAATTGCCAAAGAAAAACACTATATACATGTATAATACTTGATGAAGAACTGATGTGTGCATAGAAATTTTGCATGTAAATTGCATATTTTCATTTTCAAAGAAGACACAAATTTATTTCTAATCGCATTGGTTGTGTAATGGTGAGCGTTCTTGCCTCGAGTGTGGTAGATTGTGGATTCGAGTCCCGATCACGTCAAATCAGATGACTATAAAATTGGTATTTGTTGTTTCTCCGCTAAGCCTGCAGTATTAAGGAGAAAGACCAAAGACTGGTTGGCTTGGAATCAGGATAATGTGCTTGAGTGGGGCAACATGTTTATCTGCGGACTGTTGTTTCAGTGAGCTAGAACTATAAAAATCCAACTGGGCATTTTGGTCTAGTACAAAGTGGACCCCACCATCATCTCATCGAAAACTATTTTGTTCTCACCATGATATAGATGAAAAATTGCTGAGTTAGCGTTAAAACAACAATCCCTCACTCATTCAATTTTCTTTTCCAAATAGGGAACAGAATTACCAATCTCAAATGAGTTTATGAGTTTACATGAAACGAACATCATTTTCAAATTGGGAAGCGAGTTAACATGACCACCATTCACTAAGAAGATTATTACATTGTCTATGTGGCATTCTCTGAACACGATGGCACTTATCACCATTCACTAAGAAGAATATTACATTGTCTATGTGGCATTCTCTGAACACGATGGCACTTATCACCATTCACTAAGAAGAATATTACATTGTCTATGTGGCATTCTCTGAACACGATGGCACTTATCACCATTCACTAAGAAGAATATTACATTGTCTATGTGGCATTCTCTGAACATGATGGCACTTATCACCATTCACTAAGAAGAATATTACATTGTCTATGTGGCATTCTCTGAACACGATGGCACTTACCACCATTCAATAAGAAGAATATTACATTGTCTATGTGGCATTCTCTGAACACGATGGCACTTACCACCATTCAATAAGAAGAATATTACATTGTCTATGTGGCATTCTCTGAACACGATGGCACTTACCACCATTCAATAAGAAGAATATTACATTGTCTATGTGGCATTCTCTGAACACGATGGCACTTATCACCATTCACTAAGAAGAATATTACATTGTCTATGTGGCATTCTCTGAACACGTTGGCACTCATTTTCGTCTTGTCCTAAGGGTGAGTTGCATTTTTTATTCATTCTGTACAACAAGCAGATGCCCCTTTTCCAGGGTTGTAATCCTAAACGGAGACACTAGGTCCCATTTCTATAGCTCTTGAGTTTCCTTCGGTCAATATTGAGATCAAGAACTTACCGTCAAATCCTAACTGCTGTTTCCATATTTCAGCTCTTGATGGTGAAGGGACTGGTTTATTGCCTATTATTCTAGGACTGTAGGTCATAGGAGTCTTAAAGACTGGTTCCTGTCTCTGTTCAAATATTAATTGTATAATGTATCATTATAATTAAGATGAATACAATACCAGTGATTCAGATAGGCACTGGTCTCAGGACATTTGCCCACCTATTTCTCAAATTGTCCTGAAGAACTTTATAAAAATTAGTATTAATTACTAAAGAATGTCCTGATTTTTTTTTGATAAAACTGACAACTGTCTTAAAGATTTCAAAGTCTAGCTGAAACAATGAATACATTTCATAAAATCTTTTCAATCATTATAATTAGTTGGAATATTGACAATTGTGTTATTTGAAATTGGAAAATAACCATTAACTATTTTTTAAATTTATATAAGTAACTGTGTTGAATTTGAAATTTCCTCTTTCTTTCAACGTGAAAGCATTAAATGTCATTTTAGAAAAATGGAAATCTACAGCAAGTGAAAATAATTGTTCGTCACTTCCGATTGTTCCCTATATATATTCCATGCAAAACCACCATTTAAAAAAAACTCCTTAAGTAATTTTCTGGTCTATTCTATTAATAAAATCTTGATGCACGAAAGAATAATTATTAAAAACAATTCACATAACAATTTTCAAATAATTTTTCAACATTTATAGTAACAATTTAAACACGATATTGGATTCTTGAAATTTAAAAACAGTACAATTATTTAGTACAAGTAGTTTATTTCTCATGCTCAAATTAACATTTGTTTAACTTGTCATTTTAAAATTATATGAAAATTATGAAAACTGTTGAGCAAAAAAAATTTGCAATGGTCAGTGAAATTGTATAAGAAAAGGCCTCTGGATAATTTTTTCTAAATTGTGGTTTTATATGAAATATATAGGGAATAATTAGGAGTTATCAACAATTATGTCCAAAACAGCAAAATATCCTGAATAGAGGGAGATAACTCTAACAATAAAACATATCTTCAGTTTTGAAAGTGTTCATCATACATTATTGAAGATATAAATAAATGTGAGTGTACATATTTCTTTGTGTAAAAAAAATAATTGAGAAAGGTAATCAAACATGGTGAAATATCTGAACATTCTTCTACCAATACCTTGCATGTTTGATCTCACCATTGTTTTTTATATATGTCTTAACTTTGTTATTTTGTTATTAATGTCAATTTTAAAAGTTCATAGGAGCTTGTGTTATTCATTTTTTTCATGTACTGACTGAAAATAAAGCTTTGAACTTGAACAATGAGGTGGAGGTATTGTGGCTGTAATTTTCGTCTAATACATGTAGGGGGGTACATGTATGATGTATCTCTAAATTCAACTCCTTTGCAAACTTGACTAGTTGTACAAGGTTGTCCTTGAAGTGAATTTTGAAGCTGAAGCAATCTTTTTTTTTTGTGGTAAATATTGACTGAGGTTGCCACCAGTTCTCCCCAGTTGACAACATAAATGCAGTAAATAATGTCATGTGATAGTCTTCAGTAAATAGCTTATCAGGAACATGATGTAGTCAAACATGCCTTAAAGGGCATCTCTGTATAACAACACGCTGTCTATTTAAAGGACTGTCTCATTTTCCCCATTCATGAATAGTGCATATAATTTTGACCTGTATATAAAGGGCAAAGTTCTGTTATTAAAGGGCACATTTTCTGGTTCCCTTGAGTGTCCTTTATATACAGTTGTGATTATTCTCATAATACTAGATGAAAATATTCTTAAAAGTGCCAACATTCAATCAATGAAAGGGCCGTCATGGTTGTAATCGTATGGTAGTTGGATTCATAACTACCTATGTAATCAGTGCCTATCACCTCTAACGTTGCGAGTTCGAATTCCACTCAGGTGAGGTAAACTCGATACAACATTATGTGATAAAGTTTGTCAGCGACTTGTGTCAGGACAGTGGTTTTCTCCAGGTGCTCCGGTTTCCTCCACCAATAACTGACTGCCACGATAAAACTGAAATATTATTGAAAGTGGTGCTAAACACAATAAACCACTCCCTCAATCAACAAATCTTGTTATTTTAGACTTACCTTGATTTTGGGTGTCTTATTCATTCTTAGATCCTCTCTGTTATGACTTTACTATAACTTAAATCTATAAACACCAGGATTACTACATGTACTTTACTATACTAATCTGCCAAATACACAAAAGGATTCAATTTTACACCTGGTAATAAAAATACATTGTAGTTCTATTCAAAATATTATTGGACTGTAAAGTCATGGTACAATGTAGTCAATAATCTGAAAACAACGTTAATTGTGTTTTTGTTCTAACAAGTCACTTTTGTTTTCTGTAAAATTTGATAATTATAAATTGTTGACATGAAGCATTGCTGATTTTACTATTTCATGGATATTTTGATAATTTTCATTTTATATCGATAATTAATTAGGCCAAAATAATAATTAATAATAATACATGTATAGATATGTATATTTTACTATTTTTTAATTTATGCATAGTCCGTTTGACCAGCCTAAAACAGGACTAAACAATTAATTAAAAATCAACAGTTCAACTTATTGATTTTTTTTCTTCACACATTTACTCATATATCATCTACCTACTCTGACAAATAATTTCAGAATTTTGACACTATTTTCCAAAAAGTTGCCCATTAGGTCTCTATGTTAAATATTTGTACCAAATGTGGATATGTGCAGAGGGAGTTAGTATGCTTGTTGTTACCAACTTCCAGTGTAAACAATAACAACAACACATGTGATTTTATTTACATTTCACTGTCATGTGATTACCTAATTTGAATATGTCACCAGAACCCAAGCATGCATGAGATGTTCATTTCACTTTCACCAAGTGACAATTTTGATTCGGCTTCAAAATAATCAAACACTTTTAGTATTAAATCCTGTTTTTCATCTGAAGTTTTGAGAGGCATGACTATCCTTTCTATATAAGTATTGGTAGAGTTCTAAATAAGGGCAGATAATTTTTAATTTGTAAATATTAATTTATGAAAAGACAAAAAAAATGTTGTCTTTTTCTACCTTTATTTTATATTTTTTCTATTATATTTAAAACAAATATATATTAATTACTTGTTTTTTTTTATTATGCTTAAATAACATACATAAAACTTGTTTTCATTTTCTAAAAGTATACACAAAGCATGCAAAGCATGGGCTATTTACATGGTATATCTGGTCAATACACATAGGCTTACTTTATAACCATGTTCTTTGAGTTCAAATACTGGGCTTTAGAAAACACCAAAACAAAAGTGATTTTATTTAGAATTTAAAGAAAAAGATTTAAAATTCAAAGGCTTGCATTTATACTTTTTACTTTTAAATTTCTAAAATAATTTCCAATAAAATGTAAAAAGTTAAACTTTGGGTGAAATGAACATCTCATGCATGCTTGGGTTCTGGTGACATTCAAATTAGGTAATCACATGACAGTGAAATGTAAATAAAATCACATGTGTTGTTGTTATTGTTTACACTGAAAGTTGGTAACAACAAGCATACTAACTCCCTCTGCACATATCCACATTTGGTACAAATATTTAACATAGAGACCTAATGGGCAACTTTTTGGAAAATAGTGTCAAAATTCTGAAATTATTTGTCAGAGTAGGTAGATGATATATGAGTAAATGTGTGAAGAAAAAAAATCAATAAGTTGAACTGTTGATTTTTAATTAATTTTTTAGTCCTGTTTTAGGCTGGTCAAACGGACTATATGTATGCATAAGCCTCAAGGTGAGATGCTAATAAAATATAATTTTTTTTATTCAAAACAAGTCTGGACACAGAAATGTGCTGTCCAAAAGGCAAGTGTGGATGTCAATATTTCATATCATTAACTTTAAAAAAAAAAAATCATGGACACAGGGGTCCTGGATTTTTTTAATAAAAAACTAATCCTGGATTATTCTTTTTGCTTAAAGTCCGGTCCTGTGTTTTTATTTCAAATTTTCATCATAGCCCCCCTCCCCTTCCCAAGGGATATAAAATTGTATCATTAATAATAAATTAATAAATAATAAATTCAGATTTTCTATTTAAAATAAATCTCATTTACAAAACCACTGATATTTGTTCAATTTTTAACGCTGATTTAAGCTTTAGTCGCAACCAATTTTTATTTTTCTCTTTAAACTGTCGAAACATAACATTTATTTAACCGTAAAATTCACAAATAAAATTTACCCCCCCTCTTTTTTTTTTCCCTTTTTTCTTGTTAATCAATGATCAACAATATTCTAGAATCAAACAAATGAATAAATATAACATAGATTTCTTTTACCTGCACCTTTTTACCATGCAGAGTCAGTGTTTTAAATCGGTCATCCAATCAGGACGCTCATTATTCTTGTCCAAGATAAAAAAATACATCGCTAAAATTACCTGTGGGTGTTTCCCCACTTCAACTCGTAAATTCACATAGAAATCGGAGATATTTCTTCATAAAACTTCACACATGGTTTTGTCTATCATATTTCTTGAAGACAAACATCAAATTTTATTGCATTTAACAATATTTTATGAGTATCAACAGTTTTTTCAACACCGTATCTGTTTCTCGATACAGCCGCAACTTCACCTCGTAAATTTACATAGAAATCGGAGATATTTCGTCATAAAACTTCACATATGGTTTTGTCTATCATATTTCTTGAAGACAAACATAAAATTGTATTTCATTTATCAATATTTTATGAGTATCAACAGTTTTTTCAACACCGTATCTGTTTCTCGATACAGCCGCCCGATTACAGTGACCCGTGACCCAGATTAGCGCGTTCCACCAGTTTTTTCATAATAATGTAGTTTAAATAGATTTTTCGTGGATGTTGAAAAAAAATAAATATATGACTTACATTTTTATTTTTACCTAGACTGTAGTAGCTACATTGTAAACAGCAAATTAAACTGACTGAATTAATTAAGATGAGACTTTTTAATTACTTAGAATGTGTCATAATAAATATACAGGAAATCAAGCAGAGATCACTACATGTGTGCAATACATTGTCATGAAAAAAAAGTATCATGTGTATATATGTAACATTTACATAATACCAGCAATGTCCAGCAAGCACCTATAAAAATGTCTATCAGAAATTTATCAGTACCTTGGCATGCTTAAAATCTTAATGTTTTAATAAATTGATATACATTCTAAATTTTATTGTTATAAAAAGCTAAATTTACTATAGTAAATGACCTATTAATTCTTAGGTAATGAAATACATGATTAACATCAAAATATTTGTTTTAATTATAAAAAAAATGAACTAAATTAATATCAAAATTTTAAAAACTGATTATTAAGAAAAGTTTATGAATATACATGTATTATATTATTGGCCATTAACACCTGTCTTTTAAAGTTGAAAAAAATGAAATATGGACTTTAGTTTAATATTGACAACACACCATAAACAAATGTTTATAACTCAAAAATGTATTTTTATCTGAATTTGTGTTGTTAGTACAAATAAATCACTAGAAATTGTTTTTTCACATGTAAATAATAATATAGAGACACATAAGTGCCAGTAATCATTCAACTATGCCTACATAAAAGTTAAAATTTTGTTGGTAGGAGTCAGGAATCAAAAAATATAAATTGTTTTACAGTAATACATGTATTCCTGCTAATGTGTTATACCAAGAAAATATTAAAAACTGACCCAATGTGTCTATCTCCATAGAAAAAAAATATCCATTTCATATAAATTTGCTTGAAAAACATATAGAGACACATACATGTACATGTAATTGACTGTATGACTATGAGGCTGACACTATCCAATAAATATCATGAACATAATAAAAAATGCTTCTAACATAAGTCCTAAATGTTCGATGTTTTTAAACTAAAATCAATTTAAGCATATGTGAAAACGACAAAAGAAAACTGGAGTAAAATATACGTAATAACAAATGACAAAAGAATTCATAATTATTTTATTATCATTGTATACTGTGGAACAAAAGTCCCAGAGAACTTGTTTCTTTCATTCTCTTTTTAACACTAAAATAGAAATGGGCTAAATAAATTACGGGATCAACAATGAGATAATGGTCCTTTGTTTCGTGGACGGGTTGAAATAATATTTTGAAAGCCATTGTATACAAATACTTATTAAATCCAATATAATAAATTATGTCTTGTTAAATATGGGTTTAGTTGTTTGAACAAACATTAGAACTATTGAAATTGACTTACAATAACAGATTTGAAAACACTTCAAAGGAGAATATAGATTTTGTATACATAATTGTTATGTTATGTTAGGATTAGATAATCTTTAATATCTAACATGAAAACAAAAATCTTCCATGTCTGTGTTTAAAATTCCATATAAAAAATGTCGTTTTTATTTTCATGCTAAAAGTGCTGAGTGGGAAATAAACGGTTGATTGAATTTGATTGGTGCTTAACGCCAACTTTAGCAGTATTTCAGCCATATCGTGGCAGGAATAAATGGAAAAATAAAACCATGAAAATGTAACACATACTACAGTTTGATCGCAGCAAGGCCTGCCCTTAGGTTACGTTCATCAAACTTTTGAGTACGAGTTTCGTACTCCTATTTCAAAATCGTTCGATCATTTTTTTCAACGGTCACATTGATAAAACTGAAAACATAATGATTTCTAAACTTACCATTTAAACCAGTTCTGTCACCAATTTAATCTTTATCCTCCTAAGTTAATCCTTTAATCCGTCTTCTCTTTAAGCTGTTTCCAACAAAAGTCTGCCTTACATATCCCTATATATCTGTAACACAAACCTATAGTATTTGTAGTTGTTAAAATAAGGGTAGACATGTATGCCACTATACACAACCTACATGTATTACATGGTTGTATACTGCAAAAAGTGCATTTATTTTCCTAAAAAAGGTGAACATGAACATATAAACCATTTGCTTTATACGTCTACATAAAGTTTATTGGTACCCTGTATCTTGTACTGAGAAAAACACAAAAGACGCTGGTCGAACAAGGACCTAACTATATGGTTAATTTACCCAAAATGTCCAGTATTTTTTTTGCTAATTAATTTTTTTTTGCATATATGATATTGCAGTTCATAGGTAATTTAGACATTTCTCATTATCTCAAAGTGTGCTCTTTTCAGTATCAACCAAACTGAATCTGATAAAACATTGATCAGTGTGATGTCAAACACATCGTGAGGTGAGTTTTTCAAAAACAGGAATGAAAAGATCACCTCTACAACTCTTATTTTCTGGCTTACAGGCACATGTAAGCTGCTTTTACCAAAAGATTGTAATGAACACGAGCACGTTAAATAAAGGAAATAGAGATGAAATAATACAGACATTTTATTGAAAATAAATATGCAAATGGAAAGTTAAAAAAAAAGGGGAGGTTCCATAATTTCATGCGACAAGCGACTGTAGGGAGGACACCAGAGTTCTGGAAGAAAACCATCGATCTGTGGAAAGTCACTGACATTCACATAAAAGTTTTATTGAGTATACTTCACACAGACTGATCCGGCAATTTAACTCACATTATATTGTTAAGCTATGATTTGATAAGTAGATGTACATCTTAAATCCAACTACAAATGAACCAAACACGATCATCACATCCACGACTGCCTCTGCCAGTTTAAAAAGAAACGCCCAAGTACTAAACAAAAATATTTTAATTGTCTTCAAATGAAATATTTTATTATTCATTTAGTCTTCAATGTACCCTTTAACTACCTGTGCAATCAGTGTGTATCACCAGTAAAGTAAGTTTGAACCTCGTTCTTGGCGAGGTGTACCCAATACCACATTATGTGATAAAGTTTGTCAGTGAAAGTGGCATTAAACAGCATAAACCAAACCAACAACGCTACGAGCCCACATATATACATGTACAATTAAAGTTTGTTTTTGCCTGCAAAAACGTATGTCTCCCCCCATCCCACAAACTGTAGTCAAAAGTAAAAAATCTATTTAGGTAACAAATAAAATTAACCTTCAATGAATAACAAAAAAAAACTGTTTTTAATCCATGAAACACAAAAAAAAAATTTGATCAAAAGTGCTAAAGCAAGGGTTACAGGTACTATTCCATATTGTCATTGCAAAGTTCTCCATTCCAGAAAATTGCTCACCCTATGTTCCAATGATTTTAAAGGAAATTTGTTCTTCTAAAATCAATGGATTTGTGATGAAAAACTTTTTCAGGGAAATAGTGACATTATGATAGACTCTTGTACATATAGGGTATATATATACAAGTTTCAGTAAGGGATATTACACTAGAGTGTTTGCAAATAACTCCCACAAAATTTAGGGGATAAAAATTTCCTGGTAATATCCACAACTACATATGGTGTCCTTATTACCTACCATGTTTCATGAAATTCTGTTCAGTAGTTTCAGAGGAGTTGTGCTGACAAGCTGCTTCAGAAGTATATTTCGGGAAAATTTTCAGTCCAAAGGGGCATAACTCCCACAATATTTAGGGGATCAAAATTTCCTGGTAATTTGAAAAACTACATATGGTGTCCTTACTACCTACCAAGTTTCATGAAATTCTGTTCAGTAGTTTCAGAGGAGTTGCACTGACAAGCTGCTTCAGTAGTAAATTTCGGGAAATCTCTAAGTTCAAAGGGGCATAACTCCCACAAAATTCAGGCGATCAAAATTTCCTGGTAATATGCACAGTTACATATGGTGTCCTTACTACCTACCAAGTTTCATGAAATTCTGTTTAGTAGTTTCAGAGGAGCTGCGCTGACAAACTGTGTGACGGACAGACGGACAGGACAAAAACAATATGTCTCCCCACCAATGTGGGGGGAGACATAAAAAAAGGCTCTGGCTTGTCATGGGGGGTTAACAGGAACGGCTCACATGTGAGTGCCAAAAGCAAGTACACAACCAAAATCCTCTAATGTGGTGTAAATTGGGAGCTCATTATTAGGTGAATGTCATACATGTACATTTAAATTTAAACATATTCTATTGTCTAAATAATGACAAAAGGATCAGACACAAGTTTTTCAACGTAGTATTGTCTTCTCCATATACATACAATATACAATATGATATGCATGATTATTACATAATTTCTCTAAAATTTTAAAATGAAGACATGAAACAATAAATGTAGCAATAAAGCAGAATGCGACAATGGAATATCATTAAAAGTAACCAATCAAACAGACCCCAGTATAAAAAAACTGGGACATAGAGAGTAGCATGTGTTGTTAGTTATTGGATTAATAATAAATTATTTCGCTAAATGTAAGTAATTTGAGTTCACTTGTACTTGTACTCCTAGTATGCTATTAAATGTCTTTGTTGTCACTTGTGGTGAGGTTTTAATGACAAAAACCTTATTACATATTAATCCTGGTTTTCCTTATATGGTAACCACAAGTCACAACTTTACCCATAAACATATGATACACATGTACCTAATTAATATGGTCAGATATAGATGGAGTACAGCTGACTTGGCATTAAATAACAATCAATCAATCTATTTTTCAAAGATGCTTACCGAAAATATAAGAAATCTTTCAAAAATAATTTGATAATTACTTCCCGTCTTCAATTTAAAAAGCCCTTCATACAAAATGTATATATGTATACAGGTATATATTCATACAGGTATTATCAATTATGACCAATATATACAACCTGATTTTATTATCAAATTAACAATAAAAAGTCATAAACCCATCCCCTATTACAAGTCAATTCAACCAATCTTGTTTAAAAACTACACTTATTCCCGATTCATTTAAATAAATAAATTGCCGTATTAAAGAGTAATTTAATAACGTTATTTAAGATTTTATCGATAACACACATGAAGATAAATATTTAATAACAAAGAGAAATTTTTATTTAACGGTACTTAAAAAATTGAAGTTAAAAGCTAAGATATAAATTGATGGCCTCGTCTCTCTCTGCGAGAGTCTGTTTCAACGTGTTACCGAATAATTGGAGAAAGTATAAATGGATTCATATTTAAACTGAACGAGGGTTAACGTTACAGGCTATTATAAATAGGCCATAATATTTCAACTCTTAAGAATGTGCATACTTTTGATCCCAAAATATCAAAAAGCCTGCTGTTAGTCAATCATACAAGAGCAAAAATCGCTAAAATATTTACTAGTGGTTACAAGTAAAAGTTGTAAATGACAGCAACAATTTTCCTAAACCCACTGAAACCAATAAATATGATTAGATCTGGCAGTAAAACCTGGTAGATAGATTTTATTTGGGAAGTCGGTCACAATGAAATGAGATAATGGGTATCACCCACACTAAAATAAAAATCCATATTTCAGGTCAGATTGCAGTTCAAAAAAATTCTCCAAGCTCAGACTGCAATTAATGTTTTTTTCTCCAAGCTCAAACTACTTGGACAGTTCAAAACAATTTCTGCAAACTTTGACTGCAGTTAAAAAAAACCTTCTCAATTTCACAATTTAAAAAAAATAATTTCGTTTAATTGATAGAGGAAATCGGAGTACCCTGATAAAACCACCGACCTGACACAAGTCACTGACAATCTTTAATGTTGCATCGAGTACATGCCATGAACAGGATTCGAACTCACAACATTAGTGGTGATAGGCACTGATTGCATAGGTAGTTGTAAATCCAACTACCATACGATCAGGACCATGATGACCCCGATTAAAATTGGTCCAACTTAAACAAATTCTTCCATTCCATTAGACTAACAGATATATATTTTTTTCAAGTTCATGTCTACAAATAACATTACAAATGTATAATACAAAAATATATGACTAACAAAAGTCTCAAGAACTAAATATAGTGCACATTCAAAAGAAAGCATGTATTTCCACATCAAAAGAAAGCATGTACAGGTACATAATGTATTTAAATTTCCACATCAAAATAAATACATGTAAAACTATGTTAAAATTTCATATTCTTGTTAAAATGGCTCTGAATACAGTCAAGCCTGTATTAAGAGATCACCTTTGGGACAAAGATAAGGTGGTCTTATATGACAAGGTGACCTCTTAAAAGAGGTTCATATAAAATTTTCTATGACAGGACAAGAAAAAGGTGACCCTTTAATACAGGTGATTGCTTAATAGAGGTGACCTTGTGGGAAGGTATGACTGTATTTACATAGGTAGAATATGATCAAAAGAACTTCTTACCTGAATTTTTCTGTCTACACCAACTATTTATTATCATGTATCCTGCTTTTCTTTAGAATAAAAATTCACATTACAGTGATTTGACAGATTTAAATTTCTGATATTGATCACAGATTTTAAATACTGATATGAATTTATTTATCTAAAATGTTTTCCGAATTTCAAAATCCCAAGTCAATTCTGTCTACTCATTCCACTTTGTTATTCTACATGTACATGTAATGTGTCGATAATCAGACCTAAAAATAAAACAAAAGATTGTTAAATGAGCATTGAAATATTTAAATATCTTATCTTTGGTTTTTTATCAATCACACCTTTTTTTTCAATTCAAACACAATAGCCCACAAAATTTCAACATTGCTCGGATGAGTCAGATTTAAAACATATTCAAACATGTGTACATGTATCACCAATTTTTTATATTTTCTTTAAAAACAAATTTCAATTTTCATGTAAATTTTATCTATTATGAAATTATGGTTCCACTATATACATTTGTGTATAGCTATCTGATATGAATTTTTTTTAAATTATAGATACAAATATAAATTCAAACTGTCATAAAAATCATGAATCAAAATTAAATATACATGTATATAAAATAAATAGTCCTTGAATAGTACCTGTTTATATTTTAAATAGAGTCCAAATTGATCTGAAATCATTCAAAAAGCTAATCTATTGAAAAACATCTTGATTGACATACATGGTAGCTCAAGAATTAAAACACAATACCAAAAACCAAAACAATAACAATGACAGTCAATGTGCTTATATTACCTATAGACATTTTGTATAATCTAATCCTTACAAAACACCTGTGTAATTACGGGAAAATAACACGGTTGACACCTTACGAAAGTATATATCCAACCAATGTCCAGTATAAATTCGCAACACAATTAAATTCCAATATTTTTGTGACATATCATAAATATTGGTTTATCCTTGCATAGAGATTTTAAAATGATATTGAGGAACGCAAGCAGGTATTTAAACAAGAATTCAAACACTACACATGTTTTAAAAATGGTAATATTAGAACTACAATATATTTATAATGGCTTCATAAATCACTGGATCAGGAAGAATTACATAATTTAAAAGGAATAAATCCATATTTTTAAAAATCACAAAAGTTACTATAATCTGATCAGATTTCATATTATGTAAATAAAATAGTTTCTTTCTGCAGTAATTCCCTTGATCTGACATTTCTAACAAAAGAAAAATAATTAAATACTGGGGTACTATTAATAATTAATTTATGGAGAGTGACTAAGAAGCTAGGTTTACAGAGCTCAGCATGCGTGGCAAGAAAAAGTAAATAGGAGCTACATGTATATATTCATGATTGCAAACTGAAAATGTTTGTGGCTAAAAACGAATCGTCAAAACTTTCTACGCTTAACAAAAAATAGCATGCAACATAGGCAGATATAAGATGTCAAATGGCTTAACTTGACCACTAAAAACAGGTTTCCGGGTTTGGGTTTATAGTGTTTAATGCCAATTTCGACAATATTTCATTTCGGGTTTTTGATAAACTGCAAACATCAAAATTTGCACACACACATGCATTATATAAAACCCCACCCACTGATAAACGGCAGTTGAAAATTATAATAAAAATAATGCTAGCTATTCACATGTACATTTACATCACTTCCCTCCCTCTTTTCTTAGTGACAATCAAAATATCTGTCCATAAGACAATATCAGTGCCACCTTTTATTTACTTTTATGAGTAATTGCTTGTAAACTTATAATACTTGACCTTAAAATCAATCAATAAATCAATGTCAAATCTACAAAATGTATCCAACCTTCTGTAAATTGTCAGAGAGAGAGAGAGAGAGTATACATGTAACACCACATGGTGATCAATTAAAATACAGTGATTTCCAGTACAATGTATTCTATAGCATATAGAACCTTAACTATAAGAGTCAACATATAGCTTTTAGTTTTACAAAGTTTTATTCCCAAACAAATTGCAAGTTACTCAGCAAATTATTAAGACATGTAGCTTTTAGTTCCAAATAAATGGCTGATTTATCGGATTTTTTTTAGACATGCTTAAGCATGTCTAAAAAAAAATCTGATAAATCAGCCATTTAGCAGTATTCTATATACATACAAAAATCTGAAAATCAAATTTATTCTTTAAACAGCACTTACCTGAATATACATTTTTGCATATAAATACAGTTACTGCCTTAAACTTTAAATGGAAACTATATAATGTAGTGAATGTATCAAGATCAATACCTTCTCCTTAGAGACTGGCTTGTATAATAACTGGCAGGTAAAAACACATTAATGAAAACTTTACTTTAAATGGAAAAATCAAATATATAGCCCATCTATTTCTACATTAATTGAAAACGATAACATTGAAATTGACAAGTAAAGAATTATCAGTAATTACCGGTACTAGTTTTTACTTCTATATCAATTAACAAGACTGATTTAATGACTAGCTATAAATACATCGGTAAAAGGTTGTGGTTTTTTTTTATTTTCGTGTTGAAATGGATTGAGGTGAGGGGAATTAGTTCATTTTGTCGATATTGGTCGAATAGTTGACCATCAAAGTTTAAATTTTCGCTTCATAATTGATCAGCTGATCACCAAACATATAGAAATATGCATTTATTATGAAAGTTTTTGCACCTTTCAGGAAGAGTAATAAAATAAGGGAAAACCGTGTCCACCTGAAACTTGATTAAATAAAAGTTTATGATGTTTTTTTCTAAATACATGTACATGTACATGTATTTAATCAGTGGTGGATCCAAGGATGAATCTTTTTATTTCAAAAAGCCTCATTAAAATTCCAAATTTTGAGTCTTGTCCCAATTTTGACCCTTTTAACAAGCATCTAGGAGACAATAAGAGCTATACAAAATCTACCCAAACAGTTTTTCAAATTAATTCAATGGAAAAACAGCATACAAATCATGTTTAAAATTTTTAAAAGTTATTGTTTGGGTGTTTTTTTTTGTTTGTGATCCTTTATTTTGACCTCTTTTATCTTGGAAACCACAAGAGGTGTAGGTGAAATCTGTTTTGAATAAAAAACTACGCCGATCAGAGCAAGATATGAATGCAATATGTCCACAAGGAACAAGTTGAAAAGGAGTACATGTACCATCTAATATGACAATGAACCATGAAGGGTAAATGTGAGAAAAAATCTTTAGTTCTGCCCAAAGATACCGGTTTCCTGCAGCATTTACAGTTTCTTTGAAGAGTATACGTAACTAATTGTGAAAATTACAATTTATTCAAATAATTTTTGTTACTTTTTTTCTGTTCAGTAATATCTTTTAAAAAAATTCCTACTTTTTCTACAGGTTTTGTATTATAATTTTATTGCTTAATCAGTATAAAATTTCACACTTTCAACAATATTTTAGTTATTTCGTGGCGTTCAGTTTTATCGGTGGAAGAAACTGCAATATCCAGAGAGAATAACTGACCAGCCAATTCGAAGGGTGACCGTGACTACATTGTGAAAAAAATGTTTCTCTATGTAAATTTGGTATTAAAAGAAAGATAAATCATTCTTCTTTTCAATGATGTAAACATTTTAAAATACCAAGAACAATTAACTAATAAAAACGAATTGAAAAAATGAACATACCCTACATTTTTTGTTGATATTGACATGTTTTATAAGTATGCGTACCATTTCCTGCACCAGGTATGAAGGACTAGGAATGCAAAAATTGGGCAGAAATGTCAGTGATAGATCAATATTTGGTAGGCGGGAGCTTGCAGTAGCAGACCATGTATTGGTGCGCACTTACAATTTATCCTCGAGGTATCAGTTTCGGACCTATATAGGATCGAAACATGCAAATTGTTGTTAACATGAGATTGCATGAATATTGACACGAACGGGGCCCCGACACGAACAAGTTAAAATAAGAAAAAAAGAGATGAAATAATAAAGAAATAAATTTGTAAACAGAAAGTTAGAAAAAAAGGGGGGGGGGGGGTCCGTGCCACGAGCGCCTGTGGATTTTATAATTAACAAATAAATTCGAAGCTCGAGCACCTGTTGTGTTTCATCATATCTATTTTGAGTGCATGTGCAACCTTGGCTGTATGCACTATTAGTGTCATTAACATGTGTAACCGTACATGTATACAGCATTAAATTCACATGAGTTGGAAATATTTCAGCGACAGGGTCTTCATTCTTACCAAAATAAATACAATAAAATAATCATCCTCTCCACTTCGAAATCAAATTTCCCGGAAGACGGATACGTCACAAAATCTGTGTACATTGTAAACTTCTCACAGATACGGAATGCGAACGATCAGTTTGTGAAAAGTACTTTGAGTTATCTTTCTTTGAATTGGTGTGACTTCAGTTTTAATTCTGACCGCTGGTCAAAAGTATTTCCCTATGTATTTCATATAAAAACATTTATTATCAAAATATTCTCCTGAGGTAATTTCGTATCGCATTTTCTTGAAATAATGCAAAATTAATATGAGTTCATTTTAATATATTTTTCTCGCACTTAATATCTGTAATAAATCATTATTTTTAGTATTTTAGATTTTATAGTAATATATTTTATGTCGTGATAGATTCTAGTCACTATCGTGTAAATAATAACCTAATATTAAGTGGAGGTGGATTGTATACTTATTACGTAGTGGAGGATAGTTGATAAGATTTTTCCTGCTAATAGGAGGTGTGCCTTGATTGGCAGAATAACAATTACAGAATATGGGACCCCCTAATCCGTCTTAATTAGGAATGACAACATTTGTTGATCTTGCACAATGTTGGCGTTCCGGGATACTGCCTTAGAAAAATCTATTAATTTATAAGCAATACATGATCTATAAACACAAACGTAAATTCTCGACGTCACAATTTTCTATGATTATATAGTATAACCCATTAGTTCACGTGAACAAAACAACTTTGTAAAATTATTATTCAATGAAAAAAATAACTTCGGGTATAAATCGAATTTTAAGAAAAAGTAGAAATAAGATTATATGAAAATTATAAGAAGAAAATATATCTATTTCTGATTTTAATATTGAAAATTTCATTAAGATGAAATGAAATGAATTGACAAGCATTAGAGTAAGTGAGTGAGTGATTGTTGTTTACCGCCAACTCGGCAATTTTTCAGCTATATATCATGACGAGAACATGTTTATTTTCAACGAGATGATGGTGAGGTCCGCTTTGTACTAGACCACCTGCTTAGTTGGATTTTTATAGTGCTCACTGAGGCAAACTTCATACATGGGCATCTCAAAGAAAAATGAAAAGAAGCTAGCCCTATCCTTTAATTTCACATTCCGCTATATAGATGATGTCCTTTTACTAAATAATTCTAGGCTTGGTGATTTAATTGATCGCATCTATCCCATTGAGCTTGAAATAAAGGATACCACAGATACAGATAGCCGTCTGCTTTATACCTTGACCTACACCTCGAAATTGAAATTGACAATGAGGGGCGATTAAGAACGAAACTTTACGACAAAAGAGATGATTCCAATTTTCCATTGTGAACTTTCCATTTATATGTAGCAACATCTCAGTTGATATGATATTCCAGAGCTTGTGGTTCCTATCAGGATTTCATTGATAGAGGGTTGCTGCTAACAAGGAAGCTAAATGAACCAAGCGTTCCTCTTGGTTAAGTTGAAGTCATCACTTCGAAAGTTTTACGGTCGTCACCATGACTTGGTTGACCGTTATGGAATATCTGTGTCCCAAATGACCACGGATATGTTCCACTTGTCGTAAACACTTCCCGGTCCTTTCCTCGTTCATGTCTTATCACCGGATTTGTAATTAGATTAACACGACGGTTGTCACTAGTGGAGCAGGAACTGCTTACCCATCCGGAAAGCACATGAGTTCATCCCAGGTTTTTAGTGGGGTTCGTGTTACTCGACTTTAGTTTTATATGTATGTTTTGTAGATAGTTGTTTGTCCTTTTATACTTTTTATTTTGGCCATTGTGTTGTCTGTTCTTCGATATACGGATTCTGATTACCCCTTTTGGTATCTTCAAATTCTTCTTCATACCAGTATTATTCTTTACCAGTATTTGTAGCTCTGACATTTGTTCTAGTACCTCGGTCATTCTGAATTTTTAAATAATGATCCTTGCCACATAATACAGTAATTTATTCGGGGGTATTGCAACCGTTTCAAAACAAGACAGAAGAAGGACATTTTGTTGTTTTGTGCATAGAGCATCTATAGTTCTATAGATCTATATTTCACAGTTAAATTTACCCAGATTTTAACGAAACATAATCAAATTATTGCAATGTACCACTTTTACCAAGAAAATTCTGAATATGCCAAAAGGGGTAATTATAATCCGTCAATAAAAGGACAAACGACTATACAATGGTCAAGAGAAAATAAAGAAAGACAAACAATGTTCTACAAAAAACACGATGAAAAAACAAAGACAGCAAAAATCACATAATGTGTATATGATCACTCGGAAAATTTGACCTCTTGCTGATTGAATAAAAACCCAATAAAAACAAACATCTTATCATCTTAGTTTATGATAACACACGAGAGAATAGAAAGCATCAGTCTGGCGTCTTTTATAGATATCATTAATATATCGGAGAATCATATCTCACATATATTTTTGAATAGTAATGACCGTTCTCAACATCGAAACACACTTAACTTGTGAGATCTTTCAGCGATTTTCATAAATGATGGACAATATAAATTGTTTTTTTAAATCAAAAGCTATATGCCAATCGTTCACCTAACCTTATCTATAAAGAATGTGATAAAGTATCCGTTTAAAGATCTTTTATTATGGAAATATTTTTGTTTTCACCTGTCTCTCCCTCAATATCGACAAACCGTGGAAAATACAAGAAAGATAGATATAAATATTAACACATAGAACTTAGTCTTCATAAATATCTCAGGAATATTAATGAGAAAGTTCATCTTTATTTTGAAAAGGAAAGACACGGAAAAAACATCAACACTACTAAATGAACGAAATGAATCAGAAGAAAAAACTCTCAGGCAACACTTAGGACTTAGTCTTCAAACATGTCAGGAATATTAAGGAACCACGCATTAGAAAAAAAATGTACCATTTATTTTCAAAAGGAACGACACGGATTCAAACACAAATTCAGCAGTAATATCTGATCAGTCTTTCTATTTTTGATATTTTACATTATTGGTTGCAGATTAATTGTTTTAATAATATTTTCTATAACGATGGCTGTGTAACGGTTTTTATTATGGTTTCAATTGTTCATCGTAGTAATTTTAGCTTTTATATGACATATCACTGATCTGCCTTCAAAAATAATCATTATCATTTTATGACAGTATATAATTCATTGAAATAAATTGGCCATACAGTTTAATGTTTAATTTCGTCTTTAGTTTGAGTTTTAATCTTATAATCAAAACAATTCTCTAAGGGCTTTTGATATTGATTTATATTATTTTTTTCCTCCGAACTATGGTTAACACCAATTTGTAACGGTCATCATCACATGCATTTCTTAAATATCATTGCATCACATGTTACTTGTCAAAACAACGTCATTTCAACGATACATGGGCATTTAATTAATAACACATTATAACCGCTGTTGTATTCACAGTATTGACAAACTGATAATTAATTGATTTTATTTCTCCTATCAAACAATTTGTGCTATTGTTTTTGAAAGCAGAAAAAGATGACCAACACCTCAGTAATATCTTTACGGTAGGTATTGTCACATGCCGTGCGGGCGTTCACGTGTGGAGTTTGACTAACGAACAGTACAATGATTTTCAGGACAGAACCTAACTGCTGACGCAATAGCTACTCAAGCAAGGTTACTTTACTTTGTTCTTAGGATGTAATTATCGCAATAAAAATTTCACGGTCGTCATCACGAACTGGTTGACCGTTACGAAATGTCCTTTTCTCAAATGGCAATGGGTTTCATCCTTTTATGCAGATTTTTATTTGGTTTCTTATATCACTGACAATACTTTCACCAGACTGAAATATGAGTAGCCTAACACGACGGGTGTCTTATTAGAACCAGGAATACTGATGTAGATTCCAACATATAATCACGTACATTTCAATAGAAAATAAAGTATATTTCTACAGATAATCGCTTAGATTCCAACAGATCATTACGTTGATTTCTGCAGATAATCGCTTAAATTGCAGCAGATGATCACGTACATTTCAGCAAATAATCATGTAGATTTCTACAGATAATCAGGCAGATTTCTACAGATAATCAGGTAAATTTCTACAGATAATCAGGTAGATTTCTACAGAAAATCAGGTAGATTTCTACAGATAATCAGGTAAATTTCTACAGATAATCAGGTAGATTTCTACAGAAAATCGGGTAGATTTGTACAGATAATCAATTAGATTTCTACAGATAATAATGTAGATTTCTATAGATAATCACGTTGATTTCTACAGATAATTACGTAGATGTCAACAATAATATCTAATCAGTTATTAACATTTTGATCATGTCGATCATTTTGAAATTTAATTCGTCTTTCTTATTTTTATATTTTACATTATTGGTTTCAGATTAATTGTTTTAATAATAATTTTTATGATGATGGCTATTTAACAGTTTTTATTATGGTTTCAATTGTTCATCGTTGTGATTTTAGCTTTTATATGACATATCACAGAGATGTCTTAAAAATAACCATTATTATTTTATGACAGTATATAATGCATTGAAATAAATTGTCCATCAATAAGTTTGATGCTTAATGTCGTCTTTAGTGTGAGTTTTTTTTTTACATAATTAAAACAATTATCTAAGGGTTTTTAAAATTTAATAATATTAAAATGTTTTTCTCGCACTATGGTTGACCCCAATTTGTAACGGTCATCATCACATGCATTTCTTAAATATCATTGCATCACATGTTACTTGTCAAAAGAACGTCATTTCAACGATACATGGGCATTTAATTAATAACACATTATAACAGCTGTTGTATTCACAGTATTGACAAACTGATAATTAATTAATTTTATTTCTCCTATCAAGCAATTTGTACTTGTTGGGGTTTTTTTTTAATAGCAGAGAAAGATGACCACTACCTTAGTAATATCTTTACGGTAGGTATTGTCACATGCCGTGCGGGTGTTCGCGGGTGGAGTTCGACCAACGAACAGCTAGTGCAATGATTTTCTGGACAGAGCCTAGCTGCTGACGCAATACCTACTCAAGCAAGGTTACTTTAGTTTGTTTTTAGGATGTAATTATCGCAATAAAAATTTTCACGGTCGTCATCACGAACTGGTTGATCGTTACGAAATGTCCTTTTCTCAAATAGCAATGGATCTCATTCCGGTCTATGTAGATTTTTTTTTTAGCTTTCCGCTATGACCGACAAGACTTTTAGACTTTTACCAGAGTTGAATATAAGTAGCTTAACACGACGGGTGTCTTATAAGAAGCAGAAACTGCTCACCCATCACGACCGTATAGGTTCACCCAAAATAGTTTTTGTGGGGATTCGTGTTGTCTATAATCGTGTTAGTTTTCTGTGTTGTGTTTTGTTATATAGTTTTCTTCATTCTCTGTCTTGTGTGTCCAGTGTTGCCATGGTCTCCGGATTGTCCATTCTTGACTGCCCCCTCGGATTTCTCTAGCGTTCATTAATCTACACTATTTCTCCTCTTTTGATATTTCGTGAACTAATTTATAATTTTCAAATATCAACAATGTCTTGTAGCAAATTATTTGTCCTTTTGTGATGTTTCTGTTGGCCATTGTGTTGTCTGTTCTTCTTCGATATACGGATTCTGATTACCTCTTTGGTATCTGCAAACTCTTTTTCATGTCAATTAAGGCTAGGCAGTACAAACAGTTCTTAGTCTATTAACAGTTTTCTAAAAAATATATTTAAGTTTTTTTTTGTGTTTTAACATAATATATATTTTTTTATTTGACATGACGATGGCGCCATGACTTTCGATTACCTGTCTTACCAGGTGAAGCGAAAAGTTGCGGGGCACAATAGCATAAATTTTGTATATTAGTTAGGGGATTAGGGTTATGGTGTTTAACGCTACTTTCAATACTATTTCAGTTATATTGTGGTTGTCAGTTTTATTTAGGGGGGAAATCGGAATACCCGGAGAAAATCACCGACCTGCCGCAAGTCAGACAAACTTTAGCACATAATGTTGATGCGAATACTCATCGCCATGAGCGGGATTCGTATATTCGTGGGTTACTTACTACAGATTTCATTTCAAGTTTAATTTTAAAAATGTTTTTTTTTATCATTCCGCATTATGCCACTTAAAAATTAATATCTTTTAAATATTGTAAGTTGAAGGTCAAACTTGCTTTCAGAATTGATGGCTTGTATCTACCTTTTCCGCCTAGCTTTGTTGAATATATCATTCAACGAGATCCATGGGATGAATGCATATTTTCACCTTTTCAATTTTATTCAATCTCTTTGTATTAATATTTATTTTTGTCTTTCCCTCATTGCATAAATAATTCTCACAAGTATAAAATATTAATCAGCATGCATAATGTTTTTTGGTGATATTTGTATGTTCTTCACAGGAAACAGATTTAAAAACTGAAAGCATTTGCTTGTTTCTGAATCCTATTGTACAATTGCTGTTGTTCTGTTTATATATATATGTCAGTTATACCAATAACATATGTTTATACCAAACAAACGAAAGAAGGACAAACAAAATAAATTGTCGATAAAACACTACACAGAAAAGTAAAGAAAATCAAAAGCAAAAAACGGCCGGGGGGAATCAGGTGCCCCTGGTGACATGGATATACAATACAACACTATCGAAACCTAAATTCAAAGTGGGGAGGGTTTAGTATGATGAAGAAATTCAACAAAACTAGATTAAAAACAAGATGGGAGTAAGACGATATGCTTCAATTAGTATGACATTCGTCGTACACAATAATAACGGACATATTGTGGTATACTGTCAATACTGAAATATATACGTGAAACATAAAGATTAACATAAGGTTCATTAACAAAATGAAATCAAATAATAAACCACAAAGCAATAGTTGAGACGAACAGAACATCGTTTTTACGTGTAAAGTGTTCAGAACTTCACAATAATATGACATAGCGCTTGGTAGTCCGAGATTCCTGTCGTCCAACGACATTATATATTTTTGCTAGAGCCGTCGAACGTCAGAGCGCAATATATACGGAACACAGCGGATTTGCCTCACCAGCTCTGGGTCGGCACATTTCCACGTTTCGTGGCTATCGGATTTTATTAACTATCAGAAACCCTATTATAAATCGCTTCACCAATCATTTTTCAATTCATTCATAACCATCTTACCCTCAGAAAGTGGTGTTACACTCCATTACAGCACGATTTTGCATTAGATCCTATTATTCCGTCATTTGACTTCCATTTTCGAATCTACACACGTGATCTCCCGATACTAACTGAATGATGACAGCAACGCATTGCACGATGGGAGCTAATTAATGCAGCGTGCCAAATTATTTGGAGCATTATTTGCATACGTAAACAACATTCAAATCACATGGAAGACGATACATTTAAGCGTATTTTGCAGGACAAACAGTCCATCTACAGATCAAAGCAGAGCAGAAGGAAATAATACAGAATGTGTTGGAAAGAAAAGATTCAATGGCAGAGTGTTACCAACGGGTTTCGGAAAGAGCATGTGTTACGTTCCCCCTTTTTGTTTTTGGACAAGGTACTACATTTTTTTTTCTTATGGTTATCTGTAATTCACTAAATTTGCTGTTAAAATCATTACCAATCAATATAATCAACTGTATTAAATTTTATGTTAATTGTTCTGCCTTAACAGGCGCCTATGATTGGCAATACAAATATTTGTTTGTTTGTTTATATGCAAATCATCTCCCATGATACATTGCGGTAATCGTAGTTTTCTCGTAGTCACGTGACAAATGTTTGAAAAATGGAAGACAAATGTCGAAATCATAGGATCTAAGGCAAAATCGTGCTGTAATGGAGTGTAACACCACTTTCTGAGGGTAAGATGGCTATGAATGAATAGAAAAATGATTGGTGAAGCGATTTATATAAGGGTTTCTGATAGAAAATAAAATCCGATAGCCACGAAACGTGGAAATGTGCTGACCCAGAGTTGGAGAAGCAAATCCGCTGTTTTCCGTATATATTGCGCTCTGACGTTCGACAGCTCTAGCAAAAATATATAATGTCGTCGGACGACAGAGGAATCTCGGACTAAGCGCTTGGATACACAGAGAAAAATCTTACTTTACTTGATAGTTGAATTGATTGTGATTTTGATAGTTTTAATGGACTGTGACTGTGATAGTTTTATTGGAGTGTGACTGTGATAGTTTTATTGAAGTGTGACTGTGATAGTTTTATTGGAGTGTGACTGTGATAGTTTTATTGGAGTGTGACTGTGATAGTTTTATTGGAGTGTGACTGTGATAGTTTTATTGGAGTGTGACTGTGATAATTTTATTGGAGTGTAACTGTGATAGTTTTATTGGAGTGTGACTGTGATAGTTTTATTAGAGTATGACTGTGATAGTTTTATTGGAGTGTGACTGTGATAGTTTTATTGGAGTGTGACTGTGATAGTTTTATTGGAGTGTGACTGTGATAGTTTTATTGGAGTGTGACTGTGATAGTTTTATTGGAGTGTAACTGTGATAGTTTTATTGGAGTGTAACTGTGATAGTTTTACTGGAGTGTGACTGGATATTTTTATTGGCGTGTGACTGTGATAGTTTTATTGGAGTGTGACTGTGATAGTTTTATTGGAGTATGACTGTGATAGTTTTATTGGAGTATGACTGTGATAGTTTTATTGGAGTGTAACTGTGATAGTTTTATTGGAGTGTGACTGTGATAGTTTTACTGGAGTGTGACTGTGGTAGTTTTATTGGAGTGTGACTGTGATAGTTTTATTGTAGTGTGACTGTGATAGTTTTATTGGAGTGTGACTGTGATAGTTTTATTGGAGTGTGACTGTGATAGTTTTATTGGAGTGTGACTGTGATAGTTTTATTGGAGTGTGACTGTGGTAGTTTTATTGGAGTGTGACTGTGATAGTTTTATTGTAGTGTGACTGTGATAGTTTTATTGGAGTGTGACTGTGGTAGTTTTATTGGAGTGTTATTGTGATGGTTTTAATGGACTGTGACTGTGATAATTGTATTGGAGTGTGACTGTGATAGTTTTACTGGAGTGTAACTGTGATAGTTGTATTGGAGTGTGACTGTGATAGTTTTAATGAATTGTGACTGTGATAGTTTTATTGGAGTGTGACTGATAGTTTTATTGGAGGGTGACTGTGATAGTTTTATTGTAGTGTGACTGTGATAGTTTTATTGGAGTGTGACTGTGATAGTTTTAATGGATTGTGACTGTGATGGTTTTATTGGAGTGTGACTGTGATAGTTTTATTGGACTGTGACTGTGATAGTTGTATTGTAGTGTGACTGTGATAGTTTTATTGGAGTGTGACTGTGATAGTTTTAATGGATTGTGACTGTGATAGTTTTATTGGAGTGTGACTGTGATAGTTTTATTGGAGTGTGACTGTGATAGTTTTATTGGAGTGTGACTGTGATAGTTTTATTGGAGTGTGACTGTGATAGTTTTATTGGAGTGTGACTGTGATAGTTTTATTGGAGTATGACTGTGATAGTTTTATTGGAGTGTGACTGTGATAGTTTTATTGGAGTGTGACTGTGATAGTTTTATTGGATTGTGATTGATAGTTTACTGCTTTTCTTGTCTAACGACAGTAACATTACATAAATATTTTTCTTTGCAATACTAAAATATCTAGTTTCTTTTATTATTTACAATACATTTGTCAGTTTAGGTGCTGTTACACGATTCGATTTTCTATTCGATTTTTCCTTTCGATAGATTTCGTTCCGTGCGAGCAGAAAAGTGGTAGGAAGGTTTGAAGACCGGCTGCTGTTCTATTTTCGTCCTCCTCATGCTTCCGCGCTTACCACCAGAGGATGGAATTTGTGAGCAGTTATTAGGAGGTAATAAATTAACCAATGACGTCAGGATTCTTTCATATCAAATAGATTTTCAGTTCATTTACCGAATAAAATCTACCCGGGTTTAGTGGATTCGCGTTGCTCAATCTTTAGTTTTCTGTGTAATGTCTTTTCGAGCATTGTTTGTAGAAGTTATACTTGGGGTTTTCGATGATGAACATAATTTATACCCTTAATGTGGGTGTGAGATGACCCATATACTGCTGATGCATCTAATCTGTTTGATGGACACAATTTGGAATATTTGTATTAGTTTTAAATCCATGGATATTTTGCAGGAATACTACTAGAGTGAATTTTGGAAGAAAAACGTTGGTAAATACACAATAATTGATATTTTTCTGGAAATGGGAAACTCAAATTTATTTAACAAAACATTTTTCACATTGGTTGTATTTACGGTTATGAAAACCTGGTGATATCGAAAATCTGTATCAATATAAATTGACCACGCCAATATATAAATGAAACACTGCTACTGTTTGTGTAAAACGCCCATCATTTAATCAACAAATCAATATGTCAACAACCTCAGGTTAAAAAAAGGTGATAATAACTCGTTTTTACAATTTTACTTACATAAGGTTTATATGGTTAGCGATTGAAATATCAAACAAATTAGTACATAGACAATATAGTAATATATTTATCATATCTCTGTTAAATGTTGACCTGTGCCATTAAAAAAAGTAGAACGTTGACAAACAAGTGTGAAAAAAAAAGAAATAAAGACAATAGTCCAAGGCAAACTATGACAATCAATTATCAAAGCAAACAAACACAGAAAAATAAAAATAAGCATCACGGAACACCTCAATGATTGTCGGGGAAAAAAAGTGGGGATTGTGGTGATGAACTCAAATGCTCTACAATGGAAGGTATTTCCTGATCCATATGTGGCACCCTCAGTGTTGTTCTGAAGCCATCATGAAGATGTGAATCGTCATTTCCATGCCTCAAACCGATGCAAATAATCAGATAATTAGAAGAAAAAACTATAAGCATCTTATAGAATGTATCCACCAACTTTTAAGAAATAGCTGCATGATCCTTCTTTTTAAACGAGCCTGACTTTTTGTTGAAGCAGTTGTCATTGAGAAGCTGTTTAAGAAAGGACCGTTCGATTAACTAGCTATAATCATTGAACACAAAAAACAAGATCACAAAATATTCCAATTTGACATTCATAATGAAACCATGTGACATTTAACAGGAAAACAAAAACATATATATACTTTATGACAAATAAAGCAAATCAAAACGTCTAATGGAAAATACCACACTATCGGGATATAGTTTGAAAATCCAATCGGAAAATCTTAGAGAGAAATACTCCTAATGCATATATACATTCTACTGCCTTGATATAGACACTTCAACAGAAAGGTAATGATTTGTTTAAATACAATCTTTTAATTCAACACATTTCTGAAGTAGACCGCTTCAAACCAATATCACCTCTCATCTTCTCACTGAATATTAAATATGTATACCCTTTATTATTATCAAGCACAATTGAAATGTACTGCTTTCCTTTATCGGCTGTTAGAGCTCTTAATAAGAGCAGCACAGAAATAAGTCAAATGTTGACGAACAATGGACCAGAACTTCTCTATTATTTGCATAAAAGTCAGAAACCTAATTTTACCATCGGATTCCTGTTAAAATGTCTTAGAAAAATATGTAAATAAGCATGCTTAACATAATCATAGGATAGTCCTACTGATGCTTGTACAGTATTGTTACAATATTAACATTAAAAAAACTAATCACGTGACATAGGTGGATCAGCATATCGTCCAATAAAAAGTGGTATTTCTGTTTCTACATCATATATCACAAACACAAATGGATGATCAGCTGTAAACTCAAATGGCATCGATTTTATTTCGATTTCGATGGTGGTGGCCCCTGCAGCTTCGCTACCTTCTTCGTTCACCTCAACATATGTTTTGTGGCGAGCATCACTTACATATATACTCTTACTGTTGATTTCCGCTGAAATCATTTTCGAAAAATTGGCAGTTGCAGGATCAAATATTTCTGTAATGCCTAGGTGTTTTAGAATTGGCTTCAAATCATACTTAGCTTCCACTATAAACTTTGGAATATGTATCATTGTTTTCTGATCATGCAGTCCAGAAACAATACTATGGAAACTATCAAAGGTCAGTCGATCTTCTAATATTTTAATGCCGCCTTTGTCATTTGGCAGCATAAACACCATGGACAACTGACCATCTCCATATGGCAGTTGTAGTGCTTTACAAGAAAATTCAGTGTTTTTGCCAGAAAGCGCCATATATTCGGCAAACATCATGTCGACTTCTCTGTGATGGTTTTCATCTACGACGAAATTCATCTTTGTCGTTTGTTTCTGGTCAAATGGTCTTTGCCATGCTCCTTTGAAGTAAATTGCATTCGCTAGCACCAACAATGTGTCGGCATCAAGAATATTTTCAGGAATCATGTCCAGAATTTTATCTTTTGTCTGTGATGCAATCCAGTTGTTAATTTTTATTCTTGACTGTTCGTGTTCTGTTGCGAAGTCTAAGAGTTTCATCTCGCTTCCGTAATATTCCAGCGCACGTTTTGTGAATGAGTCGAGTAGTGTGTACATCTGATTTCCAAATAGTCTATTAGCTATTGATAAAGTGACTCCGGTGTCTGTCTTTGCTACAAGTTTATCATTCAAACCTTTGTAGCTGATGTTAACGTCCTTTAGTTTTTCATCCTTCAAAATAGACGACATCATTTGGTCTTTTGTTGTACCGTCTGTTCCCAGCATTAACAGACAGAGTGCAGAAGCCACACTATATGGCGAAACAAGCTCGTTGCCGTGTTTTTCCACCATGCCATACAGACCAAATGAAAACTGTGCAATTCCATGTTCAAAATTAGAATTTGATCTTATTGCTGGTGCGTCCATTTTGAAAATGGATGAAAATCGCAGATACAATGTGAAGGATTATATTTATTTCATTTTATATGCTTGTTACCTATGCAAATATTCACCACAGTTTCCTGTTGTATAGAAAGATAAACGCAATTTATTAAGTGCATCTGAAAGCGAGATGTTTTTATTTACACAGGAAAGGAAATTAAAGCGTACGTGACAAGGGAAGGGTGATCGTATTGTAATATAAACCTCCATAATATCGATGTTATGCGAATGAACATTTTACAAGAATTTTCCGTGTCTTACATATACTGCGTGTGGTATAATTATATGAATTTTGTATATTCCCTTGTAATTTAGTTAGCTTACAATTCAAAAATTCAACTCAGAGTGTTGGTCTAGTACAATACAGACATCATATTCATTTTATCAAAAAGTAAATTGGTTACGCCATGAACTACAACAGAATCCAAATAATACTTGTTGTTAAGCAATAGTCACTTACTCACCCCCTTTCTCATTAAAATCACATTTGTTTTATTTATAATTTACAATTATACATATTAAACATGCGTAAAAGAAAGGATGTCTCTTTTTCAGCTCAAAGGAAAGAGAAAAGTAGCTTCCGTTAATAAAACGCTAAAGGAAACACTTCTTACAAATATAAAAGTGCATTGATGAACATGCAGGAACACATATGTGTATTTAACATTGTATTTAAGCAAGAAACTTGTGCTTTTACAGAAATATTCGTTTTCGCAGATTTTTCGAATATGGTTTTTCCACATAATTAATCAAATTCTATATGTGAGTGACTCCGCTCATCAAGCATATCTTGGTGAGAATAATGAGAGAAGTGAAGTGACAGTACTTAGTCCTCACAATTATTGTCTATAATAAAGTGATCCCTCGAATTCGCTTCACGATTAGAGCAGACCACCCCATATATGATTTTTATCTCGATATGTTACTCTAGAATAGAAAATTCATTTTATATATACTCTTAAAATTTACATAGAAAAAAGTAATGCATTAAGGTAGATATCTTATATAGAGGCGTTTCTAGAATAACCTTCATGAGGTACGCTCATAGTCAAATGATTAAAAATGTCTTGACGTGCAAGAAAATCAATGGGCTTCAACAGAATAGCAAAATTCGGCTAATGTGGTTAGATATTCCGGAGGAAGGAGCACTTTAGTTTACTAATAGTTACATTATTTAAGAAATATACCTTTCAATAATTAATATATCTAATATATCATGCCAATACTAAAACACTGGGGGCCGTCGTGATCGTATGGTAGTTGGATTTACAACTACCTATGCAATCAGTGCCTATCACCACTAACGTTGTGAGTTCAAATCTCGTTCAGGCGAGGTGTACTCGATACAACATTATGTAATAAAGTTTGTCAGAGACTTGCGACAGGTCGGTGGTTTTCTTCGGGTACTCCGGTTTCCTTCACCAGTAAAACTAGCCACCACGATATAGCTGAAATATTGTTGAAAGTGGCGTCAAACCCCATTAGGCTAGCCGAAATACTGATAAGTGTGCGGATCTTGTACACATTTATTAAACAAATATATCACATCGTCAGCCCAAAAGACCATAGAAGTGTTTTTATGGTAAAAGTACCTTGACTACTGGACGTACTATTCACACGTTCAATTAAATAAATAACAAAAACTATCGAACCGTTAGATTAAAAGGTCACGGAAGTAATTTTTTATGGTAAAAGTACAACAAAAGTTGACTACACGATAAAGTGAAGAAATATCATATGTCTATCTATAGCTAGTCATGTCGTATGTCTAAGTTATGTGGATTATTGATTGTATTAGTTTCTATCTCAAGGATACATAGGAAAGCTTTATAGCGTATCACTGACCAACTTTAACTGAAGTAAAATAATAACAATTTTCTGAGTAATAAAAAACGTGTCATTTTCCAGAATTTATTTCGGTAGAATTAATTTCGTGGGTAGTTGATATCATGAAGATAATAATGTCAATGAAATCACGATACACACTTAGAAAGGTGTTTTATTCTGTAGAAAATAAACAGACAATAAAATGGAAAAAAATAAAAAACATTGTGGAAAAGATTTCAAATTCAATCGAAAATTATAGAAACAGAGGGCCACTAACACATATACATGACTGTTCACTTCACTTGCTTGGTAGAGGCAGGGTTAAATTATTTTAGGGTTAAATTAGTTTATGAGCCCATCCTAGTGAAGTGTTGCGGTCACGTAAGTGTTTTCCACATGTATGTAAAACCCTCACGTATATCTGGATGAGCAGCGTTGTTATATTTTTACGACAAAAGAGATGATTTAAATTTTCCCATTATGAACTTCCCATTGATATGTAGAAATACTCCACTAGAAACTGCACATGGAGTATAGATCTCTCAGTGAATCAGATATTCCAGAGCTTTTGGCTCCTACCATGATTTCTTTAATAGCGAATTGCTGCTAACAAAGAAGCTACTGATCCAATGTTTCATATTGGCTAATTTGAAGTCATCACTTCGAAAGTTTTACAGTTTCCACCAAGACTAAGTTAACAGATACGGAATGTCGGCGTCACAAATGACCACGGATATGTTCCGTTTCTGGAATCATAATCCAGTCTTTTTCTCATTTATGACTTATCAACGGATATGTAACAAGAGTACCACGACGGATGCCATACATGTAGCAGGAACTGCTAATACTTCCGGGGCACATGAGTTTACCCCAGGTTTTTAATGAGGTTCCTGTCCTGCTGATCGGTCCTTAGTTTTCTGTGTATGTTTTGTAGATAATTGTTTGTCCTTTTTCTTTGGTCATTAGATTGTCAGTCCTTCTTCGATTTAGGATTATGGTCATCCCCTTAATATCTTCAAACTTTTCCAATAGAGAAAAACATTCGAATCTTGACACATTATATATGTAAATATATGTAATCCTCGTAATGGAAAATCAAACAACCGTTGAAACTAAAAATAGATATTAAGTAATCACACGAATTCCAATTACCTGTTCGGATTGTGACGTTTTTTTTTGTACAGCCTTTTAACTGCACTTTCATTTCGATCTATCTTGTAGTAGACTTTTAAGAAAAGCTTGAAAATACCAGAGGGGTCATCAGAAACCTTAAATCGAAAAAGGACAGGTAATACAATGGCCAGAAGAAACAGAATAAAAGGACAAACACCGATCTACAAACATTACACAGAAAACTAAAGATCGAGCAACATAAACCCCACTAAAAACCAGTGGTGAACTCAAGTACTCCGGAAGGTAGGCAGTTTCTTAAATGTCGTTAGTCATTCTAGACTATATTCATTCCTTGTTGCATATATCTAGAAGCAATGTTTGCAACATGTACAGATTAAAATGAGGTCAAGCATTTAAACTTGAGCCGATTAATTAGTGAAATGTTATTTTGACATGTATTGTTGTCATATTGAGCTATATATGAACCGAACGAATGTCTGTCACAGAAATTGTGTCGCACCAATTGACGCGTAATTTCAAATAAAATATAGGATTTGTTAAATAAATAGAAAAATAAATGTCAACGTTCTCTTTATTATTTCTCCCCAGATAATCGTAGGTTGTTGGTTTTATATCTATATATATATCAATTAATTGGTATGAAATATCTAAATAGTTCATTTAATAGATATTTCATTTTCAGTTTCCAATTAGGTATTGTCTGAGATTTTGCTTTATTTTTGTGCTTTGCTTCCGGATATTCTATTAACGTGATCATTTCTCCTGCCTGTTAAAATCGAAATGCGAATAACCTCGAATTATTGTTTTAACCGAAAGTAAAATATAATCCCAATAAACGTGTTTGTGGAAATGTAAGACAAGTTGGAAGATGCCAAAGTGGTAATCAGAAGTCGTAAATCGAAGATAACCGAAGTGATAATCAGAAGTCGTAAATCGAAGATACCAAAGTGGCAATCAGAAGTCGTAAATCGAAGATACCAAAGTGACAATCAGAAGTCGTAAATCGAAGATACCAAAGGTGTAATCAGAAGTCGTAAATCTAAGATACCAAAGGGGTAATCAGAAGTCGTAAATCGAAGAACAGACATTGCAAGGGCCAAGAAAAAAAATCGTGCGATTACCTGTCTATTCCGCACAACATGCGTCCTAAAAGGTGTTTGTTGTAGACAGGTTTCACGGTACCTTTGAATTTGATCTAAAGAGGTTTGTTCCTATCAGCTAATTTTAAGAATACTGGTAATATTCTAGTTGCTTCAAAGTGTCTGCTATGTGATTTGCATTTATTTACATATACTGGCGTCCAACACGATTTTCATATGAAAGGATGTTGATGTCGTTTACCAGTAACACGACGGGAGCCACTAGTGGTGCATAAACTGAATTCCATTCCGGAACACCTGAGTGCACAGCCAATTGATAGTGGTGTACCTCAATCTTTAATTTTCTGTGTAGTGCTTTGTAGATCAATGTTTGTCCTCTTTTTGGCCAGTGTACTGGTTGTCTTTCTTCGATCTATGACTTTTGATTTCCCCTTTGATATTTTCCTTTTCCTACTATTACAAGATACCAAAGCAAATATGTGTGATCTAATGCAAAGATTTAATAAAGGTCTTTTATTTTTCTACGAAGCAACCTTTAAGAAAAAAAACACCAGTTCGTTTTATTATATTCCTTATTGGGAATACGTAAAATATATTGCGCAATAGTTAGGTCAAGGTGAGCAAATTGTGGTTTCCGACCGACAAGATACAAGTTTATTCAATTAATATAAATTAAAAAATCACGTACATGTTTTTATTGTTTAAAGTAAGATTGTATTGTACATAAAGATGGAGGAAGCTATAACACAAACCTCAAATATTGCATTTGAGCAAGGCATTGCTAATTTTTCCTTTTCTCTCTACGGGGAGGTTGAAAAAAATGGAAATGAGTTGGTATCTCCATATAGTGTGTCTGCTGCTTTATTGCTTTTAATGCTGGGGACTGATGGTACAACTAAAGCACAAATGATGTCGTCTATTTTCAAGAATAAGATACCACGTGATATACACCTTGGATACCAGATTCTAAATGGGAAACTCGTTAACGGAACAAACACTGGTGCAACTTTGTCAGTAGCCAACAGATTGTTTGCAAGTAAAATATTTAAAATACTAGATTCTTACACAACTAATGCTCTCACGTATTACGGCAGTTCAATGGAACTATTAGATTTTGTCACTCAACCAGACCAGTCTAGAACCAGGATTAATGACTGGATAGCTACACAAACAAACAACAAAATCCAGGATATGATTCCACCAAGAATCATTGATGCGAATACTATCATAGTACTCGCTAATGCCATTTATTTCAAAGGAACATGGAAGACTCAATTCGAGCCAAGGAATACAGCAAAGAAAACATTCTTTGTTGGACAAAATGAACACAGATCAGTTGATATGATGCATGGAAGGTTTAATGCGACCTCTGGTGACAAATTAGAACTTGGTTGTAAAGTTTTACGAATACCATTTGTCGGAGAAAAACTAGAAATGGTATTTCTGCTGCCGAATGACGTAACCGGACTATCAAGGTTAGAAAGGCACTTAAAAATGTCTTCATTCCAAAATGCAATCACTGGATTGCGTAAGCATGATACGCTGATACAAATTCCTAAATTTGTAATTGAATCTGAGTACGATTTGATTCCTATCTTGACTCGTCTTGGTTTTACAGAAATATTTGATAGTTCAGTGGCCGATTTTACAAACATGGTATCACCACAACTTAACAGTCAAGGTGTGTATGTTAGTGACGCTCGTCACAAGACATACGTGGAAGTGAACGAGGAAGGAAGTGAGGCGGCAGCATCCACCACAATTGTGGTAAGCAGAGAAAGTGCAATGCCACCACCATTCGCATTTGTGGCCGACCACCCATTTTTGTTCGTTATACATGAAAATGAAACTGGAACACCATTATTTATCGGACGATATACAGATCCTTAGAACAATTGAATGCTTGTGCAAATACATGTACAATAAAACAATTTATCGGCAATTTGAACATTTTTCCATTAACCTCAACGATTGATATTGTCAGGTAGGTTTATCTTGTTTAATGCAACTTTCAACAATATTTCAGTTATATTTTGGCGGTCAGATTTATAGGTGGAGGAAACCGGATTTCTCGGAGAAAAACCAGCAACTTGTCGCAAGTCACTGACAAACTTGATCACATAATGTTGCATCGAGTACACCTCGCCATAAACGGGGTTTTAACTCACAACGTTAGCGGTCATAGGTACTGGTTGCACTGGTAGTTGTAAATCCATACGATCATTACCACGACGGTCCCTAAGTATTTTTAGTATCAACGTCAATGTGCAGTCAAACGCATTATGATTTTACACATAAAAAAAAGTCAGTTTGTAAGGTCTCGGCATACATTATCACTAGAATTGCAACTAATGCTTCGGACTCGCTGCGGTACTAGTGATAATGTCCGTCTCGACCTTAAAAGCTGCCGTTATTCTATCTATCTATCTATCTATCTATCTATCTATCTATCTATCTATCTATCTATCTATCTATATATATTCATTATACATATAATTAAATTGCTTTCAAAATTTAGATGTTGTTCAATAAAAGATCAAAAACAACAACCCGGTTTCTATAACAAGATTGTTAATTAAGAAGCAATTTATTAAAAGAGATTCAGTACAAACATGTCACATTCATCAATTCATTGTCAACAAAATTATTTTGACTAAAAATAGACAGACAACCAGTCGAGTTATTGAAAATGTAGTACAATGATCCATACACAGCAGAATCGTTACAATATTTCTTCTAAAAAGGGACACAATACTCTATTATTTCTTAATGAACGACTGTCTACTGTCATTGAGTAAAAGTTTCCGTACGCAACCAAAATGAATTATTTAGTGCGTACGACTAAACAATCATTATGTCTCTCGCTCGACCTTCAAATCTATTGTTATTCTATTTTTATCAAATAATATTGTTAAGCATTTCTTGTTTACATACTGTAAAAAATTGAAATTATAGAGAAGATATGCACACAATGATTACCCTTTGATATATTCAAACTACTGATTTTTTTTCTTCAGTAGAATAACACTGTTCTTGCTATAATGTAAACGATTTTCCTCTCAGCACTCTTATGTAATTTTCTAAAAATACATGTATGAATATATTCAATTGATATGACATGATTGCTTTGTAGAACACCATGGATGTGTTCCATTTGTCGTAAATATTTTTTCTCAATTCATGACTTATATCATCGGGTTTGTAACTAGATTTACACACGGGTGCCACTAGTGGAACAGGAACTGCACACCATTTCGGAGTACCTGAGTTCACCCCCGGTTTTAGCGGGGATCGTGTTATTCGATCTTTAGTTTTTCCTTCGATTTACGGATTCTGATTACTCCTTTGGTATCTTTAAACTCTTCATAGCAATGAATGGTTGAAGAAAGGTTTCATGTTGCTAAATGCTGATTATTTGTATTTAAAAGAACAACATATGTGTATATGGGCAATAAAACAACACATCTTGAACATAAGCATACCAGCATATGCATACCGTATGATGCAGATCTTCATAGTTTGGTAATTATGTTGATCGCATCTACCCCATTGAGATTGGAATAAAGGATACCACATATACAGCTAGATCTGCTTCACGCTTTAACCTCCACCTCGAAGCGCATAATTAATACCGGTTAAGAATGAAACTTTCAGATAAAAGAGATGATTTAGATTTTCCCATTGTGAATCTTTCATTTATATGCAGCAACATTCCAGCAGCACATGCGTATGGAGTAGATATATCTCTCAATTGATACGATATTTAACAAAGGGTTCCTAGTGGCTAATTTGAAGTCATCACTTCGAAAGTTTTACTGTTTCATAGCTCCGGTCTTTTCCTCAATCATGACGTATCACCTGGTTTGAAACAAGAGCACCACGACGGGTGTCGCTAGTGGAGCAGTAACTACAGACTCTTCCGGAGCACACAAGCACATCACCGGTTTAAGTAGGGTTCGTGTTACTAAATCTTTAGTTTTCTGTGTAGTGCTTCATAGATCATTGATTGTCATTTTGCCCATTTACTTTTTGTCATTGTATTATCTATCATTCGATTTACGGCTTTTTCGTGCCGAATAAAGTAATAAGTTAAACAAAGCCCTTACCTACATAGGAGAGGTGGTGCCGTACGTAATACATACGTTGGTAAACACATATATAAATGTATACTATATACTATATTATATATCTACATTTGTATTACTATCATTAGGTAGATACCTTTGTTGGTGGACTATCAGTCCTCGATGATATCATCCATCTAGTAGTCAATGTATCATGTATTAGATTATATGAAACGTGACTTATGGATATTCATTGCAAGCAAATCAATGCAAAATTATTAAGCGAATAATAACAATAAAACAAACTGAAGTTTTATACTGCAATATCTAATCCCTTAAGAAATAAGTATATACAGTACTCCATTACTGACTGGAGATAATTTTAATCATCACATCCAGGGGATATTTCAACAGTAGGGTTAGGGCTAAGGTGTTTAACGCCACTTTCAGCAATATTTCAGATATATCGTGAAGGTCATTTTTTTTGGTGGAGGAAACCTGAGTACTCGGAGAAAACCATCGACCTGCCGCAAGTCAAGGACAAACTGTATCACATAATGTTGTATCGAGTACACCCCGCCTGAGTGGGATTGGAACTCGCAACGTTAGTGGTGATAAGCACTAATTCAATAGGTAGTTGTAAATCCAATGTTTCAACAGTAAAAGGACAAATGCATTAAAGAGATACGAGAGATTGGAAAGGACAATTTGATATTAATCCTAAAAATCAATTATAAACAGAAACCATAGATTTGACAGAAGAAACAATAATATATTATTTTTTAATTGTCGGAAGAGATAAGGTACATTTTGAAAAGACAAAAACGGGTTAGATTTCTGAATGAAATCATAAACAAAATTAATATTTATTTGATGCTTACAATCTCAGGGCAATAGAACAATTAGCATATGAACAATTATTATGTGGTTACTATTGTTATTCACCAAAAAAACAGGAGAATGCTTTGGACCCATAAAAATAGTTTAACTCCACCATTGTTTTTTCAATTGTCTACACGACGCTAGGAAAGTAAGCGGTTATGCATATGTGTGCTAGGGATATCGATGTTTGCCTATTTTGTTGGATTTTGGAACTGTTTCGACGGTGTGGTATTTTCCCCCATTTTATTCTCATTCCGATCTTTTATATTGTCATATACTAGATCCTTTACAAAAATTGATCTGACTGACCACCCAGATAGAAATATTACGCAACTGTTGAATTTATATTCTAAGAACTGGATGAGGATACCTAATAATCGGCCAATCAACACAAGAAAATACATCACTACATTTTCTAGATCCGTGATGGACGACATCTTAAAACAAACAGAACTTATCTCGAGGCTACGATGACATATTTTCCTTTCAACTATTCATCAGTACTTACATGCATTTTCACTCCAATTTTAACGGTATTTTGCAATTTTTAATTCTGCGAAATCTGTATCCCATCTATCGAATTGAGCTTGAATTAAATGATACTTCTGACACTCTAATGTCTACTTCTTATCTTGACCTTCAATTTGAAATCTGTTTTGTCTAACGTTTATTTATTCAAACAATGTAACATAAAAAATGAAATTCAAGGTAACAGACACTTGCTTAGTAATAGTTTCCCTATTTCATGAACAAATTGTCTTCACAGTTAAAGGAGTGTGGTTTTAAAATGTTTTAGAAGCAAATTATACGTAGAAAACTATCAGCTACTTACCTCCCATCTTTGACAGTAGTATGGTACAATATGTTAACCAAAATATCTTAACCTGGTCAAAGACGACATAGTACTACACTACTATCAAAGATCAAAGACTCCATACTACTATCTTAGACGAAATGGTAGAGAAGAAATGGCATGATCCTACTATTAAAGCAAGAAAGGTACCATGTTATCATTCATAACGAAAGATTAGTATAATTGTCACATAAAACGAAATGATTGATAGTAATATAAATGTAGATATTGAATTTAGTGCAAACTACGCGTTTCTTGGATGGCCTTCGCATGGTTCTCACGAATTAAAAAGATTCAACAGTAAAATGGTTTAAATGTTCGGGAGCAAACTAACTAAACAGGATAAGTTCGTTTAGGCTATATATGTGGAGACACCGACTACTGGGCGGATGATACATTAGGTAACTTATAGTTCACCAGCAGAGGTATCGACACAAAGCAACTGTAATTCGAATGCAACTTTTTAATTTTGATAGTGTATCATTAATTTGATGAACCCGGACAATTTGGATTCCATATCTTGATAATTTACAGTTCCCAAATAATGTAATAATGATATCGGCTATTTGACCATTTGCTTGTCTTTCTCCCAAAGACTTTTAATCAAAACATGGATATCTATTTATTTTTCTATTTATTTATCAATATATTTCAAAGCCAAGTAATTAAAATATTATTTGGTTTTCCAATATTTTGACGGTACCAGATGAAGATTATTCCTGAAACGCGTCGTACGATCTAATTTAGATATCTACTGTTCTTCTTCGATATACGGATTATGATTACCCCTTTGGTATCTTGTTCCTAATGACTTAAAAAACAATTATTTGGCTTTCCAATATGTTGACGTTCAGCGTACCTGATGATGGTTATTCCAAAACGGCCTCGTGTGCACTAATTTAGATATCTACGTTTTTATTTTTTTTTATTGATAATGATAGTATGTAACAACAGTATTGGCCTATTTTATATTCGTGTCAATCTTACAAATGACATATTAAAGTGTGTCATGTGTTATTTATTGTCATTTTAATAACAATACATACTTCTAGCCACAAATAACCATCCTAGCAATACATGATAATATGTACTTCACAACTATCTGCCAGTTGTAAATACATTACATTATATTGTATGTTCTTGTTGAATGTAAAAATCGCACCTTCATAGTTATAATACAGTTGGCAACTGAATTGATATTAAATCGTACGCTTAAATTATTTTGGCTTTGTAGTCTTAGAATTTTGAACGTACCTGATGTAATGTATTATACATATACGTCGTGCGCACTAAAATTGATATATATTTTTAAAGCATTTTCGAAGAAATAGGTTCGTATTATAAGTAAAATTAAGATTTCACGAATTATATTCTCTACAACAAACCTTCCTTTTCATTCATAAAACACAGTAAAAAATATTTTGTTACAATTTTGCTAGGATGACACAATGTCGACAGAAAAATGTGTGTTAATGGATGATTTCATGTGTATCATGTTTAATTTGAATGGATCGATTAAATTCAAATCGAGTGACCTTTGACTCCCGCCCCTATATAAACGTTGTATTTTATATAACTACGTATGTTAGGTTTTTCGATAATGTAGACAAAGCAACATGAAAACAAGTGTATTATTTTTATTTGTTACGTTTCCATGTGTTCTGACTGCTGTTCCAAGGAAAGCAGGTATGTAATTTGTAGCAAAGAATTATAAAGAACTGACCATTTAACTTGAATATGAGAGGAGCTATGTTTTTTTCTCTGGATCCCGGATTTTATTTTCAAACGAAACAAAATTCAATTTATTTTGGTACATCAAAGATCATTTTTTTTCTCTCAAATTTTACCAAGACTCTTGTTGAGAACTGTAGTACAGAATAATTGATTTTTGGATCTTTCAGGTCAAGATATTTTTATATAAAACTTGCTGACAGAATTAGAAAAAGACCATACCCCAACATCCCCCCCCAAAAGTTGAATGGTCTTTTCATAATTCACTGGCGATTACTCCCTTTTATATCTTCCAACTTTTCTCTTAATCCTGAATTGAAACATTTAGATTTCCTCCCGAGTATGGACATGATCTTATACTTATACATGACATCATTTGTGTTTTTATTTTGTTTATTTAGTTGTTAGACTTCGCTTTATTTACCTTTGTTGATTGATACCATTTGTCACGAACATTTAGTAAACACACGAATTTATCAGTTTGCCTACGGGCTGATGTTAGGTTGTAAAATACAATCTTCATGGGAGAAGACTTCATAAGTTGGCAAAACTTGTGTCTTATCCCTTTTGTTAATTTAAGAAATAAAATCATCATAAACTTGTAAAATACATACGTTTTACATCTCACCTAAAATGGACGAAAAATAACTTAATTAAAAATTAAAACGTGTTACGGAAAAATATTACATCAACACGGAAATAAAGGGAATACTATTAGTTATTTTTAACACCATACACCTCGTCAACATCATCTTACATCAACACGGAAATAAAGTGAATACTATTAGTTATTTCTACACACCATACATCTCGGCAACATTGACTTACATCAACACGGAAATAAAGGGAATACTATTAGTTATTTCTACACACCATACATCTCGTCAACATACTCTCTGGTGATTAAATAGTGAAAAATACAGGATTATGGATAGTATTTTGAAAGTAATTGAAAAAGTAAGATGTATTTCCCTCTCGATCATAAATATCCTCGAGTGGCTTTGTCTGAAGATTTGACTTGTTGCTTGGGTTGTGGGTGGAGGGAAACGGATTTCTACTAACACAATCTGTTGTGGTCGAAAACCGCTGAAGACGTTAATTACAGAAATATACATAGAGTCCATTAAATTGAAATATATATCTTTTATAGTCTAAGGGGCCGTCGTGGTCGTGATTGTATCGTAGTTGAATTTACAACTACCTATGCAACCAGGCACTGCCTATCAGCAATAATGTTGTTAGTTCGAATCGCTCTCAGGCAGGGTGCATTCGATACAACATTATGTGATGACCTTTGTCAGTGATTTGCGACAGGTCGGAGTTTTTCTCTCGGTACTCCGGTTTCCTCCACTAATAAAACTGACTGCCACGATATAGCTGAAACATAGTTGAAAGTGGCACTAAGCACCATAACACTAACCCTAACCACCTCTATTGTCTGTTGTCGTCTATGTCTTATCGAATTATTGTAGTCTCATCTAAGTGATATTGTTGTTCTTCCTCTTTGTGTTCAGGGTAATGTTGTGACAGTGAATTCATTAATCACATCTTGATATTCTTTTGTAGTCTGTATAACTTCTCTATGAAATGTTTGAAATATAAAATACTAATTTTACATATAACCAGCATCATTTGTTCTTTCCATATTTCAGGTCAAAAGAGAACACCAAATTCTATTGGAGCTATTACTGATATTATAAATCCTGACGATATTATTCATCATAGTTCAATCGGTCCTATATTAGCAGACATCTTATGCCGATTATGCTCCAAAATAGCAGAAAAGAAGAAGGGAGAATATTGTATTAGGAAGTTCTGTGCTGGTATCCCCATGTTTTCTACATCAGCTGGTATCTCACAGCTTGCAAGATCATCTGGTATCACGAAGTTTGAAAGATCATCTGGTATCTCAAAGCTTGCCAGATCATCTGGTCTCACCAAGCTTTCAAAATCATCTGGTATCTCCAAGTCCCCAGCATCATCTGGTGTTTCCAAGTTTTCAAAATCATCAGCTAGATCGTCTAATCTTAGGTCACAAATTAACAAATATGTATACGCCGGAATTAACGATAAAATTAGATCTGGAGATCAATCGAAAGTAATGATTAGTAACCTAACAGATATTCTGTGTAAACTGTGTAGCAATTTAAGTGCCAAAACAAAGCGACGAGATTGTTCCGTCAAATATTGCCTAAGGAGCATTGGGGCATTACCCTTTATTCCGCTACGAAACAAGCACAACCTAAGGAAAGTAAGAAAATCCACCGTGTAACAACACTGTCATTTAACTGTCTGAAAGGAGTGTAAATGGACCAGACCGAACATTCACAGCTGTTGGAAATACATTATATCATTCGCTAATGACAACAAGCATAATTGCTGAATAATTTAACTGACTTCTGGTGTCTGGTTACAGTGTATCAGCGTTATGTACAATGTTGTGATTGCATAAATAAAGAAACAATACCACGGAATTTATTGTTGGGATACTGACAGATATTTTATATTACCTAAACAGAGATGGTCAATAATTTCACCAATATCAACATCATCTCGCGCATCAACTGATTGAGCAAAAATAAAGACCACTACATATGACGTTGGACAACTAATGCTCTGACGTATTACGGCAGTCCAATGGAACTATTAGATTTTGTCACTCAACCAGACCAGTCTAGAACCAGGATTAATGAATGGATAGCTACACAAACAAATAAAAAATTTCAGGATATGATTCCACCAAGAATCATTGATGTGAATACTATCATAGTACTCGCTAATGCCATTTATTTCAAAAGAACATGGAAGACTCAATTCGAGCCAAGGAAAACAGCAAAGAAAACATTCTTTGTTGGACAAAATGAACGCAGATCAGTTGATATGATGCATGGAAGGTTTAATGCGACCTCTGGTGACAATTTAGAACTTGGCTGTAAAGTTTTACGAGTACCAATTGTCGGAGAAAACCTAGAGATGGTATATCTGCTGCCGAATGACGTAACCGGACTATCAAGGTTAGAAAGGCATTTAAAAATGTCTTCATTCCAAAATGCAATCACTGGATTGTGTAAGCATGATACGCTGATACAAATCCCCAAATTTTTAATTGAATCTGAGTACGATTTGATTCCTATCTTGACTCATCTTGGTTTTACAGAAATATTTGATAGTTCAGTGGCCGATTTTACAAACATGGTATCACCACAACCTAACAGTCAAGGTGTCTATGTTAGTGATGCTCGTCACAAGACATACGTGGAAGTGAACGAGGATGGAAGTGAGGCTGCAGCATCCACCACAATTGTGGTTATTCGATCTTTAGTTTTTCCTTCGATTTACGGATTCTGATTACCCCTTTGGTATCTTTAAACTCTTCATAGCAAGGCATTGTTGAAGAAAGATTTTATGTTGCTAAATGCTGATTATTTGTATTTAAAAGAACAAAATATGTGTATATGGGCAATAAAATGCCATACCTTGAACATAAGCATACCAGCATATGCATACGGTATGATGCAGATCTTCATAGTTTGGTGATTATGTTGATCGCATCTATCCCATTGAGATTGGAATAAAGGATACCACATATACAGCTAGATCTGCTTAACGCTTTGACCTCCACTTCGAAGCGCATAATTAATACCGGTTAAGAATGAAACTTTCAGATAAAAGAGATAATTTAGATTTTTCCATTGTGAATCTTTCATTTATATGCAGCAACATTCCAGCAGCACATGCGTATGGCGTAGATATATCTCTCAATTGATACGATATTTAACAAAGGGTTCCTAGTGGCTAATTTGAAGTCATCACTTCGAAAGTTTTACTGTTTCATAGCTCCGATCTTTTCCTCAATCATGACATATCACCTGGTTTGAAACAAGAGCACCACGACGGGTGTCGCTAGTGGAGTAATAACTACAGACTCTTCCGAAGCACACAACCGCATCACCGGTTTAAGTAAGGCTCGTGTTACTAAATCTTTAGTTTTCTGTGTAGTGCTTCATAGATCATTGATTGTCATTTTGCCCATTTTCTTTTGGTCATTGTATTATCTATCCTTCGATTTACGGCTTTTTCGTGCCGAATAAAGTAATAACTTAAACAAAGCCCTTACCTACATAGGAGAGGTGGTGCCGTACGTAATACATACGTTGGTAAACACATATATCAATGTATACTATATACTATATTAGATATCTACATTTGTATTGCTATCGTTAGGTAGATACCTTTGTTGGTGGACTATCAGTCCTCGATGATATCATCCATCTAGTAGTCAATGTTTCATGTATTTGATTATATGAAACTTGACTTATGGATATTCATTGCTTGCAAACCAATGTAAAATTATTAAGCGAATAATAACAATAAAACAAACTTATTGCGCATATGAGGTTTTATACTGCAATATATAACCCCTTAAGAAATAAGTATATACAGTACTCCATTACTGAGTGGAGAAAATTTTAATCATCACATCCAGGGGATATTTCAACAGTAGGGTTAGGGTTAGGGTGTTGAAAGACACTTTCAGCAATATTTCAGATATATTGTGGAGGTCAGTTGTTTTGGTGGAGGAAACCCGAGTACTCGGAGAAAACCACCGACCTGCCGCAAGTCAAGGACAAACTTTATCACATAATGTTGTATCGAGTACACCACGCCTGAGTGGGATTGGAATTCGCAACGTTAGTGGTGATAAGCACTGATTACATAGGTAGTTGTAAATCCAATGTTTCAACAGTAAAAGGACAAATGCATTAAAGAGATACGAGAGATTGGAATGGATAATTCGATATTAATCCTAAAAATCAATTATAAACAGAAACCATAGATTTGATAGAAGAAACAATAATATATTATTTTTTAATTGTCGGAAGAGATAAGGTACATTTTGAGAAGACAAAAACGGGTTAGCTTCCTGAATGAAATCATAGAAAAAAGAAATTTATTTTATGCTTACAATCTCAGGGCAATAGGACAATTAGCATATGAACAATTAGTATGTGGTTATTATTGTTATTCACCAAAACAATAGGAGAATGCTTTGGAACCATAAAAATAGTTTAACTCCACCATTGTTTTTTCAATTGTCTACACGACGCTAGGAAAGTAAGCGGTTATGCATATGTGTGCTAGGGATATCGATGTTTGCCTATTTTTGGGGGATTTTGGAACTGTTTCGACGGTGTGGTATTTTGCCCCATTTTATTCTCATTCCCATCTTTTATATTGTCATATACTGGATCTTTAGCAAAAATTGATTTGACTGACCACCCAGATAGCAATATTACGCAACTGTTAAATTTATATTCTAAGAACTGGATGAGGATACTTATTAATTGGCCAATCAACACTAGAAAATACATCACTACATTTTCTAGATCCGGGAAGGACGACATCTTAAAACAAACATAACATATCTCGAGGCTACGATGACATATTTTCCTTTCAACTATTCATCAGTACTTACATGCATTTTCACGCCAATTTTAACGGTATTTTGCAATTTTTAATTCTGCGAAATCTGTATCCGATCTATCGAATTGAGCTTGAATTAAATGATACTTCTGACACTCTAATGTCTACTTCTTATCTTGACCTTCAATTTGAAATCTGTTTTGTCTAACGTTTATTTATTCAAACAATGTAACATAAAAAATCAAATTCAACGTAACAGACACTTGCTTAGTAATAGTTTCCCTATTTCATGAACAAATTGTCTTCACAGTTAAAGGAGTGTGGTTTTAAAATGTTTTAGAAGCAAATTATACGTAGAAAACTATCAGCTACTTCCCTTTCCGTCTTTGACAGTAGTATGGTACAATATGTTAACCAAAATATCTTAACCTGGTCAAAGACGACATAGTACTACACTACTATCAAAGATCAAAGACTCCATACTACTATCTTAGACGAAATGGTAGAGAAGAAATGGCATGATCCTACTATTAATGCAAGAAAGGTACCATGTTATCATTCATAACGAAAGATTAGTATAATTGTCACATAAAGCGAAATGATTGATAGTAATATAAATGTAGATATTGAATTTAGTGCAAGCTACGCGTTTCTTGGATGGTCTTCGCATGGTTCTCACAAATTAAAAAGATTCAACAGTAAAATGGCTTAAATGTTCGGGAGCAAACTAACCAAACAGGATAAGTTAGTTTAGGCTATATATGTGGAGACACCGACTACTGGGCGAATGATACATCAGGTAACTTATAGTTCACCAGCAGAGATATTGACACAAAGCAACTGCAATTCGAATGCAATTTTTTAATTTTGATAGTGTATCATTAATTTGATGAACCCGGACAATTTGGATTCCATATCTTGATAATTTACAGTTCCCAAATAATGTAATCATGATATCGGCTATTTGACCATTTGCTTGTCTTTCTCCCAAAGACTTTTAATCAAAACGTGGATATCTATTTATTTTTCTATTTATTTATCAATATATTTCTCAAAGCCAAGTAATTAAAATATTATTTGGCTTTCCAATATTTTGACGGTACCAGATGAAGATTATTCCTGAAACGCGTCGTACGATCTAATTTAGATATCTTCTGTTATTCTTCGATATACGGATTATGATTACCCCTTTAGTATATTGTTTCTAATGACTTAAAACACAATTATTTGGCTTTCCAATATGTTGACGTTCAGCGTACCTGATGATGGTTATTCCAAAACGGTCTCGTGTGCACTAATTTAGATATCTACGTTTTTAATTTTTTCATTGATAATGATAGTATGTAACAACAGTATTGGCCTATTTTATATTCGTGTCAATCTTACAAATGACATACTAAAGTGTGTCATGTGTTATTTATTGTCATTTTAATAACAATACATACTTCTAGCCACAAATAACCATCCTAGCAATACATGATAATATGTACTTCACAACTATCTGCCAGTTGTAAATACATTACATTATATTGTATGTTCTTGTTGAATGTAAAAAGCGCATCTTCATAGTTAGAATACAGTTGGCAACTGAATTGATATTAAATCGTACGCTTAAATTATTTTTGGCTTTGTAGTCTTAGAATTTTGAACGTACCTGATGCAATGTATTATACATAAGCGTCGTGCGCACTAAAATTGATATATATTTTTAAAACATTTTCGAAGAAATAGGTTCGTATTATAAGTAAAATTAAGATTTCACGAATTATATTCTCTACAACAAACCTTCCTTTTCATTCACAAAACACAGTAAAAAATATTTTGTTACAATTTTGCTAGGATGACACAATGTCGATAGAAAAATGTGTGTTAATGGATGATTTCATGTGTATCATGTTTAATTTGAATGGATCGATTAAATTCAAATCGAGTGACCTTTGACTCCCGCCCCTATATAAACGTTGTATTTTATATAACTACGTATGTTAGGTTTTTCGATAATGTAGACAAAGCAACATGAAAACAAGTGTATTATTTTTATTTGTTACGTTTCCATGTGTTCTGACTGCTGTTCCAAGGAAAGCAGGTATGTAATTTGTAGCAAAGAATTATAAAGAACTGACCATTTAACTTGAATATGAGAGGAGCTATGTTTTTTTCTCTGGATCCCGGATTTTATTTTCAAACGAAACAAAATTCAATTTATTTTGGTACATCAAAGATCATTTTTTTTCTCTCAAATTTTTACCAAGACTCTTGTTCAGAACTGTAGTACAGAATAATTGATTTTTGGATCTTTCAGGTCAAGATATTTTATATAAAACTTGCTGACAGAATTAGAAAAAAAAACATACCCCAACATCCCCCCCCCCCCCCCCCCCCCCCAAAAGTTGAATGGTCTTTTCATAATTCACTGGCGATTACTCCCTTTTATATCTTCCAACTTTTCTCTTAATCCTGAATTGAAACATTTAGATTTCCTCCCGAGTATGGACATGATCTTATACTTATACATGACATCATTTGTGTTTTTATTTTGTTTATTTAGTTGTTAGACTTCGCTTTATTTACCTTTGTTGATTGATACCATTTGTCACGAACATTTAGTAAACACACGAATTTATCAGTTTGCCTACGGGCTGATGTTAGGTTGTAAAATACAATCTTGATGGGAGAAGACTTCATAAGTTGGCAAAACTTGTGTCCTATCCCTTTTGTTAATTTAAGAAATAAAATCATCATAAACTTGTAAAATACATACGTTTTACATCTCACCTAAAATGGACGAAAAATAACTTAATTAAAAATTAAAACGTGTTACGGAAAAATATTACATCAACACGGAAATAAAGGAATACTATTAGTTATGTCTAACACCATACACCTCGTCAACATCATCTTACATCAACACGGAAATAAAGGGAATACTATTAGTTATTTCTACACACCATACATCTCGGCAACATTGACTTACATCAACACGGAAATAAAGGGAATACTATTAGTTATTTCTACACACCATACATCTCGTCAACATACTCTCTGGTGATTAAATAGTAAAAAATACAGGATTATGGATAGTATTTTGAAAGTAATTGAAAAAGTAAGATGTATTTCCCTCTCGATCATAAATATCCTCGAGTGGCTTTGTCTGAAGATTTGACTTGTTGCTTGGGTTGTGGGTGGAGGGAGATGGATTTCTACTAACACAATCTGTTGTGGTCGAAAACCGCTGAAGACGTTAATTACAGAAATATACATAGAGTCCATTAAATTGAAATATATATCTTTTATAGTCTAAGGGGCCGTCGTGGTCGTGATTGTATCGTAGTTGAATTTACAACTACCTATGCAACCAGGCACTGCCTATCAGCAATAACGTTGTTAGTTCGAATCGCTCTCAGGCAGGGTGCATTCGATACAACATTATGTGATGACCTTTGTCAGTGATTTGCGACAGGTCGGAGTTTTTCTCTCGGTACTCCGGTTTCCTCCACTAATAAAACTGACTGCCACGATATAGCTGAAACATAGTTGAAAGTGGCACTAAGCACCATAACACTAACCCTAACCACCTCTATTGTCTGTTGTCGTCTATGTCTTATCGAATTATTGTAGTCTCATCTAAGTGATATTGTTGTTCTTCCTCTTTGTGTTCAGGGTAATGTTGTGACAGTGAATTCATTAATCACATCTTGATATTCTTTTGTAGTCTGTATAACTTCTCTATGAAATGTTTGAAATATAAAATACTAATCTTACATATAACCAGCATCATTTGTTCTTTCCATATTTCAGGTCAAAAGAGAACACCAAATTCTATTGGAGCTATTACTGATATTATAAATCCTGACGATATTACTCATCATGGTTCAATCGGTCCTATATTAGCAGACATCTTATGCCGATTATGCTCCAAAATAGCAGATAAGAAGAAGAGAGAATATTGTATTAAGAAGTTCTGTGCTGGTATCTCCATGTTTTCTACATCAGCTGGTATCTCACAGCTTGCAAGATCATCTGGTATCACGAAGCTTGCAAGATCATCTGGTATCTCAAAGCTTGCAAGATCATCTGGTCTCACCAAGCTTTCAAAATCATCTGGTATCTCCAAGTCTCCAGCATCATCTGGTGTTTCCACATCTTCAACATCATCTGGTGTTTCCAAGTTTTCAAAATCATCAGCTAGATCGTCTAATCTTAGGTCACAAATTAACAAATATGCATACGCCGGAATTAACGATAAAATTAGATCTGGAGATCAATCGAAAGTAATGATTAGTAACCTAACAGATATTCTGTGTAAACTGTGTAGCAATTTAAGTGACAAATCAAAGCGACGAGATTGTTCCGTCAAATATTGCCTAAGGAGCATTGGGGCATTACCCTTTATTCCGCTACGAAACAAGCACAACCTAAGGAAAGTAAGAAAATCCGCCGTGTAAGAACACTGTCATTTAACTGTCTGAAAGGAGTGTAAATGGACCAGACCGAACATTCATAGCTGTTGGAAATACATTATATCATTCGCTAATGACAACACGCATAATTGCTGAATAATTTCACTGACTTCTGGTGTCTGGTTACAGTGTCTCAGCGTTATGTACAATGTTGTGATTGCATAAATAAAGAAACAATACCGCGGAATTTATTGTTGGGATACTGACAGATATTTTACATTACCAAAACAGAGATGGTCAATAATTTCACCAATATCAACATCATCTCGCGCATCAACTGATTGAGCAAAAATAAAGCCCACTACATATGACGTTGGACAACTAATGCTCTGACGTATTACGGCAGTCCAATGGAACTATTAGATTTTGTCACTCAACCAGACCAGTCTAAAACCAGGATTAATGAATGGATAGCTACACAAACAAATAAAAAATTCCAGGATATGATTCCACCAAGAATCATTGATGTGAATACTATCATAGTACTCGCTAATGCCATTTATTTCAAAGGAACATGGAAGACTCAATTCGAGCCAAGGAACACAGCAAAGAAAACATTCTTTGTTGGACAAAATGAACACAGATCAGTTGATATGATGCATGGAAGGTTTAATGCGACCTCTGGTGACAATTTAGAACTTGGTTGTAAAGTTTTACGAGTACCAATTGTCGGAGAAAAACTAGAGATGGTATTTCTGCTGCCGAATGACGTAACCGGACTATCAAGGTTAGAAAGGCACTTAAAAATGTCTTCATTCCAAAATACAATCACTGGATTGTGTAAGCATGATACGCTGATACAAATCCCTAAATTTGTAATTGAATCTGAGTACGATTTGATTCCTATCTTGACTCGTCTTGGTTTTACAGAAATATTTGATAGTTCAGTGGCCGATTTTACAAACATGGTATCACCACAACCTAACAGTCAAGGTGTGTATGTTAGTGATGCTCGTCACAAGACATACGTGGAAGTGAACGAGGATGGAAGTGAGGCGGCAGCATCCACCACAATTGTGGTTATTCGATCTTTAGTTTTTCCTTCGATTTACGGATTCTGATTACCCCTTTGGTATCTTTAAACTCTTCATAGCAAGGCATGGTTGAAGAAAGATTTTATGTTGCTAAATGCTGATTATTTGTATTTAAAAGAACAACATATGTGTATATGGGCAATAAAATACCACACCTTGAACATAAGCATACCAGCATATGCATACCGTATGATGCAGATCTTCATAGTTTGGTGTTTATGTTGATCGCATCTATCCCATTGAGATTGGAATAAAGGATACCACATATACAGCTAGATCTGCTTCACGCTTTGACCTCCACCTCGAAACGCATAATTAATACGGTTAAGAATGAAACTTTCAGATAAAAGAGATGATTTAGATTTTCCCATTGTGAATCTTTCATTTATATGCAGCAACATTCCAGCAGCACATGCGTATGGCGTAGATATATCTTTCAATTGATACGATATTTAACAAAGGGTTCCTAGTGGCTAATTTGAAGTCATCACTTCGAAAGTTTTACTGTTTCATAGCTCCGGTCTTTTCCTCAATCATGACGTATCACCTGGTTTGAAACAAGAGCACCACGACGGGTGTCGCTAGTGGAGTAATAACTACAGACTCTTCCGGAGCACACAACCGCATGACCGGTTTAAGTAAGGCTCGTGTTACTAAATCTTTAGTTTTCTGTGTAGTGCTTCATAGATCATTGATTGTCATTTTGCCCATTTTCTTTTGGTCATTGTATTATCTATCCTTCGATTTACGGCTTTTTCGTGCCGAATAAAGTAATAACTTAAACAAAGCCCTTACCTACATAGGAGAGGTGGTGCTGTACGTAATACATTCGTTGGTAAACACATATATAATACTATATACTATATTATATATCTACATTTGTATTGCTATCATTGGGTAGATACCTTTGTTGGTGGACTATCAGTCCTCAATGATATCATCCATCTAGTAGTCAATGTTTCATGTATTCGATTATTTTAAACGTGACTGATGGATATTCACTGCTTGCAAATCAATGCAAAATTATTAAGCGAATAATAACATTAAAACAAACTGAAGTTTCATACTGCAATATCTAATCCCTTAAGAAATAAGTATATACAGTACTCTATTACTGACTGGAGATAATTTTAATCATCACATCCAGGGGATATTTCAACAGTAGGGTTAGGGTTAGGGTGTTGAACGACACTTTCAGCAATATTTCAGATATATTGTGGAGGTCAGTTGTTTTGGTGGAGGAAACCCGAGTACTCGGAGAAAACCACCGACCTGCCGCAAGTCAAGGACAAACTTCATCACATAATGTTGCATCGAGTACACCACGCCTGAGTGGGATTGGAATTCGCAACGTTAGTGGTGATAATCACTGATTACATAGGTAGTTGTAAATCCAATGTTTCAACAGTAAAAGGACAAATGCATTAAAGAGATACGAGAGATTGGAAAGGATAATTCGATATTAATCCTAAAAATCAATTATAAACAGAAATCATAGATTTGATAGAAGAAACAATAATATATTATTTTTTAATTGTCGGAAGAGATAAGGTACATTTTGAGAAGACAAAAACGGGTTAGCTTCCTGAATGAAATCATAGAAAAAAGAATTTATTTTATGCTTACAATCTCAGGGCAATAGAACAATTAGGATATGAACAATTAGTATGTGGTTAATATTGTTATTCACCAAAACAATAGGAGAATGCTTTGGATCCATAAAAATAGTTTAACTCCACCATTGTTTTTTCAATTGTCTACACGACGCTAGGAAAGTAAGCGGTTATGCATATGTGTGCTAGGGATATCGATGTTTGCCTATTTTTGGGGGATTTTGGAACTGTTTCGACGGTGTGGTATTTTGTCCCATTTTATTCGCATTCCCATCTTTTATATTGTCATATACTGGATCTTTAACAAAAATTGATTTGACTGACCACCCAGATAGCAATATTACGCAACTGTTAAATTTATATTCTAAGAACTGGATGAGGATACTTATTAATCGGCCAATCAGCACAAAAAAATACATCACTACATTTTCTAGATTCGGGAAGGACGACATCTTAAAACAAATATAACATATCTCGAGGCTACGATGACATATTTTCCTTTCAACTATTCATCAGTACTTACATGCATTTTCACGCCAATGTTAACGGTATTTTGCAATTTTTAATTCTGCGAAATCTGTATCCCATCTATCGAATTGATATTGAATTAAATGATACTTCTGACACTCTAATGTCTACTTCTTACCTTGACCTTCAATTTGAAATCTGTTTTGTCTAACGTTTATTTATTCAAACAATGTAACATAAAAAATCAAATTTAAGGTAACAGACACTTGTTTTGTAATAGTTTCCCTATTTCATGAACAAATTGTCTTCACAGTTAAAGGAGTGTGGTTTTAAAATGTTTTAGAAGCAAATTATACGTAGAAAACTATCAGCTACTTCCCTTTCCGTCTTTGACAGTAGTATGGTACAATATGTTAACCAAAATATCTTAACCTGGTCAAAGACGACATAGTACTACACTACTACCAAAGATGAAATGGCTCCATACTACCATTTTAGACGAAATGGTAGAGAAGAAATGGCATGATCCTACTATTAATGCAAGAAAGGTACCATGTTATCATTCATAGCGAAAGATTAGTATAATTGTCGCATAAAACTAAATGGTTGATAGCAATTCAAATGTAGATTTTGAATTTAGTGCAAACTACGCGTTTCTTGGATGACCTTCGTAAGGTTCTCACGAATTAAAAAGATTCAACAGTAAAATGGTTTAAATGTTCGGGAGCAAACTAACTAAACAGGATAAGTTAGTTTAGGCTATATATGTGGAGACACCGACTACTGGGCGGATGATACATTAGGTAACTTATAGTTCACCAGCAGAGATATTGACACAAAGCAACTGTAATTCGAATGCAATTTTTTAATTTTGATAGTGTATCATTAATTTGATGAACCCGGACAATTTGGATTCCATATCTTGATAATTTACAGTTCCCAAATAATGTAATCATGATATCGGCTATTTGACCATTTGCTTGTCTTTCTCCCAAAGACTTTTAATCAAAACATGGATATCTATTTATTTTTCTATTTATTTATCAATATATTTCAAAGCCAAGTAATTAAAATATTATTTGGCTTTCCAATATTTTGACGGTACCAGATGAAGATTATTCCTGAAACGCGTCGTACGATCTAATTTAGATATCCACTGTTCTTCTTCGATATACGGATTATGATTACCCCTTTGGTATCTTGTTCCTAATGACTTAAAAAACAATTATTTGGCTTTCCAATATGTTGACGTTCAGCGTACCTGATGATGGTTATTCCAAAACGGCCTCGTGTGCACTAATTTAGATATCTACGTTTTTATTTTTTTTTATTGATAATGATAGTATGTAACAACAGTATTGGCCTATTTTATATTCGTGTCAATCTTACAAATGACATATTAAAGTGTGTCATGTGTTATTTATTGTCATTTTAATAACAATGCATACTTCTAGCCACAAATAACCATCCTAGCAATACATGATAATATGTACTTCACAACTATCTGCCAGTTGTAAATACATTACATTATATTGTATGTTCTTGTTGAATGTAAAAACCGCACCTTCATAGTTATAATACAGTTGGCAACTGAATTGATATTAAATCGTACGCTTAAATTATTTTGGCTTTGTAGTCTTAGAATTTTGAACGTACCTGATGCAATGTATTATACATATGCGTCGTGCGCACTAAATTTGATATATATTTTTAAAGCATTTCCGAAGAAATAGGTTCGTATTATAAGTAAAATTAAGATTTCACGAATTATATTCTCTACAACAAACCTTCCTTTTCATTCACAAAACACAGTAAAAAATATTTTGTTACAATTTTGCTAGGATGACACAATGTCGACAGAAAAATGTGTGTTAATGGATGATTTCATGTGTATCATGTTTAATTTGAATGGATCGATTAAATTCAAATCGAGTGACCTTTGACTCCCGCTCCTATATAAACGTTGTATTTTATATAACTACGTATGTTAGGTTTTTCGATAATGTAGACAAAGCAACATGAAAACAAGTGTATTATTTTTATTTGTTACGTTTCCATGTGTTCTGACTGCTGTTCCAAGGAAAGCAGGTATGTAATTTGTAGCAAAGAATTATAAAGAACTGACCATTTAACTTGAATATGAGAGGAGCTATGTTTTTTTCTCTGGATCCCGGATTTTATTTTCAAACGAAACAAAATTCAATTTATTTTGGTACATCAAAGATCATTTTTTTTCTCTCAAATTTTACCAAGACTCTTGTTGAGAACTGTAGTACAGAATAATTGATTTTTGGATCTTTCATGTCAAGATATTTTTATATAAAACTTGCTGACAGAATTAGAAAAAAAACCATACCCCAACATCCCCCCCCAAAAGTTGAATGGTCTTTTCATAATTCACTGGCGATTACTCCCTTTTATATCTTCCAACTTTTCTCTTAATCCTGAATTGAAACATTTAGATTTCCTCCCGAGTATGGACATGATCTTATACTTATACATGACATCATTTGTGTTTTTATTTTGTTTATTTAGTTGTTAGACTTCGCCTTATTTACCTTTGTTGATTGATACCATTTGTCACGAACATTTAGTAAACACACGAATTTATCAGTTTGCCTACGGGCTGATGTTAGGTTGTAAAATACAATCTTGATGGGAGAAGACTTCATAAGTTGGCAAAACTTGTGTCCTATCCCTTTTGTTAATTTAAGAAATAAAATCATCATAAACTTGTAAAATACATACGTTTTACATCTCACCTAAAATGGACGAAAAATAACCCAATTAAAAATTAAAACGTGTTACGGAAAAATATTACATCAACACGGAAATAAAGGGAATACTATTAGTTATTTTTAACACCATACACCTCGTCAACATCATCTTACATCAACACGGAAATAAAGTGAATACTATTAGTTATTTCTACACACCATACATCTCGGCAACATTGACTTACATCAACACGGAAATAAAGGGAATACTATTAGTTATTTCTACACACCATACATCTCGTCAACATACTCTCTGGTGATTAAATAGTGAAAAATACAGGATTATGGATAGTATTTTGAAAGTAATTGAAAAAGTAAGATGTATTTCCCTCTCGATCATAAATATCCTCGAGTGGCTTTGTCTGAAGATTTGACTTGTTGCTTGGGTTGTGGGTGGAGGGAAACGGATTTCTACTAACACAATCTGTTGTGGTCGAAAACCGCTGAAGACGTTAATTACAGAAATATACATAGAGTCCATTAAATTGAAATATATATCTTTTATAGTCTAAGGGGCCGTCGTGGTCGTGATTGTATCGTAGTTGAATTTACAACTACCTATGCAACCAGGCACTGCCTATCAGCAATAACGTTGTTAGTTCGAATCGCTCTCAGGCAGGGTGCATTCGATACAACATTATGTGATGACCTTTGTCAGTGATTTGCGACAGGTCGGAGTTTTTCTCTCGGTACTCCGGTTTCCTCCACTAATAAAACTGACTGCCACGATATAGCTGAAACATAGTTGAAAGTGGCACTAAGCACCATAACACTAACCCTAACCACCTCTATTGTCTGTTGTCGTCTATGTCTTATCGAATTATTGTAGTCTCATCTAAGTGATATTGTTGTTCTTCCTCTTTGTGTTCAGGGTAATGTTGTGACAGTGAATTCATTAATCACATCTTGATATTCTTTTGTAGTCTGTATAACTTCTCTATGAAATGTTTGAAATATAAAATACTAATTTTACATATAACCAGCATCATTTGTTCTTTCCATATTTCAGGTCAAAAGAGAACACCAAATTCTATTGGAGCTATTACTGATATTATAAATCCTGACGATATTATTCATCATAGTTCAATCGGTCCTATATTAGCAGACATCTTATGCAGATTATGCTCCAAAATAGCAGATAAGAAGAAGAGAGAATATTGTATTAGGAAGTTCTGTGCTGGTATCCCCATGTTTTCTACATCAGCTGGTATCTCACAGCTTGCAAGATCATCTGGTATCACGAAGTTTGAAAGATCATCTGGTATCTCAAAGCTTGCCAGATCATCTGGTCTCACCAAGCTTTCAAAATCATCTGGTATCTCCAAGTCCCCAGCATCATCTGGTGTTTCCACATCTTCAACATCATCTGGTGTTTCCAAGTTTTCAAAATCATCAGCTAGTTCGTCTAATCTTAGGTCACAAATTAACAAATATGTATACGCCGGAATTAACGATAAAATTAGATCTGGAGATCAATCGAAAGTAATGATTAGTAACCTAACAGATATTCTGTGTAAACTGTGTAGCAATTTAAGTGCCAAAACAAAGCGACGAGATTGTTCCGTCAAATATTGCCTAAGGAGCATTGGGGCATTACCCTTTATTCCGCTACGAAACAAGCACAACCTAAGGAAAGTAAGAAAATCCACCGTGTAAGAACACTGTCATTTAACTGTCTGAAAGGAGTGTAAATGGACCAGACCGAACATTCATAGCTGTTGGAAATACATTATATCATTCGCTAATGACAACAAGCATAATTGCTGAATAATTTAACTGACTTCTGGTGTCTGGTTACAGTGTCTCAGCGTTATGTACAATGTTGTGATTGCATAAATAAAGAAACAATACCACGGAATTTATTGTTGGGATACTGACAGATATTTTACATTACCTAAACAGAGATGGTCAATAATTTCACCAATATCAACATCATCTCGCGCATCAACTGATTGAGCAAAAATAAAGACCACTACATATGACGTTGGACAACTAATGCTCTGACGTATTACGGCAGTCCAATGGAACTATTAGATTTTGTCACTCAACCAGACCAGTCTAGAACCAGGATTAATGAATGGATAGCTACACAAACAAATAACAAATTCCAGGATATGATTCCACCAAGAATCATTGATGTGAATACTATCATAGTACTCGCTAATGCCATTTATTTCAAAGGAACATGGAAGACTCAATTCGAGCCAAGGAAAACAGCAAAGAAAACATTCTTTGTTGGACAAAATGAACGCAGATCAGTTGATATGATGCATGGAAGGTTTAATGCGACCTCTGGTGACAATTTAGAACTTGGCTGTAAAGTTTTACGAGTACCAATTGTCGGAGAAAACCTAGAGATGGTATATCTGCTGCCGAATGACGTAACCGGACTATCAAGGTTAGAAAGGCACTTAAAAATGTCTTCATTCCAAAATGCAATCACTGGATTGTGTAAGCATGATACGCTGATACAAATCCCCAAATTTTTAATTGAATCTGAGTACGATTTGATTCCTATCTTGACTCATCTTGGTTTTACAGAAATATTTGATAGTTCAGTGGCCGATTTTACAAACATGGTATCACCACAACCTAACAGTCAAGGTGTCTATGTTAGTGATGCTCGTCACAAGACATACGTGGAAGTGAACGAGGATGGAAGTGAGGCGGCAGCATCCACCACAATTGTGGTTATTCGATCTTTAGTTTTTCCTTCGATTTACGGATTCTGATTACCCCTTTGGTATCTTTAAACTCTTAGCAAGGCATGGTTGAAGAAAGATTTTATGTTGCTAAATGCTGATTATTTGTATTTAAAAGAACAAAATATGTGTATATGGGCAATATAATACCATACCTTGAACATAAGCATACCAGCATATGCATACCGTATGATGCAGATCTTCATTGTTTGGTGATTATGTTGATCGCATCTATCCCATTGAGATTGGAATAAAGGATACCACATATACAGCTAGATCTGCTTAACGCTTTGACCTCCACTTCGAAACGCATAATTAATACCGGTTAAGAATGAAACTTTCAGATAAAAGAGATAATTTAGATTTTTCCATTGTGAATCTTTCATTTATATGCAGCAACATTCCAGCAGCACATGCGTATGGCGTAGATATATCTCTCAATTGATACGATATTTAACAAAGGGTTCCTAGTGGCTAATTTGAAGTCATCACTTCGAAAGTTTTACTGTTTCGTAGCTCCGGTCTTTTCCTCAATCATGACATATCACCTGGTTTGAAACAAGAGCACCACGACGGGTGTCGCTAGTGGAGTAATAACTACAGACTCTTCCGAAGCACACAACCGCATCACCGGTTTAAGTAAGGCTCGTGTTACTAAATCTTTAGTTTTCTGTGTAGTGCTTCATAGATCATTGATTGTCATTTTGCCCATTTTCTTTTGGTCATTGTATTATCTATCCTTCGATTTACGGCTTTTTCGTGCCGAATAAAGTAATAACTTAAACAAAGCCCTTACCTACATAGGAGAGGTGGTGCCGTACGTACTACATACGTTGGTAAACACATATATCAATGTATACTATATACTATATTAGATATCTACATTTGTATTGCTATCGTTAGGTAGATACCTTTGTTGGTGGACTATCAGTCCTCGATGATATCATCCATCTAGTAGTCAATGTTTCATGTATTTGATTATATGAAACTTGACTTATGGATATTCATTGCTTGCAAACCAATGCAAAATTATTAAGCGAATAATAACAATAAAACAAACTTATTGCGCATATGAGGTTTTATACTGCAATATATAACCCCTTAAGAAATAAGTATATACAGTACTCCATTACTGAGTGGAGAAAATTTTAATCATCACATCCAGGGGATATTTCAACAGTAGGGTTAGGGTTAGGGTGTTGAAAGACACTTTCAGCAATATTTCAGATATATTGTGGAGGTCAGTTGTTTTGGTGGAGGAAACCCGAGTACTCGGAGAAAACCACCGACCTGCCGCAAGTCAAGGACAAACTTTATCACATAATGTTGTATCGAGTACACCACGCCTGAGTGGGATTGGAATTCGCAACGTTAGTGGTGATAAGCACTGATTACATAGGTAGTTGTAAATCCAATGTTTCAACAGTAAAAGGACAAATGCATTAAAGAGATACGAGAGATTGGAAAGGATAATTCGATATTAATCCTAAAAATCAATTATAAACAGAAACCATAGATTTGATAGAAGAAACAATAATATATTATTTTTTAATTGTCGGAAGAGATAAGGTACATTTTGAGAAGACAAAAACGGGTTAGCTTCCTGAATGAAATCATAGAAAAAAGAAATTTATTTTATGCTTACAATCTCAGGGTAATAGGACAATTAGCATATGAACAATTAGTATGTGGTTATTATTGTTATTCACCAAAACAATAGGAGAATGCTTTGGAACCATAAAAATAGTTTAACTCCACCATTGTTTTTTCAATTGTCTACACGACGCTAGGAAAGTAAGCGGTTATGCATATGTGTGCTAGGGATATCGATGTTTGCCTATTTTTGGGGGATTTTGGAACTGTTTCGACGGTGTGGTATTTTGCCCCATTTTATTCTCATTCCCATCTTTTATGTTGTCATATACTGGATCTTTAGCAAAAATTGATTTGACTGACCACCCAGATAGCAACATTACGCAACTGTTAAATTTATATTCTAAGAACTGGATGAGGATACTTATTAATTGGCCAATCAACACAAGAAAATACATCACTACATTTTCTAGATCCGGGAAGGACGACATCTTAAAACAAACATAACATATCTCGAGGCTACGATGACATATTTTCCTTTCAACTATTCATCAGTACTTACATGCATTTTCACGCCAATTTTAACGGTATTTTGCAATTTTTAATTCTGCGAAATCTGTATCCCATCTATCGAATTGAGCTTGAATTAAATGATACTTCTGACACTCTAATGTCTACTTCTTATCTTGACCTTCAATTTGAAATCTGTTTTGTCTAACGTTTATTTATTCAAACAATGTAACATAAAAAATCAAATTCAAGGTAACAGACACTTGCTTAGTAATAGTTTCCCTATTTCATGAACAAATTGTCTTCACAGTTAAAGGAGTGTGGTTTTTAAATGTTTTAGAAGCAAATTATACGTAGAAAACTATCTGCTACTTCCCTTTCCGTCTTTGACAGTAGTATGGTACAATATGTTAACCAAAATATCTTAACCTGGTCAAAGACGACATAGTACTACACTACTATCAAAGATCAAAGACTCCATACTACTATCTTAGACGAAATGGTAGAGAAGAAATGGCACGATCCTACTATTAAAGCAAGAAAGGTACCATGTTATCATTCATAACGAAAGATTAGTATAATTGTCACATAAAACGAAATGATTGATAGTAATATAAATGTAGATATTGAATTTAGTGCAAACTACGCGTTTCTTGGATGGCCTTCGCATGGTTCTCACGAATTAAAAAGATTCAACAGTAAAATGGTTTAAATGTTCGGGAGCAAACTAACTAAACAGGATAAGTTAGTTTAGGCTATATATGTGGAGACACCGACTACTGGGCGGATGATACATCAGGTAACTTATAGTTCACCAGCAGAGGTATCGACACAAAGCAACTGTAATTCGAATGCAATTTTTTAATTTTGATAGTGTATCATTAATTTGATGAACCCAGACAATTTGGATTCCATATCTTGATAATTTACAGTTCCCAAATAATGTAATCATGATATCGGCTATTTGACCATTTGCTTGTCTTTCTCCCAAAGACTTTTAATCAAAACATGGATATCTATTTATTTTTCTATTTATTTATCAATATATTTCTCAAAGCCAAGTAATTAAAATATTATTTGGCTTTCCAATATTTTGACGGTACCAGATGAAGATTATTCCTGAAACGCGTCGTACGATCTAATTTAGATATCTTCTGTTATTCTTCGATATACGGATTATGATTACCCCTTTAGTATATTGTTTCTAATGACTTAAAACACAATTATTTGGCTTTCCAATATGTTGACGTTCAGCGTACCTGATGATGGTTATTCCAAAACGGTCTCGTGTGCACTAATTTAGATATCTACGTTTTTAATTTTTTTATTGATAATGATAGTATGTAACAACAGTATTGGCCTATTTTATATTCGTGTCAATCTTACAAATGACATACTAAAGTGTGTCATGTGTTATTTATTGTCATTTTAATAACAATACATACTTCTAGCCACAAATAACCATCCTAGCAATACATGATAATATGTACTTCACAACTATCTGCCAGTTGTAAATACATTACATTATATTGTATGTTCTTGTTGAATGTAAAAAGCGCATCTTCATAGTTAGAATACAGTTGGCAACTGAATTGATATTAAATCGTACGCTTAAATTATTTTTGGCTTTGTAGTCTTAGAATTTTGAACGTACCTGATGCAATGTATTATACATAAGCGTCGTGCGCACTAAAATTGATATATATTTTTAAAGCATTTTCGAAGAAATAGGTTGGTATTATAAGTAAAATTAAGATTTCACGAATTATATTCTCTACAACAAACCTTCCTTTTCATTCACAAAACACAGTAAAAAATATTTTGTTACAATTTTGTTAGGATGACACAATGTCGATAGAAAAATGTGTGTTAATGGATGATTTCATGTGTATCATGTTTAATTTGAATGGATCGATTAAATTCAAATCGAGTGACCTTTGACTCCCGCCCCTATATAAACGTTGTATTTTATATAACTACGTATGTTAGGTTTTTCGATAATGTAGACAAAGCAACATGAAAACAAGTGTATTATTTTTATTTGTTACGTTTCCATGTGTTCTGACTGCTGTTCCAAGGAAAGCAGGTATGTAATTTGTAGCAAAGAATTATAAAGAACTGACCATTTAACTTGAATATGAGAGGAGCTATGTTTTTTTCTCTGGATCCCGGATTTTATTTTCAAACGAAACAAAATTCAATTTATTTTGGTACATCAAAGATCATTTTTTTTCTCTCAAATTTTTACCAAGACTCTTGTTCAGAACTGTAGTACAGAATAATTGATTTTTGGATCTTTCAGGTCAAGATATTTTATATAAAACTTGCTGACAGAATTAGAAAAAAAACATACCCCAACATCCCCCCCCCCCAAAAAAAAGTTGAATGGTCTTTTCATAATTCACTGGCGATTACTCCCTTTTATATCTTCCAACTTTTCTCTTAATCCTGAATTGAAACATTTAGATTTCCTCCCGAGTATGGACATGATCTTATACTTATACATGACATCATTTGTGTTTTTATTTTGTTTATTTAGTTGTTAGACTTCGCTTTATTTACCTTTGTTGATTGATACCATTTGTCACGAACATTTAGTAAACACACGAATTTATCAGTTTGCCTACGGGCTGATGTTAGGTTGTAAAATACAATCTTGATGGGAGAAGACTTCATAAGTTGGCAAAACTTGTGTCCTATCCCTTTTGTTAATTTAAGAAATAAAATCATCATAAACTTGTAAAATACATACGTTTTACATCTCACCTAAAATGGACGAAAAATAACTTAATTAAAAATTAAAACGTGTTACGGAAAAATATTACATCAACACGGAAATAAAGGAATACTATTAGTTATGTCTAACACCATACACCTCGTCAACATCATCTTACATCAACACGGAAATAAAGGGAATACTATTAGTTATTTCTACACACCATACATCTCGGCAACATTGACTTACATCAACACGGAAATAAAGGGAATACTATTAGTTATTTCTACACACCATACATCTCGTCAACATACTCTCTGGTGATTAAATAGTAAAAAATACAGGATTATGGATAGTATTTTGAAAGTAATTGAAAAAGTAAGATGTATTTCCCTCTCGATCATAAATATCCTCGAGTGGCTTTGTCTGAAGATTTGACTTGTTGCTTGGGTTGTGGGTGGAGGGAAACGGATTTCTACTAACACAATCTGTTGTGGTCGAAAACCGCTGAAGACGTTAATTACAGAAATATACATAGAGTCCATTAAATTGAAATATATATCTTTTATAGTCTAAGGGGCCGTCGTGGTCGTGATTGTATCGTAGTTGAATTTACAACTACCTATGCAACCAGGCACTGCCTATCAGCAATAACGTTGTTAGTTCGAATCGCTCTCAGGCAGGGTGCATTCGATACAACATTATGTGATGACCTTTGTCAGTGAATTGCGACAGGTCGGAGTTTTTCTCTCGGTACTCCGGTTTCCTCCACTAATAAAACTGACTGCCACGATATAGCTGAAACATAGTTGAAAGTGGCACTAAGCACCATAACACTAACCCTAACCACCTCTATTGTCTGTTGTCGTCTATGTCTTATCGAATTATTGTAGTCTCATCTAAGTGATATTGTTGTTCTTCCTCTTTGTGTTCAGGGTAATGTTGTGACAGTGAATTCATTAATCACATCTTGATATTCTTTTGTAGTCTGTATAACTTCTCTATGAAATGTTTGAAATATAAAATACTAATCCTACATATAACCAGCATCATTTGTTCTTTCCATATTTCAGGTCAAAAGAGAACACCTAATTCTATTGGAGCTATTATTGATATTATAAATCCTGACGATATTACTCATCATAGTTCAATCGGTCCTATATTAGCAGACATCTTATGCCGATTATGCTCCAAAATAGCAGATAAGAAGAAGAGAGAATATTGTATTAAGAAGTTCTGTGCTGGTATCTCCATGTTTTCTACATCAGCTGGTATCTCACAGCTTGCAAGATCATCTGGTATCACGAAGCTTGCAAGATCATCTGGTATCTCAAAGCTTGCAAGATCATCTGGTCTCACCAAGCTTTCAAAATCATCTGGTATCTCCAAGTCTCCAGCATCATCTGGTGTTTCCACATCTTCAACATCATCTGGTGTTTCCAAGTTTTCAAAATCATCAGCTAGATCGTCTAATCTTAGGTCACAAATTAACAAATATGTATACGCCGGAATTAACGATAAAATTAGATCTGGAGATCAATCGAAAGTAATGATTAGTAACCTAACAGATATTCTGTGTAAACTGTGTAGCAATTTAAGTGACAAATCAAAGCGACGAGATTGTTCCGTCAAATATTGCCTAAGGAGCATTGGGGCATTACCCTTTATTCCGCTACGAAACAAGCACAACCTAAGGAAAGTAAGAAAATCCGCCGTGTAAGAACACTGTCATTTAACTGTCTGAAAGGAGTGTAAATGGACCAGACCGAACATTCATAGCTGTTGGAAATACATTATATCATTCGCTAATGACAACACGCATAATTGCTGAATAATTTCACTGACTTCTGGTGTCTGGTTACAGTGTCTCAGCGTTATGTACAATGTTGTGATTGCATAAATAAAGAAACAATACCGCGGAATTTATTGTTGGGATACTGACAGATATTTTACATTACCAAAACAGAGATGGTCAATAATTTCACCAATATCAACATCATCTCGCGCATCAACTGATTGAGCAAAAATAAAGCCCACTACATATGACGTTGGACAACTAATGCTCTGACGTATTACGGCAGTTCAATGGAAATATTAGATTTTGTCACTCAACCAGACCAGTCTAAAACCAGGATTAATGAATGGATAGCTACACAAACAAATAAAAAATTCCAGGATATGATTCCACCAAGAATCATTGATGTGAATACTATCATAGTACTCGCTAATGCCATTTATTTCAAAGGAACATGGAAGACTCAATTCGAGCCAAGGAACACAGCAAAGAAAACATTCTTTGTTGGACAAAATGAACACAGATCAGTTGATATGATGCATGGAAGGTTTAATGCGACCTCTGGTGACAATTTAGAACTTGGTTGTAAAGTTTTACGAGTACCAATTGTCGGAGAAAAACTAGAGATGGTATTTCTGCTGCCGAATGACGTAACCGGACTATCAAGGTTAGAAAGGCACTTAAAAATGTCTTCATTCCAAAATACAATCACTGGATTGTGTAAGCATGATACGCTGATACAAATCCCTAAATTTGTAATTGAATCTGAGTACGATTTGATTCCTATCTTGACTCATCTTGGTTTTACAGAAATATTTGATAGTTTAGTGGCCGATTTTACAAACATGGTATCACCACAACCTAACAGTCAAGGTGTGTATGTTAGTGATGCTCGTCACAAGACATACGTGGAAGTGAACGAGGATGGAAGTGAGGCGGCAGCATCCACCACAATTGTGGTTATTCGATCTTTAGTTTTTCCTTCGATTTACGGATTCTGATTACCCCTTTGGTATCTTTAAACTCTTCATAGCAAGGCATGGTTGAAGAAAGATTTTATGTTGCTAAATGCTGATTATTTGTATTTAAAAGAACAACATATGTGTATATGGGCAATAAAACAACACATCTTGAACATAAGCATACCATCATATGCATACCGTATGATGCAGATCTTCATAGTTTGGTGTTTATGTTGATCGCATCTATCCCATTGAGATTGGAATAAAGGATACCACATATACAGCTAGATCTGCTTCACGCTTTGACCTCCACCTCGAAACGCATAATTAATACCGGTTAAGAATGAAACTTTCAGATAAAAGAGATGATTTAGATTTTCCCATTGTGAATCTTTCATTTATATGCAGCAACATTCCAGCAGCACATGCGTATGGCGTCGATATATCTTTCAATTGATACGATATTTAACAAAGGGTTCCTAGTGGCTAATTTGAAGTCATCACTTCGAAAGTTTTACTGTTTCATAGCTCCGGTCTTTTCCTCAATCATGACGTATCACCTGGTTTGAAACAAGAGCACCACGACGGGTGTCGCTAGTGGAGTAATAACTACAGACTCTTCCGGAGCACACAACCGCATGACCGGTTTAAGTAAGGCTCGTGTTACTAAATCTTTAGTTTTCTGTGTAGTGCTTCATAGATCATTGATTGTCATTTTGGCCATTTTCTTTTGGTCATTGTATTATCTATCCTTCGATTTACGGCTTTTTCGTGCCGAATAAAGTAATAAGTTAAACAAAGCCCTTACCTACATAGGAGAGGTGGTGCTGTACGTAATACATTCGTTGGTAAACACATATATAAAAGTATACTATATACTATATTATATATCTACATTTGTATTGCTATCATTGGGTAGATACCTTTGTTGGTGGACTATCAGTCCTCAATGATATCATCCATCTAGTAGTCAATGTTTCATGTATTCGATTATTTTAAACGTGACTGATGGATATTCACTGCTTGCAAATCAATGCAAAATTATTAAGCGAATAATAACATTAAAACAAACTGAAGTTTCATACTGCAATATCTAATCCCTTAAGAAATAAGTATATACAGTACTCTATTACTGACTGGAGATAATTTTAATCATCATATCCAGGGGATATTTCAACAGTAGGGTTAGGGTTAGGGTGTTGAACGACACTTTCAGCAATATTTCAGATATATTGTGGAGGTCAGTTGTTTTGGTTGAGGAAACCCGAGTACTCGGAGAAAACCACCGACCTGCCGCAAGTCAAGGACAAACTTCATCACATAATGTTGCATCGAATACACCACGCCTGAGTGGGATTGGAATTCGCAACGTTAGTGGTGATAATCACTGATTACATAGGTAGTTGTAAATCCAATGTTTCAACAGTAAAAGGACAAATGCATTAAAGAGATACGAGAGATTGGAAAGGATAATTCGATATTAATCCTAAAAATCAATTATAAACAGAAATCATAGATTTGATAGAAGAAACAATAATATATTATTTTTTAATTGTCGGAAGAGATAAGGTACATTTTGAGAAGACAAAAACGGGTTAGCTTCCTGAATGAAATCATAGAAAAAAGAATTTATTTTATGCTTACAATCTCAGGGCAATAGAACAATTAGGATATGAACAATTAGTATGTGGTTAATATTGTTATTCACCAAAACAATAGGAGAATGCTTTGGATCCATAAAAATAGTTTAACTCCACCATTGTTTTTTCAATTGTCTACACGACGCTAGGAAAGTAAGCGGTTATGCATATGTGTGCTAGGGATATCGATGTTTGCCTATTTTTTGGGGATTTTGGAACTGTTTCGACGGTGTGGTATTTTGTCCCATTTTATTCGCATTCCCATCTTTTATATTGTCATATACTGGATCTTTAACAAAAATTGATTTGACTGACCACCCAGATAGCAATATTACGCAACTGTTAAATTTATATTCTAAGAACTGGATGAGGATACTTATTAATCGGCCAATCAGCACAAAAAAATACATCACTACATTTTCTAGATTCGGGAATGACGACATCTTAAAACAAATATAACATATCTCGAGGCTACGATGACATATTTTCCTTTCAACTATTCATCAGTACTTACATGCATTTTCACGCCAATGTTAACGATATTTTGCAATTTTTAATTCTGCGAAATCTGTATCCCATCTATCGAATTGATATTGAATTAAATGATACTTCTGACACTCTAATGTCTACTTCTTACCTTGACCTTCAATTTGAAATCTGTTTTGTCTAACGTTTATTTATTCAAACAATGTAACATAAAAAATCAAATTCAAGGTAACAGACACTTGTTTTGTAATAGTTTCCCTATTTCATGAACAAATTGTCTTCACAGTTAAAGGAGTGTGGTTTTAAAATGTTTTAGAAGCAAATTATACGTAGAAAACTATCAGCTACTTCCCTTTCCGTCTTTGACAGTAGTATGGTACAATATGTTAACCAAAATATCTTAACCTGGTCAAAGACGACATAGTACTATACTACTACCAAAGATGAAATGGCTCCATACTACCATTTTAGACGAAATGGTAGAGAAGAAATGGCATGATCCTACTATTAATGCAAGAAAGGTACCATGTTATCATTCATAGCGAAAGATTAGTATAATTGTCGCATAAAACTAAATGGTTGATAGCAATTCAAATGTAGATTTTGAATTTAGTGCAAACTACGCGTTTCTTGGATGACCTTCGTAAGGTTCTCACGAATTAAAAAGATTCAACAGTAAAATGGTTTAAATGTTCGGGAGCAAACTAACTAAACAGGATAAGTTAGTTTAGGCTATATATGTGGAGACACAGGACTACTGGGCGGATGATACATCAGGTAACTTATAGTTCACCAGCAGAGATATTGACACAAAGCAACTGCAATTCGAATGCAACTTTTTAATTTTGATAGTGTATCATTAATTTGATGAACCCGGACAATTTGGATTCCATATCTTGATAATTTACAGTTCCCAAATAATGTAATCATGATATCGGCTATTTGACCATTTGCTTGTCTTTCTCCCAAAGACTTTTAATCAAAACATGGATATCTATTTATTTTTCTATTTATTTATCAATATATTTCTCAAAGCCAAGTAATTAAAATATTATTTGGCTTTCCAATATTTTGACCGTACCAGATGAAGATTATTCCTGAAACGCGTCGTACGATCTAATTTAGATATCTACTGTTCTTCTTCGATATACGGATTATGATTACCCCTTTGGTATCTTGTTCCTAATGACTTAAAAAACAATTATTTGGCTTTCCAATATGTTGACGTTCAGCGTACCTGATGATGGTTATTCCAAAACGGCCTCGTGTGCACTAATTTAGATATCTACGTTTTTATTTTTTTTTATTAATAATGATAGTATGTAACAAGAGTATTGGCCTATTTTATATTCGTGTCAATCTTACAAATGACATACTAAAGTGTGTCATGTGTTATTTATTGTCATTTTAATAACAATACATACTTCTAGCCACAAATAACCATCCTAGCAATACATGATAATATGTACTTCACAACTATCTGCCAGTTGTAAATAAATTACATTATATTGTATGTTCTTGTTGAATGTAAAAAGCGCACCTTCATAGTTAGAATACAGTTGGCAACTGAATTGATATTAAATCGTACGCTTAAATTATTTTGGCTTTGTAGTCTTAGAATTTTGAACGTACCTGATGCAATGTATTATACATATGCGTCGTGTGCACTAAAATTGATATATATTTTTAAAGCATTTTCGAAGAAATAGGTTCGTATTATAAGTAAAATTAAGATTTCACGTATTATATTCTCTACAACAAACCTTCCTTTTCATTCACAAAACACAGTAAAAAATATTTTGTTACAATTTTGCTAGGATGACACAATGTCGATAGAAAAATGTGTGTTAATGGATGATTTCATGTGTATCATGTTTAATTTGAATGGATCGATTAAATTCAAATCGAGTGACCTTTGACTCCCGCCCCTATATAAACGTTGTATTTTATATAACTACGTATGTTAGGTTTTTCGATAATGTAGACAAAGCAACATGAAAACAAGTGTATTATTTTTATTTGTTACGTTTCCATGTGTTCTGACTGCTGTTCCAAGGAAAGCAGGTATGTAATTTGTAGCAAAGAATTATAAAGAACTGACCATTTAACTTGAATATGAGAGGAGCTATGTTTTTTTCTCTGGATCCCGGATTTTATTTTCAAACGAAACAAAATTCAATTTATTTTGGTACATCAAAGATCATTTTTTTTCTCTCAAATTTTTACCAAGACTCTTGTTCAGAACTGTAGTACAGAATAATTGATTTTTGGATCTTTCAGGTCAAGATATTTTATATAAAACTTGCTGACAGAATTAGAAAAAAAACATACCCCAACATCCTCCCCCCCAAAAAAAAAGTTGAATGGTCTTTTCATAATTCACTGGCGATTACCCCCTTTTATATCTTCCAACTTTTCTCTTAATCCTGAATTGAAACATTTAGATTTCCTCCCGAGTATGGACATGATCTTATACTTATACATGACATCATTTGTGTTTTTATTTTGTTTATTTAGTTGTTAGACTTCGCTTTATTTACCTTTGTTGATTGATACCATTTGTCACGAACATTTAGTAAACACACGAATTTATCAGTTTGCCTACGGGCTGATGTTAGGTTGTAAAATACAATCTTGATGGGAGAAGACTTCATAAGTTGGCAAAACTTGTGTCCTATCCCTTTTGTTAATTTAAGAAATAAAATCATCATAAACTTGTAAAATACATACGTTTTACATCTCACCTAAAATGGACGAAAAATAACTTAAATAAAAATTAAAACGTGTTACGGAAAAATATTACATCAACACGGAAATAAAGGGAAAACTATTAGTTATATCTAACACCATACACCTCGTCAACATCATCTTACATCAACACGGAAATAAAGTGAATACTATTAGTTATTTCTACACACCATACATCTCGGCAACATTGACTTACATCAACACGGAAATAAAGGGAATACTATTAGTTATTTCTACACACCATACATCTCGTCAACATCATCTTACATCAACACGGAAATAAAGGGAATACTATTAGTTATTTCTACACACCATACATCTCGTCAACATCATCTTACATCAACACGGAAATAAAGGGAATACTATTAGTTATTTCTACACACCATACATCTCGTCAACATACTCTCTGGTGATTAAATAGTGAAAAATACAGGATGATGGATAGTATTTTGAAAGTAATTGAAAAAGTAAGATGTATTTCCCTCTCGATCATAAATATCCTCTAGTGGCTTTGTCTGAAGATTTGACTTGTTGCTTGGGTTGTGGGTGGAGGGAAACGGATTTCTACTAACACAATCTGTTGTGGTCGAAAACCTCTGAAGACGTTAATTACAGAAATATACATAGAGTCCATTAAATTGAAATATATATCTTTTATAGTCTAAGGGGCCGTCGTGGTCGTGATTGTATCGTAGTTGAATTTACAACTACCTATGCAACCAGGCACTGCCTATCAGCAATAACGTTGTTAGTTCGAATCGCTCTCAGGCAGGGTGCATTCGATACAACATTATGTGATGACCTTTGTCAGTGATTTGCGACAGGTCGGAGTTTTTCTCTCGGTACTCCGGTTTCCTCCACTAATAAAACTGACTGCCACGATATAGCTGAAACATAGTTGAAAGTGGCACTAAGCACCATAACACTAACCCTAACCACCTCTATTGTCTGTTGTCGTCTATGTCTTATCGAATTATTGTAGTCTCATCTAAGTGATATTGTTGTTCTTCCTCTTTGTGTTCAGGGTAATGTTGTGACAGTGAATTCATTAATCACATCTTGATATTCTTTTGTAGTCTGTATAACTTCTCTATGAAATGTTTGAAATATAAAATACTAATTTTACATATAACCAGCATCATTTGTTCTTTCCATATTTCAGGTCAAAAGAGAACACCAAATTCTATTGGAGCTATTACTGATATTATAAATCCTGACGATATTATTCATCATAGTTCAATCGGTCCTATATTAGCAAACATCTTATGCCGATTATGCTCCAAAATAGCAGATAAGAAGAAGAGAGAATATTGTATTAGGAAGTTCTGTGCTGGTATCCCCATGTTTTCTACATCAGCTGGTATCTCACAGCTTGCAAGATCATCTGGTATCACGAAGTTTGAAAGATCATCTGGTATCTCAAAGCTTGCCAGATCATCTGGTCTCACCAAGCTTTCAAAATCATCTGGTATCTCCAAGTCCCCAGCATCATCTGGTGTTTCCAAGTTTTCAAAATCATCAGCTAGATCGTCTAATCTTAGGTCACAAATTAACAAATATGTATACGCCGGAATTAACGATAAAATTAGATCTGGAGATCAATCGAAAGTAATGATTAGTAACCTAACAGATATTCTGTGTAAACTGTGTAGCAATTTAAGTGCCAAAACAAAGCGACGAGATTGTTCCGTCAAATATTGCCTAAGGAGCATTGGGGCATTACCCTTTATTCCGCTACGAAACAAGCACAACCTAAGGAAAGTAAGAAAATCCACCGTGTAACAACACTGTCATTTAACTGTCTGAAAGGAGTGTAAATGGACCAGACCGAACATTCATAGCTGTTGGAAATACATTATATCATTCGCTAATGACAACAAGCATAATTGCTGAATAATTTCACTGACTTCTGGTGTCTGGTTACAGTGTCTCAGCGTTATGTACAATGTTGTGATTGCATAAATAAAGAAACAATACCACGGAATTTATTGTTGGGATACTGACAGATATTTTATATTACCTAAACAGAGATGGTCAATAATTTCACCAATATCAACATCATCTCGCGCATCAACTGATTGAGCAAAAATAAAGACCACTACATATGACGTTGGACAACTAATGCTCTGACGTATTACGGCAGTCCAATGGAACTATTAGATTTTGTCACTCAACCAGACCAGTCTAGAACCAGGATTAATGAATGGATAGCTACACAAACAAATAAAAAATTCCAGGATATGATTCCACCAAGAATCATTGATGTGAATACTATCATAGTACTCGCTAATGCCATTTATTTCAAAGGAACATGGAAGACTCAATTCGAGCCAAGGAAAACAGCAAAGAAAACATTCTTTGTTGGACAAAATGAACGCAGATCAGTTGATATGATGCATGGAAGGTTTAATGCGACCTCTGGTGACAATTTAGAACTTAGCTGTAAAGTTTTACGAGTACCAATTGTCGGAGAAAACCTAGAGATGGTATATCTGCTGCCGAATGACGTAACCGGACTATCAAGGTTAGAAAGGCACTTAAAAATGTCTTCATTCCAAAATGCAATCACTGGATTGTGTAAGCATGATACGCTGATACAAATCCCCAAATATTTAATTGAATCTGAGTACGATTTGATTCCTATATTGACTCATCTTGGTTTTACAGAAATATTTGATAGTTCAGTGGCCGATTTTACAAACATGGTATCACCACAACCTAACAGTCAAGGTGTCTATGTTAGTGATGCTCGTCACAAGACATACGTGGAAGTGAACGAGGATGGAAGTGAGGCGGCAGCATCCACCACAATTGTGGTTATTCGATCTTTAGTTTTTCCTTCGATTTACGGATTCTGATTACCCCTTTGGTATCTTTAAACTCTTCATAGCAAGGCATGGTTGAAGAAAGATTTTATGCTGCTAAATGCTGATTATTTGTATTTAAAAGAACAAAATATGTGTATATGGGCAATAAAATACCATACCTTGAACATAAGCATACCAGCATATGCATACCGTATGATGCAGATCTTCATAGTTTGGTGATTATGTTGATCGCATCTATCCCATTGAGATTGGAATAAAGGATACCACATATACAGCTAGATCTGCTTCACGCTTTGACCTCCACTTCGAAACGCATAATTAATACCGGTTAAGAATGAAACTTTCAGATAAAAGAGATAATTTAGATTTTTCCATTGTGAATCTTTCATTTATATGCAGCAACATTCCAGCAGCACATGCGTATGGCGTAGATATATCTCTCAATTGATACGATATTTAACAAAGGGTTCCTAGTGGCTAATTTGAAGTCATCACTTCGAAAGTTTTACTGTTTCATAGCTCCGGTCTTTTCCTCAATCATGACATATCACCTGGTTTGAAACAAGAGCACCACGACGGGTGTCGCTAGTGGAGTAATAACTACAGACTCTTCCGAAGCACACAACCGCATGACCGGTTTAAGTAAGGCTCGTGTTACTAAATCTTTAGTTTTCTGTGTAGTGCTTCATAGATCATTGATTGTCATTTTGCCCATTTTCTTTTGGTCATTGTATTATCTATCCTTCGATTTACGGCTTTTTCGTGCCGAATAAAGTAATAACTTAAACAAAGCCCTTACCTACATAGGAGAGGTGGTGCCGTACGTAATACATACGTTGGTAAACACATATATCAATGTATACTATATACTATATTAGATATCTACATTTGTATTGCTATCGTTAGGTAGATACCTTTGTTGGTGGACTATCAGTCCTCGATGATATCATCCATCTAGTAGTCAATGTTTCATGTATTTGATTATATGAAACTTGACTTATGGATATTCATTGCTTGCAAACCAATGCAAAATTATTAAGCGAATAATAACAATAAAACAAACTTATTGCGCATATGAGGTTTTATACTGCAATATATAACCCCTTAAGAAATAAGTATATACAGTACTCCATTACTGAGTGGAGAAAATTTTAATCATCACATCCAGGGGATATTTCAACAGTAGGGTTAGGGTTAGGGTGTTGAAAGACACTTTCAGCAATATTTCAGATATATTGTGGAGGTCAGTTGTTTTGGTTGAGGAAACCCGAGTACTCGGAGAAAACCACCGACCTGCCGCAAGTCAAGGACAAACTTTATCACATAATGTTGTATCGAGTACACCACGCCTGAGTGGGATTAGAATTCGCAACGTTAGTGGTGATAAGCACTGATTACATAGGTAGTTGTAAATCCAATGTTTCAACAGTAAAAGGACAAATGCATTAAAGAGATACGAGAGATTGGAATGGATAATTCGATATTAATCCTAAAAATCAATTATAAACAGAAACCATAGATTTGATAGAAGAAACAATAATATATTATTTTTTAATTGTCGGAAGAGATAAGGTACATTTTGAGAAGACAAAAACGGGTTAGCTTCCTGAATGAAATCATGGAAAAAAGAAATTTATTTTATGCTTACAATCTCAGGGCAATAGGACAATTAGCATATGAACAATTAGTATGTGGTTATTATTGTTATTCACCAAAGCAATAGGAGAATGCTTTGGAACCATAAAAATAGTTTAACTCCACCATTGTTTTTTCAATTGTCTACACGACGCTAGGAAAGTAAGCGGTTATGCATATGTGTGCTAGGGATATCGATGTTTGCCTATTTTTGGGGGATTTTGGAACTGTTTCGACGGTGTGGTATTTTGCCCCATTTGATTCTCATTCTGATCTTTTATATTGTCATATACTGGATCTTTAGCAAAAATTGATTTGACTGACCACCCAGATAGCAATATTACGCAACTGTTAAATTTATATTCTAAGAACTGGATGAGGATACTTATTAATTGGCCAATCAACACTAGAAAATGCATCACTACATTTTCTAGATCCGGGAAGGACGACATCTTAAAACAAACATAACATATCTCGAGGCTACGATGACATATTTTCCTTTCAACTATTCATCAGTACTTACATGCATTTTCACGCCAATTTTAACGGTATTTTGCAATTTTTTATTCTGCGAAATCTGTATCCGATCTATCGAATTGAGCTTGAATTAAATGATACTTCTGACACTCTAATGTCTACTTCTTATCTTGACCTTCAATTTGAAATCTGTTTTGTCTAACGTTTATTTATTCAAACAATGTAACATAAAAAATCAAATTCAAGGTAACAGACACTTGCTTAGTAACAGTTTCCCTATTTCATGAACAAATTGTCTTCACAGTTAAAGGAGTGTGGTTTTAAAATGTTTTAGAAGCAAATTATACGTAGAAAACTATCAGCTACTTCCCTTTCCGTCTTTGACAGTAGTATGGTACAATATGTTAACCAAAATATCTTAACCTGGTCAAAGACGACATAGTACTACACTACTATCAAAGATCAAAGACTCCATACTACTATCTTAGACGAAATGGTAGAGAAGAAATGGCATGATCCTACTATTAATGCAAGAAAGGTACCATGTTATCATTCATAACGAAAGATTAGTATAATTGTCACATAAAACGAAATGATTGATAGTAATATAAATGTAGATATTGAATTTAGTGCAAACTACGCGTTTCTTGGATGGCCTTCGCATGGTTCTCACGAATTAAAAAGATTCAACAGTAAAATGGTTTAAATGTTCGGAAGCAAACTAACCAAACAGGATAAGTTGGTTTAGGCTATATATGTGGAGACACCGACTACTGGGCGAATGATACATCAGGTAACTTATAGTTCACCAGCAGAGATATTGACACAAAGCAACTGCAATTCGAATGCAATTTTTTAATTTTGATAGTGTATCATTAATTTGATGAACCCAGACAATTTGGATTCCATATCTTGATAATTTACAGTTCCCAAATAATGTAATCATGATATCGGCTATTTGACCATTTGCTTGTCTTTCTCCCAAAGACTTTTAATCAAAACGTGGATATCTATATTTTTCTATTTATTTATCAATATATTTCAAAGCCAAGTAATTAAAATATTATTTGGTTTTCCAATATTTTGACGGTACCAGATGAAGATTATTCCTGAAACGCGTCGTACGATCTAATTTAGATATCTACTGTTCTTCTTCGATATACGGATTATGATTACCCCTTTGGTATATTGTTTCTAATGACTTAAAAAACAATTATTTGGCTTTCCAATATGTTGGCGTTCAGCGTACCTGATGATGGTTATTCCAAAACGGCCTCGTGTGCACTAATTTAGATATCTACGTTTTTATTTTTTTTTATTGATAATGATAGTATGTAACAACAGTATTGGCCTATTTTATATTCGTGTCAATCTTACAAATGACATACTAAAGTGTGTCATGTGTTATTTATTGTCATTTTAATAACAATACATACTTCTAGCCACAAATAACCATCCTAGCAATACATGATAATATGTACTTCACAACTATCTGCCAGTTATAAATACATTACATTATATTGTATGTTCTTGTTGAATGTAAAAAGCGCACCTTCATAGTTATAATACAGTTGGCAACTGAATTGATATTAAATCGTACGCTTAAATTATTTTTGGCTTTGTAGTCTTAGAATTTGAACGTACCTGATGCAATGTATTATACATATGCGTCGTGCGCACTAAAATTGATATATATTTTTAAAGCATTTTCGAAGAAATAGGTTCGTATTATAAGTAAAATTAAGATTTCACGAATTATATTCTCTACAACAAACCTTCCTTTTCATTCACAAAACACAGTAAAAAATATTTTGTTACAATTTTGCTAGGATGACACAATGTCGACAGAAAAATGTGTGTTAATGGATGATTTCATGTGTATCATGTTTAATTTGAATGGATCGATTAAATTCAAATCGAGTGACCTTTGACTCCCGCCCCTATATAAACGTTGTATTTTATATAACTACGTATGTTAGGTTTTTCGATAATGTAGACAAAGCAACATGAAAACAAGTGTATTATTTTTATTTGTTACGTTTCCATGTGTTCTGACTGCTGTTCCAAGGAAAGCAGGTATGTAATTTGTAGCAAAGAATTATAAAGAACTGACCATTTAACTTGAATATGAGAGGAGCTATGTTTTTTTCTCTGGATCCCGGATTTTATTTTCAAACGAAACAAAATTCAATTTATTTTGGTACATCAAAGATCATTTTTTTTCTCTCAAATTTTTACCAAGACTCTTGTTCAGAACTGTAGTACAGAATAATTGATTTTTGGATCTTTCAGGTCAAGATATTTTATATAAAACTTGACAGAATTAGAAAAAAACCGTACCCCAACATCCTCCCCCCCCCCCCCCCCCCCCCCCAAAGGTTGAATGGTCTTTTCATAATTCACTGGCGATTACTCCCTTTTATATCTTCCAACTTTTCTCTTAATCCTGAATTGAAACATTTAGATTTACTCCCGAGTATGGACATGATCTTATACTTATACATGACATCATTTGTGTTTTTATTTTGTTTATTTAGTTGTTAGACTTCGCTTTATTTACCTTTGTTGATTGATACCATTTGTCACGAACATTTAGTAAACACACGAATTTATCAGTTTGCCTACGGGCTGATGTTAGGTTGTTAAATACAATCTTCATGGGAGAAGACTTCATAAGTTGGCAAAACTTGTGTCCTATCCCTTTTGTTAATTTAAGAAATAAAATCATCATAAACTTGTAAAATACATACGTTTTACATCTCACCTAAAATGGACGAAAAATAACTTAATTAAAAATTAAAACGTGTTACGGAAAAATATTACATCAACACGGAAATAAAGGGAATACTATTAGTTATTTTTAACACCATACACCTCGTCAACATCATCTTACATTAACACGGAAATAAAGTGAATACTATTAGTTATTTCTACACACCATACATCTCGGCAACATTGACTTACATCAACACGGAAATAAAGGGAATACTATTAGTTATTTCTACACACCATACATCTCGTCAACATCATCTTACATCAACACGGAAATAAAGGGAATACTATTAGTTATTTCTACACACCATACATCTCGTCAACATACTCTCTGGTGATTAAATAGTGAAAAATACAGGATGATGGATAGTATTTTGAAAGTAATTGAAAAAGTAAGATGTATTTCCCTCTCGATCATAAATATCCTCGAGTGGCTTTGTCTGAAGATTTGACTTGTTGCTTGGGTTGTGGGTGGAGGGAAACGGATTTCTACTAACACAATCTGTTGTGGTCGAAAACCTCTGAAGACGTTAATTACAGAAATATACATAGAGTCCATTAAATTGAAATATATATCTTTTATAGTCTAAGGGGCCGTCGTGGTCGTGATTGTATCGTAGTTGAATTTACAACTACCTATGCAACCAGGCACTGCCTATCAGCAATAACGTTGTTAGTTCGAATCGCTCTCAGGCAGGATGCATTCGATACAACATTATGTGATGACCTTTGTCAGTGATTTGCGACAGGTCGGAGTTTTTCTCTCGGTACTCCGGTTTCCTCCACTAATAAAACTGACTGCCACGATATAGCTGAAACATAGTTGAAAGTGGCACTAAGCACCATAACACTAACCCTAGCCACCTCTATTGTCTGTTGTCGTCTATGTCTTATCGAATTATTGTAGTCTCATCTAAGTGATATTGTTGTTCTTCCTCTTTGTGTTCAGGGTAATGTTGTGACAGTGAATTCGTTAATCACATCTTGATATTCTTTTGTAGTCTGTATAACTTCTCTATGAAATGTTTGAAATATAAAATACTAATTTTACATATAACCAGCATCATTTGTTCTTTCCATATTTCAGGTCAAAAGAGAACACCAAATTCTATTGGAGCTATTACTGATATTATAAATCCTGACGATATTATTCATCATAGTTCAATCGGTCCTATATTAGCAGACATCTTATGCAGATTATGCTCCAAAATAGCAGATAAGAAGAAGAGAGAATATTGTATTAGGAAGTTCTGTGCTGGTATCCCCATGTTTTCTACATCAGCTGGTATCTCACAGCTTGCAAGATCATCTGGTATCACGAAGTTTGAAAGATCATCTGGTATCTCAAAGCTTGCCAGATCATCTGGTCTCACCAAGCTTTCAAAATCATCTGGTATCTCCAAGTCCCCAGCATCATCTGGTGTTTCCACATCTTCAACATCATCTGGTGTTTCCAAGTTTTCAAAATCATCAGCTAGTTCGTCTAATCTTAGGTCACAAATTAACAAATATGTATACGCCGGAATTAACGATAAAATTAGATCTGGAGATCAATCGAAAGTAATGATTAGTAACCTAACAGATATTCTGTGTAAACTGTGTAGCAATTTAAGTGCCAAAACAAAGCGACGAGATTGTTCCGTCAAATATTGGCTAAGGAGCATTGGGGCATTACCCTTTATTCCGCTACGAAACAAGCACAACCTAAGGAAAGTAAGAAAATCCACCGTGTAAGAACACTGTCATTTAACTGTCTGAAAGGAGTGTAAATGGACCAGACCGAACATTCATAGCTGTTGGAAATACATTATATCATTCGCTAATGACAACAAGCATAATTGCTGAATAATTTAACTGACTTCTGGTGTCTGGTTACAGTGTCTCAGCGTTATGTACAATGTTGTGATTGCATAAATAAAGAAACAATACCACGGAATTTATTGTTGGGATACTGACAGATATTTTACATTACCTAAACAGAGATGGTCAATAATTTCACCAATATCAACATCATCTCGCGCATCAACTGATTGAGCAAAAATAAAGACCACTACATATGACGTTGGACAACTAATGCTCTGACGTATTACGGCAGTCCAATGGAACTATTAGATTTTGTCACTCAACCAGACCAGTCTAGAACCAGGATTAATGAATGGATAGCTACACAAACAAATAAAAAATTCCAGGATATGATTCCACCAAGAATCATTGATGTGAATACTATCATAGTACTCGCTAATGCCATTTATTTCAAAGGAACATGGAAGACTCAATTCGAGCCAAGGAAAACAGCAAAGAAAACATTCTTTGTTGGACAAAATGAACGCAGATCAGTTGATATGATGCATGGAAGGTTTAATGCGACCTCTGGTGACAATTTAGAACTTGGCTGTAAAGTTTTACGAGTACCAATTGTCGGAGAAAACCTAGAGATGGTATATCTGCTGCCGAATGACGTAACCGGACTATCAAGGTTAGAAAGGCACTTAAAAATGTCTTCATTCCAAAATGCAATCACTGGATTGTGTAAGCATGATACGCTGATACAAATCCCCAAATTTTTAATTGAATCTGAGTACGATTTGATTCCTATCTTGACTCATCTTGGTTTTACAGAAATATTTGATAGTTCAGTGGCCGATTTTACAAACATGGTATCACCACAACCTAACAGTCAAGGTGTCTATGTTAGTGATGCTCGTCACAAGACATACGTGGAAGTGAACGAGGATGGAAGTGAGGCGGCAGCATCCACCACAATTGTGGTTATTCGATCTTTAGTTTTTCCTTCGATTTACGGATTCTGATTACCCCTTTGGTATCTTTAAACTCTTAGCAAGGCATGGTTGAAGAAAGATTTTATGTTGCTAAATGCTGATTATTTGTATTTAAAAGAACAAAATATGTGTATATGGGCAATAAAATACCATACCTTGAACATAAGCATACCAGCATATGCATACCGTATGATGCAGATCTTCATAGTTTGGTGATTATGTTGATCGCATCTATCCCATTGAGATTGGAATAAAGGATACCACATATACAGCTAGATCTGCTTAACGCTTTGACCTCCACTTCGAAACGCATAATTAATACCGGTTAAGAATGAAACTTTCAGATAAAAGAGATAATTTAGATTTTTCCATTGTGAATCTTTCATTTATATGCAGCAACATTCCAGCAGCACATGCGTATGGCGTAGATATATCTCTCAATTGATACGATATTTAACAAAGGGTTCCTAGTGGCTAATTTGAAGTCATCACTTCGAAAGTTTTACTGTTTCGTAGCTCCGGTCTTTTCCTCAATCATGACATATCACCTGGTTTGAAACAAGAGCACCACGACGGGTGTCGCTAGTGGAGTAATAACTACAGACTCTTCCGAAGCACACAACCGCATCACCGGTTTAAGTAAGGCTCGTGTTACTAAATCTTTAGTTTTCTGTGTAGTGCTTCATAGATCATTGATTGTCATTTTGCCCATTTTCTTTTGGTCATTGTATTATCTATCCTTCGATTTACGGCTTTTTCGTGCCGAATAAAGTAATAACTTAAACAAAGCCCTTACCTACATAGGAGAGGTGGTGCCGTACGTACTACATACGTTGGTAAACACATATATCAATGTATACTATATACTATATTAGATATCTACATTTGTATTGCTATCGTTAGGTAGATACCTTTGTTGGTGGACTATCAGTCCTCGATGATATCATCCATCTAGTAGTCAATGTTTCATGTATTTGATTATATGAAACTTGACTTATGGATATTCATTGCTTGCAAACCAATGCAAAATTATTAAGCGAATAATAACAATAAAACAAACTTATTGCGCATATGAGGTTTTATACTGCAATATATAACCCCTTAAGAAATAAGTATATACAGTACTCCATTACTGAGTGGAGAAAATTTTAATCATCACATCCAGGGGATATTTCAACAGTAGGGTTAGGGTTAGGGTGTTGAAAGACACTTTCAGCAATATTTCAGATATATTGTGGAGGTCAGTTGTTTTGGTGGAGGAAACCCGAGTACTCGGAGAAAACCACCGACCTGCCGCAAGTCAAGGACAAACTTTATCACATAATGTTGTATCGAGTACACCACGCCTGAGTGGGATTGGAATTCGCAACGTTAGTGGTGATAAGCACTGATTACATAGGTAGTTGTAAATCCAATGTTTCAACAGTAAAAGGACAAATGCATTAAAGAGATACGAGAGATTGGAAAGGATAATTCGATATTAATCCTAAAAATCAATTATAAACAGAAACCATAGATTTGATAGAAGAAACAATAATATATTATTTTTTAATTGTCGGAAGAGATAAGGTACATTTTGAGAAGACAAAAACGGGTTAGCTTCCTGAATGAAATCATAGAAAAAAGAAATTTATTTTATGCTTACAATCTCAGGGTAATAGGACAATTAGCATATGAACAATTAGTATGTGGTTATTATTGTTATTCACCAAAACAATAGGAGAATGCTTTGGAACCAAAAAAATAGTTTAACTCCACCATTGTTTTTTCAATTGTCTACACGACGCTAGGAAAGTAAGCGGTTATGCATATGTGTGCTAGGGATATCGATGTTTGCCTATTTTTGGGGGATTTTGGAACTGTTTCGACGGTGTGGTATTTTGCCCCATTTTATTCTCATTCCCATCTTTTATATTGTCATATACTGGATCTTTAGCAAAAATTGATTTGACTGACCACCCAGATAGCAATATTACGCAACTGTTAAATTTATATTCTAAGAACTGGATGAGGATACTTATTAATTGGCCAATCAACACAAGAAAATACATCACTACATTTTCTAGATCCGGGAAGGACGACATCTTAAAACAAACATAACATATCTCGAGGCTACGATGACATATTTTCCTTTCAACTATTCATCAGTACTTACATGCATTTTCACGCCAATTTTAACGGTATTTTGCAATTTTTAATTCTGCGAAATCTGTATCCCATCTATCGAATTGAGCTTGAATTAAATGATACTTCTGACACTCTAATGCCTACTTCTTATCTTGACCTTCAATTTGAAATCTGTTTTGTCTAACGTTTATTTATTCAAACAATGTAACATAAAAAATCTAATTCAAGGTAACAGACACTTGCTTAGTAATAGTTTCCCTATTTCATGAACAAATTGTCTTCACAGTTAAAGGAGTGTGGTTTTAAAATGTTTTAGAAGCAAATTATACGTAGAAAACTATCTGCTACTTACCTTCCATCTTTGACAGTAGTATGGTACAATATGTTAACCAAAATATCTTAACCTGGTCAAAGACGACATAGTACTACACTACTATCAAAGATCAAAGACTCCATACTACTATCTTAGACGAAATGGTAGAGAAGAAATGGCATGATCCTACTATTAATGCAAGAAAGGTACCATGTTATCATTCATAACGAAAGATTAGTATAATTGTCACATAAAACGAAATGATTGATAGTAATATAAATGTAGATATTGAATTTAGTGCAAACTACGCGTTTCTTGGATGGCCTTCGCATGGTTCTCACGAATTAAAAAGATTCAACAGTAAAATGGTTTAAATGTTCGGAAGCAAACTAACCAAACAGGATAAGTTGGTTTAGGCTATATATGTGGAGACACCGACTACTAGGCGAATGATACATTAGGTAACTTATAGTTCACCAGCAGAGATATTGACACAAAGCAACTGCAATTCGAATGCAATTTTTAAATTTTGATAGTGTATCATTAATTTGATGAACCCGGACAATTTGGATTCCATATCTTGATAATTTACAGTTCCCAAATAATGTAATCATGATATCGGCTATTTGACCATTTGCTTGTCTTTCTCCCAAAGACTTTTAATCAAAACGTGGATATCTATATTTTTCTATTTATTTATCAATATATTTCAAAGCCAAGTAATTAAAATATTATTTGGCTTTCCAATATTTTGACGATACCAGATGAAGATTATTCCTGAAACGCGTCGTGCGATCTAATTTAGATATCTACGTTTTTATTTTTTATTGATAATGATAGTATGTAACAACAGTATTGGCCTATTTTATATTCGTGTCAATCTTACAAATGACATATTAAAGTGTGTCATGTGTTATTTATTGTCATTTTAATAACAATACATACTTCTAGCCACAAATAACCATCCTAGCAATACATGATAATATGTACTTCACAACTATCTGCCAGTTATAAATACATTACATTATATTGTATGTTCTTGTTGAATGTAAAAAGCGCACCTTCATAGTTAGAATACAGTTGGCAACTGAATTGATATTAAATCGTACGCTTAAATTATTTTTGGCTTTGTAGTCTTAGAATTTTGAACGTACCTGATGCAATGTATTATATATATGCGTCGTGCGCACTAAAATTGATATATATTTTTAAAGCATTTTGCAAGAAAATGGGTTTGTATCCTAAGTAAAATTAAGAACCCAGTACTTCTATTTTCTACAAAAAAATCCTGAAATTTAATCCAGATAAACATCGTGCGCACTAATTAAATCTGATATATATTTTAAAAACATTTTCCAAGAAATAGGTTCGTATTATAAGTAAAATTAAGATTTCACGAATTATATTCTCTACAACAAACCTTCCTTTTCATTCACAAAACACATTAGCAACTCTTTTGTTACAATTTTGCTAGATGACACAATGTCGACAGAAAAAATGTGTATCATGTTTAATTTGAATGGATCGATTAAATTCAAATCGAGTGACCTTTGACTCCCGCTCCTATATAAACGTTGTATTTTATATAACTACGTATGTTAGGTTTTTCGATAATGTAGACAAAACAACATGAAAACAAGTGTATTATTTTTATTTGTTACGTTTCCATGTGTTCTGACTGCTGTTCCAAAGAAAGCAGGTATGTAATTTGTAGCAAAGAATTATAAAGAACTGACCATTTAACTTGAATATGGGAGGAGCTGTTTTCTTTTTCTGGATCCCGGATTTTATTTTCAAACGAAACAAAATTCAATTTAATGTGGTACATCAAAGATCATTTTTTCTCTCTCAAATTTTACCAAGACTCTTGTTGAGAACTGTAGTACAGAATAATTTATTTTTGGATCTTTCAGGTCAAGATATTTTTATATAAAATTTGCATACAGAATAAGAAAAATATCCATACCCCAACATCCCCCCCCCCAAAAAAACCCAACTAAATGGTCTTTTTATAATTCACTGCTGACTACCCTTTGTTTTATCTTCCAACTTTTCTCTTAATCCTGAATGTAAACATTTAGATTTCCTCCCGAGTATGGACAGGATCTTATAATTATACATGACATCATTTGTGTTTTTATTTTGTTTATTTAATTGTTAGACTTTGTTGATTGATGCCATTTGTCACGAACATTTAGTAAACATACGAATTTATCAGTTTACCTACGGGCTGATGTTAGGTTGTAAAATACAATCTTCATGGGAGAAGACTTCATAAGTTGGCAAAATTTGTGTCCTATCCCTTTTGTTAATTTAAGAAACAAATTCATCATAAACTTGTTAAATACATACGTTATACATCTCATCTAAAATGGACGAAAAATAACTTAATTAAAAATTAAAACATGTTACGGAAATAATCTTACATCAACACGGAAATAAAGGGAAAACTATTAGTTATGTCTAACACCATGCACCTCGGCAACATTGTCTTACATCAACACGGAAATAAAGTGAATACTATTAGTTATTTCTAACACCATACACCTCGGTAACATTGACTTACATCAACACGGAAATAAAGTGAAAACTATTAGTTATTTCTAACACCATACACCTCGGTAACATTGACTTACATCAACACGGAAATAAAGGGAATACTATTAGTTATTTCTAACACCATACACCTCGGTAACATTGACTTACATCAACACGGAAATAAAGTGAAAACTATTAGTTATTTCTAACACCATACACCTCGGTAACATTGACTTACATCAACACGGAAATAAAGGGAATACTATTAGTTATTTCTAACACCATACACCTCGGTAACATACTCTCTGGTGATTAAATAGTGAAAAATACAGGATTATGGATAGTATTTTGAAAGTAATTCAAAAAGTAAGATGTATTTCCCTCTCGGTCATAAATATCCTCGAGTGGCTTTGTCTGAAGATTTGACTTGTTGCTTGGGTTGTGGGTGGAGGGAGAGGGATTTCTACTAACACAATCTGTTGTGGTCGAAAACCTCTGAAGACGTTAATTACAGAAATATACATAGAGTCCATTAAATTGAAATATATATCTTTTATAGTCTAAGGGGCCGTCGTGGTCGTGATTGTATCGTAGATGGATTTACAACTACCTATGCAACCAGGCAGTGCCTATCACCACTAATGTTGTGAGTTGGAATCCCACTCATGGCGAGGTGTACTCAATACAACATTATGTGATAAAGTTTGTCAGTGATTTGCGACAGGTCGGTGTTTTTCTCCCGGTACTCCGGTTTCCTCCACTAATAAAACTAACTGCCACGATATAACTGAACTATAGTTGAAAGTGACGCTAAGCACCATAACACTAACCGTCTCTATAGTCTGTTGTCGTCTATATCTTATCGAATTATTGTAGTCTCATCTAAGTGATGTTACTGTTTTTTTCTCATTGAGGTCAGAATAACGTTGTGACAGTGAATTCATTAATCACATCTTGATATTCTTTTGTTGTCTGTCTAACTTCCCTATAAAATGTTTGAAATATAAAATGTTATATATTACATATAACCAACATCATTTGTTCTCTCCATAATTCAGGTCAGAAGAGAACACCAAATTCTATTGGAGCTATTACTAATATTATAAATCCTGACGATATAACCCATCATGGTTCAATTGGTCCTATGTTAGCAGACATTTTATGTCGATTATGCTCCGATATAGCAAACAAGAAGAAACGAGAAAATTGTATTAAGAAGTTCTGTGCTGGTATCGTAAAGTTTTCAACATCAGCTGATATCTCCACGTTTTCAACATCATCTGGTAGCTCGAAGCTTGCAAGATCATCTAGTAGCTCGAAGCTTGCAAGATCATCTGGTATCTCAAAGCTTGCAAGATCATCTGGTGTCCCCAAGACTTCAACATCATCTGGTGTTTCCAAGTTTTCAAAATCATCAGCTAGATCGTCTAACCTTAGGTCACAAATTAACAAATATGCATACGCCGGAATTAACGATAAAATTAGATTTGGATATCGATCGAGAGTAATAATTAATAACCTAACAGATATTCTGTGTAAATTGTGTAACAATTTAAGTGACAAAACAACGGAACGGGATTGTGCCGTCAAATATTGCCAAAGGAGCATTGGAGCATTACCCTTTATTTCGCTATGAAACAAGCACAGCCTAAATAAAGTAAGAAAACCCAAAGTGTAATAACACAGTCATGGAACTTCTTAGAAGGGGTGTTTATGGACCTGACCGAATATCCATAGCTATTGGAAATACATTATATCATTCGCTAATGACAACAAGCATAATTGCTGAATAATTTCACTGACTTCTGGTTTCTGGCTAGTGTCTCAGCGTTATGTACAATGTTGTGATTACATAGAAATAATACCATGGAATTTATTGTTGGGATACTGACAGATCTTTTTCATTATTTAAACAAAGATGGTAAATAATTTCACCAATATCAACATCACCTCGCGCATCAACTGGTTGAGCTAAAAAAAAGATCACTACATATGACGTTGGAAAAAAATACAGGGCATGGTTTGGGACAAGCATAAACATGTGGTGGGATTAAACCGGTGCATGGGGTCTCATCTCAACCCTCATCTCGTGGCATTTTTGCGTAATTCAAATGTGTGAACTAACAAATATTAACACAATAAAGGTGTTTGGTTTTCAATTTGATGTAAATTTACTACTTGTAGCTTGAAACAGCCCTTTCCATTTCCTAACAGACGTCCTAATAAAATATATAATACCTATAAACTAAACAAATTTAGAAAACCCTTCTACAAATAACATCAACCAAACATGCTTACTTCAATATGTAGGAAAAGCTTAATGATACCAAAGTGGTAATCGGAAGCCGTAAATCGATGAAGGAGAGAAAATGCAATGGCCAAAAGAAAAAACACGCAAGGAACAACAGAACACTACGCAGAAAATTTCATATCGAGTAACATGAACGCCACAACAAAATCGGTGTGAACTAAAGTGCTCCAGAAGGGTAAGCAGTTCCTGCCCCACTAGTGGCAAACAGCCATGATACTAATAAAGTTTCACATCTCTGTCACTATTCCTTCCTTCTTTCCTCTTTCATGACCATTCACCAGATTTTCCCAAGAGTAGCGCGACATTAAGTGCAACTCTTTAAGCAAAAACTGTTTATTTTAAAGGAGCACCGAATTACACACCACGAATTTTGTTGGCGACCGTTTTGCTCAATGGTTAGTTTTCCTGTCTAATGTTATGTCGATCATTGTTTTCTTTTGGTAGTTATAGTTACAGCTTCTGGCGACCTCTTCAGTGTCTTCAAACTTTTCATTTAGCCTTCATCGTGTATGTCTGAAGTTATCAGACTCCGTGTTTAATTTTATTACTCCAATGAATATCAGAATTATATATAATTACTGGTAATCATGACTTGTATGTGCAAAGTTAGAAATTGGCATTATTTGTTCACTTAACAAAACAGGATACGAATGGCCATCAGAAAATGTCCAATTTTGAATGATGGAAAATACATCAAAGGTGATTGAACAGTCCTTTTGATGCTAACCGCAGCAGGTAATTACTATTATTATAATTGTCAAAGAGTCAATATCACCCCGAAACAGTGTACACAGACGGGTTGTATAATCTCACAGTTAAAATTTCAATCAAGCTGATCACCAATTCGACCAATATCACCATAAAACGACCAATTACCTCACATTATTGAACATCAAGATAAAGACCACAGCATAAGTCGATGGAAATCCAGGTCCTATCTTTCAACAAACAATAATGCGAAGTTGTTTAATTTTGTTAGTGGGATCCCAATCCCATTTTTATAATTGGATATTCAACAAATCCAGATTATTTACAAATGATATAATACAATCTGCACAGATTCACTGCCTCTCACTAGATCGCATACTACGTAATATTTATACAACGATTTTCCGAGTTAAACGGTTAAGCTATATCACTCTTCGCAACCGTTTAATTCGGAAAACCATGGTATAAATGATTTGTTACATGAATTCATGTAATATTACTTCTAGGTCGTGGATTATTGCACGTCTATTTGAGAGCAATAAAACTACAACCCATATTTAAAGTGTGCAATATATGTATCTGCGTGTATTATTTCATAGTTCTTAGCGTTGCTTACTTTCTTGTATATAAACCATAAAAAGAGCAAAGAAAAATAATGCATTCATGTTACAACCCAAATTAAACTACAACATATACATATATAAAACAATATCAGGCTTGGTAAATTATGATGGTGGTACACTCACCATTAGCTAAAAAGGTAGAATATGTTGGTTGAAAACCATTACTTTTCAGACAAAGGACAAATTCAGAACCGATAATTCTAACAGATTTGATATCAATTTGTCTTAGAAATCTAAAGATAAAAAATAGCCTTCGTTGGAGAGCAGAATAAATAGGTCATCAAATTGTTGGAATCAAATATTGAACATGAAATAGTAATATAATATGGAATGAAATATAAATGTACTCATTGGATAGCATGAATAAAAACGTAGATACTATCCTTGTAATGAGCTGATAAACTGAATAGCGTCTCAATGGATGACACTTCACCTAAACAGTCACTCCATTCATATTTTGTAGTAAATATTTTTTAATACTATCATAAGACGATGTTGACTGTTGATTGGTTCCTATGTTGAACAATGACAGGGAAATACTATATTAATTGTTGGTTGCTCGACATCCAATGGAAAATATGCCATGCATATTTTGAATTGAGGGGTGATTCTACGTTTTATTGATATTGGTGGAATTGCTTAATCTTTCTTTTGTTTTGATAATTCAAGATGAAAGCATGTTCAACAAAATCATGCTACACTACAGAGGTGAAGGTGGGATGTGACAACAAGGACAATAACTCTTGAAAGTCATTGGACATGAATGGAGAGTTGGATAGGAACGAAATAAATTTATCCTTTTAACAGTTGCAATACGCATACTCTTTTTCGAAATCTGCAAAAGAGGTTTTTAGCGTACAGAGAGCATGGTATGCTCAAAATACGCTTACCATCATATTCCAGGGTAAGGCTTTCCGTATTATCACATCACCATTCTGCCACCTGGTGAGGTGCTGGATGTCTTACTGTGTGGTATTGTATGTCTTAATTAACTAATACCGATATAGAGCTTCACATGTCCATAATAATGTATCAAGGTGTTTGTACGAGTCATCATCAATCAATCAACTGCTAAAATGTTACTGAAGCAGGAAGTAATTACAAAGCGAATTACTGAAGCCTGAATACAATGTACAACGATGGGTCATTACAGCCTACACCGTTATATTTAATTATATCTGTCAAGTTGATCTTCGTTTCCTGAATTTCTATGATAACGACCCCGGAAATAGTGCATCAAGATCTATTTACACGCCGTCACGATACATTTTTAATCCATGAAATCATCCTACAATTAAATGAATGACTGATTTGATTGATTGATTGATTGATTGATTGATTGATTGATTGGTGCTTAAGGCCAACTTTAGCAGTATTTCAGCTATATCGTGGCTCTACAATTACCAATCAATATATTTAATGATGTCCTGGGAATTTATTAAATGAATGAACAGAACGGTTTATTTATTTAAATATGCATTAATTGATACAATGTGCTTCCTATTGATATATGATACAAATTTGAAGATATATTTACGATTATCAACTCAGTGCTTGAATAATTGAGACTGATTGGTAGGTCTTAAGTAAAGTTTGAAGATAATGATTGTCAGTAACTAGACTGAAAAGCAACAAAAGCGTCGTTCGCTTGCTTTAGAATGTGTCGAAGTATGGCGTTGGATAGTCTCTCGTCTTTTTAAATCCAGATCCCTTCTTACTAACTGAAAACTACAGGTTGAGCAAATACAAATCCCACTAATAATCATTGGTGAATGCGGATGCCCCGGAAGGGTAAGCAATCATTGTTCTCCTGTTCCACAAGCTGCATTTGTTGTGTTTTACAATCCGGTGATAAGTCATGAAAGAGGAAAATAGGACAGGAGTATCACTATGACAAACGGAACATTTTCGTAATCATGTGACACTTGGTTTCCTTAACGGTTTAACAAAGTCATGATGGCGACCGTAAAACTTTCCATGTGATGACTTTAACTGAACCAGTAGAAGTCATGGTTCAGTAGCTTCCTTGTTAGCAACAACCTTCTATCACAAAATTCCTGATAAATACCACAAGCTCTGGAATAGCTTTATCTTATCAACTGACAGATATTTAATCCACATACAGTTGACTGTTACTACATGTACACTTAAATGGAAAGTTCACAATGGGAAGCTTGAAAAAATCTTTTTTGTCGTAAAGTCTCATTCTTAAAAGGCCCTCGTGGTCAATTTCTAGATGCATGTTAAGGTGAGAAGCATACCACCTAGCATCGTCTGTGGTGTACTTTATCCCTGAAGTTCAAAGGGATATATGTAATCGACATAGTCATCAAACGTAGAATTATTTGGTGAAAGGACATATATAATATATCACGGAACGTGAAAATGTGAAAATTAAGGACCGGGCTAGCTTCATTTCGTTTTTCTTTAAAACCACATGTATGAAATATGTTTCATACGAATAATGACATATATTTGACGAGAAGAAGAGCACAATTGGTAGACATATGAATGCAAACATTTGTTGAAAAAACACATACAAAAATATAACAGATATGTGTCAATCGAACCCTTGAACGTTGTAATAATGTCAGAATCAGAGTGTTCCTTTGACAAACTAAGATTCATCACTTCCTAATACAAGATATTCGTATCTATGTTGGCCATTCATTTTTATGAAACACAATTCAACTAACTGAGTACCTTAGACTGTAGTTCAAAGTGGACAACAGTTGTGTTAAAGGTAACAAAATGAACAAAGCATACCACTCGTCACAACAGTTCCAAAATCTAAGATTCATTTATCAAGCAGTCTATGTAATGTGATTCACATACAAAAACGATATTTTCAGTGGCCATATCCGCAGGGTCAACAACATATTTGTCATGGATGTGAGACAGATGTTTTACAATAGTTGGGTGTTTGCAGATCGATATTGCGTGAGTATTCATTGGCCTGATGGACGCATTTGGAAAGAGTATACATGTATGTCTTCACTTCCACGTGTGCCCATTATCTGCCATAATTATGGACGGAATCATGTATTTCAGTATTCCAAATGCAAGATGAAATCTAAGTACAGTCAAACCTGTATTAAGAGGTCACCTTTGGGAGAAAGAATAGTGGCCTGATAAGACAGGGAACGAACCTCTTTAAAGAGGTTCAATTTATATTAAATCTTCTATGACAGAACAAGTAAAATGTTACCTTTTAATACAGGTAACTGCTTAATAGATGAGGCTTGACTGCAATAGTCTTTATTACATCACTATTTGCATATCTAATGTGTAAGTCCAATTAAATCGAGTAGGGTTCAAATATGATTTTCTCTGAAAAAAAAACATGATTATAATATACTGTGATTCTATTTAGTTACACGTAATCAATCAATGTATGTTATTCAAATTAGACTATGATATCATGAAAACTATTAATAGAATTAATATGTGTTATTTTTATTTGTAAGGACTACAAAATGGATATTGATTGGTTGTTGATTGTTGGTGAGAATAAGTCAACAAGCATGATATCAGCATTGAAGTAAAATAATGTATCACTGGCATGGGGGACCGTCGTGGTCGTGATCGTATGGTAGTTGGATTAATAACTACCTGTGCAATCAGTGCCTATAGCCACTAACGTTGTGAGTTCGAATCCTGCTCAGGCAAGGTGTATCCCATACAACAATATATGATAAAGTTTGTCAGTGACTTGCAGCAGGTCGATGGTTTTCTCCGGGTATTCCGAATTCCTCCACCAATAAACTGACTACCACGATATAGTTGAAATATTGTTGAAAGTGGCGTTAAACTCCAAAACCTATCCAACCCTATGGATGTGGTCGCGTGGTCTAGGGCGCTGGACGTAAGACTAAGTGAATGGTGCTACAGTGTATCAATGGTGTGAGTTCAAATCCCGTTGAAGGAAGAACAAAAATTCGACAGCTCTAAAAATCTAATTCTAACACTGTTTGGTTTAATTTTCAGACGTATATTTAATATTTAGTATTAACCTAGTATCACAAGTAATTTTGAGATCCAGTGGGACAGATATATTGTATGGTTGTCACTTGCTTAGACGTTTGTATAATATGCTTTATTTCCTGTGACTGCATAGGGAATTCTTCATTATCCTATACAATATATTAAAAATTGCAGAGTTAGATTGCTGTCAAATTATAATATTAAGTATATATGTACCATCTACACACGCTTATACACATGTCTTCTGTCTATCCCTAGATTTGCCTTACGATACAAGGTAACACTACGATTATTGAAGCTCCTTTTTTAGGGAGTGGATGTAGTCGAGTGGTCTAGGGCGCTGGACATAAGGCTAAGCGAATGGTGCTGTAGTGCATCAATGGTGTGAGTTCAAATCCCGTCGAGGGAAGAACAAAAATTTGACAGTTCTAAAATCTAATTCTAACACTGTTTGGTTTAATTTTCAGACGTATATATATATATTATATATATATATATATTTGGTGAGAATAAATCAACAAGCATGATATCAGCATTGAAGTAAACTAATATATCACTGGAATGGTCACATGAAAGATGCAATTGTTATCATTATGTTATAGTATACATATTAATGAGGTTATAATTTGATTTGGGTGATGGTGAGGGTTATGGTATTTGACGCCACTTTCAACCATATGTCAGTTATATCGTGGCGGTCACTTTTATTGGTGGAGGAAAACGGAGTACCAGGAGAGAACCACCTGTCGCAAGTCACTGACAAACTTTATCGCATAAAGCTGTATCGCTTACACCTCGCCTGGACGTAAATCGAACTCACAACTGTAGTGGTGTTAGGCACTGATTGCAAGGGTAGTTATAAATCTAACTATCATACGATCACGACCACGACGCCCCTATTTTGATATGTATTCAATGAGATACAGTATATCAGAATAATAAAATAAAAAAAGAAATACAACACTGTCAGGACAATTCGAGAATTAAAGATCATAATGATAGAAAGAGGCAAAATCGATACCCGTAACACACAAATACATGACTGCATACTTTACTTGCTTGGGATAAACTAGTTGTATGGGCACAGACCTTCCCTCTTAGAGAAATGATGAGGTCATGCATGTGCTTTCCACATAATAGTAAAATGCCAACCCTCACATATAACCGGGCGAAGAGCGTGATTATCAAAGAAAAGTAACATAATTATGATGGTTCAAGTGACATTTTGACTTCATTACTCCATAGAATACGTCACAATATCATAGAACACTCTGAAATAGCAAGAAAGGTCAGACCACACTGGTTGATACTAAATAAGTCACAGAAGGTCACAACCAGTTCATTAACTTGTCCTAGTAACTACTGGCATTTTCTACCCTAATATAATAAGAGCCCACGTCATGACACTGACATAGGTAGGTCAAGCACTCCTATTTCATTAACATGAGTTAAATTGCGATAATGGATAAGATCGTACAATTTGGTCATCATCAATCTATCCGAGCAAGTTGTTTCTCTTTGTTTTATGGTATGGTGTTTAATGCCACTTTTAACAATATTTCAGTTTTATCATAGTGGTTAGTTTTATTGGTGGAGGAAACTGGAGTACCCGGAGAAAGCCACCGATCTGTGACAATGTCTTGGTGTGCGAGGGGATTGTTAGTTTGTTGATGTTGGTGGATTTGTTAGCCATCAATGTTTAAACTTTTTTTTAGTAATTGTATCAGAAACATGTATTAATAATTTAAGGCTATTGGTTAGTTCATGAATATATAGGGGGGTATGGTTATGGTGTTTAACGCCACTTTCAACAATATTTCAGCTATATAGTGACGGTTAGTTTTATTGATGGTGGAAACCAGAGTGCCCGTAGAAAACCACCATCCTGTCACAAGTTACTGACAAACTTTATCACATAATATTATATCAAGTACACCTCGCCATAAGTGGGATTCAAACTCATAATTTTAGATTTAGTGGTGATATCTACTGACTGCACACGAAGTTGGATTTACAACATACGATCACGACCACGACGGCCTCTGTTTCTCTTGGGGAACTTCTACAAGTTTTCTTTATATGTGAAAAGGTATTAGTATATTCTAAATAGAAAATTAATCTCACCCCGGCTTTAGAACGAGTAATTCAATAGATGTATGTCGTGTTCCTTTTGTGTTCTATGTGTTAAGATGAGAGGTGATGGTTGGGGCTGTGGATATTGGTGGAATTGTTGACCATCACTATTTAAGATTTCTTTTCATAATTGATGGACGACCCTTTCAAAAAAGGGTTTTACCCGTTGCTGAGAACACGTGGATACCCACTTGTGATAATGAATATGTAAGGTTGGATAACTCATGTCGTGATCGGACAAACTAATACCACAACATGCATAAATTATAATTAAATTAGTGGTAATAGCTACTGATTGCACAGGTAGTTGGATTTACAACATACTATCACTACCATTGCGGTCTCTGTTTCCTTTAGGAACGTAGAATTATCTAAATATTCGTAGAAAACTAATATTACCCAGACTTTAGAACAAATAATACATTAGATGCATGTCTTGATCTTTTTTTATTGTGTTCAGTGCGTTAGGGTGAGAGGTGATAGTTCGTTTCATTGATATTGATGGAATGGTTGACCATCACAGTTAAACTTTCTTTTAATAATTGATGGACGACCCTTTCAAAAGGATTGTTACCCCCTAGTTGAGAATACATAGACGCCCACTGGTGATAACGAATATGAAAGATCAGATAATGTCGTGATCGGAAATAGTGATCATTGTTTTATATAAATGGAATGTTCACAATGGGAAACTTGAAATAATCTCTCTTGTCGTAAGGTCTTATTCCTAACCGTCCCTCATTGTCAATTTCTAGATGCATGTTCAGGTGAGAAACATACCACCTATCTTTGTCTGTGGTGTCCTTTGTCCAAGTTCAGCGGGATAGATATAATCGAATCGACATAGTCAGCACACATGGAATTATTTGATGAAAGGACATATACATAGCGGAACGTGAACTTGTGAAAATAAAAGACCGGACTAACTTCTTTTCCTTTTTCTTAAGAAGCACATGTATGAAGTTTGCTTCTGCTTCATACGAATAAAGGAACATAGTTGACGAGAAAATGAACGCAATTGGTTGACACAGGAACACAAGCTGGTTTGTTGAAAAAGCACGTCTAAAAATATAACAAATTATGTTGTCAATCAAACACTTGAGCATTTTTGTGATTGATTGATTGGTGCCTAACGCCACTTGGGCATCTTGATAATGTCAGTTTCCGATTACGCTTTGTTATAATCAACGTGTTCCTTTCACTGCATAAAACAAGATATTCGTATCTAAGGTGGTCATTGTTTTTTATGAAACAAAATTGAAGTGAGTGATTCTTGTAATCTGACAGTAGTTCAGAGTAGGGAATAGTTGTGTAAATGGTAGTGAAATTAACAAAGATTACCACCTGTTACAACAGTTCTAAAATCTAATTCAGTTCAAATGTTTTAATAATATTGAAGAGGTATGTTGTCTAACAGATCTTTATAATTTCCAGAAAGCACATCTGAGTCCCAACACCCATAGAGAAGCTAGTGACACAATAATTTGACGAAAAATTTCGTGAATCATTTGACAGACCCAACACATATTACGATGTGTCGTCGGGGAATATGTATGGTTACCAAGGTAATTGTCAATATATAATTCCTTTATCAAGCAGTCTAGGTAATGTGATTTACATACAAAAACAATATTGTTAGTGACAATTTCTGCAGGGACAACAGCAACTTACTTGTCATGAAGGTGAGACAGGTGTTTGACAACAGTTGGGTCATTGAAGATCGATAATGCGTGAGTATTCATTAACCCATAAAGTCTTTTTAATTTAACTTGTATCAACTGTCTCGCAGTCTACAAAACATTTAATAATAGTATATACATGTATATCTTCACTTTCACATGTGTCCGTTATCTGGCATTATTCTGGGCGGAATTGTGTATTTCAGTATTCAAAGTGCAAGATGAAATATAAGTAATAGTCTTTATAACATCACTGTTTTTATATCTGACGTATAAGTTCAGTTAAATCGAGCAGGGTTCAAATATTATTTTCTATGAAAACAAAAAAGAATGGTTATAATATGTTGTGATTCTACTTAGTCAAGGATAATCAATCAATGTATATTATTTATATTCAAGGTTAATGTCAAGGAGATGGTGTTTAACGCCACTTTCAACAATATTTCAGTTATATCTTGGCTGTCAGTTGTTTTGGTGGAGGAAACCTGGGTAACCGGAGAAAACCACAGATCTTTCGCAAGTCATTGACAAACTTGATCACATAATGTTTTATCGAATACACATCGCCATTAACAGCGTTCGAACTCACAACTGTAGTGGTGATATTTTGATCTGTAGCCAATAAGAAACAGTCTATCAGAATAATAAAATGAAAACAAAATACCACACTTTCGGAACAATTCCAAAATCAAATGTCAAAATCAAAGAAAGAGACAAAATCGATACCCCTAACACGACAAAATACAGGACCGCACACTTTCCTTGCTTGGTACAGGCACTTCAATAAAAAGTGGTGGGAATGAACTAGTCTTATGTGCCCAAACCATCCCTCTTAAAGAAATGATGAGGTCATGCATGTGCTTTCCACATAATAGTAAAATGTCAACTCTCACATATAACCGAGCGAAGAGCGTGATTATAAAAGAAAAGTAACAACTTTCTTTTCATAATTGATGGACGACCCTTTGAAAAGGGTTGTTGCCCGTTGCTGAGAACACGTGGATACCCACTTGTGATAATGAATATGAAAGGTCGGATAACTCATGTCGTGATCGGAAATAGCGATCATTATTTTATCTACACACACAGAGAACTCTGACAGCCTGTACTAAATGTCAGGAATGTCATGTCTGACGTGCAAACGTCTGTTCACTACGCAGAAAAACTAATACCACAACATTCATATAATTAATCTGAAAAGTAGATAAGAAAAAAACTTTATATATTATGTCCTTGTTCAAAAAAAAATCACTCGCCGATTACATGATAATTGTTAATTCATTTCTTAAAAAATGACCATGCAACCAGAAAATCTATACGATTCCGAAAAAGACTTGGAATGTCAATTAAATGAATATTATTATTACATTCTGAATAGTATATACAGTGCCAAGGAGTATTATTTCTATCTAAAATATTTTTATTAACTTTTTTTGACATGATAATTGATGATGTCTGTTTTGTACTATAAAGCTGAGTTGATTGATTGAAATAGTGATAACTGAATGAACACTTCACAAGTGGATATGTCGCTCCATTCCTGGCGAGGTGCACTCGATACAACATTATGTGATAAAGTTTGTCGGTGATTTGCGGCAGGGCGATTGTTTTCTCATGGTACCCCGGTTTCCTCCATCAGTAAAACTGACCGCTACTATATAGCTGAAATATTGTTGAACGTGAAGTTAAACACCTTAACTCTAACCCAGGTACATTACGCGGACTCAGAGTCAACCAGTCTTTTTTCTTTCCTTTTAATGCTGCATGCCTATCGGAGAAGCAGCAAATGTCTTTAGCTCGACACGAACGAGATCGAATCCACGATCTACAGCACTATCTACGATCACATCAATCATTACACCACATCATTACATTTACAAAGGAAGTGACAGAAAGTGGATAAAATGTACCCATTGATAAAAAAACGAATTTGTTTGTCAATGATTTTGTTCTATTGAGAATAAAAACGTAGATATCAAATATAGTGCGCAGAACGAGCTTCTGGAATAATCTTCATCGAGTACACTCACAACCTAAAAATTGGAAAAACAAATAATTTAAACGTCTTTAGGAACAATATAACCAAAGCGTCTAAACTGGATAGCCAAAAAGATAAAGACGACAAAACTGACAACACGAACACATTTATTTATTTTTTTTTATCGCAGAAGCATTTATAAATATGGTGGCGTATTTCTGCTTTCTACTTGCTATATTATTATATCGACATGTCAGAAAATTATGTCGACTTGTGTACTATCTAAGATATTAAAGGGATTATGTTGCTTAACGCCACTTTCAATAATATTTCAGTTATATCGCAGCGGTCAGTTTTATTGGAGGTGGAAACTGGAGTACCTGGAAAAAAATTCCACAGACCTGTCGCAAGTAACTGACAAACATTATCACATAATGTTGTACCGAATACACGTCCCCTGGGCAGGTTTCGAACTCACAACGTTAGTGGTGATAGGCACTGATTGCATAGGTAGTTTGCATAACTACCATCCGATCATCCGACGGCCCCTCAGATAATAATTAAAACACGTGTCTCGTACAATGTTGGTACACAGTTTAATTTGAAAGAGAAATATGAAACAATGTGCTAATGGCTTTCAAAAAATTATATATGCACTTTTCAGTGTCCTTATCCGTTAAAGACAAACAAATTGTATAAAATATGTTAAATTATGTCATTTCTACAGTAAATCATATGCCTGGTGAATTATATAATGTCGGTCGTTTGTATTATCTATTGCACAATTCCTTGAACATTTCATAATTTATGCTAGAGGCGTTACTTTTTTTAATGAATCAAGAAGACTGGATTATTTGACAAACTATTTAAAAAGTTTCCCAGGGTTTGTCCGTTAGCCATTAAGCTATTATAAGATTTCTGATGTAGATGTATGTTCGCTCAAAAAAAATAAAAATAAAAATAAATAAAGGAGAACGACAAGGAAATGCGTGTATATACAATGAAATTAAGTTAATTTTAATGTCGTCTGCTAATGAAACTGGAAGGACCTCCGACTCCAGTTTACGTAGACGGAAACATAATTTTAAAAATATAAACATATAAAGAATTATGTAACATTTTCTGTTTTCAGTTAGAGTTGAAAGATTTAACAACATGCAAGCAGCTATTTTGATATTCCTTTCTTTGCCTTTTGTTCTGTCGGCTGTCTCGAAACAACTTAAAGTTGAAAGTGAGTATGCATTGAATTTTTTTAATATGTAATTTTTACATCAAATGTTTTATATTATGATTTCGTAAAGAGTGTAAACATATAAAGGACATTCTGACTTAGAGACATCAAATGGAATACTGGTGTTTTTAATCAACTTTGATCTTAAGAATACTTTTTATCAAAGATCGATTTTATATTTGAAATTAATGCAGGCTATTTTCGAAACCGCATATGCATGCAAAAACTTGTCGATGTTTGATATATTCCAAAAGGACACTAACATTTCGTAACAGGCCATTCCCGTTATTAAACACTAAAGAGAAACTGAGTTTTGTGGGATCCGTGTTGCTCAAACTTTAATTTTCTGTGTAGTGTGTTGTAGATCTATGTCTTTTGCTTTCTTTTTTATTTCGGCCATTGTATTGTCTCTCATTCTTCGTTTTGTTCTGAAAAATGAGCAAAGGTAAAGCTAAACTTATGACACCTTTGAACAATTCTGACTTCACCTTCATCATCTGTTGTTATCATAATTGTTCAAAGGTGCCATAAGTTTAACTTTACTTTTGCTCATTTTTCAGAACAAATTGAAAAGATAAAAAGGTGGGTTTAAGTAACTGTGATAATAAATTTATTCGGAACTTCGGAAAAATCCAGAGTCAAAGAACATCACTTTTATTATTTATTATTAACTGATAAATAAAGATAAAATATGTACTTTTTGTCTCAAAGATGTGTGCTTAACTATCATCAACATCCGCTAGCAAAGAAAAATCCAATATTTCAGAAAAAGACAATAAAACCGTTAGTTCTTACAATATGTCTCTCTACCTTCATCCCCTCCAGTCTATGAACAACTTTCGGCATAGAGCACATTCCAAAACGATCCAAATTTTAAACTAACTTCTTCTACCAACGCAGGGCCTATCTATAGTTCTGATCCTGAGGTTTTAGCGATTTCGGTTTCTTGATATTCAGAATGATACTGAAACAGTGACGACTGACAAATTCAACCATATGAACAAACCAATAATGACCTCTCACCTTAAACAATTGAAGAAAAGAAAAAGAAAAAAAAAAAGACCACGACATATGGTGTTGGAAAAAATTCATATCCTGACTTGTTCGTTTTTTCTGAATTGTGTGTCTGTTAGTTCCTCGTATATGAATGATGTTTATTATAACTTCGTGTATCGTGTCTTACGCTACATACATATATTTTATATAATATGACAGGACGATACAACATTGTTTACTTACAATATGACAGTGAAATATGATACCTATTAGCAGATGAAATGAAATGCATTGAGGTGCGATAGAGGGGTTTTTTAAAAAAAATCTGAAAATGTAAATTGAAGCCAAGAAAGAAAAGACAAACGAAGGGATATTGTGAAGGTAGTTATGGCTCCTTTCGTTTGAGAGTTTATAAGCTGAATAGCCTGAAACAAACATATTCTGTTAATAATCAAAAATAAACTACCAGGTTCATCTAGCTTTCAACAAAACGCTAACAACTGTACAGTAATTACAACCTCTCTGAAATTAAATTAATAAAAAAAGCATTCTAAAATCAGAAGCAGAGGAGTGAGCATTTTTAGTGCAATCAGTGCAATTCAACATTAACGTTGTGAGTTCCAATCACACTCAGGGGAGGTGTACTTGATTCAACATTATGTGATAACGTTTGTCTGTGACTTGTGACAGGTCGGTAGTTTCCTCCGGGTACTTCGTTTTCTTCCACCAATAAAACTGATCGCAACGATATAACTGAAATATTGTTGAAAGTGTCGTTAAATACTATATATCATAACCCTAACCCCCTGGAGCGAGCATCTTTTATGGATTGCATCATTACGAAGTATGTTTTCCGTTTATGGATCCCGTACAAGTAACACAATACGTACACAACCAACTACTATTTTCCTAGTAATACACATTAAAAAATAACACATATTTACCAAACTTTTCTTTTTATAGGCTCAAAATTAAACGGCACACGAAAAGACATTCAATTATACAACACTCTTGTAAACCTAAGAAAATTTAGTCCATTCGACATCCTTCCAATTGTTGAAAATATTGTCTGCAAAGCCTGTTCGAAATATACAAATAAAAGGAGACGTCGAGCGTGCAAGAATGAATTTTGTTTGTCATCCAATAAGACTGCTGTAACCTCTGGTTCTCTTATTGAAGCAACGATAGAAAAATATGTATCTATTGTAAAAACTTATGAAATACAGATAGTAACATCAGCTGGTCCTGCATGGATAATACCTATAATAGCAGATATGATGTGCAAATTTTGCAAAGAAATAAGAAATCAGAAAATACGTCAGAAGTGTGTAGAGAAATACTGTTTAATATCAGTTCAACGTTCTCCGGTTGAAGAAAAAAATGTCCCACAGTGACATTCATATTGTACAAAAACTTAAGCTCAATTTGAATTTGACTCAGGAATATGAGTTTTACTTCAAAAATACAAATATTGTTTGCCCTACCCTAGCAAGCCTGTTTATACATTTGGATTTAACACATTTCAGAATTGTCTATTTCATATTATCAAAACAGTGTCAGTTTCTTCGCATCAAAATATTTCAGAATATTTTATTTTTAATTTCAAGTTCAAGTACTTGTAATATATATCTAATACTACCATTTCAGTGTTATATTTCAATAATAAAAACATGTTGTTTGCTTGTTTCCTGTTAGTTTTGTCACTGTTGTATTGTAATACAGGGTTTAATACAATAAATCTATTTCTATGAAATTATTCTTTTCACTTTAATAAAATAAAAGATGTGAATCCTGAAAATATTAAAATGTAAAAATATGTTTTGTTTTGTTTTTATTTATTTTTCCGGTTGTTTGAACAATTTTGCTTTTTGACAGTTGTGTTTGGCCATGAACTAAGTACATACAGAGGTTATATTCCTATAGAGGGATCATCGTGGTCGTGATCGTATGGTAGTTGGATTTACAACTACCTAGGTAATCAGTACTTATTACCTCCAGGTTTGTGAATTCGAATCCCGCTCAGGCGAGGTGTACTTGATACAGCATTATGTGATAAAGTTACGGCATGTCGGTGGTTTTCTCCAGGTATTCCGGTTTCCCTCACCAATAAAACTTACCGCCACGATATCAATGAAATATTGTTGAAAGCGGCGTTAAACACCACAAATCAAACCCTATGTTACTATAGACCAAGACTTGAGGTAGGTGAGGGATATCTTAAGCGATAAATGGCGATGCCATCACAAATGTTTCTCCCATTTGATTGGTTTGTGTTGATTGATTGTTATTGTGAAGTATTTAAGTGATATCCATGAGTGCAACACAACCTATAAACCGAAAAAAATCACTTATGTAAGTAAGCATGACACCTGTGTGAACTCAATAAGTTGATATTTTGGTTAACATGAGGACAACGGGAGTCACCCAAAATTGGACAGGTGATGGAATATTTTTCATTGTAACGGACAACAAACAAGCTCCCCGAGTGAACTGTTTTTCAGTAAAAGTTGTTGCAAACAAGGAGATTTAAATGTCCATAGCACCATTTAGCATCTTTAGTACCCTTTTCAGCGGGATTGTACCTGTATATGATTGTTTATGTGATAAGAAATATATATTGATTGATTGATTATTGCGTAACGTCCAGCGAGCAGTATTTTAGCTATATTCCGAGCGAGAACAAGTTCATTAATGTATGAAAACTATATAGAAATGAGGGAATTATTGGCTCAACAGTATCAACGACTATAGACTGCCGATGAAAACGTATGGAGAGTTAGGTAGGGACGAACAATTTAGTCGTTGGTAGTGGCTACAATGCGCATGCTCTTTTTCGAAATCTACAGAAGAGCTCATTAGAGTGCAAGGAACATGTCACTCTGCAACCGTTTTACCCATTATGGTGACGCACTGAGTCATGGGAATCCTCACCAGTACCAATGCAAATATATAAGGTGTATACAAATAAGTTAATAATTTGCCTATACCAGATGTTGTGTATTGTATCAACTGCATCACTGCTTGTTAGACACAGGAAACTCGACATGATCTAGACATTTACTTCCTTCGTCATTCTATCCCCTTGGCATACATGTATCTATTATTATCTTTATTAATGTCAACAATATGTCACAAACTAATTCCTAGTAATTAACCATAAAAATAGATACACAGTGATGGTTTTCTACGTCTTATCAAACTCAATAACACGAAACATGCTTTCTGTTCAAATCATAATACGCAATGCAAGAAGACCAAAAAGAGAGAAACTGATGGAAATATTTCTTTTCCTGTAATAAGCACAACATATGTGACGGGATATTTCTATGTACTTGTTTGATGTTTTGACCCCTTGTACACTGTATAGTGTCTGGGGATAATAAAGTATTTGTTTGTTTGTTTGTTTTTTTGATAAAACCGATTTGTTAATTCCCAATCCTCTTCTCTTTACAACTAGCTCTTCAGCAGTCAAAAAATGATTAAGAAAAACCATTAATCAAATGACGTGAACATAGACATGAAGAGAACAACAGCATAGTTTGTCATTACACCCTGTTAACAGATCATGCTAAGAAGTTAAAATCTATTATTTGAAACTATTGTTTGAAGGATGAAAAGACCGTGTCATACTACACATAATTAGAACAGCAAATTATTCTTAAGCGTAAATATCAATATACATTTTCGATGAAAGACAATTTTAATTTTATAAATTTTTGACACACAATAACATTAAATATAATTTAAGGCAAAACCAAACATGCAAAAAACTGTTATTATGACGTCAATGTTGTTGATAGATCACAAAGAAAGGATCGCTACCTAATAAAATTAGATCATAGCGTTTTTATAATAACGCTGTTTACCCGGTGGGGAGGTTTGGGCCCATACAATTAATTTATAACTCGCTACTTTTGATTGAAGTGACTCTACCAAGACTGGAAAGTAAGCGACCATGGACATCGGTGTTAGGGGTATCGGTTTTACTCCTTTCTACAATTTTAATTTTTGAATTTTGAATTGTTACAGTGAGGTGTTTTTAAAGATACAACGAACATCTAATTATAATAACACATATGTACAATTTATGTAAATTGAGATGTTCACACTATACATTTATATATTTATATTTATGTAACTTAGAAATAGATCATTAGTTTCAATGATGTATTACTATTTATTTCTTTAAAATTAACATATTTTGTTACAAATAATGTCTCCTTCGATCCTTAACGAACAAGGTTATTTGTAGGTTCGGTTGGTACGACATACAATTCTTGGAATAAAACAATGATATAATACAGGAAAACTCCCATGTAGTAATTAGTCATTATTTTAAGTGGGCCCGATAGGAACGTGTCATATGCTCATAATGAAATATTTATCATCTTTAGTGGTTTTAACATTATTACGAGTGATAATACAATGTTATAGTCAGCTAGCACGGTTTCATTAATAAGGTTGGAATTGACAAATATCTCCGTTTTCAATGGGTAAAATTAAAATGCAAATGATATGGCTCCGTATTAATGCTCAATTTCAATTAGTTCGATAATTGAAATATAATCCATTCCTGGTTTCCATTCATTGACTGAAATATTCAAAGTTTACTTCCGATTTTATGTAAAACAAAAGAATAACGACGTGGAACAAATGTAAGAATGATTTTATCTGTGTCGCCTCCACTGATGCAATTTTTAGCAAAACCTGTGTACATAATTATAGGTATGCAGTTGTCCAACATAACACGGACAGGGGTGTCACTACATGTACCTCCGTATTGGAGCCGTGGCATACCATATCTCCCAGAGAAAGGTGCCACGATTTCGTTGTTTTGTGGTGTATACTGAAAATTAACATAAATAAACTTACCATTTAATTCACGATGTTGGAATTTCGACAAGGATTGTAAGGTTTGCCTTATGTAGAATAAAGATAACAATATCATTATTGCTACTCTCACTTCTCTTTTCATTTCAAATCAGATTGAAACCGTTGATAACGAGAATATCTGCGCGATTGCACTGTCCAAAATCTAAGGAAAAACATGCAGATGTGTTGTACACTACGATTTATTCATTGATTGTGCACGGTGTAAAATAGATGTATTTGTTTGAGTTCAATCCCGGTTTTGAGTAGGTTCGTGTTTGTTGATCCTTAGTTTTCTGTGCAGTGTTTTGTAGATCGTTGTTTGTCCTTTTGTTCTTTTCTTGTGGTCAATGTATTGTTTGTTCTTCTTTGATTTAGAATAATTGTGTGTGTTTGTTTCATCCAGCTCCAGAAAAAACCCATAGGAATACTTCGCACCATTAGCATTGCTTCGTGTGTCCTGGCATTATTTGAAATTCTGAGCCCCACGAATGTCCTAGGAAGCAGATATATGAGATAGTAGGTCCGCTGTTGAGTACAGACTATCTGAAAAGGGTGTACGTAGGTTCTACGGAACGAATCAAATTTGTAGCTCGTCCATAAGACAGAACGTAAATAAATGCATAATCTTTGGGGAACACCATGCTCCTTAAACGTAATATTCAGCTATGTAGAACTTCTAATGAACCTTACTTTGTGAGGAGTGGTTGTTGGTGTCATGTTTCAATGAGAAAATTTTCTACCCTATCCCATAGTTGCATTTTAGCTACATGACTAATACGAAAAAAGTTGAAGATACCAAAGGGGTAATCTTAAGCGTAAATTGAAGGACAGACATTGGACCAAAAAATTGTAGAAAAGACCAAGCAATGGTCGACATAACACGACACAAAGCAACGGGGTTGAACTCGGGTGCACTCGTCGTCGTGTATGTAGCTGCTGTGGTTGGACTGTTCAATTAACTTTAACTAACAATCAATTTAATATGCATATACGATGGGCTAACATTTCCGGAGTATTTGAAACCTCCGGAATAAAATTCACGGTAGTATTTGTGCGTTCCAAATTGAAGGACTGCCAAATTAATTTTACTTGAATAGCTAAAATGAAACCAGTAAAGGGTAAGTAGAGAATACAGCAATACAACAGTTTGATGGAAGACACTTGCATGTATGCTTCATTTCACGGACAGAGGGAGATTAGGCCCATGTAGCAAAGTTTTGCCCCCGCCACGTTTTATGGAATGCAAGTGATTGGTGACGTATATGTGTGTTATGGTTTTGCATCGGTTTTTACGATTTTTCTATTGAATTTTTTGACTGTTCTGATCACGTGGTATTTTTGCTTATGCATAAAAAAAATATAATGGAGACATATTTATGCATCTTATATTTTATTCATAAAGGACCAACTCTGATTTAATGTTTAATATTCCCTATATTGGCTTCACAATTCATTTCTAATTGTGAGAACCTATGTTGAAATTGGACCAATTGTGTCTGGATTATGCAGCCCAATATCAAATAAGTTTCACATTCCATTAGAATATGTTTAAGCGTTTATCTGATGGTCAAGATGGACATATACGCATACTTTCTACATATTTTGTTGTTTTGTCACACAAAGTATTTTGGGTAGTACATCTTCATGATATATGATTAATTTCGGTCATACATGTTTGTTATTCATTTCATATGTTGAGATGTAATTGAACTGACAATTCCGTCACCCGGGTGTCTGTTTCGGCGCCATGTAGATGGAAGTTTAGTGAAATATTTTAGCCTCTTGTCTCCGGATAATTGAAACCGCAATGATGGTGATAATGATTGGTACTTGAACAACCAATATTTATTCACTCCCGATTTTTTGGTGGGTTCAGTGTATCTACGTTTGAAATTCCGTGTTGAGAGACTCGTTACGATGTCCACATAAAAACGATGTTCGATTCGACATCCAGTTGTATGTAGGAGGGCTCATGTCTTATTTATGTTATTTGTGTTTGCTGGCGTATAATACATATGGTGTACAACACATATTGTGTTGTGTTTTTGTTTTGTTTTTCTTCGTCTTGTGTACCATATGTTGCCAGTTTCTCTGGATTGTCAATTTGGATTGCGCCTTAGATATTCTCTAAAGTTTATTTAAAAAGAAATACATCAATAACTTCCAATGCATGTCATAATGTACCTAATTGATTTTTCATTTTTTTTTTATAGGATTCAAATTGAAACGAAGACAAAAAGAAGTTCGATTAGATATCGCTGTGGCAGACCTTGGTAAATTCAGAATGCCCGTTATAATGGCAGTAGTTACTGATATGTTATGCAAATCCTGTTCAAAGCATTCAAAAATAAGAAAGCAAAAAAACTGCACACAGAAATATTGTGTTCGTTCTAGTCCTAGTAGGGTTGATCGACTTCGCTCTGGTCGTATTATAAAGGACACAATTCAAAAATACGTCTCCAGTGTTGGAACGAAAGGGTCCATCGATGATCCTGAGAGAGTCATTCCAATTATATCGAAAGTTATGTGCAAAGTGTGCAGCAATATAAAAGACACGAAAAACCGTGAAGACTGTAAAAAGAAATATTGTTTGATATCCAAATCGTTCAGTGTTAAATCGCCTGAAAAAAATGGAACAATCACATCGGAAAGCGTTAAATCACCCGGGACAAACAACTCTAGCAAACTGCAAAGTGTAATATCGCCAGACGTAAATAACTCAACCAAACCGGAAACTGCAAGCATAAACAGTTCAGTCATACCAGCCAGTGCTACGTCGCTCAACAAAAAGAACACAAGGCGACCATCGCGTTTTCGTGTGAAAGAGAGGAGAAAGTTAAGTGCAAAAGATATTAAAAGAAAAGAAAACAGTGTTTGACTATCGCTGTCCCTTGAATTTCAAAACGAAAAATTCTAAATCTTATTGCAGAAATATCTAAATATTTTCACTTTAAAGTGCTTAAAGATATATATAGGTTCAAAATCTGTCAGATTCTCAATCTATATCCAGTTCCTAATCTGTGTGCTGCTCTGGTAGGTTAACTCATGTTTTCGTCAGTTAGATGATACAATCTTGGTTTACACATTTCACGTGTTCAAACTTCAATATCAGATTAACATGTTTATATATATATATATACTATTATGCAGAATCAATTTTTATAATATATCATAATCGCACATTTTAATGATATAATATCGTCATGAATGGGGTATATATGTCTCCATTGTAATGAGACTTGAAGAAGCAAGACTAGTGAGTGCCATTTTGCGTAAAATACATCCAATATAGATACCGTATATATTAATTGAGTGTATCCCATGTCCGTTTTGTGTTGAATTGTATTGGTGCTATTCTTAAAACTGTTGAAAAACTAAATTTAATAAAGACGTACAAACCCAATTGAGAGCACATGACGCGTTTCTTGACAATGTTAAATAATAAACATAATGCAAAATGTATTTTCTGTCCTTCTTCAATTTACGGCTTCTGATTACCTCTTAGAGAATGTCATCTTTTCAGTAATTATATAGTAACTGGGTTTACATATATCTATGTTCAGCACAACTAAAGTTATGACTTTGCCTTTCGCATTTTCTGAGGTGTAGTCGATACATTATTATGTGATATAAAGTTTATCGGTGACTTCTGACAGGCTTGTGGTTTTCTCTTGGTACTCCCGCCCGTTTCCACTACTAATAAAACTGACCGCCACGATATTACCGATATATTGTTGAAAGTGTCGTTAAGCACATATCCCTCAATAGTTCTTGATTTATTATTGGTAGATGGGAATCATAGACTAGCCTTGCTTCCTTTGATAGTTGGTATACGGAATTTCATGACAGATAACAGATGCACAAAAATGACAATTAACGGAAGCAAGTTATGCAATTTTTGCAAAGTCTGTTCCTGTTCCTGTTTTGATATATTAATGTGGTATTTGCATTTTAAATATGTATTTCAAAATATGTATCATATGTTACCATTTTTTTTCTTTATAAAACCGAAAGCTATGTTGAGTGTATAAGTCTACAAATTAAAGCAAACCGGACCGGAACAGAGTAGAGACTTCGCTGACAGTATATTAATAACTAGAAGACAAACGGAAGCATATTTCAGACTAGAACAAATTATGTCTCTTTCGAGCTACAACTTCCAAATCAAAGCGATTCACGAATCCATCATTATAATGTAATAGCATATATATGACATAATAATAGTTAAATACAACCAAACCTGCCCAAGTGGTCACTCTTGTCTTGCCATAGAAACTTTCTTATGAATTTAACCTTTTTTGAGAGGTTACCGGGTCTTATCAGGCCACTTTTCGCTGTCCTAATAAGTGACTAATTAATACTGTTGTGACTGTACATACAACATATTTGACGCATCGAAGCCAATGGTAAAGTAAACATGATCAGTTTTATTTTAAACCGTTAGAATCTGTCCTTAAATAAGAGATGGAAAACCAAAATTTGTGCAATCTAATGTTTTAGGGGAATCTCCACATCCTGGTATGTATATTCAAAAACAATTTGGAAAATGATTGGACTTCTGGTTTCCGTCACAATCAAAGAACATACAATTTAGGATTTGATATAGATTTAGGACAGGTCATAGTTTGGAGTGTTACATATAAATATGATTTATGATATTAAATGTGATTATATGCTTCACAATATTTATTGTTGTTATTGCTTTTTAATGAGATGTATTGAATTACATTTTAATTTGTGTTTTTGTCAGTAAGCATAATCATTGCAAAGTTTGAAAATAAACAGATTGCAGAATGTGTCGAATTTACATATCATATGATCCATATTTGTAATTGCAGAATGCTGAAGTTATTATTTAACTTTGTTGTGGTGCTGATATAATATCAAGTAATTAACAACTCGATTACATATAACAGTTACATACAATGAGTTACATACAACGGTCTAAAATAAAACCGTAATAAATATCTAACTCAAGTGATACGACGTGTTTCCGGAACAACCCGCATCAGACACACTCATAGTCAAAAGACAGGAAAGCCAAATAATTGAATATCCATTGGAGCAAGTAAAGCAAATGACCCAAACAAGACAGCCAAACACGGCAATAGTCACCCACGCCCGAGGGAAACTCCATGGTACAATCAACATTTTGCAAAAAGCTATGCTAATCTACAATAGACTAGTTAGTATGATTGTTTTTATTCTTTGGGAGCAGGTAAACCAAAAGGTCTAAATAGGATATCTAACGTCGACTAATGTTGCCCGTGCGAGATTAATTATTTATTTTGAAAAGAATATACAAAATTCATCGGAATATAACGCAGCCATTGTCTGCTTGCTCTTTGTAATCATTTGCTATGCCACTAAAACCTTAGTTATCTGTGTAGTGTTTTGTGTAATAATGAATGGTTTGCCTTTTCTACATTTCCTTCTCGCTATTATTGTCCTGAATATGCATGTACTATTTGCTGCTGCAATCTAAGCAACAATCAATCAATAAATCATTTGGACATTTTATAATTTGTCTACCCTTCTTTGATGGACATTTTATAATTTGTCTATCCTTCTTTGATGGACATTTTATAATTTATCTATCCTTCTTTGATGGACATTTTATAATTTGTCTACCCTTCTTTGATGAACATTTTATAATTTGTCTACCCTTCTTTGATGGACATTTTATAATTTGTCTACCCTTCTTTGATGGACATTTTATAATTTGTACCCTTCTTTGATGAACATTTTATAATTTGTCTACCCTTCTTTGATGAACATTTTATAATTTGTCTACCCTTCTTTGATGGACATTTTATAATTTGTCTACCCTTCCTTCATGGACATTTTATAATTTGTCTACCCTTCTTTGATGAACATTTTATAATTTGTCTACCCTTCTTTGATGAACATTTTATAATTTGTCTACCCTTCTTTGATGAACATTTTATAATTTGTCTACCCTTCTTTGATGGACATTTTATAATTTGTCTACCCTTCTTTGATGAACATTTTATAATTTGTCTACCCTTCTTTGATGAACATTTTATAATTTGTCTACCCTTCTTTGATGGACATTTTATAATTTGTCTACCCTTCTTTGATGAACATTTTATAATTTGTCTACCCTTCTTTGATGGACATTTTATAATTTGTCTACCCTTCTTTGATGGACATTTTATAATTTGTCTACCCTTCTTTGATGAACATTTTATAATTTGTCTACCCTTCTTTGATGAACATTTTATAATTTGTCTACCCTTCTTTGATGAACATTTTATAATTTGTCTACCCTTCTTTGATTTAGGTTTACCCGTTTGGTATTTTTAAGTTTTTCTTGAAAAAAAATGAAATCAACAAATAAGATTTGATCAAAATATCTGTTTTTACAGTTTGGTTTTGTCATTGTCACATTACCATTCGAACTTCTTAAAAAATTAATGACGAATCTGCCATAACCCCAAGCTAAGAGATGAAGAGAAGCCAATTAAAACAATATCAAATTGTTCCAATGGTAAAAAAGCAATCCATTTTTCCGCAGTGTGACAGTACTGAAAACTGAAGCAGAGTAATTCCTAAATGGAATTCACAACATGATAATACACGTTCGAGTAATCAGTTGCGCACTACGTCATAGCGGGTGAAGAAATTTGAGAAATTGCTAAAATTGTAATTAACTTAAATTCTCTTCAAATTTAATAAATGTATTGTACAAATTGCATTAATATTGAGGGATATTTTCCCTGAGATGTATCTCAAATGGCACGAGCTGCTTGAAAATGTTCTGACGGTGTGGTATTTTTTGCTTTTGTTTTTTGTTTGTTTGTTTGTTTGTTTGTTTGTTTTGTTTTTTGTTGTTGTTGCTTTTTTATTTATTTATGTATTTATTATTTTTGTTTGTTTTTTTCCTTTATTTTATTAATACACAAAAAACCTCACGAGTAGCGAATATTTTCCTCTCAATCTCGTGAACATTAAATCTTACCAGAACTAACACTATGATTTCAACAAACAAGTTTAACACAAATAATACAATAATCTACGTTTTGCTTCTGTTCACATGCAGAATTTTAATCATCTTGATGCAAATATTAAAATAAAATAAAAAAGTTAATAACTTCACAGCAAAGATGATGGAATGGCATTAGCAATCTTCTGTCTTAAATATTAAATTACACTGCTGCACATAATTGTATTAGAAAGGGAGAGAAAGATTGAATAGGAATTGAATTGTTACACACAAATATAAAAATGGATAAAAAAAAATAAAAAACAGAAAAAGAAAAAATTAAATGAAAATGAAAAACTCACAAATAAACAAAAAAGTAAACAAGATTAAAAAAATAAAAATAGAAAAATAAACAGGTACTAAAATGAAAAACAAAAAAAATACCACACTGTAGGAACAGTTCCAAAATACAATTAATTTTTTTCCTTCATCTTTCATTTTTTTTTCTTATAAGGAAACTCTTTAAACCAGATACCATCATGCTTAAGCTGATGAATATGATAGCATTATTACCCTGCTTTCACGAGAATTTGATTAAACGCTGCACGTACAATTAAATTGCTTTTATAATTCTCTCCATTTTTATGCCTAAATGTATCACAGCAAGAGGTAAAAATATAACCGAGTTTCTATAGCAATATTGTTAATTAAGAAACAATATATTAAACGAGATTCGGTGCAAACATGTCACATTCATCAATCCATTGTCAATAAAACTATTTGATTATTGAAAATAAAGTGAACACAGACAACCAGCCGAGTTACTGAAAATCTAGCAAAAACAAAATGACAAAAGTTTCGATATGCAACCAAAATAAATCATCACTCTTTACCAAAACGCTGTTCGCTCAGTATTATGTGTGGGTAGGGTTATGGTTAGGGAATAGTGTTTATTGCTACTTTTAACAATATTTGAGTTATATCGTGACGGTCAGATTTACTGGCGGAGGAAACCAGAGTACGCGGTGAAAACCACCAACCTCCATCAAGTCACTGACAAACTTTACCACATAATGTTGAATCGAGTAGACCTCGCAATGAGCGAGATCCGAACTCAAAACGTTAGTGGTGATATGCACTGATTGCATAGGTAGTTATAAATCCAACTACCAGACGATCACGACCACGACATGTTGCTCATATGTGAAAGACATTTGCATGACTGCATTATTTCAATGAGAGGAGAAACTTTGGCCCATACAAATAGCTTAACCACACTATTTTTTTATATTGAAAGTTCAGTACCACACCAGGAAAGCAAGCGGCCATGTGTATTAGAGGTATTGCTTTTGTCTTTGCTTCTGCAAGTTTACTATCAGATTTGGTAACTGTTCTGACGGTTTGGTATTATTTGTTTTTCATTTTATTTTTGATTGTATGAAATTGAATAATTCCTATGTAAAATACCAATGACAATTGTCCAAATTGCTTTACATATACATATACAAATCATAAAAATCTGCATTTTCCTTTCCCAAATCTCAAATTACTATTCATTTTTTAAAAGTAATACGATATTTTCAGAATTGTTGATTAATATCAAAAATACTTTGACAGTAGATTTGATAATAGTAATGGTCGAAAATACAACCTACCACAACAACGCAAAATATTGTGACGTTAATCTTCGTTATGTGATCGCAAACCTACGCTGTCGATATCTAGATCTCCAAAGACTACCAGAAATAACTAAATAGCAATAAATTAGTAGAATATGGTGGCTTTGTATCATATATTATATATATAAAATTGTTTTTGACATTTGCTTCACTGGGCTTGGTACTGCTTTGACAACTATTTTATTTATTTTGTTCCAGTATTGTTATAAATACTGTTATAGTGACAGCCGGAACCTTTGAGCCGTAATGAAAACGGGAGGTTTGGCGCTTTACAATCTGATTCAACCCACCATTTCCTTAGAAATGCCTGTACCAAGTCAGGGTCATTACGGTTTTCACAGTTTTCCGGTTGTTGACTGATTTTGTCTGTTTATATACTTATGAGCTTTGACTTTCCCTTTGTTAGATTGTTCGGAGTTCGGTAATTTTGTTATTACCCTTATATTCTCAGTTATAATTAGCAAATAGTTATACACATACAAACAACATTTTTTCAATGAAAATTAATATACCAAAATACGACTGACGTGTATTTGGGACATTCAAAATAAGATAAGCATATTTCGATTTTTAAAAATCTTGAAATATTGACTTTCTAACATCTTGAGGTCAACGTCGCAAGTATAATCCACGTCTATGTGTTATGCCTACTCTTGTTGGATCGATATCAACACATTTTCATGTGGTCTACCTATGCTACCACTACTAACCACCTTTTTCCAAAGCATACATATCCCAACGCTTTGCCAACTGCTACTCTTCCAGATCAACTCGAAGTTTAAACAAACAATGCTAATAACACACTTTTTGCAAGCATGGGAAGTGTGACAGAAGCCAGTTCGGCTTACATGGAAAACAATCAACTTTTCGTCTGCATGATTGAATCAACTGTTTCTTGCTGAGTTCCAAATTTATACCAACTTTATTACTCTGGAACTTTTGTATGTTTCGCTTCGAAAAGCAATATCCTGACAGGTATATACAAAATAAAAACTGTCTAGGATGAAGATAAATAGTTCTTTGAAGCCTGAAAATATTACAATGTCTGTGACCGCACGTACAATGGACATTAAACACACCAAAAGGTTCTAATGATGCTAATTTGAATTCGAATACACGTGACAACACCTTTTTATCAATTATTAACGGATTCTTTGTGATAATAAAATGTTGTCATCATGCAGTGGAAATTGTGAAAATCAAGAGTTCAGCATCCGCCGTGATAACTGAGCTAACTAATATTCCTAACTAATAAAACAGGTGCTATGCTATAGCATTATTTACGACAGCACTATCTTATTTATTCACATGATAAGGTTATTGCTAGATCAGTTTTCAGAAACGAAAACAACGGCAACCGTATGGCAAAGAATTGTCAACGAACAGGCATGTTGTCTTGTCAGTATTTGCTCGGAATATATATATTATCATACTGCATATCTTTGATCTCACCCAAGTACGTACGTGTGTCTCAATCTTTAGTTTTCTGATTAGTGTTTTGAGGAAATTTCTTCATCTTTTTTCTCTTTTATTTTGGTCATTGCATTGTCTGTTCTTTTTCGATATATTGCTTTTAATTACCCTGTTTGTATCCTTAATCTTGAGGTGTAAAATCATATATAGCTTTCATTCAATAGTTGAAGTAGGTGTCTGTCATTAGTATTATTTTCATGGCCATCGTAGTCGTGATCGTATGATAGTTGGACTTGCAACTACCTATGCAATCATTGCCTGTCACCACTAAAGTTATGGGTTCAAATCCCGCTCATGACGAGGTGTACTTGATACAACATTATGTGATAAAGTTTGTCAGTGACTTGCGGCAGGTCGATGGTTTTCTCAAGGTATTCTGATTGCCTCCACCAATAAAGCTGATAACCAAGATATAGCTGAAATAATGTTGAAAGTGGCGTTAAACACCATAACCCTAACTATTGTGTTTTCCTGATAAACAATACTATGTGTTTTCCTGTACAGTTATAGAAATCTTAGACATAATTATCTCACTCTCTCACCATTTGTTTCCTATTTAAATCCACAATTTGTGCAAGCTATAGATTTTAGATCAAATATTCGCTGTAGTATAAAAACAAATCCATTTAGAAAAGTAACTGCTATTTAAAGCTTAAACTTCCGTGTTGTTCAATTGCGTAGATTCAAATATCTAATACTGAATTCCATAAAGATTAAAAAAAACAGATAGCAGAGAACATTGCAATTCTTTGTTTTTATTTGTTGGTTGTAGGTAATATTGAAAAAATATAATACAACATGATTACATATTGGGAAGGAGAAGCAAATTAATCTGTAAATAATTAGCTTTTTAAGAAAAGAAAGTCTGGATTTCTCACTCTAAAAGACTTTTAAATTATGTGTCTTTCAAATATTTTGGCATTGAGTGTACATGATGACGACTATTCCAGGAACGCGTTGTGAGCACTAAATTTAATATCTATATTTTTATTTAAACAGTGATGGTCAATAATATCACCAGTAGACTCATTATTTTGGTAGTGATGATACTTGCAGCTTACTTTCTTTTAAAATATCCTTGTTATTTATTTTTGGAGGCTTACCTTCTTTGTTGATAATTACTGTCTAATTTGTTATTTTCAATTGTACTCATAGGAATAACGCATTCATTGCGAAAAAAAAAACATATTTATTGATAGCAAGTACAATGCAACAGTGAAACATTAATAGTAAACCACAAACGTGTATTATTATCTTTCTTGATACAGGTTAGAACAATTGAGCCCATGTGTTCGGTTACTGATTCCCATTGGTTGCGAGTCATTGGTACGTGTCCCAAAGTCACAACAACGTGCAACGTTTGCAGTGGATTTGCCGGCTCTAATAATAATGTGATGAATCTGTGAAAACAATGCTGTAGAGTAAGACTTACAGATAGATTAATTGAAATGTACATGTATTAAGAAATTAATAATTATAAAAATAAAGTAAATTTTGGAAACGTAGATATCTAATTTAGTAGCGCACCGCGTTTTTGAAATAGCATCATCAGGTACGCTAATTGTCAAAAGATTGGAAAGTCATATAATTTAACAAAACTTTGGGAGTAAATAAACCAGGGTAGACAAAACCACGCTAAAATTTCCTTTACATGAGAGAAATGATAACATATTTTGGCTGTCTTTGAAATACATTTAATATTGTTTATACATTACTTATATGAAATGGCCAATATTAATCACTCACTACGTTTTGAGGGTTAGGGTTATGGTGTTTAACGCCACTTTCAACAATATTTCAGTTATATTGTGGCGGTCAGTTTTATTGGTGGGACAACGTTTTGATTTGTTAGTACTTCGGAGAATGATGTCTAAATAAATTTCAACACTCATCAATTAATATGACCATGAATTTTATCAATTTCTAAAATTGGTAGAAAATCAACACTAAAAGTTCTGTCAACTCATCATCTTAACAGACGCTATTGTTATTTACGCTAAAAGACTTGAATTTGTAATTCCCCCCAAGTACACCAGAAAACAATCAACTGTTATAACTTAAGCTAAATCCAATAAATGTCAAGAAAATAAGACGACAATTTAATCCCGATTAGTAATTTGTTTGAACTTGATTTGTATTCACCAGACATGACATAAATTTGTATTTGAATTATTATAATGAGGACATTGACTCTTCCTGACATTTACAGCTATACCTAACCCTTTCCTAGTTTGTGTTCGCTTGATGTGCTTCTGAATCTATTCAAAGTTATTGAATGTATTATGTCTGCAGCTCAAAGTAATAGTTTTCCATCTATATATCATAATTAAAAATACATAATATACAATAAAAGTACATTGGCTGAAAAAAGAAAATTTATTTGTTCGAGATTTAAAAACAGATAGAAAAGAGAGACTTTGGCGAATCTCTGGTGAGTTTGACTAGCATATTTCGCAGCAAGTGAAAATACATTTTATTTTTACCGATATTGTGCGTATATTTAGTTGATTCTGCAATGTCAAAAAGTCCAAAACAACAGGATATCAAATAAAGCAGAAACAAGCATCGTTTCAATTATGTCCTCTGTCACGTTTGTGCTATGCCGTTTCTTACATTTCGCGCTAAATGGATCAGGTACCAGAAGGTTGCTATTTATAAACTAGACGAATAAAGCAAACACAATATTCGTATACTCTATGTCTTAGTACATCAAATATAATAATTGCAGGATACAATCCCTTAATCATATATAAGAAAGGAATGTTTCGCAATTAATTTCCTAGCAGTAATTCATTTGATCCACTTTATATTATTTATTCAGTTCTTGTATTTTTCTATTTCTCACTGTTCCATAAATAAAAGTGTTCATTTATCCGACTTGCATGTAGGGTGATCATGTTCTACAAATGCTAATAACAAAATACTCGACATAAACAACTAGCGTCCTTAAGGAAGCATAATGTGTATATTTCCAAGATTTTTCCCAGGAATGTAAGAAAACATATTCAACGAAAATGCGCACTTGTACGTAGATTTGATGACATTCGTATTAACTCTAATCAACGTTGTCAACATCGAAACATTTATATCTACCCTGTCTTGCATGTTAACATCTTCAAAATAACGGCGATGGGATGTGTTTTCAAATTTAGTGGCAATTTCAAAATACACCCATTTCTCTTTTTAATAGTAACGATAAAATAGATAAGTACTGCAATTGGATGTGTGGGGACATAATGTATCATTTTTATTTTGGCTAGACAAAATTTAAGTTCCTTACAATAAAACGTTCGTCAAATCGTTGAAATTTCAATTGCAACGTATTGTACTCCACCCATGGCTGATTTGATTCGTCATTGCTATGAATATCAATTTATGGCTAGTCTAAAAAAAAACCTGCTATAGGCACACACTGTTTATTCAACAATAATTACGTGTACCTAGACGATATCTCAACTGGGAGCAATTTTCATGCTTTTTGTAAAACAAATTTATCTCATGGAACATGTTTTTGACTTAGACATAAACAAATGGAAGATGAATTTAACTCGCATGTTAACGTTGGTTCGATTTGTCTATTCTTCGATTCACAGCTTCTAGTTGCCCCTCTGGTATATTAAAACCAGTTCACACCCGAATTTTAGTGGGGTTCGCGTTAGTCGATCTTTAGTTGTATGTGTATGTTTTGCAGATCGTTGTTTGTCCTTTTATACTTGTTCTTTTTGGCCATTGTGTTGTCTGTTCTTCTTCGATATACGGATTATGATTACCCGTCTGGTATATTCAAGCTGTTTTAAATAACAGTTATATCATGATAACGGAACAAAAATACACCAATAATTGTTTTTTTTCATAAATTATTGAAAACTTACCACCAGATATTGATTTAGATACAATTCAACGCATAGAAATCTGATAAAAAGGTATCTCCCCATGCATCCATGTTTCTTTGGCGATGTTATCAACATAGCAAAATGGATAAAGTCCGACACATCTGAACTTTAAAAAAAAAACGCAAAATCTTACTTAGCAACTATAGCTAATTCTTTGAGGCATGTTTTGTTTTGCTAAGATAGAGACAACTGGCTCATATAATTAGTAGGTCGTGCTAGCAACTAAATCAGTCAATTTACATTTTCATTCCATATTATTACTATTCTATGTTTAGTATTTAAAGTCAGCAAATTACCTATTTATTCAGGTCTCCCACGAAGACCATTGTTTTCAGCTATATCATGGTAAGAACAAGTTAATTTTCAATGAGATGATGATGAGGTCCACTTTGTTCTAGGCCAAAACGCCGAGTTGGATTTTTATAGTGCTAGCTCACTGAAACAACAGTCGGCGGGTAGACATGTCACTCCACTTGGACACATTATTCTGATTCCGAGCAAATCAATCTTTGCTCTCTCTCCTTAATGCTGCGTGCTTAGCGGAGAAGCAACAGATGCCAATTTTATAGTCTTTGGTTTGACCCGACCGGGGTTCGAACTCACGATCTACCGCACTCGAGGCGATAACGCTAACCATTACGCCACCGATGCGTGTTTTTCTTATATGTATGTGACTAATTGATAATATATCTGTTAGAAGTAGCAATCCTACGAGTAATGATCTTCAATCAACAAATGCAACCCTATTAGTTAGCAATCAATTACTTACAAACTTTCACTTAGCCTACTATCGTGGCTATTCGTGTTAATGTTGTCGTTGATATTGGTGCTAGTGTGCAGTAAATTTAAGCGAAGATCAATCAATGCAGGTGTTTTATTATTTATTTGATTATAATTGTCTTGCAGTTGGAGGTCCGGTCCTAGTATTTTCCTAACTACGAGCATTCATTGACCTGCTATCGTTGAGTTTTGTGATAGTGTTTGAACTTTATATGATTGAAGCAAATCAATGCAGATGTTTTATTATGTGTTATATCGGTGTTGTTTTTGGCGATCCTAGCAGTCTATTAACAACGAGCATTCATTGACCCTACTATCGTACTGTTCATGTTTGTGTTGTCGTTGATATTTGTGTCAGACCTTTTCTAATTTACCCGAATCAGTGCGGGAGTTTCATTATTTGGTTATATCTGTATTGCCTATAACGCTCCTAATAATCTGTTAGCTATGTTCATTCATTGACCCTGCTATCGTACTGTTCCTGCTTACGTCAATGTCGATATTGTGATAGTGTGGTGTATTTTTGAATGGAAGCAAATCAGTGCATATTATTTTTTGTTCATTTATACCTGTACTGTCGCAAGAGATAATTATTACGATAGGTAGGTTTGGGATCACATTCACCGGTTTCACCCCGCCACGTATTGTGCATGTTCCATCGTCATGCGCCATAGTCTTTTTGTGTTCAATGATTTTAGGCGAGTGGGAATTAATTATTCACTGTTGATATTAAATGTTTTCTTTTATTGAAGACGATCCGCGGATAGCAAAACTGTTTCAACAACTTTATCAGGATCTTTTCTAATTACTTGCTGAATATGATTTTCAGTGTACGTGCATATATAGCATACTCTTTAGTGTGCACGTTAGAAAACCTTTCAGAGAGGGAATCGCACATGAAATAACAAAAACCACATAACATTATTTTATTTACGTGAATGCCACAAATACAGATATACTAGTGCTTAGTATGACTTGAATTATCGTCACTGAATGATGTAAGCGGTCCTATAGAATTAGATGGACAGGAATGTTGTCCTGAATTCTTTGTCTTGGCCCTCTATATTCAGCTGAAATGCTATAATGTATATCACACAGTTCATTGTTGGTCGTGGACAACCCAAATTGCCGCTTTAAAACATTAGATGAAAAACAGTAAATCCCACACTACCAAAACATTCCAAATCCAATCGAAAAATAACAGAAAGAGGCAAAATCCATACCCCGAATACATATGTATAACCGCTCACTTTCCTGGTCTGACACAGTCACTTCAATAAAAAGTGGCATGGTTTGACTACTTTCACCACAGGGAGGATTCTGTTTAAATAACACTTATTTGCATGTTAAAAATAAACAAGCAGAATTTTGCAGGATAAAAAATAAGTACAAAAAAAAATAAAAAAAATAAAAAAGCAAACAAGGTAGGGATTTTGACGTGTGTCGTTAATTTAAGCGGTTTCGTGACTATGTTAGACTACGTAAAATGTCTTTGAGATAATTGTTCCAATTTTATTTTTGTTCCAAAGCCAGTTTTTGGGCCCCGATGGCTCAATGAGTTAGGTATTTGGATTACCTAACAACTCATACAAACCTATCACCAATACGGCGTGGGTTCGCGCCCGGCTATGTAAATTACAAAAAGGTGCACTCGACTCGCAGCAGCAAGTGATAAAGCTTACCAGTTGCTTGCCCATGGTCGGTGGTTCTCTCCCTGTACTCCGGTTTCTTCCATCCCTAAAACTGGTCGCCATGATATAGCTGAAATATTATTGAAAGTGGCGTTAAACACCAAAAATCAATCAATCAACCAAAGCCAGTTTTATAAATGGTTATACGACATATATATTTATACGCTGTCTGCATTTAAAAGACCTCCTTTGTAGATATTGAAAATAAAGACTAGGCGCGTAGCTCCTACAAAGGGCTAAGCATTCCATCTCTACTCAATCTTATTTATGTATAAACTGTCAATACGGAGAGTTGTCAGTTATGTGTAAATAAGATGGATGTAGCTATGGACAGAAATATTAATGATAATTGTGAATATATGGCAAATATATTGTTTTCTGAGGGAAAATAAAGAAGCTCAAGTGGGAACCAATAAATGAAATCACTTTTTTTTCTCACGGTGGTATTGAGAAACAAACTGTTCTTGTCACTTGACAGAACCGCAATGCCTTCTTGCATCTTTCAGGTCCAGTTTTTTTGGCGAAAGACAGTTTTTGACTTGAAGGAACGCAGTTAACGAAAATCTGAAGAGATATAGGCTTTCATGGAACAATATTGAAACATTGACAAATCAGGCAACGCCAGTGATCAGGATAAATCAAAGAGAAGGGAATATATAGACAATATACGTACATTTGCTGAAAATAAAGAAAAAATGTTTCCATGAGCTTCAGAAACAGATAGAACAAGCCTTTGTCGAGATTTTCTGTCCCGTTTCGCAGCTTGTACTTCTACCGTTTCTTACCGTTGCTCGACATAAATCAGGTACAACGAAAGCTATAGCATGGTCAGTGATCGTACATAGCAAAAAATAACTATCCAGACAATGCAAAAATTAAAAATCTTTGAATCGCCCCGGAGGTTTCAAGCTTACAATATTTAGGTCAAAAGGTATCTAGACACCTTTCGTTTCGCAGCACAATTGATTTGCACTTACTTTTCAGTTTCAAATGTGAACATACACCTCTCAATCTATAAGGTAGCTCAAAGCAACACGTGGGACTAACGAAACATTACTGACCAATAGTAATAGACTGTCGTTTCTGACATCTTTCTCTGTTGTTTGAGGGGGCGATTCCTGTCAAGGCAAATATAGACTGTCTATATCTATTGTTCAGTAATTATGTGTAAGACTTGTCTGGTCTGACGTCATTGATCGACAATCCATAAAACTGCAAAAGAAACAATCATTTATGTTGTTATTGCAGCAGAAACACGGACTAGAAAACAATTGGAGTGCAATACTGTAAGCTTGGAATGGCCGGAATGATTCTGAAAATTAAAACTAAAATTGAAGAAACAGATCTTTGAATTATTTAAAAGCAAAAATATAATTTGATTCTTTCGTATAAATTATACGGATTTATTACCTTTCTGTGAGTTCAATATTTTTAATATTACATGTTGTAATATTAGTGGATACTGTCGGTCCATGTTGGTGTTGACATCCATCCCAACGATTCAAAAAAAATCTGTCTGTTGGTAAGCAATCATGCTAATATATACATACAATGTGGAAAATATACTTTAATGGTTAATGTACAGTTGTTGAGACAAACTAATATATTATAATCAACACGGTAATTATTATTTGTTTTTGAAACACTCGCTATAATTGGTTAATGCTTTAACAATTATTGTATGAAAAGGAATGCATAACATATATTTAATTTGGGGAAATTATATAATAAAATCAAAAACAAAAAATACCACACTGTCGGAAAACAATCCAAAATCAAATATCAAATCGCGGAAAGATGCAAAATCAATATCCATAAGACACATCTACATGCTCGTTTTCTTTCCTGGCTGAGGTGTACTCGATACAACATTATGTGATAAAGTTTGTCAGTGACTTGCAGTAGGTCGGTGGTTTTCTCCGGGTACTCCGATATAGCTGAAATATTGTTGAAAGTGGCGTTAGACACCACAACCCTAACTTTTCTGGTTTGTTACAGTGATTTGATGTAGTGGTCTGAATAAAAATGAAGTGTTTTCTATCGTTGCAAAATAATATGGATTTTGGATAGTTGCAAATTGAGTTTGGAGCTTAAATTCAGCAGACGTGAATATTGTCTTGATTGCTATTTATTTTGATACGAAAACTAAAGATCGGGGGTTTCTAACGCCCAATTTCAACTTTTATGGTTTGTATTTTTGGACAAAGAAACGACATTGTAATTTCATTGTGACCAGCCTTGTTATTGCCCTGGGGCAAATACACATGTTATTAACAGTTCAGGACGCTACAATCGAGATTGGACTTTGGACTGGTTGTAAAATCAGCTGATCACGTAGTAAATCTGACCTATTAACCTGTTCATCTTTGTTTGTGTAAACCAATGACAAAGAATGTCGTTAAAGGAAACTTCTACTCTAATTGCGGAGAGCCGTAAAATTATCGAAGCTGGACAAGACGACAGTGTTAGTTTATTAAATATGATTTTGCAAATAGTCACAAACATTGATACAAGAATGAAACGAATGGAAACAAACATAGATAAACGTATTGATGAATTAAAACAATATATGCTCTCTGTATCAGCCAGAGTTAGGGAGTTGGAAACTTTGACTAAAGACAAGAAAATGAAAGTATCGGAGTGCGAATCGAGTTGCAACGGCGTCAGCAACCTTTTCGACAAAATTGAAGAACAAACAAAGAAGGTCGAAAATCAAACTAAGTTAAATACTAGAAACTTAATTCAGCAAGACATCAGAATTAAGAAACTTGAAGAACAGCCCCGTGTACAAACAGTTGTGCAACCTGCAGTAGTATATGAGGAGATAGAGTCTCCTAAATCTAAGGCTCTTGATCTTCAGTGCCGCAGTATGAAGAACAATCTAGTTTTCTCTGGTTTAAGATCTAACAAATTTGAAAACTGTGAAAATAAGCTAAGAGACTATATAAGCATGAACTCCAAATAGACCACTATATTGAATTTGGAAATGTCCATCGTTTTGGTAAGCATGGTCGAAATGGCGTCCGTCCCATTGTAGCCCGTTTCATTTACTATACTGATCTCCAGTTTGCACTGAAAAACGCCTATAGACTTAGAGGCTCGCAATTTGGCATTAGCGAGCAGTTTCCTGCAGAAATAGTGGCAAGACGGCAAAAACTCTATCCAAAAATGAGAGAGGCCAAACAGCAAAGGCGAGAGGTCGTACTAGTCAGAGATCGTCTCTATATCGATGGCGAACAATATTTTCCACCAGAGGACAGATTTTTGGAAAGTGAAGATAATATTATCAACCACTAGAGCAAATTATGTAAATAATTTAGCAACACCAGGAAGAAAACCTGCAAAAAGATCAAGAGTGGGTTCCTCGCCGCCACAAACTAACTCACCTGTAGCATAGGGGTGTCATGGGGAACATCAAAATGTAGAAATAAGTAACAGTTGTGTAATAGATACATGTAATGCCGCCGATGTTACAGTATCACACGATATGAATGAAAACATTGGAAATATTTCAGTACATAGTGATAGTGTTGTAAATACTGTTAATGTTAATGATTTAAATGATACTATTGACACGTCATACTCTAATCTGACTGAAAGTCCGCCCCCCGACTCTTTAAATATTGTATCCCTAAATTGTTGTGGAATAAAGAAAAGGTTACAATACCCCGAGTTTGAAAATTTAGTTAGAAATCACGATATTATATGTTTAGTAGAATCAAAGACTGATGATAGAGATGAAATAAAATTGCCTGGGTATATTTTCAAATTAAAAAACCGGAAAAAAATTGCAAAAGTTAAATCTGGGGGAATTTTGTTAGGGTTTAAAGACAAATACGAGAAGTTCATAGAACCTATTGAAGCTGACAGTAAATTTGTTTATTGGTTTAAGGTGAACTCACATTTACTAAATAGTGACACAGATTCAGTTTTTGGAATCGTTTACATACCACCCGCTTATACATCATATTCTTCATGGGATGCTTTCAGTCAGATTGAGAATGAGTTTCTATACTTGTCATCTCAGTATAAATATATTAGCTTGATTGGGGATTTTAATGGAAGAACTTCAGTAGAAAAAGATTATTTTTTATTTGATGAAAAAGATGAAACAAATACATTTTCAGATTTTATAGAAAATGGTGTCAGTTGTCTGGATTTACTTGAAATTCCAAGGGAAAGGAAAAATAAAGATTTAGGGAAAAACAGACATGGTGCTCTATTATTAGATTTTTGTAAGGGTAATAATATGTTTATCCTTAATGGGAGAATAAACGGTGACAAGGATGGAAACTTTACATGTAAAGGTACAAGTGTAGTTGACTACTGTATTAGTAATGTACATTTTTTAAACAAATTTCACTGTTTAAAGGTTTTAGAATTTTCTAGTTTGTTATCTGATGTACATTGTCCACTATCTATAACTTTACATGGCAATGCTTTGCTTGCTGAATCTTGCCAAAACACATCCGAACACGTTCAAGAGAATGTTGAAAAGGTAAAAAAATTGGGGCAGTGAAAAATTATTAGATTTTCAAAAAAATATTAATCAAGAAAGAATTAACAACCTGATAATTTAATTATCACGCCCAGGAGACGACATGACCCCCGGCAGTGTTAACTCAATTGTTGAAAATATCGGTGAAATATTTATAGAAAGTGATAAAATTACTTTTGGTACTTTTTGTTCAACGAAAAGTCGACCACGTCAGAAAAAATCAGAAGATAAGCCCTGTTTTAACGTAGAATGCAAATTAGCCCGAACAAATTATAGAAAACTAAGGAGAAAATTTAAGAAAAATCGAACTGAAAAAAACAAAGAAGAATTAAATAACTCCGAAAAATATTATAAAAGAACACTAGATAAGAATCAGAAATTATATAGAAACAAAATAACAAAACAGTTGAGAAATTTACGCACAAATAATCCGAAAGAATATTGGAAAATACTCAATAGTGGTAGACACAAAAAACGACCAAATATATCTATGGAAAATCTCTTACAATTTTTTTAAAATTTAAATGGTGCTCTATCGAATTTTGATGAAATAGATATACCTTCTCTGAATGATGATATGATGAACGAACAGAATTATAATCTGAATTTATACATCCAAAAAGACGAAATTATAAAATGTATTCAAAAATTGAAAAATATAAGGCAGGGGGTGAAGATGCTATCATAAACGAATACATAAAACCAACTTCAAACCAGTTCATTGAAATTTACGAAAAACTATTTAACTTGATTTTCGACACTCGACACTGGGTTTATACCTGAGAGTTGGGTGGTTGGAAACATAATCCCTATCTACAAAAATAAAGGAGACAGTAATGACCCCAAAAACTTTAGACCAATATCATTAGTTGGGTAAACTTTTTACGGCTATTTTGAGTGAGAGACTGAGTAAATATTCTGACGATTTCTTTGTTATGCATGAAAATCAGTGTGGTTTCAGGCAAGGCTATTGTACAGTTGATAATTTATTTACATTGTATTCATTCTTTGAACTTTTAAAAAGGAAAAAGAAAAAAATGTATTGTGCGTTTATAGATTTTGAGAAGGCCTTTGATAAAACCTGGCGGGAAGGATTGTGGTACAAATTGTTAATTAATAATATAAATGGAAAAATGTTAAATGTAATACAGAATATATATAAAGATATCAAATCAAACATTATTTTGAATAAAAGTAAATCCGATTATTTTCCATGTGATAATGACATAAGACAAGGTGAAAACTTGTTCCCTTTCTTTCTTGCAATATTTTTGAATGATCTGGAAGATTTTTTAGAAAACCACAATGTGACAGGCCTGCTCACAATTTCACAGGATATTGAAAATATTTTGAATGTATATATGAACATATTTGTATTGCTTTATGCAGATGACACCATCCTAATGGCAGAAATCCCTGAAGACCATCAAAAACAATTAAATATTTTCCATAATTATTGCTTGGCTTGGAAATTAAAAGTAAATATAGACAAAACTAAAATTGTATGCTTTACAAATGGAAGATTACCACAAAATTTACAAATTACATATAGCAACAGCGAAATTGAAATTGTGAAGGAATTTAATTATTTGGGTTTATTATTGACAAAAACGGGAAACTTTAACAGGGCAATTAAAACACTTGCTGATAAAGGGACCAAAGCAATGTACGAAATCCTGAAAAGAGAAAAATTCCACAATCTTTCTATTTCTTGTCAACTTGATTTATTTGATAAAGTGGTAAAACCTATATTACTTTATGGTTGTGAATTATGGGGATTAAGTAACTGTGATATAATTGAGAGAGTACATTTGAAATATTGTAAGCTTCTACTAAATCTCAAATCTTCAACTCCAAATTGTATGATTTATGGTGAATTGGGACGCTACCCCCTCTATATAGATATAAACAGCGGATGGTGTCATACTGGATCAAACTTATAACAGGAAAACAGTAAAAAATTTGCTCTGTTGTGTATCGTTTAATGTACCATTTATGTAATACACAGAATGCAAATTTTTCTTGGCTAAACAGTGTAAAAACTATTTTAGATGAATGTGGTTTTTCGTATATTTGGGAAACACAAATTTTCATTAGTGAAGTCTGGTTAAAATCCAATATAAAAATGAGATTGCACGATCAATTCCAGCAGACATGGCGAGAAACATTACACAATTGTTCTAAAACCCTAAATTATTGTATTTTTAAAGAAACGTTTATTTTTTAACAATATTTTGATATTTTAGACGAAAAAGATTTCTTAGCTCTATGTACATTTCGAACAACAAACCATAAACTGCCAATAGAACATGGAAGATGGAATAACATACCGCGCGAAAATAGAAAATGTAATTTATGTAATTTAGAAGAAATTGGTGATGAATTCCATTATATTTTAAATTGCCCATATTTTAAGCAATACAGAGATATTTATATCAAGAAGAGATATACAAAAAGACCAAATATTATTAACTTCTTTGGGATTATGGCGTCAACAAATAGACTGAATCTGACTAATCTATGTAGATTTATACGGATCATAAATGAAAGGGTGTGTCCTCCTAGCTAACTGTTTTCCTGTGTTCTAATATTGTATATATATTGTATATATTGTATATAATTGTGTCTATGTCTTCTCTGTACCTATGTCATTTGATGATGAGAATAAAGATATATATATACAGGAATAAAAATGACTTAGTTGTAATCTCTACCGTGACGATGGCCGTCGTTCGAAACGCTGAAGTGGTTAATTGGAATTAGATGAACATTGATGTATAATACTTCCACGTTTTATATTGGACACATTAGAACAATTTAATTTTATTAACAAAAACAATATAGACAATATCAACTATTATACTCAAATGTAAATTCAAACAAAATTTATTGATGTATTTTTATTTATGTCAATTTATCGTAACTATATCAACATTTTAAAAATAGGATAAAAAAAACCCAAGAAATGCTACACTATTGCCGCATGTCCAAATTCTATAATAGGAAAGGTATGTATAGCACACCATAGAAAAAAAAGCGTTTGAATAAACCAAACGTGTGATCAAAAGCCGTAAATGGACAGACAAAGTATACAATGACCAACAAAAAAAAAGACAAAAGGACAAACAATGATCTACAAAACACTACACAGAAGACTTAAGATCCAGTAACATGAACCCCTCTAATACCAGGGGAAACTAATGTGCTCCAGGGGATTAACAGTTCCCACATCACTAGTGATACCTGTCATCTTATTGTTAATCGACACGAATATCATCTGAAATAGTGGGGGAGACCGGTGTTCTTAAATAAATACAAACTACATAAATAAAACATTACCACCCTTACAAATCAAATGTGAGTAAGTAAAGATCGGTTTGATCGTCGTTTTAACTTTGCAATCGCAATGTCCATTACAACGTGAAGATGTGTAATTTGATAACATAAACCTCACCAACCCCACCAAGACAAGTAAAAAATCAGGAGCGAACTGCGGTGTTCCGGAAGAGAATATACGAGTGCTTGTACTTCAGCTATTATTTTTGATTAATGATTTTGCTTACTTTATTAAATATATAATTATAGTATTAATAATGATCTGAAGGTAGGAAACGATGTGATGGTTATAGTATTTAGCGACGGAAAACCAAAACATTTACTATCTTCATCAGAAATAATAGGATTGTAAAAAATAGTTCTTATCTAGAATTACTAATGAAAAATCCAGTAAAGAACGGGTTCTTATGAACTAAAACAAATTTCCTTCAACTCGACAAAACATCGTTAAGAAAACATTTATGCACTTTTGAAATGATCTATATTTGGTAACAATTAACTGTCATCTGAAGAAAAAAAACAGGACAATATTACTCCCTAACAATTCCAAACAAATACAGTAATTAGTGTTAAACCTCTGTTGTTTCCGGTGGTTGCTTCAAGACAAGAACATAATTACTAAATCGACTTTCTGTAATATAATAAAATAGTCCTTTAATATACAACATAGTACTGTTCATCAGTTCTGTTCATCGCAATTTGTCTGCTGAATTAGAAAATAATGTTATTTTACCACATTTTGAAATGGAAGCAGAATTCTAATTTTAGCGGTATAAATATTTTAACCTGCTTACATTTTCGTCATCTTTGATTTTTTTTCCAAAGACGGAAAATTACGTTCACTCACAGATTTCCTACTGTAGAAACACACGACACAATCTTTTTATATTCACAAAACATTGTATGTCATTGATAATTGCTTGACTGTTGATTGCATATATATATATATAATGCATATTCAGGATGAAAACAAGTTCAAAAAGAGTTTGAATATACCCAAGGGGTAATCAGAAGCTGTAAGTCTAAGTGGAGGAAAACACAATGTCCAAAAGATAACGACAAAAGGATAAATAACGATATACAAAACACCACACAGAAAACAAGGCACGCTTGAGCAACATGAACCCCACGAAAAACAAGGCACACACAACTTTCTGTTCTACTTATGGCACTCCTCGTGTTGCTCTTCCTGCAAGTGCAGTGATCAATCATGACAGAGTACAGAATGTCGGGATTTTATTTAATTATTAAATCTGGGTATATACCCATGAATGTAGGTACATTGTATTTAGGCATGCATGTATTCCTAAATGGGGGGTAAAATTATCTCTTTCGTCACTTCTGGCAACATACTTTTTGGAGACACAATGCACAATACGGCTTAATATTCTCCATTAACTCGTTCTGAAGTTTATTTGGCATGCTTTATCACGTACTTATTTTATGAAAGAAAGTTTAATGATACTCCAAATCCCTTCAAGATATTTCAATATCATTATATTATCCAAAAACATAATTTGAACACTGTAAATTGAATGCATCAGATGTATATTTCAACAAATCATGTCTCATCTTCATGGCTCGAAGCTTTGGAAATGTACAGAGTATTTAAGCTTAAAATACAAAAGGTAAAGGATATATTTCACCGCCGGCAGAATTAGCACGTATTTACTAGAAAGTAAGTTAAAAGAAATACGAAAATGGAATAAGGAAAAAGAGATTTGCATATACTGCATTGTAGGATTATATAACGCAGTTATCACATATTGATGTTATACTTTTTCAAACATATTGCATCAAATATGACCCCGTATATTTGTTTGTTTGCTTGTTTGGTGGTGTTTACACCACTTTCAACAATATTTCAGTTATATCGTGGCGGTCAGTTTTATTGATGGAGGAAACCGGAGGATCCGGAGAAAACCATCGACCTGTCGCAAGTCACTTATCACATAATGTTGTACACCTCGCCCTGATCGATATTCGCACTCACAACATCAGTTGTGATATGCACTGATTGCATAAGTAGTTGTCAATCCATCTACCATACGATCAGGGTCACGGCGGCCACCGTATATTTGTAGTAAGTATGCTTATTTCAAATGTGTATTACATATGTACCTCAATGTATGGTAGGTGGATTTGAATTTAGCTATGCACTACATTTATATGACAACTAAAGCTGTTCAATTTCCGTGGCGATGTGTACTCAAACTAATGCTTTTGACATGTCGGTGGTTTTGTTCTGGAACGGTGTTCCTTCCACAAATAGAATACAAATGGCAAAGTGGTGCGACATGAATCTAGTTGTACATTCTATTATTTCTAGGAGGCGTAAGGGAAATATACAATATTAATTTTCATTTGGTTTATTGAGATTAACGACTGAATCACAAATGCATGGCTTTTATTAATTTTTTTCCTATTCAACTTTCACACCAATTAATAATAACTAAACATTTAGTCTTTTAGAATGATAATGTATTAACGTTAACATTAACGTTTTCCGTAAAGGATTTAATTAAGTGCTTTGTTGCATACAACGATTATCAAGAGACTCCAATTAAACAACAAAAACAATTCCTCCACTGCAGTTTATTGTAATATAAGTCGTACGTCAGATTGTATTGTTTTATACTAATTGACTTTTTACTACCAAGAATAATATTCAGTTATTGATTGGACGATATTTACCTACAATGGAAAATGCAAAAAATTATATTAGAAAAGACCGAACAAATTAAAAAAAAAAGATGCTTTGCTTGACCTTGCGGCATCTTGTCGCCATGACCCACAGTGATGACAAACAAATCTAGTGTTGTTGATTGCAGTATACAACCAAATTAAAGGCTTATGCTTCAAATACTGCTTACGACTGTGTTTTTAATCATGAAGCATGAAGATATTAATGATAGGCAACCTAACACAATTCAGGCTTTTGACCTAATAAAATCACACTTTCTGATATCAATTTGGATGTTTTAGCACCTATTGTAATTTCCTGAAAACCCTCCATGTTGTTTTATTTATCAGAGTATGTCCTTAGCTGTACTGTACATGTATCTTATGTTTTGCAGGTAATGGAAAACAAAAAGTGGACAAGAGCTGTCTGGATTGAAGGGAATCAGGAAGAGGAGGGTGTTGTTCCAACATCTTGGATACATGGGAAAACTTTGAGATGGCCCTTTGGTTGCAGTGCAACACAAGCTTTGAAGGATCAGAGACCACCAGAACAGAAGCGGCTAACTTTTAAGCTGCTCAAGATCAATCTAATTAACTGACAAAATAGTGTTTACATGTAAATTGCATATTTCTGTTGGATCGAACAAGGGCGCGTTACGGGGTTTACATAGGGATATGATTATTTGTTTTATATCATAAACAAAAATATTTATTGTTCATTAAGGTGCCTCATTACAATAATCAGAACTTTTAAAGCACAATTAATAACTTTGACGTTGTACATACGCAATCCTGTGCTATAAAACAAGACATAAATAGCTTAATAGAGACAGATAGTTTAATATATACTTAATTCATTTTTTAGTAAATAGTCTCAGCATAGGTAATACAAGGTTAATGTATTTCTCGCATGATAATCAACAACAAGTAATAGTGAAGTGACAACAGTATATACGTATTCTGTACGTGTATCACACTTTGCTAATATTTTAGTACATTTAAAGTCACATTTCTTAATAAACATCGCATTAAAGGGATATTGTCTACCACAATCGTAATTTTTTCGTACCCAAAATTATTGTCGTTTTCCGTACTCACCTTCATAAAATGAAGATTAAACACCGAATTATTGGCGAATACGCTACGAAACGTTGTTTTTTCGATTTAAAAAAGCTGACCACCGTTACTGGAAGCTAATTAATTATGCACTGACATGAGCGAGGCCAAATCTATTTTTATGCCAGTAGCCCGGATGCTGCAGCATGGATGTTAAAATTCGTGTTTGCTTAACTCGCAAATACGGCCGTTTTATGCTATTCATTGACAATAATTTGCTGTTGCCAGGTGCAAGATTACATATATTGAATAATATCTACCGAAAATGATCATAGGTTTTAACTTTTATTGAATTTTGTTTCTCTCGAAATGACACTTGATGGGGCGAGCCCCTTAAAGTAAAGTTTAGAAATCAGGTCTAGAGTAAATGAACGCTATAATGACTTAGTGTGTCACGGACATGAATTCCACATTTCGTTGTTCTCCATTCAACGATTACTGAAAAGTTATAAATAATGCATTTTATGTAAAAAGACATTAAAGTGTGAAGGTAATATTTAGTTACTAGTATTTATCATTCATATTTCATATACAATATTTTTTGAGAGAAGCATATTTATAAATTCCCTGGATAATATTGTCTAAATGTAAGCAATTTATATGTTTATATATATTTTGTTTATGTTGAATCGATGTCTGGGATGTCACTTTGATCACTTTCATCATCAGAATATCGAGAAGCCATGTTATCCTCGTAGGTGCAGCAGACTCATATAAGAACCGAATGACGTCACAATCTTGGCTTACCAATAGACGATAATCATGTTAAACTTCGACAATAAACCGTAAATTTGCCTGTGTTTACAGGTAAATGATGACACACCGGGCGTCCTAATTTGGTTTTTCTCCATTATTTATGTATCTATCTTAGTCGAGTAAGGCAATAAATTCAATCAATCAAGACCTTTGCATTTCACCTCTAAGAATATGACAAAAAATATTTTGCTTACGTTTGTGGGCAAAAATTTCAAATAATAGCCTCTGTATAAATTTTTGAAAAAAAAGTGGTTTTATATGAAATATATAGAGAAGATCGGAGTTGACGAGCAAATATGTCCACTTACTGTATGCATGTGTTCTGGAACCGCACCCTTCAATGTATTATCCGGAATAAAAAGTGTTAATTTTGAAGATAGTGTTTCAGGGAATGTCTATATTATGTAAACACTAACTTCTTTGTTCATTAACAGAAGATTAAATCTAGGAACATCATGTAAATAGTACAGAAAGGACATATTTCACAAGCACAAAATACATTTATTGGAAATAAACAATAAAGCCAACAACAACACTAACGACATATTTGTCAAATTTCTGGACACTCACCATAAAAAAAGCAAATCTGGAAGGAGATCAATAGCTACCTGACAAATATTAGCAAAGAATTTAAAAGCAGGATTATACGCCTTCTTCAGTCCCATCCAGCACGTATTCCACGCTCCTGGTTTGTACAAACTGTCTGGAAAAATGAAGTCAAATAGATATTAAATACAAACATGTTTACCTGTTGTTAACTTTTTATATGTCTCTGTCCAGTTGAATGTTGCACATGTCCAAGAAGCGATGATTTGTTTGGTGATATGTGTGATGTATTTTAAATAATTAGCGCCTCTTAATAAATGTCTTAGTCTTTAGCACTGTTTTATTTTTTTATGTATTATACAATATAAGCCTAACCCTAACATTTATACTGAGAGGTATTTAAAACCATCACACGGGTAAGTAGTTCCTGCTTCACTAGTGGCACCCGTGGTGGTTTCTTGGCAGCAGAAATAACGGTTTTATCCATATACATCAGGACATTGTCGGGACCTTTCATAAAACTGCATTTCGTACTTGTATACGACAACATGGCCTAGGTCATAACACTACCCGGCAACTAGATCATCGTCATGTATGCATGTCTACATGAAAAGGTTTTAACGTTTATTGAATTTTGTTTCTCTCGGAAAGGTGTACAATGACACTTGATGGGGCGAGCCCCTTAAAGTAAAGTTTAGAAATCAGGTCTAGAGTAAATGAAGGCTATAATGACTTAGTGTGTCACGGACATGAATTCCACATTTCGTTGTTCTCCATTCAACGATTACTGAAAAGTTATAAATAATGCATTTTATGTAAAAAGACATTAAAGTGTGAAGGTAATATTTAGTTACTAGTATTTATCATTCATATTTCATATACAATATTTTTTGAGAGAAGCATATTTATAAATTCCCTGGATAATATTTTCTAAATGTAAGCAATTTATATGTTTATATATATTTTGTTTATGTTGAATTGATGTCTGGGATGTCACTTTGATCACTTTCATCATCAGAATATCGAGAAGCCATGTTATCCTCGTAGGTGCAGCAGACTCATATAAGAACCGAATGACGTCACAATCTTGGCTTACCAATAGACGATAATCATGTTAAACTTCGACAATAAACCGTAAATTTGCCTGTGTTTACAGGTAAATGATGACACACCGGGCGTCCTAATTTGGTTTTTCTCCATTACTTATGTATCTATCTTAGTCGAGTAAGGCAATAAATTCAATCAATCAAGACCTTTGCATTTCACCTCTAAGAATATGACAAAAAATATTTTGCTTACGTTTGTGGGCAAAAATTTCAAATAATAGCCTCTGTATACATTTTTGAAAAAAAGTGGTTTTATATGAAATATATAGAGAAGATCGGAGTTGACGAGTAAATATGTCCACTTACTGTATGCATGTGTTCTGGAACCGCACCCTTCAATGTATTATCCGGAATAAAAAGTGTAAATTTTTAAGATAGTGTTTCAGGGAATGTCTATATTATGTAAACACTAACTTCTTTGTTCATTAACAGAAGATTAAATCTAGGAACATCATGTAAATAGTACAGAAAGGACATATTTCACAAGCACAACATACATTTATTGGAAATAAACAATAAAGCCAACAACAACACTAACGACATATTTGTCAAATTTCTGGACACTCACCACAAAAAAAAAAGCAAATCTGGAAGGAGATCAATAGCTACCTGACAAATATTAGAAAAGAATTTAAAAGCAGGATTATACGCCTTCTTCAGTCCCATCCAGCACGTATTCCACGCCCCTGGTGTGTACAAACTGTCTGGAAAAATGAAGTCAAATAGATATTAAAAACAAACATGCTTACCTGTTGGTAACTTTTTATATGTCTCTGTCCAGTTGAATGTTGCACATGTCCAAGAAGCGATGATTTGTTTGGTGATATGTGTGATGTATTTCAAATAATTAGCGCCTCTTAATAAATGTCTTAGTCTTTAGCACTGTTTTATTTTTTATGTATTATACAATATAAGCCTAACCCTAACACTTATACTGAGAGGTATTTAAAACCATCACACGGGTAAGTATTTCCTGCTTCACTAGTGGCACCCGTGGTGGTTTCTTGGCAGCAGAAATAACGGTTTTATCCATATACATCAGGACATTGTCGGGACCTTTCATAAAATTGCATTTCGTACTTGCATACGACAACATTGATTACTGACAAGCTATAAGTTATACATTTTATGTAAAAAGCGAGGGAGGAAAATGTGAAGGTAATATTTCATGTACAAATAACCAGAGTTAATAGTATGTATCATTCATATTTCATATACTATATTTTTTGAGAGAAACATATTTATAAATTCCCTGGCGAATATTTTCTAAATGTAAGTAAACAGCTAGAGTACAAAACTACGTCATGTATGTTGTTTTTTTTTAAATTTTTATATCAAATTGGATGCTTTTGTTTTGTTTTTAATTTATATGTTTTTAGGTATATTTTGTTTATGTTGAATCGATGTTTGGGATGTCACTTTGGTCACTTTCATCATCAGAATATCGAGAAGCCATGTTATCCCAGTAAGTGTAGCGGACTGATAAGAACCGAATGACGTCACAGTCTTGGCTTACCAAGAGGAGATAATCATGTTAAACTTCGACAATGAACCGTAAATTTACCTGTGTTTACAGGTAAACGGTGACACACTGGGCGTCCTAATTTGGTTTTTATCATTATTTATGTATTTTAATCGAGTAAGGCAATAAAATAATCACTCAAAACCTTTGCATTTCACCTTTAAGAATAAGACCAAAAATATTTGCTTACGTTTGTGGGTGAAAATTTAAAGTAATACACTCTGTATAATTTTTTGAAAAATTGTGCCTTTATGTGAACTATAGTAAGAAAAATGGGAGGTGACGAACAATTATATCCACTTACTGCATGTATGTGTGCTGAAACGGGACCCTTATTTGTATTATCCGGAATCAAAAGAGTTAATTTTGGAGAGAGTATTCCAGGGAACGTCTATGTTAAATTACTAAATTTGATATCTACGATTTTATTATGTAAACATTATTTTCTTTGTTCATTATTACAGGATTACGTCTAGGAACATCATGTAAATAGTACAAAATGGACACATTTCAGAACCGCAAAATAAATGTATTGTAAATAAACAATAAAACCAACAACAACACTAACAACATATTTGTCAAATTTCTGGACACTCACCATAAAAAAGCAAATCCGGAAGGAGATCAATAGCTGCCTGACAAATATTAACAAACAATATAAAAGCAGGATTATACGCCTTCTTCAGTCCCATCCAGAACGTATTCCACCCCGTGGTGTGCACAAACTCTCAGGAAAAATGAAGTCAATTAGATATTAAATACTAACATGTTTAGCTGTTGTTAACTTTTTACATGTCTCTGACCAGTTCAATGTTGCACAAGTCCAGCAAGCGATGATTTGTTTGGTGATATGTGTGATGTACATCATATCTCAAGCCTCTTATTAATAAATGTCTTAGTATTTTGTATGTCTTATACACTTAAATTGACATTCAATATAATATTTTATTTATATAATATTCGAGCGTTAATGTTAAAAATTTGGTAAAAAAAAATAGAATGAAATGAAACAAAGAGTTGAATACTATGTAAAAATGACTTCGTCGAAACCGAAAATGGAAGCTAAAATTAATATATCCGCCAATTTGGTTATGCGCAAGAAAAAACAGTATTCATTCCGCCTAAAAAAATGCAATAAAAATAACAAAGTTTATTAACTTATAGTATATATTTTTCATATGCTATATTTTTAACTGATTACAAGAAAATTTTAAAAATAGCCGGAGCAGTGAAACAGTTGACTGTTCCCCTTCTTCCGAATCCGAACTGTTCCATGCCCGAGAACGATGCGCAGTGCGTCATTCCTGTCAAATGCTGTATTTCTTTCAAAACAATGCTGTGCCCCAATTTTTTAATGGTATGGTATGCTGACATTATCATCTTCAGTGGATTTGTGGTTATGTGCATGTATATAAGATACTAAAACAGTTATTTCATGCCTGTTCAGGGAACAGTCAAATCTATTGTCCCTCGGTGCTGGAGATGGAACAGTTCTCAAGTCATCTCCAGCACCTCGGGTCAATGGTTTTGACTTCCCTGAACAGGCATGAAATAACTGTATATTGTACCTAATTATTTGCTAGATATTATCTCAAACAATCTTTGGAGCATTCTGAAATATTTTGACATTTTTGACAAATCGATTCTATATTTGAATCTGAAATGTACTCTGGAAGCAAGCATGTGACGTCATATCGTTATTATGACGTCATGTCTTTACTATTGACGCTTACGAGGTAAACAGCTACAATTTTAAGCGATTCAGTTTTATTCAAATGCTACAAAATGAAAACGGAATTCTTGCAATATTATGAAAAGTTTTATTATACAGTGCAATGCGTTTTTTACACGATTAACAGAAATTATGGAAACAAATGTTCCTTTCAATATCTATATATTACATATGCATTGTATTTCGGTATAAGTGAAGTCTTATGATGCTATGACTAACCTATATATAGCTCGCTTCTCAGCTCACAGCTGCTCTTAATAATAATAATGTGTGTAGAACTAATTATACGAAAATAATGGCCAGGACGGAAAACATAGTGCACGATCCGAAGGGTCTTCCACCCTGTCCTTTATTTGCAGCAATTCATGTACTATATCCGAATGTATTTTTTATTATGCAAAGTGTTTTCAGCACTTTTTTTTTAAAGATATACTCTTTGATGGAATATCTGTGTCGCAAATGACCACGGTTATATTCCACTTGTGGTAAACACTTCCTGGTCCTTTCCTCATGCATGACTTATCACCGGGTTTGTGACTAGATTATCACGACGGGTGCCACTAGTGGAGCAGGAACTGCCTACTCTTCTTGAGCACTTGAATTCACCTCCGGTCTTAGTGGGGTTCGTGTTACTCGTATGTTTTGTAGAAGGTTGTTTGTCCTTGTTCGTTTGGCCATTTTGTTGGCTGTCCTTTTTTGATATACGGATTCTGATTACCCCTTTGGTGTCTTTAAACTCATCCTATGGACAACAAGTTTGCGCATGTCCGAGAGGTAGAAGTGGTGTTTTTGCAAGAGCGCATTTTTTATTGCAATAATGTGAAAAAAAACTTTTTTCCGGGGAACATGCATAGTATGGCAACACATGGCTATGATATTGTGCTTCAGTAGCTCTAGTGAAATATGTGACAATTGTGATAATTGTGTGTAAAGAACAATTTTAATTTTGATTATATATACCTGGAGTTGGACATTGTTAAAAGGAACCCGGTGAACACTACTCACGAAATCAAAACAAAATCAGCTATTGATGGGTATTATGCCCGCCATTAATTATGCTTACATTTTGAATACACATTGATTTGTTTGGCGTGGACATTGTAGTTATATTGAAAGTAAATTGACAATATATCAGATGTCCAATAATCAATCGACCCCGATACAAAAACAACATATTCGCACTAGCAACCCTACCCCTCCTGAACGAATAGACGTAAAAAAGGCAAGATCCGAACCTTTCGATTCTCTCTCTGACTGAAACCAATTCCTCAAATAATAACGAGATGGTTGACGCGATTGAATTTGCACAGCCACTCTTGTCACAAAAGATGTCCATAACTGAAGAAGATATTATAAAAATATCCAAAGCAGTTAAGGCTGAAATACTTGCTGATATCAACAAACTCATACACGCAAAAACAGAACCATTAGTCCAGAAAATTTCAAAACTGGAAACTGAAAATAAACAATTACAAAAAGACCTTGACGCACTGGAACAGTATGGTCGCCGTAGTTTAGTTAGAATTTCTGGTTTTTGTAAATGTGTTTTGTTTTAATTATGCACATACCTGATATTGTAAATTACTTCTTGCATCATGCTATATTAATAATCCGAGCACCATAATCACACGTCCTACAATATCTTAGGGAACATATTCGAACTTCGTAAATTCCGCATACATACTACAGTACCTCGTATCCTACTTTCCATAATCACGTTAATATCCATAATATTGATCACTTACTTTTACTTCTTTTCTATGCACACCCTTTTTAATTTGTTTTGCACAATTCTCACAAATCCTTCAATGGTGAATCTGACATTGGTGACCTACTTATTGATTGAACTCCTAACCGATACTGCTCTCTCTCACGTTTTATTCGTGCTACATGTACCAACTGGTATAACATTATTCATGGGTACTGCCGCGCTACAACACAGAGAGAGCATCGGTCGGTTCTGTTGTTTAACATGTACTGTTAAAAATAGTAAACGGGTCTAGTCTGTTTGGTGACTCTGGAAATAGGGAAAACAATTCCTAAAAAATCAACGGGTTGTCAGATTTTCTTTTTAATTATATTTATATTAAGAACTGATTAATACACATTACAGGTGAATTTTAAAAAAAAAAATTCATTAAAGAATAAAAAAGTTTGCCATAGGACTTAATTGTAAAATTCTGTCATTTTGTCATGTAACAAACATGGGAGTAAGTACTACTGAAATGAACAGCAACATGTGGTCAGTATTGACAAACAGCAAGTAAGCTGATTTCATCTTTAGCATGTTATATTAATTAGATGTTTACATACTGACCATACCAAATATGGACAATATTCAAATTAGATTTACACCTGTTCAGGTAAAAATCAATAATGATGATACATTATTACATAACTGATTGTGGAGCATTTAAAGTACATGCAAACTACCCATTCCCTTTATGTGCATAGAGGTTAATAATAGAGAACACAATTACCTGAAAACGTTGTTTATTCTGACCAGTACATATCAGTAGTTTCACCCTCACTGTCATGATCACCCTCTGAATCAGTGTCACTCTCACTGTCTAAATTTATAATAATTTTTGGAATTTCCTCTGTAATGTGGTCAGATTTCCAATATTGTGGTTCTATTTTGTTTTCAACATGATTACAAAAGTTAGTCCACTTTTCTGGGGTTATGGATTTAAATCCTTTTATTATTAAGTCCTTTACATCATTAGTTTTAAAAATGTTATTTTCCCGTCCAACATAACCCTTGACACCCCCCTCCCCCCATACCATTTCGATAGGGTTAAATTCACAATGGTATGAGGGGAGGCGCAAAACATCATGACCTTTCCAACGTAAAAATTCATCTGTTTTATAAACTGGTTCGGGTTTCTTCAGTTTAATGATTTCATACAATTCATTTTTTTTCATTTTACCATCAAAAGGATTTTTTTTGTCTTTGAGCCACTTTTGCATACCCCCCTTTCCTGTAGCTAATGTTGGTGTTTTTGTACCTTCCTTTATTACACTATGGTAAGACGCATTGTCCATTGCAACAAGACTTCTAGATGGAAGTGCGGGAACTAACAGTTCTTCTACCCATTTATTAAATATAACAGAATTCATTTCGGAATGATAATCTCTTCCATCTGTGCTTAAAGTTTTAAAAACTAATTCACATCCAGGTAAAAAACCAGTTTTACATCCTGCATGTAAAATTACAAATCTTTGTCCTTTATTATAGGGGAATTTTTCGGGCATCTGAAGGGTTAGGTGGTGTTCACTGATGAGATGCTGTATGGTGGGTAATCAACCCAAGTTTCGTCCAAGTAAACAATGTTATATCCTTCATTTCTTTTTTGTTTAATTGTACGTAAAAAAGGTATTCTTTTATTAACGAGGTCTTTTCTTTCAACAAGAGCCTTTTTATTTCCATTTATTTTTGCATATTTAAAACCAAGTTCATGCAAAGTTTTCCAAAGTTTATATTTTGACACTTTTAAAGAATGGGTTTTCTCCAAAGTGACACTCATTTTTCTAATTGAAACATATTCATTTTTCGAAAAAAATCCAACTACTACTCTCCTTATTAAGTCTTTATCAAAACTATCCAAAGAATCTTTGCATTTATTCACAGATTTTTCGCTAAGTTCCACAGGTTCTTCTTTCAATATCTTATTCAGAAATGAATGGCTGATGTCCAGAGCTTGTACAGTTCTATCAATGACTTTTTTCCATGCATAAAATGGAGCTTTTCGTTTACTTTCGACCCCAAAATATTTGTAAATTTTTAAAATTAATTCCCTTTTTTTCAGCAGAAGCTTTCACAGGCATGTTCACTACTTATTTACAATGTACATAAACTTTATATAACATAATTTGAAGCAAGAAAATCATGAAAAAAATGTTTATCTAATTTGCATATAAGAAATTAACGTTGTATATGAATTGTTTAATTTTTGGAAGAAAACAAGTATTAAACAAGAATATTATTTAATTTATATATTTATATAAATTATACTTTCACGAAATTAACATTTATTTGATTTTGGTATCTAAAATTTGTTATAAATCAGCATGAGTGAATAACAAGGGACATGTCCATATAAGGGTCTCATGTGACCAGCAGTTATTAATTGTTTGCAAACAAATATCATATGGTCAAACTGTTTATCAATTATTCAAAACATCTTGAATCTTTAACCTAATATGGCATTCACATGTGATTGAAATTAGCATAAAAACAGACAGGAAAGAACAGGTAAGGCTGTTCATTATAATGGCAGCCTCCTTTACTTACAATCTGATAAAATTAGTATTGGGCCCTATGGAGTTTTTTTTATTATTTGAATTATTTCTTTGACAACTTTTACTCAGATATGTATTGAATAATGTCTGCCTAAAATGTTAAAAAGAGCAATAGAAAGCATATCCCTGATTTTTAAATAATTGTTTCCCCTATTTTCAGAGTCACCAAACAGACTAACATTATTAGAATTTATAGGTATATATTTGTTTGCCATTTATGGTATTGTCGCGTTGCCTATTACAGTTTTTATTTTTTCGTTTCAATATAAATATCGCATTAACCTTTCAGGTAGTACCGTTCAAACTAGCGACCAATTAGTTAAATCAAAATCGCTGGAATATGTGAATAATTACGCCTTCTTGTGCATTGTGATGCTTATAATATTAGGAATAGAAATGAATCCTGGTCCCTCTGATTTAGACTTATCAAGTAGCTTCGGTAGTATCAGTTCAACCTCAACGACTGTAAGTAACTTTATACATAATTCCGTTTCCTTTCTTCATTTGAATATTCAAAGTATTACACCAAAATTAGATCTAATAGCCGCAGAATACTCTTGTCATGAGATACTCTCATTTATGGAAAGCTGGTTGCGCCCTCATGTAAGTGACGATATGCTTAAGATTCCTGGATACAATTTTCCCGCATTTCGACGAGACAGAGTAGGTAAAATGGGCGGCGGAGTGGTGGTTTTTGTAAAAGACCATATCAACTCTAAGCATAGACCTGATCTACAAATAGGGAATCTTGAATGCATATGGCTTGAGATAAAAATCAAGAACAAAAAATACTTATATGGAACATTTAATATTCCTCCCAATAGCAATCTGCAAACTTGGGATGAACTAGACCAATTAATTGATCTGGCATTAAACAACACCCATGACATCATCATTACTGGTGATTTTAATATAAACCAATTAAGTGACAAATATAGGAACTAATTTAGTTCATTACTGACCCAATACAGCTTTCAACAGTTAATTACGGAACCCACTTACATGACTGAGCATAGCTCATCTCTATTAGATTTGGTTATGGTAAATAATCCCACGAGTGTTTTATATACGAAAGTCGCCCCCCTCCCCTTGTTGAACCAAGTAAGATATCATTTACCTATTACTGGTGCTCTAATTCACCCGACTATAGTCAATGCTTCATTTAAGAGGAAACTATTCCTTTACGACAAAGGGGACTATGAATCTTACAGAAATCTCCTTTCTGTCGTTGACTGGGATGGAATCTATCATAACTAATACTATTACAAACACAATTTTAGATGCAGCGAATAAAACTATTCCAAATAGATACATAACGGTAAAGAAAGATAATCCACCTTGGATCACTACAAAAATAAAAAAGTACATACGCCGTAAAAATCGAATACACAAAAAAGCAAAGAAAACTAATAGATGGGAAAAATTTCGGAAAATTCGTAATAAATGTAATAAACTTATATTAAATGCAAAACAATCATATTTTGATAAAATTTCTGAAAAAATAAACACGGAGACAAACGGAAGCAAAAATTGGTGGAATTTAGTCAAAAGTCTTCTTCACAGTGATTCAGGTGGTAATCGATCTATACCGCCACTTCAAGTTGAAAATGACATGATACAAGACGATAACAAAAAAGCTGAATTGTTTAATGACTATTTTTGCAAACAAGCTGACCTTAATGATTCTGAAACTTCTGTGCCTGATATTACTGATTGATCAATGGTCTTGAACAAATTACTATTACAGAAAACGAAGTGGACGATATATTGAAGATACTTGATACATCTAAAGCTATTGGGCCTGACCTGTTAAACCCTAAGCTCCTTAAAGAAGCAGCATATATGCTTAAATATCCCTTATGTAGACTGTTTAATTTATCATTAACACTTTCTACCTTTCCATCAGAATGGAAATATGCTAATGTGATCCCCGTTTTTAAAAAAGATTGTCCCAGTCATTTGAAAATCTACAGACCAATTTCCCTCATTAGTATACTTGCCAAGGTAATGGAGCGACTAGTCTATAAACATATTTATAACTATTTGATTGACAATAACTTAATTACTACCCATCAATCTGGTTTTACTCCTGGAGATCCTGCCGTTAATCAACTCCTGTACATCACAAATGAATTTGGTAGAGCGTTGGATGAAGGTAAGGAAGTGAGAGTTGTCTTTTGCGATATAAGTAAAGCATTTGACCGAGTTTGGCATAAGGGATTACTTCGTAAGCTTGAATCAATAGGGATTAGAGGATCATTATTATCTTGGGTGAACAAAACTACTTTTCTGAAAGAAAACAACGTGTCGTAATTAATAATTCAACTTCTAGTTGGCGTGACATAAATGCTGGTGTACCCCAGGGATCGATTTCAATCCCTCTTTTGTTCATTGTTTTCATAAATGACATACTGACCGATATTAATTCGACTATACAATTATTTGCCGATGACACTAGTCTGTACTTAATTGTAGACGACCCACAAGAAACAGCACAAACACTCAATGATGACCTAGTGAAATTACATGCATGGTCTACAAAGTGGCTGGTAAATTTTAATCCACAGAAAACTGAAACCATGACTATCTCTCGAAAATTAAATAAACCCCATCAACCTAACCTTATTATGAATAATACTATCATTAGTACTGTTACTGAACATAAACACCTTGGACTACAACTTTCTGACGATGGTAATTGGAATAGACATATTGACATGATAACTAAAAATGCATTCTCACGTGTTAACATTTTAAGGAAATTCAAATTTATACTGGATCGGAAAACTCTAGAAACAATTAATATTACTTTTATAAGACCATTACTAGAATATGCGGATGTTGTTTGGGATATCAAGACTCAAATACTAATTAACAAGCTAGAACATGTTCAGGTTGAGGCTGTTAGAATCGAGACTGGGGTTAACAGACTTGTATCCTTATGTAATCTATATATTGAAACCGGGTGGGAAAAATTGAAAGATAGAAGGGAAAGGCATAGAACGATTCAATTTTATAAGATGTCAAATAATCTAACTCCTCAATATTTTAGTAACTTAATTCCGCAAATTTACGGCATCATTCATGACCACACTACTCGTCATACCTCACGTATTCCTCCAGTTCGCACTCGAACATCGCTCTACGCAAACTATTTCATACCCTCCAGTGTACAACTATGGAACCAACAGCCAGAAAATATTAAATCAAGCATATCTGTTCAGATGATTAAATCAAATCTTCAACCCCAAAACAATACAAAACCCATTTATTATTATATTGGTACTCGACTGGGACAAATTTTACACGCTAGGTTGCGTATGCAATGCAGCTCTCTCAATCATCACTTATTTCGTAAAAAAACATTGTAAATTCCCCATTCTGTCAATGTGGGGCAACAGAAACCACGGCCCATGTTCGGCTACATTGTCCCCGTCACAATGCAACAAGACCGAGATATATTCACACCATTAATTTACCAATTAACTTAAATACGGATTTATTATTGTTTGGCTCTACAGACTTAACGAATACCCTAAATACAGATATACTCTTAAACGTGCAGAAGTTCATCATAAGTAGTAAACGATTCACCTCTTAACCATATTCACACAACTTAAACATATAAAAAAAAAATAAAAAAAAAGCACTTGCACCTTTGCACTTCATTTGTTTGTTTCTTTTTATTTATTTTTCCTTACTAAAGCACACCAAATAACATTGACAACGACTGATTAACACTTAATTAATTCTCAATACACTTCTACCTTTCGATACTAATTAAACCTTGAACAACAGATAACAACAGGGATACGGATTAATATAAGTATAACCACTTGTTTCCGAATCCTATTGATTAATTTAAATGTTTATATAATTTATATATATATTATCATAATGTGTAATATTGAATTAATTAATAAAATATGTCTATACTATAGACATACATTTAAAAACTTCATCTCTACATAGCAACAGCTGATGGTACACTGTATATATAAATTATTTAACTCATCCTATCGGGATCAAGTTTGGTAGATCATTATTACACTAACCCCTCCAATTATGTTTGGTGTATATTCAAAGATTAATTCTTTGTTGCTTAGCATCAAGTGATCAGTATTTCAACAATATTCTGAGGAAAATAAGACTGTAAACAGTGGCACTAGGGTGGTGACCTAGGGAAAACAGAGGATATTGAATAGGATCAGACAATGTTGCCCTCCTATGGGTCACCAACGGCAACTACTAGCAAGTTATTGCTAATTTAGAGGTGGTACAATAGGCGTGACCTTTACTAGAGACATTTTTCCTGAGGGTGATTAGCATATTTTATTCTTTTATTGATTAATTGATTTAGTTATTGTGTCTAACGCCACTTTCAGCAATATTTCAGCTATATCATGGCGACCAGTTTTAGTGGTGGAGGAAGCCGGAGTACCCGGTGAGAACCACCGACCATGGGCAAGCAACTGGTAAACTTTATCACTTGCGGCTGTGAGTCGACTGCACCCTTTTTTAATTTACAAAGCCGGGCGCCAACCCACGCCGTATTTTATTCGTCTCGCACAAACAACAGACAACAGTAGGACAAACTGCGTCATATTTATATACACACGGTTTACCTCGGATGTTTTCGATATATGAACATTAATAAATACATCTTCAGTTGTTCGATATATACATACATGTGTCTTGCTTTAATTGGAAGCACCTGCCATTAACTATGGTTATTAATGTACACCATGCCAATCTCCTTAGCTATGACGTTATGACGTCAATATGACGTCAAAGATAAGCACACATAAAGGTGTTACAATAGTTCTTGAATGAATCCATAAGTGAACGCAATTCTAGTCCCGTTTAAACTTCTAACGAATCGCTATCATAGTCGTTTCCTACTTGTATATATACCCATATACCATCGAAAATAAATGATTGCAAACCGATATTGAGGATTTTCTATTGGTATTATAAATATCAGAAGATTAATTAAAGAAATTAAATGCAGTACATATACAACATAGATACGTCGATATTTACATATTTTAATACATGATAAAGTAAACCGAAGGGGCAATCGAGAATGGACAATCCAGTGACAATTGCAACATTGGGCACTCAAGATACAGGACAAGGACAAACAAAGCAAAATGCAACACAATGCAGAAAACTACCAAGATGAGCAACACGAACCCACCAAAAACCAGGGGTAAACCCCGGTGCCCGCGAAGGGTATGCAGTTCCTGCTTCTTATAATGCATCCGTCGTGTTACTCATCGACATTGGGTTCATATCTACTTGCTCTTTGTTTCCAAGATATTGCTGAATATAATCTTAGCAACCTACCCTCTGACAGCGCCACTTGCATTAAATGTAGATTGTTTCTCTTGCCTCACCTCTATTGACAATATACTTTGGAACTCATCTGTGTCATTAGCTTCTTAACTAATAATAAAATGAACAGTAAAAAAACCCCGTCATCAGAATATTTCAAATGTCTTCTCTGAGAATAGAAAAAGAAACATGCAAAATCAATACGTTTAACACACAGAGACACGACCGCTCAATCTCCTGGCTGTGGTTATCCAATATATGTTGCCTTATACTTATATGTTTGTTTAGCTATATTGTCTAGGACAAAGTAAACCATTGATCGAAATGTATTCCAGTCGTCGTGTACATTTCTGTATAATTTAATTTGATGTGAATACTACAACCTGATTGGCTGATCTGCCTAGAGCAACATTGGTAAGCAACCTGATTGGCTGATCTGCCTAGAGCAACATTGGTAATACTTGATAACCTGGGTTGGAATTGTGGCGTCGCCAACATATTCATTCACCAACGACAAATTCAAATAGTCTCATGACATAATCGAAATTAAGATCGAGGAATCAATACATTACAATGGTGAACGGTCTACATCTTTAGTTTTGTTAGAAGCTTCTTATATATAGCAGGGCCCAGGTGGTTCAATGAGTTAAATAGTTAGATTACCTGACAACTCACACAGGCCTATCACCAATACAGCGTGGGTTCGCACCCGGCTTTGTAGATTACAAAAAAGGGTGAACTCGACTCGCAGCCACAAGTTTCCCAGTTGCTTGCCCATGATCGGTGGTTCTCTCCGGGTATTCTGGCTTCTGCCACCACTAAAACTGGTCGCCATGATATAGCTGAAATATTGCTGAAAGTGGCGTTAAACACAATAAATCAAATCAAATCAAGTCTTACATATAGTTATTTGCCAGACCAGGAGAGTGAGTAGTCATGTATATATGTGTTAGAGGTCACACATTATAATTTTCGATAAGATTTAACTGTTCGGATTGTGTGATATTTTTTTTTCATTTAATAGCTAGGCCAAACAATGGCCTGTTTTTCTTTAAGTGATTTCTCTTTCTGTACCTTTCTTATTGCACACTCCTTATTTTCCTGTGTTATGTTTTAGGATAATTGTTTGTCCTTTTTCTTTCGGCCATTATGTTGTTCGTCCCACCTCAATTAACGGCATCTAATTACCCTTTTGATATCTTTAAACTTTTATTGTACAGTATAACACTAATACAAGTCTTTTTTCTTAAAAGTTTTAAGAGATGATTGTGAACTTTTAGTTAAGGATTGAAATAAAACATGTTCAGAGTTTTTTGTATGTAAGTTTTAATAATACGATAATTATTTTTCACTACAAATATTAAGATCACCTAGGATAATTTGCTTATATATAAACATTAATGTACAAAGTTTGAACAAATATATCCAGAAAACTACATTGAGTTGGTTTTGGTAAGAGGATATCAGCAAAGATTCCCATTCCTTCTACTTGAAGATGATAACCGAAACGTCTATATCACCCTTGCTGTAACCGCAAACACAATGGCTGTTTCTTGATATATCTTCACGAACACCATATTTCCGCATTAACACGGTCCTTTTAACAGTATCGGCAACTAAAAGAGCAATCCACCAGACCTCAAGAATCAATGTCACAATTCAATAAAGAAATTGCCGTTTCTGTAGGATAGGAAAACTTACAATACTTTTCTGACGAACTGATGATCGGTGGTATCCGTCATATTCGTCATTTGACTGCCTGCTCTCAAATAATAGAATTTATTTGCACATACCATAAGCTTAAACACAAGTATAGTGTCCGCCTTTCCTTTCACACTTCGCTTTCCGACTTTTGACAGAACTCTTCAGAATGGACATTTCTGAGCTTTGTTTTCTCTTCTTACTTTCTCTCTTTTTGAAAAAGGTTTCACGGAAATGTCTTCTGAATTGCGATCCAGTGCAGAAGTATAGTATGAAATTTGTAGCATGATGAGTATACATTAGAAGTTCTGCAATAGTCCTGACAAGATTAATTGTAGAATAGTCTTCCGGTGAATGTTCTGTGCTATTCCACATTGTTCCAATGAGCATCACAACATTTATTGGCAAAGCCATGACCAAGAACGAGAGGGAAAGAGCCAGCAACATGACAGTCAACTTGACATTCTTCCTAATTGAATTATTTCTCTGTTGAGATGAAAGCATTGCAATAGATGACTGTCTTCTCTGTGAAGCAAGAATATGGTACAAAGAAATGGAATTCGTTATGCTGATGACAACGAAAGGAGGAAACGAATACATGGCGGCATCAATCCAAGGCCATATATTACGTACAAAATGTTCATATTCCGGTAGAGGACCACATACATATAGATCGGAATGTTCCGTTGTATTATTCGATTGTAATTTCATTGTCCACAGAAAGGGAGAGTTTATTAATCCAACTGTAATCAGTATTCCTATGATTAAGTGCTTGGTACGTCTGTGAGTGCATATCCAGATTTTTTGAAGCGGTAGCTTTAGAACAACCAGTCGTTCTATTGTCACCATTATCAGTAACCACACACTTGCGTCGCTGCTAAAATATCCAATAAAAGGAAACATCTTGCAGCAAATATCTGACTGGTCTTCCATCTTTTTTCCAGACAAGTGTCTAATCCACACCTTAAGAGGTCCAATCAGAAGAACTATTATATCTATAGCAGCCAATGTATACAGGAAGTGATACGTCGAGAATTTATTGCAAAATTTTATTAAGACAATGAAGGCTAAAATATTTCCAAGAATCCCGATAACAAGTAGAAATGGCGGTATATACAATAGCATCTCATGAATGACGTACACGTAATTTTCGTCTGCACCAAATTCATGTCTTTTCAATGTGAAAAAATCAAAAAACATTTCTATCGCTTGCTTATTTGCGGTCTCGCCCAACGTCTTATTAATAAAGTCTATGATCTCATCTTCATCTTTGTGAGATTCAATATAATGCATGATAAGATTTGTGACATTGGAGGTTAAATCTGTGAAAAGAAAAAAAAATACTATAAGATTATGAATGACTACCAATTGCAATAAATAAAAAAATATAGTATGATTCTCATGTCATAGACGTTTGTATAAAAAAATTTAATAGTCCGTGACTACTTTGTAATCTTCAGTGCATTTATATTCAATGTATCATCAATTGATGAATTTTAATATAATATCTAAAAATGACAACACATAGGGAAGAGTTTGGTGCTGCTTTGACAACTGTTTTACCTGTTTTGTTCAAGTATTGTTATAAATACTGTTATAGTAACAGCAGGAAACTTTGAGCCGTAATGAAAGGAGGAGGTTTGGCGCTTTAAAATCTGATTCAACCCACCATTTCTTTAGAAATGCCTGTACCAAGTCAGGGTAATTACGGTTTTCACAGTTGACTGATTTTGTCTGTTTATATACTTATGAGTTTTGACTTTCCCTTTGTAAGATTGTTCGGAGTTCGGTAATTTTGTTATTACCCTTATTTCATATAAATATGCATTTCTTATTAACACATAAGTTCACATATTAAATAGACAAAAATTGACTATGCGTAAAAGAAAACTACATTATGTAGGCATATCATAGAATCTTGGGCTTTCAGAGGCAAATCATGAAAAGAAAATTATACAGTAGGGTCAAAGAGAAAAGCTCTGCCTCACTGTACATCTATCAGATTTTATTTATAAGTCGATCCCCGAAAAAAACCCACCTCTCATCTCAAATCATTGAACACACACACACACACACACACACAAAGATGGGGATGGTAAAATATACTAAAAAAAACCGAAATACGTATATATTCAAGATATAAAATTAACATTAACATATGTAATGTGTGAATTACATATTGAAAAAGTCACCATGCCAGAGAATGACATTTACTGTGTCATAGACGGGGAATATCAAAGTTCACGACTCCTTTGTATGGGGAACATTTTGATTTAATGTTAATTGTATTTAACCTATATACATTCTGAAAATAAGGAACGGGCTAGGAAAAGTTTATTTTGCATTAATCAAATAACGATTATTTCCCGGGTCTTGTTACTAATTCGAAACTTTTTTTTTCTTTTCCATCGTTTCGTCATCGTTTGATTAAAATCAATTAATATTTAAACTGTAGATTTATAATTACTTGAACTACATAAAATATAATCATCTTAGTAAAATTAACAAAAATAATATTTAAAACTTACAGAAATTAATTAATAAGGGTAATAACAAAATTACCGAACTCCGAACAATCTTACAAAGGGAAAGTCAAAACTCATAAGTATATAAACAGACAAAATCAGTCAACAACCGGAAAACTGTGAAAACCGTAATGACCCTGACTTGGTACAGGCATTTCTAAAGAAATGGTGGGTTGAATCAGATTTTAAAGTGCCAAACCTCCCCCTTTCATTACAGAAAATTACTGCCAACTTCGAACAAACAATATGAACTGTAGCTATAAGGCTGGGGATTTTATTTTTATGTTAGCAACAATTCAAAGGTGTTAATGAAGACGTATGCAAGCTGTAAGTTAAGAAAACCAGAAATGCTAAATAATACCTGTAATAGTGATACAGTGAACTAGAATTACGGAAGCCGTAACAAACAAGCAAACAAAAAACGAAGAGATTACAACTTGAGCCAACAGTCCGAATATTTTAGTCTCACTTAGCATATAACGTTTCTTAGCTTGACTGACAAAAGTCCATTTCTAAAAGTTGTTAGTTGATATTAACAGTTAAGTCGTCACACTCTTCAGGAACTGTCTGTTTTGGCTGTGTTTGACCTACAGCTAAGACCATTTAACAATTATTTTGAATATTAAATAGCATATACAAAGCAAGACACCATTTTCATTGATAGCAAGGAGACGAAATGAAATATATGTTACTGTCTTGTTACAATTTGTTGTAACCAAAGATAAGTAATAGATCAATTACATTTAAAACAAAGAAAGTAGCCTATATTGAAAATTAGAGGCTGGTTTTCCCTAAAGTTTACACAAGGCAATGAGTCAGAGGAACTTGTTTGAATTTTAACATCAATATAAGTCCGGTAATATTTTCGAGATGGTTTGTTCATCCTTATAGTGAGTGGTCTAGGGATCTTCGTGCTATTTACCTTTACGAATATAATCACCTATGCAAAAAGTAGGACCATACCAAAATAAGAGGCCATTTTTACATTAGTTCTACATGGGAGTAATTTTGTACAATTATGATATCCTTTTACGATTGATACTATATAATTACTTGAATTGCCCTAATGGATAAATGTTTAAAATATCTATCAATTTAAGACCGTGTATATGCACACGCATTATTTTTCAAAAGTTAAATTAAAGATTAAAATAAAATAAAATACAACCATCTTTTAAATATAAATATTAATTTTAACAACTTACATAACATGACTGCAAACTTCGAATGAATAATGAAAAATATAGCTGTGTGACCGGAGATCTGATATTTTATATTAAACATTTTGAATATGCTAATGAAACTGACATTAAAAGAACACCACACTATGCAACAAGACTATATTAAACTTTGGCATACAGTCCTAATAATTTAGTCTCTTAGAACATAAAAATCATTTTTTTATAACATTAATGAAGAATTTCATATCAACAAAAAATGGAATTTGTGAAAAAGGAAAAAGAAATTTTCGAAAGTTACATTTTTGTATGTTCAACAATTCCATCAATACTAGGAAAAACACGCAAAAATAAAACAAAAATAAAAACAATGCAAAACAACAAAAAAATTAATAAAATAAAAATAAAAATAAACAGAAAGCAGAAAAATAAAAACAAACCAAAGAACAAAAAAAAATTAAAAGACAACATTATGTGAAAATTACCCCTAAAAATATTTTACCAGAAATGGAAAAGATAAATCTGATTCACACTTCTTCGTTTTATATTGCTACTATGTTCACCATAATTAACCATATATAATAATATGCCTTACTCTAATAAACAACATAATTAGCTAAATGGCTCTAACTATCAAGAAGACCAGTCAAATATACATAGTAGAGGAATATCGGATGTACACTGATTGCACTAGAATCACATTAAAAAAAAATCATAAATATTTAATATTACTTATATATACCACCGATCACTTATGTTTGCTATCATGATTGTTGTTTATTTTCTCGGGCAATCTAATTGGTCAATATATCTTGAGTTTTGTGTTACCTGTTGCTGTTTATATCCTCGAGCAATCTAATTTTATTTTTGTGTGTTGTGTTTTTCATTATTATTTGTTTGTGTGTCTTGTACCCAATGTTCTCTGTGTATGTGCGTTTTCCATTCTTCATGATTTCCCTTTCGGTGTTTTCAAGCGTTTATTGACACTTCACCTGTGTATCATACTATGAATGTTAACCCTTTAATGTATCACCTAAGCTTGCAAGGAGCCATGGATACCAATAAATATCACATGCATGATGGCACATCGGTGCAATATTTTTTGTTTTATAATTACGGAGTAAATCTCGATATATTCCAATTTTTATATCAAGAAACTAACATAGTGTGTCGATTTATGTGAAGTACGTGATTTTCAATCCCTCATAATTTCCCAAAATGGATATGAACTGGGCATCCCTACTGTTCGACTTGTTTTTTTATTTGTTTTATTTTATATTGGGAGAAGTGCATTCTAGTCCTGCGATGAGATAGCAAAGAACAAATATAATTTTGAACTTGACTGAAGAATTTGTATATATTAACAGCGTAACCGGATCATTAGTTACCCTCCTTTGTTCTGTTAGACCTTTAGAAAATATTTCTCTGTTTTTCGTTTGATTATCAGATTATGAATTATGACGTAAGTCATCAATCCGTTGATAAAAAAAAAGCCGAAAATGCAATATATGATGGCACTGTCTTGTTACAATTTGATGTATGCCAAAATAAGTAGAAGATACAGTACTTTGATAGCAACAGATGTAGCCTGTATTGAACAATAGAGGCTTGTATTTTCTGGATGAGTACGTAAGGAAGGGAGTCTGAGGCGCTTGAATTTTAACCTCAACTTATGCGAGGGAATATTATCGGGCATGGTTGTCAACTTTAACTTTGGACAAGGTCATCCTGCTATTTGAATTTTTGAAAAGAGTATCCCATGCAGAAAGAAATATCTTGTCAGATTTAGAGGCCACTTTTTTTTTTTACAATAGCTCACCATGGAGTATTTTGTACTGTTATATTATCTGAAGCCGCATTACGGTTAATACATTATATAATTATTTGTACTACACTAGTGGACATTTCTATCTAGTATATATATAAATGTATATTTATTTAGTTTATATTAAAGATGAAAACTAGACCCATCTTTAAAATCTAAGACATAATACTTGCAACTTACTTAACATGGCTGCAACTTTGAGTGAACAATGAAAACACTGTAGCTATATGTCGGAGAGTTCTGCCTTTTATACTAACTGCAAGACGAATGTGTTAATGAATACAAATACTTAAAGGTTAAGAACAATACATATGTTCAAAACTGCATATCACATTATAATTTGATCTACAGATAACATTCGCTCTAACTCGTGCTGTTTGTTTTCAATCTTCAAGCAATTTGATTAGTCAAATATTGTTCACACCTCATCTGTGTATCATAACAATAATCATTTTATTTGCACACATATTTATGTGAGGGGGTTGGGGATAACAGTAGGATTCCTCTTCCTCACAAATGCTGATGACATTCATACAAGCGAGCCAATCGGTGCAATGTTTTTTTGTTTGTTTTTCCAAATGATTGGTCAAACTCGTTCTGTTCAGATAATATTACCCATCTACTAATTTATGTGTGGAATATGAAGTACGTGTTTTTCAATGCATCATGACTTTGGCTTCAGATGTATATGAACTGTGCGTCTACTCTACTATTTGGGTTGCTTATGTTCTTGTATAAGGAGGAGGTATAGATTCAATGCATGTGATGAGATAGCAAGCAACATAAAAATGGCCTGTTTAGTTGACATAGAGATGCACTTTGTCACAGAAAGTAAGTAATAATGGACACTTAAGCTTTATATATCCAAATCTAATTTCTCATTTTAAGAGTACAAACCCTGAGACCTGAATTACGTGATGATTCTTGGTTTAATGTGTGTTTTCCGTTTATCAATATATAATAGTGGAATATTGGTGAAATACATGTTCTCTTTTTTGTTTCGAGTGGATTATGAGATGTCTCAACTAGGAAGAATACATTTGTTTAATTTCGAGATTCATTTGCGACTTAAAATTAGGATTAAATGATTATGTCTATTAGAGAAATATCTCCATCCACCGGAAACAGACTATGACTTGTTTTTTCTTGGAAAAGAATACAAAAATATTGAATTTTGCTAAGATAAGTTTTTCTACAAAAAGTCAAGAAATTGTGTTTCATTTAATATAGTATTTTCGACCATAAATGTATGCTTTAATCAAACTGTTGAAAGGTCTTTGATATGCATGAAATGGCGAGCTGAGATCGGATAAGCTTTCCACAAAACAAAACAGCCATTTTGTACTTTAAGTATTTTTTAATCAGTTTGATTGTAAAGAAAAGTCTTAAGATATCAAAGGGGTAATCAGAATCCGTATTCGAAGAAGGACAAACAATGCAAAATCCAAAGGATAAAGGACAAAAGGACAAACATCTATCTACATAAATACTGCACAGAAAACTAAAGATTGAGCAACACGACCTCTACTTAAAAAAGGGACTGAAATGGTGTGAAATAGGTTTATCCTCCCCATATTGAATATTGTGCTTCCGCGCTAGCCACTTTGATATGATTAATCGTTTTAACAGCCATTGTATGATGTAAGCAGCAATTGTTGTTGTATACAACCATTGTATTATGTAACCAGACATTGTTATTGCTCTTTGTAAACAGACAGTGTTATTGTTTTATGTAAATAGTCCTTGTTATTTTATTATGGAATTCTAATATATTTTTGAATAATGTGAATGACCTTTTGATCGATAAAAATGTTAATTTAGATTTTTTTATTTACTGCGCACGATACATTTCTGTGTAACTTTCATCAGGCACGTTCATAGTCACAAGATTGGAAATACAAATAATGTAAAAGTCTTTGAGAGCAAGAAAATCAAAAAATCCTAAATAGAATAACCAAAATATCAGTAGAAATTGTCTATTCCCGAGCGAGATTAAGTGATTAACGATGCATTTTTTAAACGAGAGAAACGTCTTAGAGTTTTAAAAAGCATCTTTAATTATTTTAACGCTATTTTGTATTCATAATTAAATAATTTTTGTTGAGATACTGACATTTTTTTAAACACAATTAATATTTGATATCGTAAATCACTTATTATAAAGGATTTGGTAATGTGACGTCATTATAACGTCATATTAGAAAACAACAATAATACTATGTGCATCCTTGACAACGCTTAACGATTAGCGATAATTTTCCATCTCATTCTACTAGCGTGAGATGGATAATTCTCAGATAGCAAGATCAAAGGAAAATACCGCAAAATAGCGATAATACAAATAGCTAAGATTATTTAGGAACTGTGAAGTCAATAGTAAATATATTTTATAAACCGTGACTGTACAGAGACACAGACTACTGGACGTTTGACAAACTGTGAATTATTGGTCTGTCAACAGAGGTATGGGTACATTTGTAGTAATCAATAACATAGAGGATATCTAATTTACGATAAATGCTCCATAATATTTGCTTAATGTAGGTTTAAGACATAATCTATGGAATCATGTGTTTTAACATTTTACATGTTCTTATGTATATTATTAAGCTTTTGAATTCATAACCATATTGCACAATCACTTTATTCTAAAATCGATATTTTGCGTTGTCTGTCCTTCTTCGATTTACATATTCTGATTACCCCTTTAGTATCTGCATACTCTTTTCAAGCATGCGAAAAGCATGAAATTCAAACATAACCGTTCTCATCAAATGATTTCTTTTGTTTTTAGATTATATAAAGACTATCTAAAATATTTCTAAAGATGATACACATTTTTTAAATAAAATAAAATGAAAAAAAAACAAAACAAAATAAAGCAAAAAACTCGTAAAAGTAGTCGATGAAAGATATTTCAGATCAGAATTTTCAAACGCACAATTTGAACTATCTAGAATCTAGTATATTTTACATTAGTTGAAACAAGTATTCTATGAATAAACTTAGTTGAATAAAAGTACCATAATCCTCATTCATAAAGAGCCATATTCAACATTTTTAAAACGACTTTGAATTTTGCTTATCAGAGGCATTCTGGTTACATTTGTTTTCTGGTTACATTTAACTTTTCACAAGCTAGCACAAACTAGCATGAAATGAATTTCTTCTTCTACTTTCAAGTTAGTAATGTTAATTGAACTATTTAAAGTTGACTATCAACATTTAAGTTGCTAGTTCGAATCCCGTTCATGGCGTGGTGTAATCCATACAATAATATGTGGAAAAAGTTTGTCAGTGACTTGCAGCAAGTTAGTGGTTTTCTTCGGGTACTCTTTCCCACGAAATGGTTACAGTAAAAATGGTAAGTGTTAATATTGCATGATGCGAAATTGCAAATCGGAAACTTCAAAAACAAGCATTGTCATATCTAATTATTACATTAGCATTTTCCAAAGCAACCACTCGAGAACAACACTTGCTAGAATTATCCATATATCAAACTTTTTAAATAACTTAGCATAAGGAATATCAAGCTTTAAACACAATTAATTATTTCCCCCATCTCGGCTTGGTAATAAGCACTTTCGTTCATTGATATATCATATCACCACTAACCATTTTCCTGTGAAATACATGCATTGTTTATTGTTTGTAAATTTGCTTTGTCATATATATTGCTGGTATGCAGAGCACTTGATGGTAAGAAATGTAATCAATTAACCAATCGGCAATCAGCAATGCATGATCAGCATCAGGCCTTTGCCTGTGAGGAAGTTTAAATTGACATAGGTAAATTACTAACAAATATGATAATTATAATGGATATGGTCTGATAATTTTACATTGATACCTCACACCAAGGAGAACTCGTCACGAATTATTGTTAATTAGCAATTGGTGCTGATTATGGCTATCAGTATTTAATAAATAGAGCTGTCCACCACTTCACCAATTGGCGAACCAATCACGATGGGGATTGTTAGGTCTTAGTACCGACAGGACCATAGTGGGTAAGGTATTCGGAGAGTGACATGCGTCCTGCAGGTAAAAGCCCTCTTTAGTAGATTAAAAAGAGTATGTGTATTGTCTTATCTACAAAAGAATCTTTTTTCATCTTTCTTCAAGCAAAACGTACCACACTATCAGAACAGTTTCAAATTCCAGCAATATCGATGCACACAAACATATGACCGCTCACACACCTGCCTCGGCACAACTCCAATAAAGAATATGATTCATATATATTGGCTTTTTCTACTTAATAATGCAGCCCGATCGTGAAGGTCTTTTTCTAATATTGTCTTCAATAGACAGATTTAGTTCAGCACAGCTATTCTAAAATTGCTTAATACAATTACAGTATTATTAATGTTTCATACTTTGCTGATGTAATTCTCGTTACATTTAACTTTTGATAGGCTAGCAAAACCTAACATAAAATGCGTTTCTTCCTCTACTTTCAAGTTAGCAATGTAAATTGAAATATTTAAAGTTGACTATCAACACTTAAGTTGTTAGTTCGAATCCCTCTCATGGCGCGATGTAATCCATGCAACATTATGTGATAAAGTTTGCCAGTGACTTGCTGCAGGTAGGTAGTTCTCTCTGGGTACTCTGTTTTCATCCACCAATAACACTGACATCCACGATATAATTGAATTATTGTTCAAAGTAGCGCTTAACACCATAACTCTAAAAAGAACAACAGAAGATGGGAAATTGAAAGTTGGTATATTTAAAAATTACATTAGCATTTTTCAAAACATACACCTTAGAACAACAAGTGCTATAATTATCCATAGATTAAAACATTTAAAGATGACATTGAAAACAAATTACCATAAACAATATCAACCTTCAAAAACAATCCATTATTTTCCTTTCTGTTCATTGACATTCCACAGCACAACAACCTTTTCCCGTTGATATAAATGCATTGCTTACTGCTTGGAAATTTGCTTTGTCATAAATATTGCTGTCATACAGCGCACTTAATGGTGAGAAATGTAATCGTTTAGCCAATCAGCATGAAATGAGAGTATGAGGCCTTTGCATGTGAGAAAGCTTAAATTGACATTGGTAATTACTAACAAATATGATAATTATAATGAATATGGTCTGATAATTTTACATTGATACCTCACACCAAGGAGAACTCGTCACGAATTATTGTTAATTAGCAATTGGTGCTGATTACGGCTATCAGTATTTAATAAATAGAGCTGTCCACCACTTCACCAATTGGCGAACCAATCACGATGGGGATTGTTAGGTCTTAGTACCGACAGGACCATAGTGGGTAAGGTATTCGGAGAGTGGCATGCGTCCTGCAGGTAAAAGCCCTCTTTAGTAGATTAAAAAGAGTATGTGTATTGTCTTATCTACAAAAGAATCTTTTTTCATCTTTCTTCAAGCAAAACGTACCACACTATCAGAACAGTTTCAAATTCCAGCAATATCGATGCACACAAACATATGACCGCTCACACACCTGCCTCGGCACAACTCCAATAAAGAATATGATTCATATATATTGGCTTTTTCTACTTAATAATGCAGCCCGATCGTGAAGGTCTTTTTCTAATATTGTCTTCAATAGACAGATTTAGTTCAGCACAGCTATTCTAAAATTGCTTAATACAATTACAGTATTATTAATGTTTCATACTTTGCTGATGTAATTCTCGTTACATTTAACTTTTGATAGGCTAGCAAAACCTAACATAAAATGCGTTTCTTCCTCTACTTTCAAGTTAGCAATGTAAATTGAAATATTTAAAGTTGACTATCAACACTTAAGTTGTTAGTTCGAATCCCTCTCATGGCGCGATGTAATCCATGCAACATTATGTGATAAAGTTTGCCAGTGACTTGCTGCAGGTAGGTAGTTCTCTCTGGGTACTCTGTTTTCATCCACCAATAACACTGACATCCACGATATAATTGAATTATTGTTCAAAGTAGCGCTTAACACCATAACTCTAAAAAGAACAACAGAAGATGGGAAATTGAAAGTTGGTATATTTAAAAATTACATTAGCATTTTTCAAAACATACACCTTAGAACAACAAGTGCTATAATTATCCATAGATTAAAACTTTTAAAGATGACATTGAAAACAAATTACCATAAACAATATCAACCTTCAAAAACAATCCATTATTTTCCTTTCTGTTCATTGACATTCCACAGCACAACAACCTTTTCCCGTTGATATAAATGCATTGCTTACTGCTTGGAAATTTGCTTTGTCATAAATATTGCTGTCATACAGCGCACTTAATGGTGAGAAATGTAATCGTTTAGCCAATCAGCATGAAATGAGAGTATGAGGCCTTTGCATGTGAGAAAGCTTAAATTGACATTGGTAATTACTAACAAATATGATAATTATAATGAATATGGTCTGATAATTTTACATTGATACCTCACACCAAGGAGAACGCGTCACGAATTATTGTTAATTAGCAACTGGTGCAGATGACGGCTATCAGTACTTAATAACTAGAGGTGTCCACCACTTCACCAATTGACGAATCAATCACGATGGGAATTGTTAGGTCATAGTACCGACAGAACCATATATGGTAAGGTATTTGGAGAGTGACATACGTCCTGCAGGTAAAAACCCTCTTTAGTATATTAACAAGAGTAGGTGTATTGTCTGATCTACAAAATCCCACATCGCTAAAGCAGTTCTAAAATATAGTAAAGGGCGAAGCCCTTTTAACTATAGGCTATACGAATTTTAGTCACGTGACTATTGTATTCATAGCCAAATATCTTTTCACCGGAAGTGTAAAAATATTGAACAAAATAGTATTTAAAATCGCAATAAAATTTATTTCAATGAGAAATCCTGAAATCTCTTATTGTTTATATTCTGAAAAATTAAAATAAACTCAAATGAAAATTCAAAGAGAAAACTTATATTATCCACACAAAGCGGTATTCGTAGAACGTAATTTGTTAGTGTGTACCGATCATGAAATACACACATGTGCCAGGTCGTATGCAGCCCTGGGATGAATTTCATGAAAGTCCATGCATTTCTCCTGAAAGGATGGTTCTCCTCTCTGAATACTTTGTGTGAGCTGGTGTCAAATAGAAAGAGCAGCTCGCCTTCGTCTTCCGCTAGGGAATCTGTTACATCTACATGCTATCCACGATTCAAAAACATGAAATTATTCTGACAAGACAAGCATGACAGCAGGGAATTGTAAAACAATTTTTTTCTTTTTATGGCAAGCAGCTTTGCTTGAAAAACCTTGATTGCATTTAAAATGATTGCATTTTCGTTTTACCCTCATTCCCCTTTTGATAAGCCCAAAACCCTTAACTATATAGAATAAAAATGTTGCTGACATTAGGTCGATTCTAGGTCCTGCAAAAATACATTCAGTGGACCTACTCACAGTATCTTGACGTTTTATCTAGCGAAATAATAGTGAAAAATCTGCATAAAATCTGTATATTATATATATAAAGACACATAATATACAGATTTTATACATATTTTTCTCTAGATAATGTGACCTACTTGATATCTATTGGACCTGTTCTTACCCTTTATCTTGCACACTAACATTGTGACAAAAAATATGTCAATCTGAGCAAATGACTTTGATATCAGAATTTTTATTTTCGACAAAAGAGTCAACTAATTCTGGGTCAAAATATTTCAAGCCCTCCTCTCAAAACCAAATGGTCGCCCCATCATGCTTTGACACTTCATGCTATGGAAACTCGAAAAAGTCTAAATGTTAAAAACCTCAGAAAACGATTTTCAGACATTGCAACATACATGCATAGGCACATTCAATAACCCTCTAGGCCCCTTCAGAAACCTTTCCTCCTACATCGTTTTTATCCCCCCACCTTTCGGCATCAATTTCCTGTTAGCCAGGGGCATACGTGTACAATGGAAACATTTCTTCTAGTTATTCAATTTTAGGAGGCATGCCATTCGCCTCTCATGCCTCTCTTTTAAGACAGCCAAATGTTGGATATAGACTTCGCCCTTAAACAGGTTAAACATATTAGAAAGAATCTTAGAAACACATGGAAAGTAAACACCCCTGACACACATATACACCCTCACATCCCTGTCATACCCCTGACACACATATACACCCTCACATCCCTGTCACACATATACACCCTCACATCCCTGTCATACCTCTGACACACATATACACCCTCACATCCCTGTCAAACCCCCGACACACAAAAACACCCTCACATCCCTGTCATACCCCTGACACACATATACACCCTAACATCCCTGTCTTACCCCTGAAACACATATACACCCTCACATCCCTGTCTTTGTGACAGGATGAAATTAGTTTTATTGATCGAAGCCTCCTCTTTTGTTGAAATGATTGATGTCATACACGTATTTTCTACAATTGAGTAAAACATATAACTGCATGAACAGTGCCGTTGTGAAATACGTTGCGTCATAATCCTGAACTTTATATTATAATATGAACAAAGTATACGGTCAATGCACGGTTAAATATGTCAATATACAATAAGAGTACAAACAATATTATCGTTCCTTCAAGACATTTACACAGTTTCATGTCTACATGCCTTTTTCTCAGGTAGACAACATGGTGTGCTTATTATTTTCAACATGTTATTGTATATAAGTTTGCAACTGTATTGAGACTGTTGACTTTTTAACCATCAAATAATAGTTGTATTGAAGACAGGTATATCGATAATTTGTTAAGTAATAATTGTGGTAAGTAAGATTAAAAACAAACGATTTGATTTGGCTGCTTATATGTCATGGCATTTTATTACTTCAACAACACATATTGTCAACAAATAACAACAAGTTGACGATGGATCACTGAAGGGTATGCCAATCAGTGTAACTAAACAAGTTGCTTGGGCCAACCAGAGCAGCAAAGTTGACAAATTTCGCCATATTCCACATCAACTAGTTGTCGCCATGACGAGTAATGTTGACTTTCACAATTCTGTATATCCTTTAGTCCTTTCACCAAACTGCAAAATAAAATAAAAACAGCAGAAATCATGTTTAAACGGGACGGGAAGGGTAGGTTTGTGTGTCCTCAATCCTTCGAATCTCCTTTGCAACTGAATATCCTACACGGAAACACTCGTTTTTAAAGGTCTGTTCGACTTGAGAAATACAGAAGCTCGTGCTGCAGTTTGGCGGCAAATTAGACATTATATAAACAGATGTCTATACATAGTATATTTTAATGTTGGCGTTATATAAGTTTAGACTTGTTAATCGGTATAACGTAATGCAATAAACGAATTTAATAATAAACTTTTAAATTACATTAATTGCATAGGGACAAGGTCATAGCATATTCCTTGCACTTCCTGATATGTATATTATATGATCAGCAAGACAAGGGAGCTGCGTGTATATGGTACAGTATATTAGTGTTAGGAATAATCTAAGATATTCCGATTGGATTTTGGAACTCTTTTGACGGCTTAGTATTTTTGTCATTTTATTTTTTGTACCAATGTAATATTTTGGGTATATTTTGTTTTATATTACTTTTAAAAGTTCACATTTATTTGTTTTGTAGTGGACTGAAAAAAAAAGTTTCGTTTGTAAAATGAAGGTGGTTCGATTTCTAATTATATTCAGATTATTCAAGATTGCGGAAGGAGTCAATAGTTACTGCTAGCGAACAATATGTTTGCTGAAGTCATCATGAGGGGATTTTTTTTTTCCGAATATACGCTGGGTTGTGGTCGCAAGTTTCTTTCAATATATGTAGCACCCATTTCCCTTTATTTCTATTCTCTTCTTGGAATACTGACATTTTTTGCTTTTGTTTACTATAATTATATCCATAAAAATCATCCAAATGATCGATCGCTCTAGCTTTTTGTTTTCATTTATTGTCCATGCCCAAAAACATTTTTGCCTTAAAAAACTCACCAAAATACCTGTTTACGAGGACTATTTATAGTATACAGTTATTTAATGGGAGTGCAGGCAATAGATCCAAATATTTTTCCCGAGGTATTGGAAAAGACCTCTATGTTATATTGCCCTCGGTCAACGACCGAGGGCAATAGAACACTTTGGTCTTTCCCAATACCGAGGGAGAAATTTTTTGATCTATTGCCTGCACTCCCATTAAATAATGTTTTATTACCTAATTATATTTTTTTTAGACAGATTGAAAAAAGTTACTGGTTTCAAAGGTTCTAAATAGGATAGGCAACATCGGATCAGGCTACCTATGCTTGACTGAGATTTAGTCTAGTTTTGTTGTTGCCAGTTTCTTTGGACTGTCCATTCTTGATTGCCCCTTCGGTTTTTCTAACGTTTATTTAATAAATTAAATTATTGAAGAACAATAAATTTGAAATGCAAACAAACCTTATAAATCATGTGCTTGCCGAAGCACCGAGGACTGGTCGAACGATACCCTCGGGGACTAATAGTCCATCTGCTGAGATATCAAACTAGTACTTTGCTTTCACAATAATCCACAAGTGACCTCTTTTTTGTCCAGTTATTTTACACTTGGTATTCATGAACTAATTTTTAAGAAATGTATCATTACATTTTGTATTTCGGAATCATTGTTTTCATTCTTTTCGTCTATTTTCTGTGCATGTATTGTGAACGGAAATCGATGTGCTATGTACTTTTGAAATAAAAAAATAGGAGAATCCCTCAAAATTGAAAGAAAGAAACAAACATTTAATATAAGAAATTATATATAAACAAATTATATATAAACAAATTATATATAAACAAACAAATAAACAAATGATGATATTGTCAATCAAAGCTGAATAAAAAGTATTTATTTGAGTACAATGATTGAAATGATTTGAGTTTTTGTGAAATAAACATATATCTTACACAAAAAAAAACACATAAATTGAAAAGTTATTGTTCAGTAGATATTATTATTATAAAATCATAATATAAATATGTCATAAAGATAAATGACAACAGTTTTATTTAATAACATTTGGATATAAAAAAAATAAAAAGTAAAAAATCCCACATCGTTAAAGCAGTTCTAAAATATAGTAAAGGGCGAAGCCCTTTTAACCATAAGCTATACGAATTTTAGTCACGTGACTATTGTATTCATAGCCAAATATCTTTTCACCGGAAGTGTAAAAATATTGAACAAAATAGTATTTAAAATCGCAATAAAATTTATTTCAATGAGAAATCCTGAAATCTCTTATTGTTTATATTCTGAAAATTTAAAATAAACTCAAATGAAAATTCAAAGAGAAAACTTATAATATCCACACAAAGCGGTATGTGTAGAACGTAATTTGTTAGTGTGTACTGATCATGAAATACACACATGTGCCAGGTCGTATGCAACCCTGGGATGAATTTCATGAAAGTCCATGCATTTTTCCTGAAAGGATGGTTCTCCTCTCTGAATACTTTGTGTGAGCTGGTGTCAAATAGAAAGAGCAGCTCGCCTTCGTCTTCCGCTAGGGAATCTGTTACATCTACATGCTATCCACGATTCAAAAACATGAAATGATTCTGACAAGACAAGCATGACAGCAGGAAATTATAAAACAAGTTTTTTCTTTTTATGGCAAGCAGCTTTGCTTGAAAAACCTTGATTGCATTTAAAATGATTGCCTTTTCGTTTGACCCTCATTCCCCTTTTGATAAGCCCAAAACCCTTAACTATATAGAATAAAATTTTTGCTGATATTAGGTCGATTCTAGGTCCTGCAAATATACATTCAGTGGACCTACTCACAGTATCTTGACGTTTTATCTAGCGAAATAATAGTGAAAAATCTGCATAAAATCTGTATATTATATATATAAAGACACATAATATACAGATTTTATACATATTTTTCTCTATTATTTCGCTAGATGAAACGTCAAGATAATGTGATCTACTTGATATCTATTGGACCTGTTCTTACCCTTTATCTTACACACTCACATTGTGACAAACAATATGTCAGTCTGAGCAAATGACTTTGATATCAGAATTTGTATTTACGACAAAAGAGTCAACTAATTCTGGGTCAAAATATTTCAAGCCCCCCTCTCAAAACCAAATGGTCGCCCCATCATGTTTTGACACTTCATGCTATGAGAAACTCGAAAAAGTCTAAATGGTAAAAACCTCAGAAAACGATTTTCAGACATTGCAACATACATGCATAGGCACATTCAATAACCCTCTAGGCCCCTTCAGAAACCTTTCCTCCTATATCGTTTTTATCCCCCCTTTCGGCATCAACTTCCTGTTAGCCAGGGGCATACGTGTACTATGGAAACATTTCTTCTAGTTATTCAATTTTAGGAGGCATGCCATTCGCCTCTCATGCCTCTCTTTTAAGACAGCCAAATCTTGGATATAGACTTCGCCCTTAAACAGGTTAAACATATTAGAAAGAATCTTAGAAACACATGCAAAGTAAACACCCCTGACACACATATACACCCTCACATCCCTGTCATACCCCTGACACACATATACACCCTCACATCCCTGTCATACCCCTGACACACATATACACCCTCACATCCCTGTCATACCCTTGACACACATATACACCCTCTCATCCCTGTCATACCCCTGACACACATATACACCCTCACATCCCTGTCACACATATACACCCCCACATCCCTGTCATACCCCTGACACACATATACACCCTCACATCCCTGTCATACCCCTGACACACATATACACCCTAACATCCCTGTCATACCCCTGACACACATATACACCCTAACATCCCTGTCATACCCCTGACACACATATACACCCTAACATCCCTGTCATACCCCTGACACACATATACACCCTCACATCCCTGTCACACATATACACCCCCACATCCCTGTCATACCCCTGACACACATATACACCCTCACATCCCTGTCATACCCCTGACACACATATACACCCTAACATCCCTGTCTTACCCCTGAAACACATATACACCCTCACATTCTTGTCTTGGTGACAGGATGAAACTAGTTTTATTGATCGAAGCCTCCTCTTTTGTTTAAATGATTGATGTCATACAAGTATTTTCTACAATTGAGTAAAACATATAACTGCATGAACAGTGCCGTTGTAAAATACGTTGCGTCATAATCCTGAACTTTATATTATAACATGAACAAAGCATACGGTCAATGCACGGTGAGTTATGTCAATATACAATAAGAGTACCATTATCGTTCCTTCAAGACATTTACACAGTTTCATGTCTACATGCCTTTTTCTCAGGTAGACAACATGGTGTGCTTATTATTGTCAACATATTATTGTATATAAGTTTGCAACTGTATTGAAACTGTTGACTTTTTAACCATCAAATAATAGTTGTATTGAAACAGGTATATCGGTAATTTGTTAAGTAATAATTGTGGTGAGTAAGATTAAAAACAAACGATTTGATTTGGCTGCTTATATGTCATGGCATTTTATTACTTCAACAACACATATTGTCAACAAATAACAACAAGTTGACGATGGATCACTGAAGGGTATGCCAATCAGTGTAACTAAGCAAGCTGCTTAGGCCAACCAGAGCAGTAAAGTTGATAAATTTCGCCATATTTCACATCAACTAGTTGTCGCCATGACGAGTAATGTTGACTTTCACAATTCTGTATATCCTTTAGTCCTTTCACCAAACTGCAAAATAAAATAAAAACAGCAGAAATCATGTTTAAACGGGATGGGAAGGGTAGGTTTTTGTGTCCACAATCCTTCGTATCTTCTTTGCAACTGAATATCCTACACGGAAACACTCGTTTTTAAAGGTCTGTTCGACTTGAGAAATACAGAAGCTCGTGCTGCAGTTTGGTGGCAAATTAGACATTATATAAACAGATGTCTATACATAGTATATTTTAATGTTGGTGTTATATAAGTTTAGACTTGTTAATCGGTATAACGTAATGCAATAAACGAATTTAATAATAAACTATTAAATTACATTAATTGCATAGGGACAAATTCATAGCATATACCTTGCACTTCCTGATATGTATATTATATGATCAGCAAGACAAGGGAGGTGCATGTATATGGTACAGTATATTAGTGTTAGGAATAATCTAAGATATTCCGATTGTATTTTGGAACTGTTTTGACGGCTTAGTATTTTTGTCATTTTATTTTTTGTACCAATGTAATATTTTGGGTATATTTTGTTTTATATTACTTTTAAAAGTTCACATTTATTTGTTTTGTAGTGGACTGAAGAAAAAAAGTTTCGTTTGTAAAATGAAGGTGGTTCGATTTCTAATTATATTCAGATTATTCAAGATTGCGGAAGGAGTCAATAGTTATTGCTAGCGAACATGAGTGGATTTTTTTTTCGGAATATACGCTGGGTTGTGGTCGCAGGTTTCTTTCAATATATGTAGCACCCATTTTCCTTTATTTCTATTCTTTTCTTGGAATACTGACATTTTTTGTTTTTCCTTACCATAATTATATCCATAAAAATCATCCAAATGATCGATCGCTCTAGGTTTTTGCTTTCATTTATTGTTCATGCCCAAAAACATTTTTGCCTAAAAAAACTCACCAAAATACCTGTTTACGAGGACTATTTATAGTATACAGTTATTTAATGGGAGTGCAGGCAATAGATCCAAATATTTTTCCCGAGGTATTGGAAAAGACCACTATGTTATATTGCCCGAAGTCAACGACCGAGGGCAATATAACACTTTGGTCTTTCCCAATACCGAGGGAGAAATTTTTTGATCTATTGCCTGCACTCCCATTAAATAACTGTTTTATTACCTAATTATATTTGTTTTTAGACTGATTGAAAAAAGTTACTGGTTTCAATATTTAAATATTGCTTAACAATTTTAACAAATAACACAAATTATCTTTTTCATAATAAACATTAAGATTCTTATTATTTTTAATCTGGGCTTGTAGACTGCGCGAGGGACATACATATGTCCCTGGTTGATAGACTACGCTCGGGACATATATATGCCTCTTGGGAAAGACATTTACGTTTATTTTCTTTAAGAATAAGTCACGCAAATACGTTATAATTAGATTGCACAATTTGAAGATAGATACAGATATTCCACATATAGAACCTCATCAATATTAAAAAGAAACGGTAAGTAACGTCATATTGCTGTTAAAATGGCCTCATGATATAAATGATGTCACTCTGCTGAAAGAGCAATAACGTCAGGAATTGTACTGCACACGAAGTAACAATTATACATGAAACTTCACGTTCAAAGGGTTAAATCGTTTTAGATTACGACACTTTCATACGCTGTAATCCGGTGTGGACTAGACAAGATTTCGGATTGGTAATAAATATTCATGAGATTGTTTTGATCAATCACAGTCAAGGTCAAAGGTAGCCAGGCAATAGAACGCCAGGCAATAGAACACCACGCAATAGATCACCAGGCAATAGAACACTAGAAAGCCAAAACCTCAAAAATAGTTGAAAATAAAAAATACGTTGTAAAACATGTAAACTTTACAATTAGGTAATAAATCCACATAATTAACACTCCCTTCACTGGCAAGAATAAATTTTCAAAAATGGGGATTAAAGGGGTGGTCAAATTGGTTTTATCATGTTGTTTTTGCGCTGGAAAATATAATTTACGTCATTGATTTATTTTACTGTTTTTAGTCTTGCAATGTGTGTTTTATAATGATAAAATATTATCTATCTTGAAGTCGTAGACACATCAAAATAAAATAAAATAACCCGTCTTTTGTCAAATTGCAAATATATAGTTTGTGGTAAAGCAAACGTAGAATTCCCTCGCAACCTCTTTGCGGACTAGAGAATGAAAGATGCGCGATCCCGTGTCGCAAAATATATATATTTTTAACATTTATTTATTTGTTTTGGTTTATGTTTGTTTGTTTACATGTCAGTCATTGTAAAAACTTCTATATAATTATATCTTATTGCACATTAATTTAAGAGGTCGTCGTGTTCGTGATCGTATGGTAGTTAGATTTACAACTACCTGTGCAATCAGTGCCTATCACCACGAACGTTGTGAGTTCAAACACCGTTCATGGCGAGGTGTACTCAATACAACATTATGTGATAAATAACTGAAATATTGTTGAAAGTGATGCTAAACACCATAATCCAACCAACCACATTAATTGTGTATTAAGTATTAATATGAAATAAATTAGCATAATTTTTAATATCTCTTTTATGCGATTTCAATACATCATCACTACTGCATTGCTGCTGTCGTGTATATAATTTGTTGTAAATTGTAGGAAGAGGGTTTTAAATATTGTATTATAACTTGTGGCCAATCCTAATTAACAATATTTTCAGAAAATAAGGTATGTATAATTCAGCATAACATATTCCAGAGCAACACGACAGACAATTGTTTCCTTCAAAATTTATTTTTTCAGAATTGTTTTCCCTTTTGATTTATAATGGGATATATTTATCTCACAAAAAAAAATATAGATTTAAAAACAAGCCATAATATCTTTGCAATTAAATGGTACCAGTTCTCATTCAGTAAAGATCATGTGCTTTAGTACAGGGTTAGGGTTATGGTATTTAATGCCACTTTCAACGATATTTCCGTTATATTTTTGCGGTCAGTTTTATTGGTGATGGAAACCGGGGTACCCAGAGAATACCACGGATCCGTCGCAAGTCATTGATTGAAGAATTGATATAAGTATAATACGTTCACTTAATAAAATAACTGAAATATTGCTAAATTTGACGAAAAAACAACAAATGAATCGATCGTCGAATTGTAATCGCACCAAATATGAAAATATCAAATTAGCATTTTCACAAATAACGTGTACAGATTGATGCTACAAGATTTATAGTTTTTAAATGTCGAGCTTTTAAAATCAAATGCTAAGCTGCAATCAATATTGACCCAGTTTGACTCAAATGTTTTATTTACTTTAGATCTATGTCAAAGTCGAGTGACATTTCAGAATATGAACACTACTATATGGACCTCTGTTATTTCTGGTTTACATTAATGATATTGGTGATAAACTTCTTTCCTTAAGCCGTTTATTTGCTGATGACACTTCGCTTGGCTATGCAACAAGTCAAGATGAAGTTCAAATAAAATATGTTATAGATCATGATCTACATGAGCTTGGTGACTGTTCAAAGAGATGATTGATGTCTTTCAACCCAGAAATAAAACTGAAATCATGCTTTTTAGAAATGTAGAAAACTCAACAAATTTTATTTTTATTTTGATGGAAAATGAATGCCACTTACATCAGACCATAAACATTTGGGGATAACATTTAGTGAGGAAGCAAAATGGAATAAACATGTAGAAAATTTAATAAAAAGTGTCTCTAAACACATATGTATTTTGCGTAAATTGAAATATAAATTGAATAGACAAAATTTAGAAAAATTATACTTAATTTACATTCGACCAATATTTGAGTGTGCATGTGAGGTCTGTGACAACTGTGGTGTCTCTAATTCGTGCAAATTGGAGAGACTACAGTTGGAGGCAGCTATAATTATCACCGGACTTCCAATCTTTACCAACACAGAATATCTATATAGAGAAACTGGCTGGGAGAGATTGGAAGAAAGAAGAACTAGGAGAAAGCTCCAATTATTCTATAATATCCAACACGGTAGTACACCCCCTTATTTACTCGATCATATTCCCCCAACAATCCAAAGTACGACTATTTATCCCCTTCGAAATGGCAACGATATTATTGTTCCATTCTATAGACTTTCTTTAATCAGAGATTCTTTTGTCCCAGCTACAGTAAGGGAATGGAGTAGCCTTAATCTTTCAGTGCGTAATCTTGACACACTATCAAAATTTAAAAAGCCAATCCGGAGTTCAATCTAAATGCCAATTCCGAGACACTATTATTATGGTCCTAGAAAACTGAATATAATTTTAGCACAGTTTCGCTGCAATGCATCCTTCTTGAATTACGATTTATGTAAAGTTAAAATTTTATCAAATACTTCCTTTAACTGTGGCGCACCATGTGATAATTCTCACCATTTTTTTTTAATTGTGATAAATATACAGATAATAGGGAAATATTATTTAACAGTCTTAATTGGCTACCTTCTAACATTAATATTGATGTAAATCTACTGGCAAAAGGAAGTGATTTCCTAACATATCAAGAAAATACAACTATTTTTAAACATGCTTTTAAATATATTAAAGACTCCCAAAAGATTTACAATTGTCTAAATGATCTAAAGAACCAACACACATCTCCAAAAGTAGTTATTCTCCTTTCTTTTCTTTCGTATATTGTCTCTACCTATGTTTTTGTATATAATCATTCTGTGTTTATTTATCTCTATGCATACTATATACATATTATATCATCTCATTGCGCATGCTAATACATATTGTAAATAATTGTATTCGGGAAAAGACTTCATAAGTTGGAAAAACTTGTGTCCGATCTCTATTTGTTATATTTAGCAAATAAAAATATGCTTAAGCTAAAAATTACATAATACAGACAAAAACGAGTTGAAGGGATATTCATTTCTTGGTATCCATATGGCTTTACATGGAATAGAATATTTAACAGAACTGTGTCTACGTCTCTATCCGGTCACAAAATACAACATGATATTAGTAGTATGGCATGTCTACATCAGAAGGTCTGTAATGGTCTTGATCAGTGTAAATGTAGACTTCTCCTTCGGTGAGTCTCTTTGTTTTATTCAAAATACAGTTGTATTATGTTCATAAAATGTTAAGCAAAAACAAAACAAAAAACAAAAAAGCAAAAAACAATGAAAGTCACAATCAATTTACTATTGGTTCTTTACCGAGCTTATAATCATAAACGGCACAGAAGAATATATTATATATTCAACGCCGACTTCTTCCTGAATTTGTAAGACCATATTTGCATATTTCATGCGGGAGCTTCTCAAGGAAACACAAGAAGCTATCTCTGCTCTGTGGTGCCACTTTCAGATATACAGACAATGCACTTTCTCTGAATAGTTAAAAGCTTAGTTATTAAAGTTTAAGACCTGAAAGAACATATATGCAATGTTATATCATAATCGTGTGCGAAAACTACATGTAAGGTATTCAAAGAACATATAAACAGTAGTACCTTGTAGTATTGTGCGAAAGCTAAGATATCCCAAGTAATTTAGTCCTGTCATCATTTCCATTTTTAACTGAAGTTATATTTAACCGTCCAATAATATAAGGTGCTTGGTCAGTGTAATTTATATATGTCAGGAAATGGTTCCTTTAATTTGTGTCCCACCTGGAAATAAACAAAACAAGCAAAATCGTTATATTACAAATTCTTTTCTTATGACCTCAATTAAAGCAAAACGCATCATGGGAAGTATTAGTTACAATTTCACGTCGTATTACTACTGGTGTCAACCAACATATTCTATCTTCCTAGTTAGTTAACTACGAACATTCACTGTCCATGTATATGTTTATCGTTCATTTTGTGATAGGGGAGTGGTGGTTTCGCATTTACAGATTTCACACCGCCACGTGTTTTTTGTGCATCTCGCATTCCATGATCTGTATTCCCTTTTGCACATGTCGTCGCTTTGTGTTCAATGATTTGATGTGAAATAAAATGCAGTTTATTAACAGAAGAACACAATCAACTATTATCATTTTATGCTGATGAAATAGAAATAATGTGACTCATTGAAAATTTCAAGAAAAGAAATATTTTAAATAAGAAATGTACATGCAACTGTAAGGTTAGCCATATTGATTCAAATATCTGTTGTTTCGAAAGGAAACATGAGGAGTTTGGATTGTAAGTCATTTATAAAAAAAATCAAAAAAACAAACAAAATAAAATTTCAATGTCATATTACCAAACGGTCAATATAAAGTTGCAAATCTTTGCGAATGAGAATAGATAGCTAAATTCAACATTGTCAATGAATTCGTTTTGCAAATGTATCTGTTCGAATATTTTAAACTTTAATCTAAGCATTTTTACTTTGTTTTACTGTTACGCTTTATTCAAAGATTGATATTTTAAATCTGCAATTAACATGGACTTCAAATATTACTTTTCAAAACAAACCATTTATGTTTCATTCTTTTTTATAAAGGTAATATAAAGATTGTGCAAGTTGAAAATTAATGGATTATAACGAGGAACTGGCATATCATAATTGTTTATAGAAAAATCAAAAACTTTCTATTTCTAAAAATTATATGAATATTGTGCGAAACGAATCATCAGACAACAACCTCTACATGTTTTAATTTACAACGAAAAGCAAAATAGCTCAAGCAATATTTGAACATTAACTAAAATTATATTATAAGTTTACCAGTTGCTTGCCCATGGTCGGTGGTTCTCTCCCGGGTACTCCGGCTTCTTCCACCACTAAACTGTGATATAGCTGAAATATTGTTGAAAGTGGCGTTGAAACACACACACACAAAAATCAACAATCTATTACATGTATTAAGCTTTAAATGCAAATCAGAATATGTTGAATGAAATATAATGTCAACCGAAATCTTTAACGAAATAGAATGAACGTAAAATGCGCTTACAAAATGAATATGCTTCATATTGGAAATCCACAATGTATTTAGCATTTTAATTTTATTGGTAAAGCAATTCGGGTTTTGTATTGCAAATCTATTGAATAAAGGGAAAAAAACAAAGAAAGTTCAAAGAAGGAGGCGAAGATGTTTTTTGTGTCCATTATCATATATTTATCGAAATGGCCTTTGTGGATAATTCGAAACAGGATGGAGTGCGATAACATCAAATTAAACGTTTTAATAGTTCACATTATCTGGACAAAACAAACATACATTAGACAAAAAACAATTCAGAAACGATTGATAAGACAAAATTACGCACAACTTCGATGAATAATTTAGAATACAATTTTGTAGTTCGCTGATAAAATACAGGAAAATGCAAAAACTCCATTTCAATCAATTCTATATTCTCATATAAGGTGCCTTTCCTATATGACGACCTGTTAGTATAAAATTGAACTAAAATTGCACTATTGCATTAAATTAGCTTTGGTGAGGTCAATGCACGTTTTTATCGACCCAATGAAAGCACAGAGAACGAAGTCCGATTATGATATACCTTCATAGGTCAATTACAAGCTTCATTGACTGATATGAAAACGTTACAATTTCTTTCTTATATTATAATATTATTTATTAAAAGTTATGATTTGTAAATCCGGGACATTCATATTTTGAGAGAAAAATAATATACCATTAAATTTATAACATGTATTAAGCAGCAATGAATATAGATCACTTCTCGTACATGAAACATTCTCCAAAAGTTATTTGAGTTTAAATTTAATGTGACAATTCGGCTGCCATCACTGTATGTTGCCATTTTTGTTTATGTCAACAATGCAGTCAATGGAAGTGCAAATGAGAGATCGATTTTGTTTAGTCGAATTTTGTTAAACAAGAATGCAATCAAAAACCAGCTAGTGTATGCTTGAAATTGATGATCTGTTTTTAACAATCTATGGTTTAGACGCCACGATATAACTGAAATATTGCTAATGTTGGCACTAAGCATCAATCAATAAATCAATTAATGGATTACAAATATATCGAATAAAGATGAAATACTGCTAAAGTTGGCGTTAAGCATCAATCCGATCTTTTAGTGGTTTAGAAATGTCTATTTTTAGTCAGATCTAGTATATACCTGTTTTATAAATAAGTCATGTGCCATGAATTGACAAATTACAGTTTTTAAATAATACGATATTATAATAATATGACGTACGATTTTATCAAATATAAACCAATATTGATGTAACCCTTTTTTGATAAGTGTTAAATATACTTCTTCTGTAGAAGAAAAAACGATGCAAGTTATAGGAATAATTCGCTTTTACGTTGAACCTGAATATGCGAACACAATACGTCCATTTAGGTTGCTAAAGCGGTTAAAACGAAACTTTATGACAAAAGTGATTATTTCAATTATTCCATTGTGAACTTTCTAATACAGATGAAGCGACATTCCAGCAACACATGCGTATGAAGAATGCATCTTTCAGCAGTTGATACGATATTCCAGAACTTGTGTTTCCTATCAGAATTTCTTTGTGATATGATGATGCTGACAAGGAAGCTACTGAAGGAACGGTTTCGGGTGGTAAAGTTGAAATCATGACTTTTACCATTGCCATCATGAATTGTTTACCCTATACAAATATCTGCCACCATAGGTATATTCCGTTTGCTGTAATCATGAATTGTTTACCCGATACAAATATCTGCCACCATAGGTATATTCCGTTTGCTGTAATCATGAATTGTTTACCCGATACAAATATCTGCCACCATAAGTATATTCCGTTTGCTGTAATCATGAATTGTTTACTCGATACAAATATTTGCCACCATAGGTATATTCTGTCACAATCTCGTATTTATTCCCTCGTTCCTGACTAGCATGAGTAGCATCACGCGTGCCACAAGTGGATCAGGAATGACTTAGCCTTCCATATATCAAGAGTAGCATCACGCGTGCCACTAATGGATCAGGAATGACCTAGTCTTCCATATATCCAGAGTATCATCACGCGTGCCACAAGTAGATCAGGAATACCTTAGCCTTCCATATATCCAGAGTAGCATCACGCGTGCCACAAGTGGATCAGGAATGACTTAGCCTTCCATATATCCAGAGTATCAACACTGTTTTTAGTGGAATTCACATTGCTCGAACTTTAATTTTTTGTGAAGTATTTTGTGGAAGAGTGTTTATCTTCTTGTGTTTTTTTTCTTGACCATATTAATAGCTTCTGATTACCATTTTTGGTATCTTCAATCTTAGCTTATTATCAATTTTACAACAATTAATTTGGAAAACCTCGGGATTACAGAAAGAGGACTTAGTTTCTCCTGCATCCTCGTATAATCCTTCCAAAAGTGGCATCCGCTAATTTTGTCAGGCGAATCAAACATGCAAATAGAAACAAGTACTTTATGTTTGGAGAATGCCACACAGATAACAAAAACAGCTTGCAGCTGGTCATATTAAACAGAAGTTTGTCGTTGAAGCCCATTGAGAACTAAATGTTCCGCCTTCATCCCCTTTTTCGTGTGGTAATCAGCACTTCTGTTCACGGCACCATCTTATTCCTACCTGGTTTATAGTTTGTAAGTTTGTTTTCGTCATAAATATAGTTTGAAATACAGCTCACTTATTGCTAAGCAATCATTCAATCTATAACATGAGCATCAAGATATAAGGATGACCATATGTATGAATGCTTTGATTGACATAATTTAAAAATTAATAGAGGATAGTAGTCGTTGTCGTGATCGTATGGTATTTGGATTTACAACTATTTATGAAATCAGTGCTTATCACCACTTAAAATGTCAGTTCAAATCCCGCGAGGAGTACTCGATACAGCATTATGTGATAAAGTTTGTCGGTGAATTGCGGCAGGTCGGTGGTTTTCTCCTGGTACTCTGGGTTCCTTCACCAATAAAACATACAGCCACGATATATCTGAAATATTGTTGAAAGTGACGTTAAACAAAATCACCATAAACCTCTATAATGGGTAAGGCCTGACGATCTCCTTTGATATTGCCAACAAACTTTTACGTAATGAGGTGTTACTATTTCGGATCTTCTACAACGGTCAAAATTCGCCTCTAGCTGTTTAAATAAGGAGCTTTTACAAGGATTCGCATGAGAAGTTTTAAGATACCAAAGGAGTAATTATAAGTCATTAATCGACGGGAAAACATCTTAGGAGCATATCATTCTCCCATCTTAGGAGCATATCATTCTCCCATCATTGAGAGCCTATTTACGTCATTCATTGAGCATGCCCGTTATACAATTGTTTCAACCCGCATAGCCATCGAATGCCCTTATCGAGTTCCATCGCCACAAGCCGTTGAAATATAAGTCACATTCTTATAGAGTGAAATTCCCATAGGTTCTGGCAATTAGAGCGATCTTCAGCTTGATTATATCCCGCTCTAAATCTGTGTTTCCGTGTGTCTGACACTTGTGAAATACAATATATATATAGAAATGGATTTGTTTTATCATGCAATTTCAAAATACAAAATATTACGTAATGTTTGCATGCGGGATAACAGTGTGTTCTAAAACGTGAGCATGTTTTATATGTGAACAATTTCATACTGACGAATTAATTTATATATTAATTTATTAGTTCTTTGTAAAGTTTTCTAAAATAGTAATCACGATCAGAAAAGACAATCTATGTTAATATGACACACAAGTCATACCTATATATTGAACTTACAATAATGGTTTTACAAATCCACAAATTCTGTCTTGGAAATGAATATACATGTATATGTAAATAAATAATGATTGATTCAAAGTCTCGCATGTAGTATCTTTCATTTAACCTCCTATTACACTGTGTTGTAACGTTTTAAATAAATCTCTCAGATTTTATAGCCTTTGCTGGTATGGCCAATTGTAGAAATGAAAATCCCTTTAACTCACCAAAATTATTATAAAACTACTTAACACAGTTACAGACGAGTGAGTGATGTTGTTTAGCGCCAACACGACAATTTTACAGCTATATCATGTCGAAAACAAGTTAAGTTTCAATAAAATAATGATGAGGTCAGGATTGGTATTAGACCGACACGCTGAGTTGGGAACTACAGACGAAACGTGATATCTACATTAAGGATAAGTCGTGTACTTCAAGAACTAGAGGTAAAGAAACATGCGATACTTTTACAGTAGTTGTTAATATAGTGTACATTGGATATCTCGAATACTTCACAAATTCGAAGTAAAAGTATTGGTATATTTAAATTTGTCACAATGAAGTTCAACGACATTTGCATGTTCTCTCCGATCTGGTGTATTTTTCTCGTGTATATATTTTAAACCGTTAAGATCATAGTAATAGGTTCACTCCAAGATAGAGCTTAAATATTGTTAAATTTGGCGTAAAAACAACAATGCAATCTTATCTCCGGATGTTATATTACACCAATAATGATAGGATAAAATTTGCATTTTCAGAAATAATTGGGGAAAAATCGATGTTACAAGATTTATAGCTTTTAATTTAATTTGATTCTGAGGAATTCAGTTCTATCCTACAATGAAGAGTTTGAAGATACGAAAGGGATAATCAGAATAGGACCCCTTTTTTCTCGAATGTTTTCTTTGCGCATGGTATTTTTGTTAATGTAGAGGTCGCCTGAAATTTCAAAAATTGAACTCTGCTACAAAATACACACAGGTCATAGTTTAAAAGTTGTTCTTTATTAATTCATTAAAATATTTAAAAAAATTACACGTATTGTCCATCAGTTGGTTTAGAATTTTTTGAGCTTATAACATTAGATTTATGCGATGTAAATTTTCGACATGTTTCACTGTTCCATGAGCCTAATCGTTTCATATTATGAGCAGTCTGTTGCGTTCTCTCGCATTCGTTTCGTGGCTGTGCACATACTGTTTTACATGGGATAATGATTTTACAGAACTGCTGTCTAAATCTTTGTCCAGTCACAAAATACAACATAAAATTAACAGTATGATTTGTGTACATAAGAAGCTCAGCAATTGTCTTTATCAATGTAAATGTAGAATTCTCCTCGGGTGAGTGACTTTCTTTATTCCAGAATACGGTTGCTATCATCATAATGTTCATTGGAAGTGTTAAGAAAAGAAAAGAAAATGAAAGTGCTAATAGCATCATTGTCAATTTACTGTTGGCTCTTCGCGACTCTAATTTCTTCTGTTTTGACGACAGAAGCAGCCCTTCCCGTCTGCGACGTGCAGCACAAACCGTAGTTACGATAATAAAATTAACTGCGCTTATGATCACAAACGGCGCAAAAGAATATATAATAGCATCAACCCAAGGCCATACGTTGTTTATAAGGTGTGCATATTGTGGTGAAGGAGCACATTCTTTCTTTTCGGATGTCTCTGTTCCATTCGTGGATTGTAGTTCCATAGACCAAAGAAAGTGGGAATTGACTGATGCAATCGTTGTGAGGACGCCAATGATTGATAGCTTTGTGCGCCGAGGCGTACAGATAATTGAAGTCTTTAGTGGCATTTGAACCGCAATCCAACGTTCCACTGTCACAGCAATAATTAACCAGACGCTTGCATCGCTACTGAAAAAGCCTACAAAAACAAATAATTTACAGAGCCAGTCAGCCTCGTCTTGCATAAATATCCCAGTAAGTTGCTTTATCCAAACTTGAAGCAATCCTGTCATCAACAGAAGTAAATCCATAACCGCAAGAACATATAAATAGTGGTATGTTGAAACCTTGCGCGCATTTTTCACCAAGACAATGAAAGCTAAAATATTTCCTATTGTTCCAAGCACTAGTAATAATGGTGGAATATATAATAACAACTGGCCGTCTATACCGTTAGATTCCTCAAGTTCTATGTCACTCTCATTTTTCGAGAAATATAAACGTTCAAGTAATTTAATAAATATCCTGCTGTCGTTTATATTTTCAACTGAAGTTAGATTTAACAGTCCAAGAATATAAGGTGCTTGCTCATGGGAATTAATATATGTCAGCAGTAAGTATGTTAAATTTGCCATTGAACCTGAAAGTAAAAAGAAGAATGTATTTTAGGACGCTTGCAGATCGTTTATTCTCAAGTAAGTAAGAAGTCATCAATATAGACTTACCTGTCTATGAATGAAACATTCAATTTTGTTTGGAAAATTATTTTTGAAAGACAAAAACATTGTAGATATAAAATAAATAACAATATTATGAGTGGTTCCTAGTGGTTATGTTGAAGGTATCACTTCCAACATTTCATGGTCGTTATTATGTATGGCATGGTCAAACGATATGAAATGTCTGTGTCATAGATGACCACAGATGCGTTCCGTTTGTCGTAGTCATAATCCTGTCCTCCTTTCCTCCTTGAGAACTTAATCTATAATTAGCAACAGTAACACTAGTGGAGCAGTAGCGGTTTTACCTTCCGGAGCATTTGAATTTACATTGATTTTAGGTGAGCTTAGTATTACTCAATCTTTAGTTTTCTGCATAGAGTTTTATAGATAATTGCTTAACGTTTTGTTCTTTTTCCTTTGGCCATGCCATTGTATTTCTGTCCCGCTTCAATTTTGCGGTTTCATTACGGTATTACCAATTTGTCTCTTTAAGCTTTTCTTGTAAGGTTTTTTTTAATGAATGTATCCAACGTTGAAAATATTATATTCACTTTAAGATGAGTTATTTTTACTTGTGTTTGCAAATATACATTAATAAGTATTAATTACTTGAATTACATTTAATTTTATATTTGCAGGTTTGGATTGTCAGCCTTTGGGCATTTAGTTTTTTTTTATCCGATCTAGTACATGTATATTCATTAATAAACGTAGTTAATTTTGCGTTTTTATGAATATGTGATTACTCTTTAACGCCTAATGAATATTTTGTGTCCAGCTATATCATGGAGAGAACCAGTTACATTTCTACGAGATGACGATGATGTCCACTTTGAAGATTTGAAGATATCAGACTCCGTAAATCGCAGAAGAACAGAAAACACAATGGCCAAAAGAAAAAGGACATCAGGACAAACAAAAACAAAAACGATCTACAAAACATCCACATAAAACTAAATATCGAGTAACACGAACCCCACTAAAACCGAACCAACATGCATAGTTGGATTTGTATAGATATCACTGAAACAACAGTCCGTGAGAAGACATGTTGCTCCAATCGGACACATACAGTATCTTGATTCCGAGACAATCAGTCTTTCTTCTTACTCATTATTACTACGTGCTTATCTGAGCAGCTGCAAATTCCAATTTTATAATCTTAGATTTGACACGACTCGCAACAAACGGGTTTCCTTGTTCGAGGCGAGCACTCTAATCATTTCACCACTGATGTGGTCTGTAGAAAGGATATTGCAAATTTTCGTCAGTAGTCCATTGCATGTATTTAATGTAAATTGTAAATTATTGATGTGTCTGGATCTTTCGTTTATTCTAAGATCTCTTTTGATTTTGAAATTATCCGTTCGTCTTTTTTAAAAGACGTTGCATGCAAAAACATGTATTTAAATGTAGGCTCCCATTTAATTGGTTGATTGGAAATATGACCCCGGACATTAACCCCAAAGGAAAATATCGTTACTTGTTATTTTATCGTGAAAAAAGATAACTTTAGTTAAATCAATATAGATTTATTTTGTATTTCAAACTGTATATCACTTCTTTCAGACCTATGTGTATACTCTAATGTGGTCGAGTTTATCTAAAGGAATATCAAGGATATGAACTGGAAACAGTTTTCCCTAAACATCACGCTTCAACGTATAGATGAGTTCAAAGAATATAGTAAACGTGATGACATCTTAGTAGAATCATTCCTTCATCTCCTACTTATGTGTTTATTGTCCTTGTGTACCTCATTTGACACGCTATGTTAGAATTCCATTGCCTGAACTTTCTTTCTATTAGCATTTTTAATAGGATTATTCTTGCTTGGTAAAGTACACAACCATTTTTGAGTTCTTCACAATCTAATTAAAATTATATGAATTATATGTTTGTTGTATCTTTTTTGATCTTGTGTAAGTAGTGATGTACTTATATCTGACGACATCCCATAGTGGGTCATGTTAGGTAATATGTTATTTATTCGTCTGTGACAGTCCAATTATATGCAAGATAGTGAAACATATTGACTGATCGCAGAACAGATCCCAGCTTATGGTCGGTTTGGTCATGGCTGGTAAAAATATAAACGTTGACGTGACCCGATACGGGATGTTATTGGATGTTACTTTATCGCAAAAGGAAAAACAGATGCAACAAAGATCTACTATTTTGTGTTGTTTGTCTGCGTATTGTGTCTTGTGTACCTTATGTTGCCAGTGTCTCTGTGTTGTTCATTTTTGATTGGCCCATATGTTTTCTATAAAGTTTATTTAATTAGATTGCCATGGTTAAATCATCGGTTATGTGGTCATCATTAATAATTGAATGGTAGATACAGAATCTCAGTATATCGATTAAATTTATACATGTTTCCGGTATGAACAATATAATCTTCGATCTGTTGCCTTACCGGAAATTAAGAATACACTTCGGGTGTCATTAATAAAGTAAGAGAAACTAAGCCGTCGTTCGGAATATCCTGTTTCACTGTTGTTTTTCAAATTTAAAAATATTGTGTCACCTATTAGTGTTAAAAGCTCCCTTAATTTATCGTTGAAGATGATCCACGTTGCTTAGAATTTGATATATTGTTTGTATCAATGCGGTTGTTGTGCACTCGCTGTAAATCCTCATATTAAGTAAAACAGCTTACAATTTACTCCACTTATTATGAAATTGTAGGGAGACATGACTTATAGTCATTATAACCAATATAACCAGACCTAATATGTACTCACATGCATTGATAGGGGAAACTAATTTGTTCAACATAAGCGATCTATGAATCTATTTCTCCCAATTGTTTTTTGTTTGTTTTTTTTTGTCGAATTATATATCTTTATCCCCAACCCTACTTGTAAGGGGGTTCATTGTATATATCATGTGAGTTTTTTTTCATTGCTAAACGTAGTATCATATGAGTAACATGGCTGGTGTGAAAAACTGCTCACTCTTTTCGAGAACATCTGGGTTCAAAACGGGTTTTTGGCTGGGATCCATGTTGCTCGTCTATATGGTTTTCTGTCTTTTTTGTGTTTTGCTTTGTTCGTTTTTTGTTTGTTTGTTTGTTTGTTTTATTTGTTTTTTTCTTGTCTTTGTCCTGTGTCTTGTGCGGGTAATGTTGCCAATGTCTCCAGATTGTTCAATCCTGATAGCCTCTTCGGTTATTTATTATAAGTGAACTGGACTATATAACAGTAAATGCAGTAATACGATGGTATTAAATACTGAAATCAATGGAAAAACACCTAATCGAAACCCTGATATAGAATACAAAATCAAGTGTAACAGAATACAAAAAAAAAAAACTAGCAAAAGCTATAAAATGGGAAACGGAAACTCAAATCCGGAACTGTAGCGTCCAGTATATGGCTACTGTTTCACACAATATGAGCGTTGCTTATTGTGTTGTTATTTAGAAACACTATCTACGCAAATGTAGCTAAGCTTCAATTTGATACAATCAAGTAAACTAGAATGACGACCACGGCATCGCTATACGAGCGCTTTGTTAATGATATCACAATATTTAACTGAAAATATTGAAATATAACATCAGTTAACAGCAACTCCCATATAGCAGAAACTGGCAGTGAAATCAGATGCTTCGCTAGAGTTAGCTTCTCTTATTTTGTGGACGTCATCCGTTGTGCTGTTTGTCTTATGTCTGAAAATTTGTGAATTGTTTATGTTACAGTACAAATTGGAATCCAGTAGGATCCAGAATCCTACTAGTACAAATTGGAATTCCAATTTCTACTAGTAGAAATTGGAATTCTGATTTGTACTGGATTTAAACCAGTATAAATCAGAATTCCAATATCTACTAGGACAAATCAGGATATCCAGATTTGTACTAGGAGGATCCAGGATCCTACTGAAATAAAAAATTGAAAAAAGGAGAAACATGAAAAAATAAATATGAACACTTTTTTAATACAAATCTTCTGTTTTATGTCCCTTAGGTAAAATCAGTAAAAGCTAAATAAATATATTGTATGATCAATAATCACTGATCTTTAATTAATGCTTAATCCCCCCTAAAAGGCTGTCCTGACAGGACAGTCACATAACTTTTTAACTTGCCTCATGAATTGTAATCATTTCTAAATTCATTGTAAGTGAAAGTGAAATGGAAGACCACAAGGAATTATTTGATATGAAATTTTTGGAATATGAAGAGAATCTTCCAAAGCATTATGACAAAGAAAAGTTTGTTCTCTCTGGACTTAGATATGACGCTATTCTAAACTGCCTTGACAAAGAGAAGGGACATAAAACAGAAGAGGGGTCAAAATTTAAACACTGGGCCAAAAACAATTTCAGGAAGACTACTGAAAGCTTAACTGGTGTGTAAACAGTTTTATAATTCTTTATATATTAAACACATGGTTAACTAGTCTTATACATTTTACAATTTATTGGCATTTACAACTTTTTAAATGAAAAACAAAGAGAGATGGAATAAATGTTCGTGAGGCAAGAATCCACCACAACATAAAATATTATAAACATCTATGATAAAATGACAGTTATTTTTGTAAGAATAAAATGAAAGGATATGGGGTAAATGTACATGAGACAAAGTCCCAAACAATACAGGGTTAAGCATAGTATAATAGCAAAGGAACAACGCTTTTATTGTTGTTCTTCATCTTGAAGTCACCATGAGGCCAGAAAAACCGGACAGTAAATGAAAATACTAATCTGGTATCCACATGTAACTGTGCTGGAAAATGTAATACAATGCGATGTTCATGCCGCAAATCTAAGATACCTTGCTCAAGCAAATGCCACAAACAAACTTTCACCAAATGTTGTAATAAATAGGAAACTTAATCCAAAATTGTGTTAAAATGTATTTTTCTCACTATTTGTAATTAAATTATCGCACAAGACTTATTTTATATTTCACAAATTTTACATATTTTTATGTTTTTCAATTCAGTAATATCCAGAATCGTACTAAGCTTTAAATTCAGTAATATTCTGAATCCTACTGAAAACTTAGTAGGATCCAGGATCCTCCTAGTACAAATCTGGATATCCTGATTTGTCCTAGTAGATATTGGAATTCTGATTTATACTGGTTTAAATCCAGTACAAATCAGAATTCCAATTTCTACTAGTAGAAATTGGAATTCCAATTTGTACTAGTAGGATTCCGGATCCTACTGGATTCCAATTTGTACTGTAACATTTATATTGAGAATAGAACACTTACGGGTGTTTTTTTCGCACCTTTATTTTACAAAGATAGTATTTCCAATAGGATTATGAACTATTTATCAATTAACAAGTAAGGTGTGGGTCTGTTTTTAACCTCTTCAAAATGAAAAACAGAATCAATAACGTATGTGATTCCTGCTTCACAGCTATGATGACGTTTTTGTTGAAGGTCACTATTGATTGGTATCAGTGCAAACATAATTACAATTTTTTTAATCAATAAAGGTAATAACAAAATTACCGAACTCCGAACAATCTTACAAAGGGAAAGTCAAAACTCATAATTATATAAACAGACAAAATCAGTCAACAACCGGAAAACTGTGAAAACCGTAATGACCCTGACTTGGTACAGGCATTTCTAAAGAAATGGTGGATTTAATCAGATTTTAAGGCGCCAAACCTCCCGCTCTCATTACGGTTCAAAGGTTCCGGCTGTCACTGTAACAGTATTTAAATACAGGAACAAAATAGGTAAAATAGTTGTCAAAGCAGTACCATATTCGGTGACGTAAATGTCAAAAATATTTTTACGTCACACATTGACAAAAAAATTCTTGACATTTTTTACTTTTTTATCTTTATACATTTTCACTATATGAAAATGCATCGCTTATAATTTTTTCTGCAGAGACGGAATATATTTCGACAAGATATTGGTATCGGAATATAAACTTTTTAAGAGATCGAATAAGGCGAATCTTTTCATAGCTCTGGTCCAGTAGCCTGTTTCTCAGATGAAGATGACGTTTCAGGAAATCAGAATAATTGCTACTGGCCCTTGCATAGCGAATCAATTGCGAGATGTAAACACCAAATGCAGGAGAAGCTGGTATATTGCTGCATATGTTTGGAAAATTTATGATTTTAAAATTGAAGTCGTCCCGCTTATCATAAATTTTAGTACTGAGTTGACCACTGTCGTCAAATTCGAGGTATAAGTCCAAAAATGATGCGGACGAAGCTGTATCGGTGGTCTCTTTAACTTCCAGCTCTGGAGGATATATCAATGGAAGAAATTCTGCAAATCTAGAATTATCGATAGATAAAACGTCATCAATATACCTGTATGTGAAATTAAAGGCTCTAGCCTCATGAATCTTCTTATCTTTTACAAGCTTTTGAAGAAACTCCGACTCGTATGAGTATAAAAATAAATCTGCTAGAAGAGGGGCACAATTCGTACCCATTGGTATGCCGACGACCTGCTGAAACAGTGTCCCTCCAAAGCAGACAAATATGTTATCGATGAGGAACTCCAGCATACTGATCACTTGTTCCTCGGAGTAGCATGTTTTACCTTTATGAATTTTGTTTGAAAAATATGTGGAATTGTAGCCTAACACAACAAATTTTGAGCCATAGTTTCTATGACTAAAAGCTTTATGAATTGTTTCTTTTAAGCGGGTTTTTAATTTGTCATGCGGTAGAGTGGTATATAGAGTTGAAAAATCAAAAGTTTTGATAGAGGATACCCAAGAGAAAGATCTTGATTTCAGATTATCCAAAAGATCTTTAGAGTTTTTCAAAATCCACATGTGATTTATGCCACTACGCGAGTAAACAGTTTCATAATATTTCTGTTGTCCCTCTTTTACTGCAGACAGAATCTTTGTCAGGTGAATAGACAATTCTTTCGTCGAACAAGTTGATGATCCCGCTATGTACCTTTCTTTGTATGGTGTCTTATGGAGCTTAGGTATCCAATATAAATAGGGTAAATCCTCAGACTCTTTACCAGAGGGAATGTTTAAAGAGGTCATGAATGATCTGTGGTTAGCTAGGATTTCATCTTTGTCGAACGAAGTTGGTTTGTATGTGGTATTACTAGAGGTGTTGCTATTTATGCCTAATTCCTTGATTAGGCATTCGAAATAATATGATTTACATACAAACACGATATTGTTGGAAGCCTTGTCCGCAGGAACGATAACATATTTGTCATGAAGAGAGGAAAGACACTTAACAGCTTCTTGGTCTTTAAATACAGACTTAGGTAGACTATTAACACAATTTTTGAGTTTGTGAATCCGACCTTGTACTAGAGACCTAATTGTTCTAACCCAGTCTGACAAGGACTCTAACTCAGGATCTTGGTCTACTTCTCTCTTTATTCACCTTCTGGCATAATCTTCAACAGCATCCATAATTATCTTGAAATTGTGTTTCCAATTGATGTGTTGAGGTTCTCTGAATTTAGGACCATGAGAAATCACCTTTCGGAGACTCTCATGTTGAATGATATTCAGATCACCAGTGATTACATGTCCAGATGGGTTGTATTGAAAAGGAGAGTGGGAGCAGTCACAAGTCAGAGGGTTCTTAAGGTACTCTTCTATGTTAATATCTTGCAATGCTTCTTTGTAGTTGAAAATTTTACGGCCAATGCTGTTAGTGTAGCTATAGGAGACAATGGGAACAGATTGATTTTTGAAATATGGTGGAATTTCTTTTATGACCTCTTTTCTATTAAGAATGTTACTGATGTTAATAGCATCGATTCCTTTGTTAGCAAACGGAATATGGAGGAATTTTCTGTTGTTATCATGAAGAGGTTCAGATCGAACTGGTTTAAAAAGACGAAAGGACGCCACGTCACATATAATACTAGACAATCTGTACTTAGGAGAAAAAGGATCTATGCCTCCTTTGTCAAGTCCAAAATCCCTAAGATCTTTCAGGTAGTTTACAGGTAGTGAAAATAAGATTGTACGAATATGATGAATTCCAAGAGGCTTCTGTATATTAGAAAGTAAATCATTAAAAGTATCTTGTAACGTTCTTGGTTTAGAGGACTTTTTAGCATTAGGATGTTGAATTCTTTTATGACCATGGCTACGTTTAGTTCTTGGAATAGTATTAAAAAGGCTCATCACGTTGATTGCGTTGCATCCAGGACTTGACAAATTTGCCACTCCTTTGATGTTATCATTGCAACCGTAAGGCATTGCAGTGCCTAATTCTTTTATCCAGAACAACTCTCTATCGGTGCGGTAAGGTGTACTAAGAATAGGACTGTTTGTATGATGGTAAATCTTCTCGATGATTCGAACTTTCATCGTCAAACAGCGGTCATGACCCGTTGATTGAAATGATTATACAAAATCCTGTATTTGGGATCTTTTGCATCATATCGATGTTGGCTCATCCTACTTCGCAATGTTTGACGAGTTTCACCAACATACAAAAGTCCACAGAGTGTACATTCTATACCGTAAATGACATTTTTAGTAGAACAGTCCAGAGGTTCAAACGATTTGGTGTAGTACGTTTTTCCAGTTAAATTACTTGTAAATTCAGGAGAAGTTATTAGCATGACGCATGTTTTACAAGTATTATTTGTGTCAGTTTTTATTTTGCAAGTAGTAATGCATGGAGAAGAGTCACAAGTACCTGGAGATTTAAGACAGTCCGAAATATTAATAGAGCAAGATTTTAAAATTTGATACGAATCTGAAGTTTTGAAATAATAATTACCCTCTGGATGAACGTAAGACAAATCGGGGGTATCCCGTAGGATATTCCGTGGAACGCATATATCATTTGCTACCCTGTTCCGTGTAGTAGCAAATGAGGACCTTGTTAACCCGGGTGACGTCCTAGCCGGTATATTGTCGTTAATTTTGTTATTCATAATTGCTTAAGTAAAGCTACCAAGTTGCAATGACCTCGGGAAAAAAAAATTCCACCAGCAGTGACATTGGGCATGGTTATAGTAAATAAAGGTAATAACAAAATTACCGAACTCCGAACAATCTTACAAAGGGAAAGTCAAAACTCATAATTATATAAACAGACAAAATCAGTCAACAACCGGAAAACTGTGAAAACCGTAATGACCCTGACTTGGTACAGGCATTTCTAACGAAATGGTGGGTTGAATCAGATTTTAAGCCGCCAAACCTCCCGCTCTCATTACGGTTCAAAGGTTCCGGCTGTCACTGTATTTAAATACAGGAACAAAATAGGTAAAATAGTTGTCAAAGCAGTACCATATTCGGTGACGTAAATGTCAAAAATATTTTTACGTCACACATTGACAAAAAAATTCTTGACATTTTTTACTTCTTTATCTTTATACATTTTCACTATATGAAAATGCATCGTTTATAATTTTCCCTGCAGAGACGGAATATATTTCGGCAAGATATTGGTATCGGAATATAAACTTTTTAAGAGATCGAATAAGGCGAATCTTAAAAACAATATTTCTACGATGTCGGACCAGTTCCACAATATAAATGTGCTAATTAGTGCGACGTTTATGCTACAAAATTCGCGTATATAAGAACGAGGGAAGAGATAGGTCAACAGGATCAAGGACTTGTGACGTCACTGAAAAAGTATGGCGGCTTGTGTAGGGACGACAAATTTAGTCGTTTGTAGTGGATACAATGCGCGTAATCTTTTTCTTTCGAAGTATATTAAAGATATCTCTAACGTGCAGGGAGCGTGGCACTCTCCGAGCATGTTACTAACCACTATGCTACACGGTCAGAAAACTGTGCATGTGTATATTTTGATCGTATACAACCACTGACTGTATGCAGCCTCTTTGTGCTTTGCTGTTATGGAAAGCACATGCTAATAGACAACACGTACATATTATATATGTACGTATTTATGCATAGAGTTAGGATTATGGTGCTTAACGTCACTATCAATAATATTTCAGCTATATCGTTATATATACAAAAATAGTGATCCTGTTTCTTCTCTTTTTCTTTAGAAATACAATCATTCTCACCTTTTGGTTTAGAGTTTAGAATTTTCACTTCTGCTTCATCCAATGTCTACAAATTAAAACAAAAACAATGCTAATATTTGTAAACGTAACAACAATAAAGTTGAAAATGACAATTAAATCAACATCAAAACAAAAACTTAAATAATGTTTTTATTAACACCAAGCAACATAGCAAGTGTGTGACGCAAGTAACGAGTTTTCAGTTTTCTTAGAATAGTTTTGACTTGGTTAACCATTACGGAATACCACAATAGATATGTTCCGTTTGTCATAGTAATCGCAATCCCGTCCTTTCCTCATTGATGATTTATCACCGTGTATCTAACGACAATAACACAACGGGTGCCACTGGCAGAACAGGAATTGCCTACCCTTCCGGGACTCCAGATTTTTTGTGGTTCATGATGCTCAATTTTAAGTTTTCTTTGGGGTATTTTGTAGATCATTGTTTGTCCTTTGTTCTTTTTCTTTTGCCTATTGTATTGTGATCTTCTTCGATTTACGGCTTCTGATTACCCCTTTGGTATCGTCAAGCTTTGTTTTGATGTATTCGCGCATCTGTCGTTAAATGTTGTATAGGTATTTACCTATATTTGACCTGCATGGAATTTCATACAAATTAAATCTATTATAAAGTCAACGTAGCACAGATAGCATTTATATTATATGTGTGTGTGCTTGTAATTTAACATCAGATGATTTGTCGTATTGGGGAAAACTTGAAATTCTGATAAAACGTTTGAACCTAAATGAAAAAATGTTTTATAACCCTAAGAGATTCATTTAATTAAATAAATGGCTACATTGCATATTTTTTCTATAATATTTTTATCGCATGACAATTTCATTAACTATGCAATTGTACAACAATTTGTTCAATAAATCCACATTGTTCTGTTACAAAATAATAAGCAATCTTTCGTTTTAAAGCTAAAACTCTCGGGATGATATTGGATTCTTGAGTTGATACGGGGTGTGATAAGGCACCACTCATGTAATAATATTTACTTTACACATCGCGTTGATTAAATGTATGGTATACGATTACATTTAATGTAATAATGTGATATGGCTATTAGAAATACCATGGATTATTTTTGCGTATAATTTCTCCGTATGACTAGGTCGTTATATTTGATATTTATGGTATTTGGCTATACCAAAGGTGGGAATCACGTGATAAATATCTAACGTGGTTGGTAATTGGGTTTCCTCTCCTTTTACATACAAACGTATATATGCTTATTTTTTGTTTGCTACTAGATGAGACGATGTTACAACTGAAATAGTTATTTGAATTTAAAAAAACAGAACTTATCAAATATTTATAATAACGACTATAATTTGTATGGAATAAATAATTTTTTGAATTTGTAAAATGATGCGAAAGTGACGAACTATATCTACAACAAAATGAAAAAAAAAATGCACTGACGAAACAGTTCCATTATCCAATAGGAAATATCGCACAAACAGGGGGAAAAGTAGTACATTGAGTATTACAATTTTAATAATGATTATATTGAATTAATTGAGAATGGTTACATTTTTCTAATTCAAATACAGAAAAATCCCGATATGTTCATTTTATTGGTGAATAATACTTGTCTTTATATTGAATTCACCCCATTTCTTAATAATGAAAAGGCTTTATTTCGAATTCATTGTACATTTGATCGGATATTGTCTACAAGTACTATGACAGATGCCTATTTCACATGTAATTTTCTAACCTTTAAGTAGGTTTCATTATATTAAGACAACGAACTAATCAATGTGTCTTAGTTTCGAATGTAGCTTTATCGACGCGGTTGGCCAGAAACTGTGGGAAATATATGTTTTAGTGAATAAAACAAATAGTAAATTATAATTTTTAAGCAAAAACAACACTTATGATATTTTCATCAACTTGCAAAATCTAAACACGTAAATGCATGAAAGGGCCCGGGTGGCTCAATGAGTTACGTAGTTGGATTACTTAACAACTCATACAAGCCTATCACCAACACGACGTGGGTTCACGCATGGTTTTGTAAATTACAATAAAGGGTTCACTCGACTCGCAGCCGCAAGTGATAAAGTTTACCAGTTGCTTGTTCATGGTCGGTGGTTCTCTGCGGGTACTCCGGCTTTTTCCACCACTAAAACTGGTCGCCATGATATAGCTGAAATATTGCTGAAAGTGGCGTTAAGCACTAAAAATCAAAAATCAAATATCAATCATCGTAAATGCATGAAATTGTTCCAGAAAATATAAATATAGATGACAGAAAACTTTGGAAACACTATTATAAAGATTCAAAGAAAATAGAAGCAAAAGCAGTATGCATACCAGCGCATTGCCAGAGTAAGCCTTTTCAAGATATGTCGCCAATTATCAGTGTATGCTACTCGCGGTCACCCCCGGTTCTGTGTGTGGTTCGTGTTGATCAATTTGTAGTTTTCTGTGTAGTGCTTTATTTTGTACAATTGGCCATTGCATTGTCTGTCATTCGATTGGCCATTGCATTGTCTGTTATTCGATTGACGTTTTCTGATTAGCCCTTTGCTATCTCCAAATTTGCATATACCAAAACTCTTCAGTTTTCTGTTAGCTAACACATCTAATCTATTCAACTTATATTAGGATTATGGGGGAGATGTTTTTTCTGGCTATATAGCAGTAGTGAAATCGGAATTTCAGACCTCGATTTCCAATGTTATGTGTCGGTGTTTTTTTTAAATTGAGATGATGTTGATGTAAGTGCTATTGTTAACCATCATTGCATAAGCTTTCCTTTCATAATGAAGATATGAAATTTACTGCGTACGACGCGTTTTTGGAAGAACATTAATCAGGTGCGCTCATAGACAAAAGATTGGTAAGTCAAATAATTGTCTTCAGGAGCAAGTGAACACAATGGCCTAACAGAATAGCCAAAAATCGGCTAAGGTTACTTACACCTGAGGGAGATTGACATTAGTTAATAAATTACATTATTATACTTCTCATACTTTTTTCTATATAAATGTTATTGCAATAAAAATATTATTTCCAATTTCATTCAATTTGTCTGAAAAGTACTATTCACCGGTGAATAGCACAAATGACTATTCACCGGCCAGTTACATTATATGACTACGTACCTGAGGAAGGTTATTTCAGAAAGCCATCGTACGCACTAATTGATAACAGTCCTGAAATGAAAAAAGGCATGCACTAATCTAGTTATCACATAGTTCAACATTGAATTAAAAAGAACAAAATTAACTTCCCACACAGACACCAAACTTATATGGATACGAGTGATCAATATCGGTTGAGGGATGATAACAGTCCTGTTATGGAAAAAAATCATGAATTGATCTATTCATAGAAAGGTTTGATATCGTGTTATCCGAATTTTGACCCGATATCTGCCCATGCGCTGATATCGCTGTGGCACTTCGGTGTTTACGCATGGGAAAAATTGACGTTATTACTTATAAATATGTAATAACTACCTTTTTGCTACTTATAAACATATCCAATATGTTGACTTTGAGAATACTTGATGAAGGTAAATGTACCTCTACTGGTGGACTATTAGTACTCAGTGGTATAATCCACCCATATGTCAGTGTTTCGACACTGACATGGTTATTCTAATATATTAATTAGTGAAATTTACAATTCCCAAAAAATGCAATTCTTATTTTAACTAAGGTTCCCCTGCATAGATGGCCTTAGCCGATATTGGCTATAATGTTTAAACTCTTTAGTGTATTGCTCCAAGAGATGTTTATGATTATTTGTTATTCTAATCTTTGCGCGTACCTGACTTGAGTATACATGATGAAGGTTATTCCAGAAATGCGTCATCGGTGGTATGTTGGTTAACCTACGTTTTTATAATTTACATTTGTAATCAACACAACTTTATTGTCTTCACATTGACAAATCCTTGTCCCTAATTAACTTGTACTATCATCATATCATGTCGCGTGGAAAACATTGCAGAAATATTATATTTTAATTGTATAATCTAGATGTTTGCAATACATTTTAGTTTTTGCTTTATTTTATAAAATGATAAGCAAATAATACGATACTGTCAGAACATTTCCAAAATCTAATCGAAATTTCGCGGAAACAAAGGCAAAATCGATACCCCTAACACACAAATACACGACCGTTCAGTTTCCTGGCTTGGTACCTCTAACACACAAATACACGACCGTTCAGTTTCCTGGCTTGGTACGTACACTTCAATATAAAATGGTTAAAATATCCACTGCTGGTGGGAAGATGCGGTCATCCACACCATGAACGTTTATATTCATTTCCGTGTAATTTATTATATACTTATGTGTTTAAGCTATTGTACATTTCAGACTGCTTAACTTAGTATATTCAAATTATTACATAAAACAAAACACTTACATTTTGTATTCAAGTATATTGTAATGTCCACAACTATGTTTAATTCAACACTGAACAATGCTTCTAAATTAATTGAAGCGTAATCTTTTCTTCACATTTCTATAACACTACACGTGTAGGTTACATCTACATTATTTGTACGCCATGACGTGTATATATTAAAACAAAAGTAACTATATGAGCTTTATCTTATAGAGAAACAATATTCTGTATTTCAATGAAAAATGATAGTTCGCATTGAATATATATATCCAATAGAATTGAAGCTATACGTAATGCTATTCCATGATCACATCCACTGTGTTAGATCTTTAAATGCAATCTCTGTCAATAACTGAACGTGATACTTCTTGAAACATTTCTTTTGCTAAATAAGTAATCTTATCCAATTATCTTTCTAAAAAGACAATAATTTATTGGATTTCGGAGGTATAAAATCTTAAGTATATCATAAACTTCATAACATTATAATCAGCTTACTTTTTTTACTTCCTTAAATAAAAGACTGTTTACTGACATTTAGAGTTTTTATCATAAACTAAAAACGTATTCCAGTACGGCTTCTAATTACCCCTTTGGTATTTTTAAACTTTTCCATAAACAATTTGATAATTCATATATATACTTTACTATTTGCATGACAAGTTCGAGAAAATAAACTATTGTATTGAAACTTTAATGACATGTATACATATATCATCTATATCTCCAGTTGTTTGTAGAAGCATGTTTTTTTTTATGTTCTTTGTTTTTGTTTCCGCAGAGTGGTTTCCAACACATATTGTGTTGTGTTTTTGTTTTATTTGTCTTCGTCTTTTGTCTTGTATATCCAATTTTGCCAGTTTCTTCTTATTTATGGTGAAATAACGTTGATCATAAACATGCTCAAAGACTAAGTGTTGATTATTGTGTGTCACGTTGATATGTTCAATGAAGTCAATGTTCGGTATGTGGTTGTTTGTATCATCATGTAAGGTAGCACAACATAGACTATTTTTGAAATAAAATGTGTTTTGAATAACATTACTTAATTGATTATTGTTTTAATCAAATGTTTTCAGACACTAAGGTCAACAATAAAAAACGTAGATATCAAAGTTAGTGCGAACGATGCGTTTCTGGAATAATCTTCATCAGGTACCCTCAATATCAAAAGATTTGAGCCCAAATAATTTAAAGAATAATATTATATAATTGTTTTTATGTTTATTGTTGTCGTTCTTACGCAATCTTATCCAATTATCTTTCTAAAAAGACAATAATTTATTGGGTTTCGGAAGAATAAAAGTCTTAGGTATATTATAAACTTCATCACATCATAATCAGCTTACTTTTTTACTTACTTAAATAAAAAGACTGTTTACTGACATTTACAGTTTTACAATAAAATGAAAACATATTTCACTACGCCTTCTAATTACCCCATTGGTATTTGCAAACTTGTCCATAAAAAATTAGATTCATACGCCACTACATGCATGCATGACAAGTTCTAGAAAATAAGAGTTCGCGAGACAATTTTATTAAAACTTTTATGACATGTATACATATATCGTCTCTATCTCCAGTTGTTTATCTTATTTACGTTATTTGTGTTTGTTTGCGCATAGTGGTGTCCAACACATATTGTTTTTGTTTTGTTTGATTTAATTCTATAGTTATTTAACGAGAATTGCCGACAGCCAATGGCTTTGATATGTTCATTGACGTCAATGTTCGGTATGTGGCTGTTTGTATCATCATATAAGGTAGTACACCATAGACTATTTTTGAAATAAAATGTGTTTTGATAACAACACAAATAATCTAGATCATAATTACATTATTTCATTGACTATTTTTTAATTAAATGTTTTCATTCACGAAAGCCAACAATTTACACCAGAATAATATAACATTGTTTTGATGTCTATGTTTGTTGTTCGTTCAAGGATTCGATTTATTTGTTTACAGAAAATGTTACAAAATAATCATTGACAGATCAACGAAAATGCTAGTATTACATACATGCTTATTATTCTAGCTATGACAATCTCCAGATAATAAACACACTGAATCATGATATACAAAAATAAACAATTTGTTATGTTTATTGTAACAATGTTAATTGCTATTTGATATTTTCAGGATCAGCTTGGTATCTTGTTTATTTTGATATCTTAGAAAATAACGAATACATATTTCAGTAAAAAACACAAATATGTTGAATGTTTCAAAATATTCATGTATATGATATCTATGTTTGCTCCAGTTACAAACCCGGCGAACAGTCATGAACGAGGAAAGGACCAAGACCTCATTACGACAAGTGGAACATATACGTAGTCATTTGTGACACATACATTCCGTAACGATTAACTAAGTTATGGTCACGACCGTAAAACTTTCCAAGCAATGACTTCAAATTAACCAATAGGAAGCCTTGGTTCAGTAGCTTCCTTGTTATCAGCTACCCTGATAGGAATCACAAACTCTGAAGAGGGTTATGGTGCTTAACGCCACTTTCAACAATATTTCAGCTATATCGTGGTGGTCAGTTTTATTGGCGGTGGAAACCGGAGAAAACCACCGACCTGCTGCAAGTCACTGACAGACTTTATCACCTAATGTTGTATCGAGTACACCTCGCATTGGGCGTACAGCTCTACAATATCGGATCATATGCTGTTGGAATGTTGCTACATATAGATGGAATATTCACAATTTGAAAATTGATATCATCTCTTCTGTTGTAAAGTGAAACAAAAACGCAGACATACAATCCAACGCGTATGATTTGGCTTCCAACTATATGTAGCCGTTGGGACAATAGCCGAAATTAGGTTGCCAACTATTGCTGTTGGTAGGTAAATTGCTAAATATTGCAATGCCCACAAAAGCAAAAACAAAAACATTTTACAACTAACAGTTAGAATTAATTAGAGTTATGACTATGATGCTTAATGCCACTTTCAACAATAGATCAGTTATATCGTGGCGGTCAGCGTTATTGGTGGAGGAAATCGGAGAACCCAGGGAAACCACTGACCTGTCGCAAGTCATTGACAAACTGTATCACATAATTTTGTACCGAGTACACATGAGCTGGATTCGAACCCACAACCTTACTGGTGATAGGCACTAATTGCACATGTAGTGGTAAATCCAACCACGACCACGACAGTCCCTGCAAGAATTAGTAACGGCATCTACAATTACCACAATACTTCTGTTTATAATGCTACAATGGTATTACAATTTCGGGTTTTGTAGCATAACATTGTTTATAGCATTGGCTCCCTACCTCGTAAGGATAAATTTACTATAACATATAATAGAATTAGACAATCTTATCTGTAATTCACGTTTCAGACATTAAAAATCATATGAAATGGAATACCATGAAAATGCATATTAAAAACAGAGCGTATAATTATATTATTTCCCCTCCTTATTCAAGCTTCACGTCATCGTAATGTCTAAGTTTATTGTATACATTTACGACGTTATCCCATCGATGTATAAAGACGTTTGGTGGTTATGGTGTTAAAACGTTTTGACCAGCACAATTAAGGATAATAATATTGGTATGACATCGAATTAAATCGTCGCCTGACATCGGGAACCGTCGTAACATAATAGAATAAATCTTTCAGGTATATTATATTTCACAAATATCATTAATTGATTTTACACTGGCACATATAATTTAGTAAACATCAAATATCAAATAACTACGGATTATACTCAGAGATCACATTCCAATAAAATACTATGGAACAATTTAGACAAGTGTAAAATTCCCATAATACAAACATACAAATCGATAGATTTATTGATTGTTGCTTAACGTCAAGTCAGTTATATTCATGATAAGAATCAATTTTTAACAATAAATCAATCATATAAAAGGGGCGCTAGTTGAAAAAGGTAAATGAATTTTGCCTTCCAAATGGGCCCACAAAACTACAGATCCCTGGCAGTTGTTTTCTATGAATATGGAGGCTGACATTCTCTAAACAAGAAACACTCATATACGTCCCATGCTATACGGAATTAAATGGGAGTCTCACAGATCAAAATTTAAACATTATAATTTTAATACCCTGAATGAGTTGATAGTGGAGTTATTGGAATTCCCATAAATTCTAAGCTACGGGGTACAGTCCCATCGGAAGAGCATCGACGTCCGCTTGCTGTGTGTGACGTACTAATTTAAATACATTACTCTAAGAGTGTTTCGTAAATTTAGCGCTTTTTGCTTAGAGATTGTCACACCTCTTCCGCCTATTAAAAAAATACTGTAATGTCTATGAAGCAGCGTTTGAGGGCAAAATAACTCAACTCTATCCAATATCTCTCCTTGTAAAATTAAACATACCCATCTACTGCTGATAAGTTGATTAAGAATGTCTGAAACAGACGCTATGTTACAGAATATCATCTCTGCCTTATCAGAAGGAGACCATGTCGGCATGACGGACGTTCTGGTGAGATTTTAAAGAACAAAGATTTCGGAGTTTTCTTAATCAGATTTCTGGGGTAACATGATGGCGGACAATGTTGCAGCCAACATTTAAAAAAATATATATTTTGACGAATATTTTAAATTGAAACCAATCCAACTACAGATTATCAAATTTAAAACACAATGAGAATTAAAGAAAGTAGTTCCTTGTTTACATAGTTACAATGCAGAGATTATTCAACATGTCGGATGACGTATTACAGAGGTGAAATAGTTGATGAAGGAATAATGTAGTCTCTGCTTCAGTGATCGGTTGATAAATTGCTTGTAAACTGTTCTCTCGTCAATATATATCTGAGGTACAGCTCACTTGACATTAAACAACGATCAATCTCATACTAAGCATATAATTATTTAGATAAAACTCCATCAATTTATTACTGAAAGAAGCTTCAAAATAAAACTATCAAAGAAGATGTGAATAACTTCAGCAATAAAACAAAGTAATGCATTTTGTTCTGCTGTTTTTATTCTAGCGAAAATATCATAATTGGAGCAATAATACAAAGTAATAGTGTTTTAAATTTTTTTCTCTTTTGAATGAAAATAAATAGTGATAGCCAACAATCTACCAATAACAACAAAACGAACAATCACTTCTCACCGTAATTTACTGAACACTAAAAAGCCCATGCCATATGACATTGGAAATCCAGGTCCTGGATTTGGACAGACACTAAAATGGGCGGGGCTTAGCCGATTATCCACTTGATAATTGGATCCCCCAGTAGCAATACATATATAGACAAAGGATAAAGAACAACACAGATTCGCTTCCACTCAAAATGATTTTTTACTATCGCAATAATGAATAATATAAGTATGAAGAGTGTCATTGCAGGGGCAATGAATGCTCGTAGACTACTAGGAATGAAGGTAGAATCTGTTTGTTAAAGACCATTTCTCTTAGGGCAAGTTCCCTGCCTCTTTTGTTTAAAGTAAATTCATAGTTGATGGAGCACTGATTATCGATTGTTTTAAATCTAGAGTGTACGAGAAATGTATTATATATTGCTACATCGTTTCTGGCACTGCAAGACACACATACATATAGTTTTCTTGACTACGACGACTGATTTGCAGAAACCTTAATTATATCTATTGGCCAAATAAAACTTAATGTACACCTCAAATTACTGGGATGGCACATGGAATTATGGGTTAATTGAGACTTAAAATTAATTGAGATTTGTGCAACCCAGTCAAGGTATCAGAAGCTATATTTAGCTTTTATGTCTAAGTGGTTGAAATAACTTGAATCTTAATTTTCCAATTTGTACTACGGTTCTCGAAACTGGGAGCGATAAAACAGTAGCATAAACCTTCACACGTTATCAAATTAAAACAGCAGCATAAACCTTCACACGTCATCAAATTAAAACAGTAGCATAAACCTTCACACGTCATCAAACTAAAACAGTAGCATAAACCTTCACACGTCATCAAATTAAAACAGTAGTATAAACCTTCACACGTCATCAAATTAAAACAGTAGCATAAATCTTCACACGTCATCAAATTAAAACAGTAACATAAACCTTCACACGTCATCAAATTAAAACAGTAACATAAACCTTCACACGTCATCAAATTAAAACAGTAACATAAACCTTCACACGTCATCAAATTAACACAGTAGCATAAACCTTCACACGTCATCAAATTAAGTCAGTAGCATAAACCTTCACACGTCATCAAATTAAAACAGTAGCATAAACCTTCACACGTCATCAAATTAAAACAGTAGCATAAATCTTCACACGTCATCAAATTAAAACAGTAACATAAACCTTCACACGTCATCAAATTAAAACAGTAGCATAAATTTTCACACGTCATCAAATTAAAACAGTAGCATAAATCTTCACACGTTATCAAATTAAAACAGTAACATAAACCTCCACACGTCATCAAATTAAAACAGTAGCATAAACATTCACACGTCATCAAATTAAAACAGTAACATAAACCTTCACACGTCATCAAATTAAAACAGTAACATAAACCTTCACACGTCATCAAATTAAAACAGTAGCATAAACCTTCACACGTCATCAAATTAAAACAGTAGCATAAACCTTCACACGTCATCAAATTAAAACAGTAACATAAACCTTCACACGTCATCAAATTAAAACAGTAGCATACACCTTCACACGTCATCAAATTAAAACAGTAGCATAAACTTTCACCCGTCATCAAATTAAAACAGTAGCATAAACCTTCACACGTCATCAAATTAAAACAGTACCATAAACCTTCACACGTCATCAAATTAAAACAGTAGCATAAACCTTCACACGTCTTCAAATTAAAACAGTAACATAAACCTTCACACGTCATCAAATTAAAACAGTAGCATACACCTTCACACGTCATCAAATTAAAACAGTAGTATAAACTTTCACACGTTATCAAATTAAAACAGTAGCATAAACCTTCACACGTCATCAAATTAAAACAGTAGCATAAACCTTCACACGTCATCAAATTAAAACAGTAACATAAACCTTCACACGTCATCAAATTAAAACAGTAACATAAACCTTCACACGTCATCAAATTAAAACAGTAGCATAAACCTTCACACGTCATCAAATTAAAACAGTAACATAAACCTTCACACATCATCAAATTAAAACAGTAACATAAACCTTCACACGTCATCAAATTAAAACAGTAGCATAAACCTTCACACGTCATCAAATTAAGTCAGTAGCATAAACCTTCACACGTCATCAAATTAAAACAGTAGCATAAACCTTCACACGTCATCAAATTAAAACAGTAGCATAAATCTTCACACGTCATCAAATTAAAACAGTAACATAAACCTTCACACGTCATCAAATTAAAACAGTAGCATAAACTTTCACACGTCATCAAATTAAAACAGTAGCATAAATCTTCACACGTTATCAAATTAAAACAGTAACATAAACCTCCACACGTCATCAAATTAAAACAGTAGCATAAACATTCACACGTCATCAAATTAAAACAGTAACATAAACCTTCACACGTCATCAAATTAAAACAGTAACATAAACCTCCACACGTCATCAAATTAAAACAGTAGCATAAACCTTCACACGTCATCAAATTAAAACAGTAGCATAAACCTTCACACGTCATCAAATTAAAACAGTAACATAAACCTTCACACGTCATCAAATTAAAACAGTAGCATACACCTTCACACGTCATCAAATTAAAACAGTAGCATAAACTTTCACACGTCATCAAATTAAAACAGTAGCATAAACCTTCACACGTCATCAAATTAAAACAGTACCATAAACCTTCACACGTCATCAAATTAAAACAGTAGCATAAACCTTCACACGTCTTCAAATTAAAACAGTAACATAAACCTTCACACGTCATCAAATTAGTACAGTAGCATAAACCTTCACACGTCATCAAATTAAAACAGTAACATAAACCTTCACACGTCATCAAATTAAAACAGTAACATAAACCTTCACACATCATCAAATTAAAACAGTAACATAAACCTTCACACGTCATCAAGTTAAAACAGTAACATAAACATTCACACGTCATCAAATTAAAACAGTAGCATACACCTTCACACGTCATCAAATTAAAACAGTAGTATAAACTTTCACACGTTATCAAATTAAAACAGTAGCATAAACCTTCACACGTCATCAAATTAAAACAATAGCATAAACATTCACACGTCATCAAATTAAAACAGTAACATAAACCTTCACACGTCATCAAGTTAAAACATTAGCATACACCTTCACACGTCATCAAATTAAAACAGTAACATAAACCTTCACACGTCATCAAATTAAAGCAGTAGCATAAACATTCATACGTCATCAAATTAAAACAGTAACGTAAACCTTCACACGTCATCAAATTGAAACAGTAGCATAAACATTCACACGTCATCAAATTAAAACAGTAGCATAAACATTCACACGTCATCAAATTAAAACAGTAGCATAAACCATCACACGTCATCAAATTAAAACAGTAACATAAACCTTCACACGTCATCAAATTGAAACAGTAACATAAACCTTCACACGTCATCAAATTAAAACAGTAACATAAACCTTCACACGTCATCAAGTTAAAACAGTAACATAGATCTTCACACGTCATCAAATTAAAACAGTAACATAAACCTTCACACGTCATCAAATTAAAACAGTAACATAAACCTCCACACGTCATCAAATTAAAACAGTAGCATAAACCTTCACACGTCATCAAATTAAAACAGTAGCATAAACCTTCACACGTCATCAAATTAAAACAGTAACATAAACCTTCACACGTCATCAAATTAAAACAGTAGCATACACCTTCACACGTCATCAAATTAAAACAGTAGCATAAACTTTCACACGTCATCAAATTAAAACAGTAGCATAAACCTTCACACGTCATCAAATTAAAACAGTACCATAAACCTTCACACGTCATCAAATTAAAACAGTAGCATAAACCTTCACACGTCTTCAAATTAAAACAGTAACATAAACCTTCACACGTCATCAAATTAGTACAGTAGCATAAACCTTCACACGTCATCAAATTAAAACAGTAACATAAACCTTCACACGTCATCAAATTAAAACAGTAACATAAACCTTCACACATCATCAAATTAAAACAGTAACATAAACCTTCACACGTCATCAAGTTAAAACAGTAACATAAACATTCACACGTCATCAAATTAAAACAGTAGCATACACCTTCACACGTCATCAAATTAAAACAGTAGTATAAACTTTCACACGTTATCAAATTAAAACAGTAGCATAAACCTTCACACGTCATCAAATTAAAACAATAGCATAAACATTCACACGTCATCAAATTAAAACAGTAACATAAACCTTCACACGTCATCAAGTTAAAACATTAGCATACACCTTCACACGTCATCAAATTAAAACAGTAACATAAACCTTCACACGTCATCAAATTAAAGCAGTAGCATAAACATTCATACGTCATCAAATTAAAACAGTAACGTAAACCTTCACACGTCATCAAATTGAAACAGTAGCATAAACATTCACACGTCATCAAATTAAAACAGTAGCATAAACATTCACACGTCATCAAATTAAAACAGTAGCATAAACCATCACACGTCATCAAATTAAAACAGTAACATAAACCTTCACACGTCATCAAATTGAAACAGTAACATAAACCTTCACACGTCATCAAATTAAAACAGTAACATAAACCTTCACACGTCATCAAGTTAAAACAGTAACATAGATCTTCACACGTCATCAAATTAAAACAGTACCATAAATCTTCACACGTTATCAAATTAAAACGATAACATAAACCTTTACACGTCATCAAATTAAAACAGTAGCATAAACCTTCACACGTTATCAAATTAAAACAGTAACATAAACCTTCACACGTCATCAAATTAAAACAGTAGCATAAACCTTCACACGTCATCAAATTAAAACAGTAGCATAAATCTTCACACGTTATCAAATTAAAACAGTAACATAAACCTTCACACGTCATCAAATTAAAACAGTAGCATAAACCTTCACACGTCATCAAATTAAGACAGTAGTATAAACCTTCACACGTCATCAAATTAAAACAGTAGCATAAACCTTCACACGTCATCAAATTAAAACAGTAGCATAAACCTTCACACGTCATCAAATTAAAACAGTAACATAAACCTTCACACGTCATCAAATTAAAACAGTAGCATAAACCTTCACACGTCATCAAATTAAAACAGTAGCATAAATCTTCACACGTTATCAAATTAAAACAGCAACATAAACATTCACACGTCATCAAATTAAAACAGTAACATAAACCTTCACACGTCATCAAATTAACACAGTAGCATAAACCTTCACACGTCATCAAATTAAGTCAGTAGCATAAACCTTCACACGTCATCAAATTAAAACAGTAGCATAAACCTTCACACGTCATCAAATTAAAACAGTAGCATAAATCTTCACACGTCATCAAATTAAAACAGTAACATAAACCTTCACACGTCATCAAATTAAAACAGTAGCATAAACTTTCACACGTCATCAAATTAAAACAGTAGCATAAATCTTCACACGTTATCAAATTAAAACAGTAACATAAACCTCCACACGTCATCAAATTAAAACAGTAGCATAAACATTCACACGTCATCAAATTAAAACAGTAACATAAACCTTCACACGTCATCAAATTAAAACAGTAACATAAACCTTCACACGTCATCAAATTAAAACAGTAACATAAACCTCCACACGTCATCAAATTAAAACAGTAGCATAAACCTTCAAACGTCATCAAATTAAAACAGTAGCATAAACCTTCACACGTCATCAAATTAAAACAGTAACATAAACCTTCACACGTCATCAAATTAAAACAGTAGCATACACCTTCACACGTCATCAAATTAAAACAGTAGCATAAACTTTCACACGTCATCAAATTAAAACAGTAGCATAAACCTTCACACGTCATCAAATTAAAACAGTACCATAAACCTTCACACGTCATCAAATTAAAACAGTAGCATAAACCTTCACACGTCTTCAAATTAAAACAGTAACATAAACCTTCACACGTCATCAAATTAGTACAGTAGCATAAACCTTCACACGTCATCAAATTAAAACAGTAACATAAACCTTCACACGTCATCAAATTAAAACAGTAACATAAACCTTCACACATCATCAAATTAAAACAGTAACATAAACCTTCACACGTCATCAAGTTAAAACAGTAACATAAACATTCACACGTCATCAAATTAAAACAGTAGCATACACCTTCACACGTCATCAAATTAAAACAGTAGTATAAACTTTCACACGTTATCAAATTAAAACAGTAGCATAAACCTTCACACGTCATCAAATTAAAACAGTAGCATAAACATTCACACGTCATCAAATTAAAACAGTAACATAAACCTTCAAACGTCATCAAATTAAAACAGTAACATAAACCTTCACACGTCATCAAATTAAAACAGTAGCATAAACCTTCACACGTCATCAAATTAAAACAGTAACATAAACCTTCACACATCATCAAATTAAAACAGTAACATAAACCTTCACACGTCATCAAATTAAAACAGTAGCATAAACCTTCACACGTCATCAAATTAAGTCAGTAGCATAAACCTTCACACGTCATCAAATTAAAACAGTAGCATAAACCTTCACACGTCATCAAATTAAAACAGTAGCATAAATCTTCACACGTCATCAAATTAAAACAGTAACATAAACCTTCACACGTCATCAAATTAAAACAGTAGCATAAACTTTCACACGTCATCAAATTAAAACAGTAACATAAACCTTCACACGTCATCAAATTAAAACAGTAGCATAAACCTTCACACGTCATCAAATTAAAACAGTAACATAAACCTTCACACATCATCAAATTAAAACAGTAACATAAACCTTCACACGTCATCAAATTAAAACAGTAGCATAAACCTTCACACGTCATCAAATTAAGTCAGTAGCATAAACCTTCACACGTCATCAAATTAAAACAGTAGCATAAACCTTCACACGTCATCAAATTAAAACAGTAGCATAAATCTTCACACGTCATCAAATTAAAACAGTAACATAAACCTTCACACGTCATCAAATTAAAACAGTAGCATAAACTTTCACACGTCATCAAATTAAAACAGTAGCATAAATCTTCACACGTTATCAAATTAAAACAGTAACATAAACCTCCACACGTCATCAAATTAAAACAGTAGCATAAACATTCACACGTCATCAAATTAAAACAGTAACATAAACCTTCACACGTCATCAAATTAAAACAGTAACATAAACCTCCACACGTCATCAAATTAAAACAGTAGCATAAACCTTCACACGTCATCAAATTAAAACAGTAGCATAAACCTTCACACGTCATCAAATTAAAACAGTAACATAAACCTTCACACGTCATCAAATTAAAACAGTAGCATACACCTTCACACGTCATCAAATTAAAACAGTAGCATAAACTTTCACACGTCATCAAATTAAAACAGTAGCATAAACCTTCACACGTCATCAAATTAAAACAGTACCATAAACCTTCACACGTCATCAAATTAAAACAGTAGCATAAACCTTCACACGTCTTCAAATTAAAACAGTAACATAAACCTTCACACGTCATCAAATTAGTACAGTAGCATAAACCTTCACACGTCATCAAATTAAAACAGTAACATAAACCTTCACACGTCATCAAATTAAAACAGTAACATAAACCTTCACACATCATCAAATTAAAACAGTAACATAAACCTTCACACGTCATCAAGTTAAAACAGTAACATAAACATTCACACGTCATCAAATTAAAACAGTAGCATACACCTTCACACGTCATCAAATTAAAACAGTAGTATAAACTTTCACACGTTATCAAATTAAAACAGTAGCATAAACCTTCACACGTCATCAAATTAAAACAATAGCATAAACATTCACACGTCATCAAATTAAAACAGTAACATAAACCTTCACACGTCATCAAGTTAAAACATTAGCATACACCTTCACACGTCATCAAATTAAAACAGTAACATAAACCTTCACACGTCATCAAATTAAAGCAGTAGCATAAACATTCATACGTCATCAAATTAAAACAGTAACGTAAACCTTCACACGTCATCAAATTGAAACAGTAGCATAAACATTCACACGTCATCAAATTAAAACAGTAGCATAAACATTCACACGTCATCAAATTAAAACAGTAGCATAAACCATCACACGTCATCAAATTAAAACAGTAACATAAACCTTCACACGTCATCAAATTGAAACAGTAACATAAACCTTCACACGTCATCAAATTAAAACAGTAACATAAACCTTCACACGTCATCAAGTTAAAACAGTAACATAGATCTTCACACGTCATCAAATTAAAACAGTACCATAAATCTTCACACGTTATCAAATTAAAACGATAACATAAACCTTTACACGTCATCAAATTAAAACAGTAGCATAAACCTTCACACGTTATCAAATTAAAACAGTAACATAAACCTTCACACGTCATCAAATTAAAACAGTAGCATAAACCTTCACACGTCATCAAATTAAAACAGTAGCATAAATCTTCACACGTTATCAAATTAAAACAGTAACATAAACCTTCACACGTCATCAAATTAAAACAGTAGCATAAACCTTCACACGTCATCAAATTAAGACAGTAGTATAAACCTTCACACGTCATCAAATTAAAACAGTAGCATAAACCTTCACACGTCATCAAATTAAAACAGTAGCATAAACCTTCACACGTCATCAAATTAAAACAGTAACATAAACCTTCACACGTCATCAAATTAAAACAGTAGCATAAACCTTCACACGTCATCAAATTAAAACAGTAGCATAAATCTTCACACGTTATCAAATTAAAACAGCAACATAAACATTCACACGTCATCAAATTAAAACAGTAACATAAACCTTCACACGTCATCAAATTAACACAGTAGCATAAACCTTCACACGTCATCAAATTAAGTCAGTAGCATAAACCTTCACACGTCATCAAATTAAAACAGTAGCATAAACCTTCACACGTCATCAAATTAAAACAGTAGCATAAATCTTCACACGTCATCAAATTAAAACAGTAACATAAACCTTCACACGTCATCAAATTAAAACAGTAGCATAAACTTTCACACGTCATCAAATTAAAACAGTAGCATAAATCTTCACACGTTATCAAATTAAAACAGTAACATAAACCTCCACACGTCATCAAATTAAAACAGTAGCATAAACATTCACACGTCATCAAATTAAAACAGTAACATAAACCTTCACACGTCATCAAATTAAAACAGTAACATAAACCTTCACACGTCATCAAATTAAAACAGTAACATAAACCTCCACACGTCATCAAATTAAAACAGTAGCATAAACCTTCAAACGTCATCAAATTAAAACAGTAGCATAAACCTTCACACGTCATCAAATTAAAACAGTAACATAAACCTTCACACGTCATCAAATTAAAACAGTAGCATACACCTTCACACGTCATCAAATTAAAACAGTAGCATAAACTTTCACACGTCATCAAATTAAAACAGTAGCATAAACCTTCACACGTCATCAAATTAAAACAGTACCATAAACCTTCACACGTCATCAAATTAAAACAGTAGCATAAACCTTCACACGTCTTCAAATTAAAACAGTAACATAAACCTTCACACGTCATCAAATTAGTACAGTAGCATAAACCTTCACACGTCATCAAATTAAAACAGTAACATAAACCTTCACACGTCATCAAATTAAAACAGTAACATAAACCTTCACACATCATCAAATTAAAACAGTAACATAAACCTTCACACGTCATCAAGTTAAAACAGTAACATAAACATTCACACGTCATCAAATTAAAACAGTAGCATACACCTTCACACGTCATCAAATTAAAACAGTAGTATAAACTTTCACACGTTATCAAATTAAAACAGTAGCATAAACCTTCACACGTCATCAAATTAAAACAGTAGCATAAACATTCACACGTCATCAAATTAAAACAGTAACATAAACCTTCAAACGTCATCAAATTAAAACAGTAACATAAACCTTCACACGTCATCAAATTAAAACAGTAGCATAAACCTTCACACGTCATCAAATTAAAACAGTAACATAAACCTTCACACATCATCAAATTAAAACAGTAACATAAACCTTCACACGTCATCAAATTAAAACAGTAGCATAAACCTTCACACGTCATCAAATTAAGTCAGTAGCATAAACCTTCACACGTCATCAAATTAAAACAGTAGCATAAACCTTCACACGTCATCAAATTAAAACAGTAGCATAAATCTTCACACGTCATCAAATTAAAACAGTAACATAAACCTTCACACGTCATCAAATTAAAACAGTAGCATAAACTTTCACACGTCATCAAATTAAAACAGTAGCATAAATCTTCACACGTTATCAAATTAAAACAGTAACATAAACCTCCACACGTCATCAAATTAAAACAGTAGCATAAACATTCACACGTCATCAAATTAAAACAGTAACATAAACCTTCACACGTCATCAAATTAAAACAGTAACATAAACCTTCACACGTCATCAAATTAAAACAGTAACATAAACCTCCACACGTCATCAAATTAAAACAGTAGCATAAACCTTCACACGTCATCAAATTAAAACAGTAGCATAAACCTTCACACGTCATCAAATTAAAACAGTAACATAAACCTTCACACGTCATCAAATTAAAACAGTAGCATACACCTTCACACGTCATCAAATTAAAACAGTAGCATAAACTTTCACACGTCATCAAATTAAAACAGTAGCATAAACCTTCACACGTCATCAAATTAAAACAGTACCATAAACCTTCACACGTCATCAAATTAAAACAGTAGCATAAACCTTCACACGTCTTCAAATTAAAACAGTAACATAAACCTTCACACGTCATCAAATTAGTACAGTAGCATAAACCTTCACACGTCATCAAATTAAAACAGTAACATAAACCTTCACACGTCATCAAATTAAAACAGTAACATAAACCTTCACACATCATCAAATTAAAACAGTAACATAAACCTTCACACGTCATCAAGTTAAAACAGTAACATAAACATTCACACGTCATCAAATTAAAACAGTAGCATACACCTTCACACGTCATCAAATTAAAACAGTAGTATAAACTTTCACACGTTATCAAATTAAAACAGTAGCATAAACCTTCACACGTCATCAAATTAAAACAATAGCATAAACATTCACACGTCATCAAATTAAAACAGTAACATAAACCTTCACACGTCATCAAGTTAAAACAGTAGCATACACCTTCACACGTCATCAAATTAAAACAGTAACATAAACCTTCACACGTCATCAAATTAAAGCAGTAGCATAAACATTCATACGTCATCAAATTAAAACAGTAACGTAAACCTTCACACGTCATCAAATTAAAACAGTAGCATAAACCATCACACGTCATCAAATTAAAACAGTAACATAAACCTTCACACGTCATCAAATTAAAACAGTAACATAAACCTTCACACGTCATCAAGTTAAAACAGTAACATAGATCTTCACACGTCATCAAATTAAAACAGTACCATAAATCTTCACACGTTATCAAATTAAAACAGTAGCATAAACCTTCACACGTCATCAAATTAAAACAGTAGCATAAACCTTCACACGTCATCAAATTAAAACAGTAACATAAACCTTCACACGTCATCAAATTAAAACAGTAGCATAAACCTTCACACGTCATCAAATTAAAACAGTAGCATAAATCTTCACACGTTATCAAATTAAAACAGTAACATAAACCTTCACACGTCATCAAATTAAAACAGTAGCATAAACCTTCACACGTCATCAAATTAAGACAGTAGTATAAACCTTCACACGTCATCAAATTAAAACAGTAGCATAAACCTTCACACGTCATCAAATTAAAACAGTAGCATAAACCTTCACATGTCATCAAATTAAAACAGTAACATAAACCTTCACACGTCATCAAATTAAAACAGTAGCATAAACCTTCACACGTCATCAAATTAAAACAGTAGCATAAATCTTCACACGTTATCAAATTAAAACAGCAACATAAACATTCACACGTCATCAAATTAAAACAGTAGCATAAACCTTCACACGTCATCAAATTAAAACAGTAACATAAACCTTCACACGTCATCAAATTAAAACAGTAACATAAACCTTTACACGTCATCAAATTAAAACAGTAGCATAAACCTCCACACGTCATCAAATTAAAACAGTAGCATAAACCTTCACACGTCATCAAATTAAAACAGTAGCATAAACCTTCACACGTCATCAATTTAAAACAGCAACATACACATTCACACGTCATCAAATTAAAACAGTAGCATAAACCTTCACACGTCATCAATTTAAAACAGCAACATAAACATTCACACGTCATCAAATTAAAACAGTAGCATAAACCTTCACACGTCATCAAATTAAAACAGTAACATAAATCTTCACACGTCATCAATTTAAAACAGTAACATAAACCTTCACACATCATCAAATTAAAACAGTAACATAAATCTTCACACGTCATCAAATTAAAACAGTAACATATACCTTCACACGTCATCAAATTAAAACAGTAACATAAACTTTCACACGTCATCAAATTAAAACAGTAGCATAGATCTTCACACGTCATCCAATTAAAACAGTAGCATAAACCTTCACACGTCATCAAATTAAAACAGTAGCATAAACCTTCACACGTCATCAAATTAAAACAGTAGCATAAACCTTCACACGTCATCAAATTAAAACAGTAGCATAAACCTTCACACGTTATCAAATTAAAACAGCAACATAAACATTCACACGTCATCAAATTAAAACAGTAACATAAACCTTCACACGTCATCAAATTAAAACAGTGGCATAAACCTTCACACGTCATCAAAATAAAACAATAACATAAACCTTCACACGTCATCAAATTAAAACAGTAGCATAAACCTTCACACGTCATCAAATTAAAACAGTAGCATAAACCTTCACACGTCATCATATTAAAACAGTAGCATAAACCTTCACACGTCATCAAATTAAAACAGTAGCATAAACCTTCACACGTCATCAAATTAAAACAGTAGCATAAACCTTCACACGTTATCAAATTAAAACAGCAACATAAACATTCACACGTCATCAAATTAAAACAGTAACATACACCTTCACACGTCATCAAATTAAAACAGTAGCATAAACCTTCACACGTCATCAAAATAAAACAGTAACATAAACCTTCACACGTCATCAAATTAAAACAGTAACATAAACCTTCACACGTCATCAAATTAAAACAGTAACATAAATCTTCACACGTCATCAAATTAAAACAGTAACATAAACCTTCACACGTCATCAAATTAAAACAGTAACATAAACTTTCACACGTCATCAACTTAAAACAGTAGCATAAACCTTCACACGTCATCAAATTAAAACAGTAGCATAAATCTTCACACGTTATCAAATTAAAGCAGTAACATAAACCTTCACACGTCATCAAATTAAAACAGTAGCATAAACCTTCACACGTCATCAAATTAAGACAGTAGTATAAACCTTCACACGTCATCAAATTAAAACAGTAGCATAAACCTTCACACGTCATCAAATTAAAACAATAGCATAAACCTTCACACGTCATCAAATTAAAACAGTAACATAAACCTTCACACGTCATCAAATTAAAACAGTAGCATAAACCTTCACACGTCATCAAATTAAAACAGTAGCATAAATCTTCACACGTTATCAAATTAAAACAGCAACATAAACATTCACACGTCATCAAATTAAAACAGTAGCATAAACATTCACACGTCATCAAATTAAAACAGTAACATAAACCTTCACACGTCATCAAATTAAAACAGTAACATAAACCTTTACACGTCATCAAATTAAAACAGTAGCATAAACCTCCACACGTCATCAAATTAAAACAGTAGCATAAACCTTCACACGTCATCAAATTAAAACAGTAGCATAAACCTTCACACGTCATCAAGTTAAAACAGTAGCATAAACCTTCACACGTCATCAAATTAAAACAGTAGCATAAACCTTCACACGTCATCAATTTAAAACAGCAACATAAACATTCACACGTCATCAAATTAAAAGAGTAGCATAAACCTTCACACGTCATCAATTTAAAACAGCAACATAAACATTCACACGTCATCAAATTAAAACAGTAGCATAAACATTCACACGTCATCAAATTAAAACAGTAACATAAATCTTCACACGTCATCAAATTAAAACAGTAACATAAACCTTCACACGTCATCAAATTAAAACAGTAGCATAAACCTTCACACGTCATCAAAATAAAACAGTAACATAAACCTTCACACGTCATCAAATTAAAACAGTAACATAAACCTTCACACGTCATCAAATTAAAACAGTAACATAAATCTTCACACGTCATCAAATTAAAACAGTAACATAAACCTTCACACGTCATCAAATTAAAACAGTAACATAAACTTTCACACGTCATCAACTTAAAACAGTAGCATAAACCTTCACACGTCATCAAATTAAAACAGTAGCATAAACCTTCACACGTCATCAAATTAAAACAGTAGCATAAACCTTCACACGTCATCAAATTAAAACAGTAGCATAAACTTTCACACGTCATCAAATTAAAACAGTAGCATAAATCTTCACACGTCATCAAAATAAAACAGTAACATAAACCTTCACACGTCATCAAATTAAAACAGTGGCATAAACCTTCACACGTCATCAAAATAAAACAGTAACATAAACCTTCACACGTCATCAAATTAAAACAGTAGCATAAACCTTCACACGTCATCAAATTAAAACAGTAGCATAAACCTTCACACGTCATCAAATTAAAACGATTATACCACATCTTAATGTCTTATTGTCTCAGTTTTGTTTCGTTTCTGTCTGGATTGGAAATGTCAAAAAAGATTAATATGATTAATCTAGAGTTAACAGTACACTTAAATCTACAGAATGCTTTGCCCATTTTGCCTATTGTATGAAAAAGGTAATTAATACCTCAATTATATGTTCTCTATAGAATTGAATAAAGATAAATATGACTATTTTATGACATTTTGTCATAAGCTAAATGAGCAAAGAATTGTACCGATTGTGTCATGGTTAGTGTAGGTTCAAGCCCAAATCAAAAACATAAGATAAGTATCTGTGGCTTCTCATCTCAACTAACCACTCATCATTAAATAGTAACAATAAAGACTGGTCGGCTCGAAATCAATATGATGGGTACTAGTGGAGCAACATGTCTAACCGCGGACTGTTGTTTCAGTCAACTAGCACTGTAGAATTCAAATTGAGTATATTGGTCTAGTAGAAAGTGAAAATCATCTTACTCTCATTCAAATGTAACACGTCATGATAGAGTTGAACAATTACTCACTTGGCATTACACAAAAATCACTCGCTTAATAATCAAATATTTTATTTTTGTGATGGGGCTCCTAGATATATTTTCAAAGAGGTGCGAATCTAGAATAGAATCAATTACGATAGGGATGGTTTTGTTTTGTTTGTCTTTTTCTTGTGTATCCCATGTTACCAGTTTCTCTGGATTGTTCATTTGTAATTGCCCCTTCGGTATTCTCTACTGTTTATTTGTATACTGTTATAACATTTCACTATTACACTTATCTATATGTCAATAATCAATTAATGATAAATAGGATGGTGATATGTTTATTGTTTTTCAGATGTAGGCCAGTATCTATTAAAGCTTATTTTGTGTCCTTAAGCCAATCTATACTTGTTTGAGTTATTATATTGTTATTAATGGAATATAAATTGCTAGGGTATTGCCAAAGCTGCTCACTAAATACGGTTTATATGCATTTTTACCAAAATGTTATGCTTACTACTATTACTTCTGATAAATGAGGTAGCTTAGAACCCAACACAAAAAACACAGGTAAGTTTTTCTCACAAGAATACTAGAAGCATTAGACGCAAATGTGACTACTTGCAAACGACCACTTTTGATTTGTCAATAATATTTATATTAGAAAGTCATCTAGACAACAATGCATATAAAGAATTCAGTCTATCATACTGAACCGCTTAGAGATGATAGGAAAATAAACGATAGAGAATATCGAAGCGGCAATCAAAAATGGACAATCTAGAGAAACTGCCAGCATAGGACGATGAAGCAGGACGAAGAAAAACAAAACAAAAGCACAACACAATATGTGTTGGATACCCATATAACGTAAATAAGACATGAGCTCTCCTACAACCAACTGGATGTAAAGACATCGTTTATTTAGCAATATAGCGTTTCGACTGGGGCGCTTTCCTATTAATATAATAATGACGTTGAAGAAATAACTATATATTGTTCACATATGTACTTAAAAATAGCAAACATTCATTACATGCAAGATTAAATGACAAAGCATGGTTCAACTCCCCCATTAGGAAAGAAATTCGTATTCGAAACCGTCTACATAAGCAGTAAAAAAGTAATACTAGTAGATCCCTCACACATATTTAAGATATATATACTTGAATCATTTGGTTTCCCAGTAAAAAGACTAAGCGAGGTTGTAAATCTCAAAATATACCATCATTACAAGATACGGGTGAAATATTTCTAACAGATGACGATCAAAACAAATCATTTAAATGATCTTTTTATTATCTTTTTCAATTATAAATATTAAAAATTCTCATTTACCTCCCCTGATTTTGAAGAACGAACTGATAACTGATATCTGGAATCTAATATCGGATGAAATAAAAGATGCATTCAAGGTGATATATTATATATAATTTCAATTATTATTATATAATAACATTGCTGTTGTAAGTATACTGTGATGTTTGTATTTTGATATGTAGATCCCTGTAAGTATTATATATACCACAGGTCTTACGATATTAACTTATTTAAACAAACGAATCCACATGATGAGTTTGCTTAAGAAGAGTTTGAAAATACGAAAGGGGTAATCAGAATCCGTAAATCAAAGAGGAACAGACAATACAATGGCCAAAAGAAAAAGTACGAAAGAACAAACAACGATCTACACAACATACACATAAAACTACCACTAAAAATCGGTGGTTAGCTCATGTGCTCCGGAAGAGTAGGCAGTTCTTGCTTAACTAGTGACACCCGTGGTATTCATCTAGTTACAAACCCGGTGTTTAAATCAGTTCATGAGTTAAGACACGTGGTATATATGTTTTGTAACAGAAATGAAATAATTCACATTTATAGTTACATTTATGGTACGTTACTCAGACTTGTATGTCGTACAATGGTGTAAACCCCGTCCATTTGCATTTGGATTCAACGTAGTTTTAATAGCTGATTAACTGAGTATGGTACAATATCAACTCCAAATAATAGACCATGTTTTTCTGCAAGAACATTTTTATGCCGAATAATTCATAAGAACTTCAAAGGAAAAAAGGTAATTTATGTTGATATACATGTAATAAATTATGTCCAATTCATTTGTTGGGATATTTAGCAATAAAGAAAGTTATTTGATTCTGAATATCATATTATATTTTATACATCAACTATATATAGAATATCAACTTTAAATGTCGAACACATTTTTAATAGTGTAATCAAAGACCGATGTTGTGTTTGATATTAATAAATTATCTACGTAACTTTTTTCTAAATTGAATATATGGCTTTGTGTACTATCTAATATTTAAATGATGATAAAAGGCCATTGGCTTTCTTTTATTAATTTTGACAATTTCTGAATCAAGAAAATTGAATATAACATGGATAAAGTTAAAGATTCTTTGCAATACCACTCCTCACCCAGTAATAGGTGAGTGTTGGTAATTTACTCACATGTTGCACTAAGATGGGATGTTTAATCCCGCCACGTGTTTTGTTGAAATGGCTATATCAACACTAGTATCGATGTTGCACCTGTTTCTACGATATATCGATAATGTTTAGGAACTTTTTATTCTAATTACCCCTCTGGTATCTTCAATCTTCTATTAAGGAAAAATATTAAGCTATAGTATATGTCTATAAGACTACTTAATACATGTGTTGTGTAAGAATTAATGTTTTTTCTTACAGTTAATATGTTATTGAAAAATAACGCAATGCAAAGCTGCATAGTTGAACTTTCTATAGCCTTTTGTTCACTTATCAAGGACAAACATCATTCTACGTTCCTAAAAAGCTTAACTTCGTCAAAAATCATTACTTCTCTATTGTAAATGAATAATGACAAAATGGTGTTCAATCTTGTAGCCTATTAATACGATGTTTCCTGCTGATGGAATTATTTCTCACTACCCAGTGAATACGGTATTATTTTGAATATGGACGTGCTTTTTCAAAATGTTTTTACTTCATTGCATCTTAATGTGATTTGTTATCCCTTGTTCACCGGTCATTTCCTATATATCAATGAAAAACAACAATGGCTTCGTATCATAGCAATGAATAATATACAAACACATATTGCTAGTTAATCTGATGATTTCTTAATTTTACCAGCTTGAAGATTAGATATTTAATTATTATTACAACTAAGATTCTCCTCAATAGCGCATAGGTCACCTAGGACAATTTATCTATTGTGTTTAGGAGATTTGGCTTTCTTCCTCCAAAACCCTTTTGATTATTTGGTTTTTCAACCTTTTGACTATGAGAGTACCTGATGAAGATTATTCCAGAAACGTTTCGTGTACACTAAATTGGATATTTTTGTTTTAAGTAACTGTTAGATGAGCATTGCTTATTTGGAATAAGTTGGCTGACCAAGGCAGAATTTAATACGGCACTTATATAGTAAATGCTATAATCTGTAGATATCTTAAATAGAAAGAATCAGATTTATAATAAATTGAAGTGTTATTCTTCCTAGGAATTAGCTGGCGTAGAGTGCAGTAGTAATACAGTAATGGTAGGAACAGAACAAAGCAAACCAAAATGCGAAAAGACGAAAGCAACACCAGTTTAACATATGCGAGAAAAAAGAAGGGAATGGTAAAGGCACAAACTGTCACAACGCTAGAGGTAAGATAGGTTCTGTTAAAGGGTAAGACTCTGTTGTAATTGCATTCGAAAGCTGCAAAAAGGGTAAGACTCTAATGTCATGGCATTCGAAGCAACAAATACGTATAGCATACCTTTAGAATGTGTTAAAGGTATGTACGGTGTAAAACTGGATTATTCCAGGTGTCACATCAGAACGAATACATCTACTCTATGGTTTATTTAAGAGTACACTGAATTTTCTCCTTATTCATGAATTGTGTTTATTAATTTCTGGTTTTAAGGGACAAATCAATGTGTGCTTCGGACAAAAACACTGACTTCTTTTTGATTTGTAGCTTAATAATGATCATATTGGTAGGAGGAAACAAAAGCCATTAGTTCATATTCTTCTACTTGCAATGTATATATTAATGTCCAAGGTCGGTATTATAAATTAACAAACAAAATTGTTGAAATTTCTATTATTGATTTATATTCAAAAGTACATTCATTTTATTGTTAATCTTTATTATATCACAAACTATCTTTAAACGATTTAACGAAATCTATTTTGAGAATTATTTATTGCTGTTAACATTTTTTTATTCCTGTTTTCAAATTTCAAGATTACCATTTTGCTAGATAAGAAATCTAAGTGGTTTTAAATCCCCAAAACAGATCAGTAAAAGGTGGAGTTCCTGTTTACGATAAAGGTGAGTGAGTGATTGTTGTTAAGCGCAACTCAGCACTTCTTCATCTATACTATGGCGAGACAAAAAAGGTAAGTAACGTTAACTTCGAAAGTTTAATTTTGGCGTCAGCTTTATCTTTGAATTTCGTATTTTGTTAGCTAAATTATGGAGAGAAAATATTAAACAGTGACACATCGATATTTATAACAGTCTTGTTGTTATCGGCTAACATATCATTTTCACAGACTTTGACCAGGAATTCAAGGACGCATTGGATACTCAAAGTCCAACGGATTTATAACATATACTGATTTTAATCCTTTTATAATGAATTATATTTTAAAACACAGTACAGTTGGGACCAACAAATTAATAACAAATTCCACGAACAACATTCCGTAGTTGGCAAGACTCATTGTCCTTACAATAACTTTCTACGCAAATGTGAATACCTGAATTTATGATGAATTGTCATTCGTAGATATTTGTATTCATATGCATCTGTCTTACATATGAAAGTTAATTTGAACCATGGTATAGTCCTTTAACATTTTTCTATAATGCTTTTGTCAATGAACGAACACAAATAGCCTATATAAAGCAAAAGGCTATACTCTGTGGTCAAATAGCTTTATGTTTTGTCTTTAGGACAAAATTCACAATGATATGCTTGTAAAGACTTGTAAATAAAATATTACAGAGAATCGTTCAATGTGAGGTGATTTGGTATATATGTTCATGAATGTTTTAATGATATCTATGATGTCATCACAATATATCCTTCAACCATATCTAATAATCATTTTGTTTTATCCAATTGAAATGAGTTTTGTAACCAAAATACATTGATTATCTATTATATAGTCAATCGTCAATATAGATTGAATATATCAATGTGCTTCTGTCTGAATATATATAAACAAATCCTCTGCGAACATAATATTGTAGACATTTGCTGTTCAAAAACAAATAGTTAAACAGTATAGTTGGCGGTCATGGATTGTCCATTGTTAATTGTATCTTCGGTATTCTCTAACGTTTATGTATGTGTGTGTTAGGGACGTCCATTTTGCCTCTCTGTTTCTACGATTTAGCGACTATATGTTTGAAATGTTCCGATAGTGTGGTATTTTTTGTTCATTTCTTCATCCTCTTTGCTATTAAAACAAAACCACGTGTTGGCGTCAAATACATTATTGGTCAAATATGTGTTGAAAAAGAAACATTAGTTGCTTTTCTTTAATTTGTGTCTAGATGTGTAATGCTGAATAGTCGCGATTGTTCCTTTCCATTTTTCTCTCTTCTTACTAAGTCATGTGTATATCATCACGTATAAAGAAAATTTCTCCGCTTTATTTTGCTTAGTTATTATGCACGCTACATAAAAAGAAATAACATATTACCATTTTGAAATGCATAACTTCACATCCGGTTGGTGTGGGAATTAAACTTCCGGTCTTTGTTTGAGTTCCTGTTATTCGATCTTTTGTATTTTTATTCCTTTTTCAACTTTATTCACTGATGTCGTTTTGTATGTACAGATTGTGATTGTTGTACTTTAACCTCTTATATATTTGTTTTCTTACTTTTATCTTGCGATATCTTGACCAAATTCGTTTCACCATAAACAGAAGCAAAATAGAAATGCCGTTTTTAGACGTTTTAATTCGTATATCAACAAATAACAACATAATAACGGACATTTTCTCGAAAGATATTGACACCCATATGTATCTTAATTTCAGATCCAGTCACCCGAAACATATTAAAATAAACATTCCGTTTAATTTGGCTTCGAGAATTATAACGATCACAAACACAGAGGAGTTGAGAGATACGCGACTACGAGAACTTAGATTGTATTTGAAAAATCAACAATATCCGGAGGAAATAGTTGAACATGGTATACAGAAAGCGTTGGAAAAAGGACCGATACATACGGAACTGCGGGAACAAGTACATGTAACCTTAAATCAAAATAATATAATTCCGTTTGTAACTACTTATAATCCAAGGGATTACAATATTTTCCATTTTATGAAACAAATTGAATTTAACTTAACCAGTAGCGAACGTATGAAAAATGTATTGCAAAAAAAGAAAATTATAAACAGCAAAAGGCAGCCGAAAAATCTGAAAGGCTTCTTGTCATCATCAAAATTTGATTTTCATGAATCATTACCATCTGTTAAGAAATGTACCGACAAGAGATGTATGACATGTCCTAGTTTAATAGAAGGAACCTCATTTACATTTAAGAATGGACGGACTTTTACAGTTATGCAAGATATATCATGCAAAACTAAAAATCTTGTATACGCAATTATTTGCTCTAATTGTGGAGAATTCTATGTAGGTGAAACCAAAACTAAATTGCGGACTCGAATGACTGTTCACAGACAACAAACAAGGCACCAGGACCTTACAATAATAAGAGCTAATGAACATTTCCATGATTGTTCTGGAGGACATTTCAAAATATTCCCGCTGTATAAAGTTAATACAGAGGGTGATTTTTTAAGAAGAAGAAAAGAAACTTTATTAATTGATATTCTTAAACCTTCGTCAAATGATAAATGACTTTAAAGATTTTCGTTAATCTTACAATGACTTAAAAGATTTTTATTAATCTTATAACAACTTTAAAGATGTTCATTAATTTTATAGGTAATATATTTTACCGCGAATACACAGTCTCCCTTTATATTGTTAACGTCACACTATTGTTAACGTAATATATATACACTTATAAACATTGTACCTGAAGATCTGCAACAGCAGTGAAAACGTTAGTACAAGAATGTTGTGAAAAATCCGTTTTGTTCTTTTTTTTAATAATTTCTTTTATATATATTATATATATATATATATATATATATATATTATATTAGATTTCTCATTTAGCATGCACAACACGTTTCTGTGATATCTTTCATCAGGTGCGTGCATAGTCAAAATATTGGAAAGTCAAATATTTATTCATATTAATTTCTCAGTTTTTACTTTAGTCTTCATATAAATTTTACATTTTCGATAATCCGAACGGACAAAAATGAGCATCTAACATTGATATTATCATTTCGTTTATTGTTAAATGTATTTGAAATTTCGTCATGTCTTGAAAGTAGAAGTTATTGGTGTGACAAATAGATATAAAGTCAAAATAAATACATTAAGCCTACCATCCAAGAGCTAAAGTTTGCAAAAGAGTCTGTTTTAATTATAAATGTTTTACTAAAAATATAATTATTCATTAAAAGTAATAGATTATAAGCTCCCTAGTGACCGTCTATCGTTATTTAGACGGTCAGTAAATCGTTGAAGGGTGAGCGCTCCAGCGCGAACCCTTCAACTATTTACTTACCGTCTAAATAACCATAGTCGGCCATGGGAGCTTATAAGATTTGTGTACGATGTTGCTGATCTATAACTTGAAACAGTAACTAAGTTTTTTCCACGAACTATGTTTGACGGACTTTCTTGGAAGATCAAAGGCTAAAGACGTAATGGTCAATACACAAAATTAAGCACCGCCCACTGACCTTCTGTAATTTTCCGTCAGCAAAGTTTCGTAACTGCAAGTTTATCTATCGTCTGCATCGTTATTTTTATGAATGGAATTCTAAGGCTAAAGACGTAATGGTCACTACACAAAATTAAGCACAGCCTACTGACCTTCTGTAATTTTCCGTCTCCATCATTTCGCTACTGCGCGTTATTTTTATGAATGGAATTTTCTCCTTGCCAGGTAAAGCGTATTAATCTTATTCTCTAAATTTCCATATATGGCTCTCCTTTCTATCGTTATTTTTAGGAATGATTTTATCCAATCATAGGTCGTCAAATAAATGCAAAGACGTAATGGTCAATACACAAATTTAAGCACCGCCCACTGACCTTCTGTAATTTTCCGTCAGCAAAGTTTCGTAACTGCAAGTTTATCTATCGTCTGCATCGTTATTTTTATGAATGGAATTCTAAGGCTAAAGACGTAATGGTCACTACACAAAATTAAGCACAGCCTACTGACCTTCTGTAATTTTCCGTCTGCATCATTTCGCTACTGCGCGTTATTTTTATGAATGGAATGTTCTCCTTGCCAGGTAAAGCGTATTAATCTTATTCTCTAAATTTCCATATATGGCTCTCCTTTCTATCGTTATATTTAGGAATGATTTTATCCAATCATAGGTCGTAAAATAAATGCAAAGACGTAATGGTCAATACACAAAATTAAGCACCGCCCACTGACCTTCTGTAATTTTCCGTCAGCAAAGTTTCGTAACTGCAAGTTTATCTATCGTCTGCATCGTTATTTTTATGAATGGAATTCTAAGGCTAAAGACGTAATGGTCACTACACAAAATTAAGCACAGCCTACTGACCTTCTGTAATTTTCCGTCTGCATCATTTCGCTACTGCGCGTTATTTTTATGAATGGAATGTTCTCCTTGCCATGTAAAGCGTATTAATCTTATTCTCTAAATTTCCATATATGGCTCTCCTTTCTATCGTTATTTTTAGGAATGATTTTATCCAATCATAGGTCGTCAAATAAATGCAAAGACGTAATGGTCAATACACAAATTTAAGCACCGCCCACTGACCTTCTGTAATTTTCCGTCAGCAAAGTTTCGTAACTGCAAGTTTATCTATCGTCTGCATCGTTATTTTTATGAATGGAATTCTAAGGCTAAAGACGTAATGGTCACTACACAAAATTAAGCACAGCCTACTGACCTTCTGTAATTTTCCGTCTGCATCATTTCGCTACTGCGCGTTATTTTTATGAATGGAATGTTCTCCTTGCCAGGTAAAGCGTATTAATCTTATTCTCTAAATTTCCATATATGGCTCTCCTTTCTATCGTTATATTTAGGAATGATTTTATCCAATCATAGGTCGTAAAATAAATGCAAAGACGTAATGGTCAATACACAAAATTAAGCACCGCCCACTGACCTTCTGTAATTTTCCGTCAGCAAAGTTTCGTAACTGCAAGTTTATCTATCGTCTGCATCGTTATTTTTATGAATGGAATTCTAAGGCTAAAGACGTAATGGTCACTACACAAAATTAAGCACAGCCTACTGACCTTCTGTAATTTTCCGTCTGCATCATTTCGCTACTGCGCGTTATTTTTATGAATGGAATGTTCTCCTTGCCATGTAAAGCGTATTAATCTTATTCTCTAAATTTCCATATATGGCTCTCCTTTCTATCGTTATTTTTAGGAATGATTTTATCCAATCATAGGTCGTCAAATAAATGCAAAATCGTACAAATTTGGTTATAGGATATTGAAGGTGCCAGATATTGTCCTACGGGTGCCACTAATGGAGCAAGACATGCTTACTTCCTAAGCATCTTAGTTCATCCAAGTTCAGTTGTTTATCTTTTTTTATCTTTCCCCTGTGGCCACTGTACTGTCTACCATTCGATTTACGGCTCTTGATCACCATTTTGGTATTTTCAAACATTTCTGTTTTATCATTTTGGCTATGGAATTATTCATGTCGAGAAACATTGTACTTTGTATGAGACTCGATTATCCTTAAAAAAAAGACTGCATCAGAGAAAAAAGAACTGTACGTTTTATCGAGTATCATGTTCATGTATTGACGCTTGATAAAAATGGTAATTTCTATCCTGGTCATGTCTTGTCATGATACAACGAAAGCTAATACCGGACACGAGAAATTTATTGTCCTCTTGGGGAATTGAGTTTCTAAAAAATGTGTTGCTTTGGCGTTCCATGACTACCTAAAATGGTCATCATCTCTGGAGTCAATTAAACTGTGCAAAAAAATAATCAATTGTAGCAATTGTCTTCATGGTTTCTTCAACATTGATTTGAATAAACGTTAGAGAATACCGAAGGGCAATAAAAAAAAGGACAATCCCGAGAAACTGGCAACACAGACAACGAAAAACAAACCAAAAACACAACACAATATGTGCTGGATACCACCACATGCAAACAAACACAAATAACGTAAACAAGACATGCACCCAGACACAAGAAGGAATGAAAAGATAGCTTTAAAGCGCCATTAGCTGTAGTTTTAATCAATCTTAAAATTATTTAAAAGAAGTGTGAAATATTTTCCTGCTATGCCTATTTGTTAAAACAGTGTGAACCAGTTGGAAATTAATTCCTGTACAAAGAATAAGGTTCCATCACGTCAGAATTATATGATGTATGAGGTAGAATAAGGCTCTAGCTGTTGCCGGGAGATATCCATTTAATCAATTTCCAATGAATCTCAAACTTAATATTAAAACAATCAGATTGTACAAGAAACTTGTTTATTCCTTCTTTTCCTTATCAAAATTAAATGTATACATAAACGTTAGATAAAAGCGAAGGGACAATCAAAAAGGACAATCCAGAGAATCTGACAACATAGGATTCACAAGAAGAAGAAAGGCAAAACAAAATCACAACACAAGATATGTTTGACACCAGTATACGCAAACAATATGAAACCCTCTTTTTTGCAGACGTAAGAAAGAAAGAAAGAAAGAAAGAAAGTTTTACAGCACCATTAGCTGTAGTTTTAATCAATCTTTAAATTATTTAAAAGAAGTGTGAAATATTTCCCTGCTAAGCCTATTTGTCTTAACAGCGTGAACCAGTTGAAATTAATTCCTACATAGCGATTGAAGCTGCATCACGTCAAAATTGTATTAATCCACCATAATCAGTTGATGCATGAGGCAGAATATGGCTCTAGGCTATTACCGGGAGATATCTGATTAATCTATTCCCAATGATTCTTAAAACTTAATATTAAGACAATCAGATTGCGCATGTAATTTGTTTATTCCTTCTTTTCTTTCTCAAAATTAAATGCATATATGTTTCGCAACACACATAAAGTGTATTGAAGGAGTGGTAAATACATTTCTTATCGTTTCGGTGGTGTAATGGTGCTCGTTTGAGTGCGGTATATCAATGATTCGATGCCGATAGGGTCAAACCAAAGACTATATAATTGGTATTTGTTGCTTCTACACTAAGCACGCAGCATTAAGGAGGAAGCAAAGATTTGTTGGCTCAGAATCAGGATGATGTGTCAGAGTGGGGCGACATGTCTATCCACGGGCTGTTGTTTCAGTGAGCTAGCACTACTCAAAATCCAACTAAGCAACAATCATTCACTCACTCATTCATTTTATAGTAGTACTTCGCTTATAAATGAACATCAAAATAATTGCTATTTAACATGTAGACATCTTTTTTTGCGGACGACGGCTTTCCGAGGAAAAATATTCTTCAAATATCGGAAAACCAATTAAAGTCTTTGGAAGTAAGAAAATCAAACGGCTTCACTAGGATAGCCAAAATGGTTTAATGGTGCCTATACCGGAGGGTATACAGACAATACAATTACACAACAAGACATTTAATGACCATTCTGTTTCCATCGATTGCATGATTGATAGTGTTTTTCTTATAATCAAGAAAATATTTACAAATTCAATCTGCATAGCGAGGCAGTAGGATGAAACTCCGGGATTGGGTTGCATAAACCTCAATTAAATTTAAGTCTCAATTAAACCTAAGTGTAGCTTAAATTCATGTACTTTTCAAATACATTTAAGTGTTAATTAAGTTTTAATTGACACTTAAAGTTAATTGGGGATTGTGAATCCCAGTCAGGGTGTAAGTTGTAAGTAAACGGGCGGGGTGGGAACACAAAATAATGCACGAAGCACCAACGGCCACTCATATGAAGGGTTTTTGTTGTTGCTAGCATGTCATATGATATATTTATGAAAGCAAAAAAGGAATTTCGATGTTGACATACACGGTCTTCTGTCATGATCACAGATACAATAAATGTTAGAGAATATCGAAGAGGCAATTTAAAAAAAGGGTCAATGCGGAGAAACTGGCAACATAGAAAGAAAAACAAAACAAAGCACAACACAATATAAACAAAAACAAATAACGTAAACAAGACATGCCCCTCCTACAAACAACTGGAGGCAATGACGAACCGAACATCGTTTTCATGTGAAATCGTAACGGACTTCACATCACGGAACTCAGAACGAATACACATAATAGGACAACACAAAAACTATTGGAAGACATGAACAGTGGTTAATATTAATATCTGAATAGCTATTGATTTTGTCAAATGGTGGTAAAGATTATTCAATTTCACGATGCGTGTAATAAGATCTTGATTAAAAACGAAAATAGCAAACTTACTACGTACAAAGATTTATAATCAGGCATTTTCTTACTAATTTTCCTCACAGTTGCAGAATTGAATAATTCATTCCTAATATTATTTTCTGTTATAAAAAACAATAATAATGTACTTTGCATATTGTATACATATATACAAAGTGCAACTGTTCAAATATGGTTTCGAAGTTCTACTTCTTCTCAAACGTATATATGTGTAAAACAAATTTGAAGAAACCAAAGGGGTAATTAAAAGCTGCACATTGAAGAATCACAGACAAAGTACAAAAGACCATGTACAACAAGGCAAACAATGATATGCAAAACACTACACAGATCAAGCAACACGAACCCCACTAAAACTGGGGTGAACTTTGATGCACGTCCTGCACCAATGCCGACACACGTCGTAATATGCGAGCGTCAGCGAGCTCTTTGTGGTATAAAATGTGTACTAAGGATTTTTTGACAAACATGGCTGTACGTATTGACGAATAATAAAAATTCGACGCTTTGTAAACACCGGTTCCGTGTAACACACTAACACACTCAACTAATGAAAATCTTCTTAACATAACGCGCAAATGTGATCCTGAAGTCTCGTACCCTCTCTCGTACGTCCGATACCACTGAAACCCGGAACCCGTGTGTAATAAAAGTCATTTTGTTAGCTTGTTTTACTTATATCGATATTTTTTAATTTATTAAATCTCTTCTGACATACTGACAAGAATTTTTGTTTCTACGCAGAAGTTAACTTTTGAGATTTCGTAAGGAACGATAACTCGAATAAAGGAACGACAGCTCGATTGAATGAGACTAGATTCGGCCCTAAGAAAAAGTCGTCCCCAATATATCTCGGCCAAAGAAATCTCGACACTTTTTGGTGCATTGGATGAGCGTGAAATTGCCAGATATTTTTCAGATGCGCAAGCATTCATGGCCGTGCCGGTTTCATATTATATACCTATTCATATATCTATTGCAACATGTACAATTATTGTTATTCAATTTAGAAAATGAGAAATGCTAGCATATGAACAATAAACATGGAGGTAAGGTGGCATGGTTAAAAAGGTGCACATTTTATAGACGAGGGGTCTACGGAACACATCGTGATCATGACAACGCCTGACGAGAGGTGAAATGCCTTATAAGCGCTTGAGAATCAGTTATTAGACGATGCAATGGTTTTAAATAGCATAATAGTATTGAATAATTTATGAACAAAGTATCGGCAGACGATTTTGTATACGGTGGAGGCACCCCCATTTAAATTGACATGTCATAAGTTTATAATACCCATGATCAAGCTAAAAACTAAAATTTAAATGTCTGTAAATTAGTAAACATTGTGTTTTTAGTCACGATAATTGTGTGACTGTAACTATCTTTGACAGTCAGTAGCATTATTGTTGTTTAGCTATGCCATGTAGAACATATTTACGTCCATGTTATGATTACTTAAGGCTATCCTTAGGGTGTACTTACTTTCCGTACTACTGCTAAGTTTCTCATGAAACAACTTATGTAGTTACATTCTCAGTTCGGTTTGCAATGCATAATCAGAAAATGTCAGGGTTGAAATCCTTTCAGCATTATTGGAACCGTTCAGATCGTCAATTGAAATTGAATAAAGTAATGATGTCTATTTTTAATTAACCGTTTAGATAAATCTTTAAAGAATTGTATGTGATTAAATCGGTGCAGTCGTCTATTTAATCGGAGGGTGGCCCATTTTAAGTACATTTACTGACTGTCACCCAATAAAATCAATAATTATAAATCATTACTAATGACAGAATACATAAATTCCATCATTCAAGGAAGCCATGTAAATTTTTTATTTTAGTTGCGAGTCCTATTAAGAGAAACAGGTTTTGCATAAAATTGATCAGTAAGTCAGTTTTTGAAAAGAAAAATGGAATAATTGTCTTTCGCCACTAACTTGATGTGTTCGATTCCAGCTTATTATGAGGTGCACCCGATGCTACCATTTGTGATAAAGGCGATAGGTCAAGTTGTTGCATTCGTGTATTTTGGTTTTCACTACCAATAAAACTGGTGATCTAGATGTAACTGAAATATTGTTGAAAGTGACACTAATGACCCTTAATTTAATTCTATCGCGACTCTAGTTCATTACCTACTTGTACGGCAATAAATCTGGATTTGTGTGAGAGGAAAGAGTACTACTGTTGTCGGAATTCATTAGAAAATTGCAATCGAAGTTTATTCTTATCGACATACCATTAACGTAGCAAAGACATAATCTAATTCTTGTGGAACAACGCATTTCATTTTTAGATCGTCCGATCCACTGTCAATTAATATATATATTGATCTTTTCGGGATTTTAGATGGTATGCATGACATATTTTGAATTTCTTATATCTAATTTACTTTTTTATTTCATATAACGACTTAACTGGTCGGGGACTATTCCGTAAGCTATTGAAATATTAATATATAAAGGTGACTGGTTTATATGTAGATAATTCACTTGACTAATCTTTTATTAATCTTGTGGTAAAGTTTTCTTAATGTATCCCTGTACTTTTGAAAAAAGTGAACATTTCACAACTTTTCAAATATCTATTCTTCCAAAACAGATTTTATCTCTACTTCCAGTCTACTATAATTGACTCTTTCATACAACTAATGCCATGCTCTTGAACTTATATTAAACCGGTCAAGAGCTGGTTGTAATTTCTCCCCAAGGAATGCGGCTATTGTAGTGAAGAAGATGTTGAAGTGGTTTACGATTTCCGAAGATTGCAATTCATATTTAAGACGCTACTTGAATATCTTTTGTTTAGAATTGTGTCAGATATATTTTAGTTGCAGCTTCTATTTTTTCTGGTCTTTCGAGTTTCTCTAATCTTACAAGAAATATATTCATTTTTTGCCTTATTAGTATCCATCTGTAGTCTATTTCTGATTTAAGAGGCTGTCGTGATCATATGATAGTTGGATTTATAACTACCTATGTAATCAGTACCTATCAACACAAAATCCATAAATCAATAATAAGTTCTATCAACAAAATATCACTGTTCACTTTAATGTAGAAAACATATATCCTATGTGAATCCACAATGATCCACTGATATATTTAGCAAAACATTTACCCTTCATTCCACAGTATCATTTTTCATTAATCATCCTCGACATCTCACACAATGCTCCAAAGGCAAGTTCTTTTAGTATTAGATGTTTTTCACTCTCTCTAAATTTTCAAATGGTCAGCCAAGTATGACAAGTCACATACTTCTGCTTTATATAATTTGATGTTACTATATAACCTACAAACCGAAAACAACATTCTTCAGTCTCGATCTTACAAATAGCATAGGAGAATGGAAAGACAGGAATCACAAAAATCGCTACTGGTACAAACACAATATTTTATTAGTGCCGAGGATGGTGAAATACTCTCGACACCTAGTGCCTCCCTTTCTATAATGTTAAAGGGACCTTTAATTCCGTTGTGTACACTCCTGTTGACTATTAAAGATTGAATTTAATATATGTTTGTAAGGTCGAGAGACCATTCTTGCGATTGAAATATCCTCTACTGTCCACACACCATCATCATGTTAGTCTTCATTTAACATATGCATTGGTAACGATCAGGTTAACCATATGTTTTTCCAGTTCAATATTGTGGAGCAACCCAAAACAACTTACTCAAGTGTTGATTTAATTTGAGATTTATACATTTTTATTGTTTTTTTTATTGATTGTTTTTTTTTTTCATTTATAATCTTGCCTAATTGTTAGACCAGACTGGTTTGCTTTGATAGTTGACGTTTACTTTATACATTTGAAATCAATGGAATATTTTTACTGTTAGGCATACAATAAGTGGAATCGTTGATTATAAAATTACTATTACATCATCAAAATATTACATGAATATGCTCGACTCTGTAATGCCCCCTTTATGTCGTTCATGACTGTTTTACATAGTGTTGATTCAACAGGCTTGGATTGTTTTCATGCTTGCTAATAATACATTTCTTGCTGTTTGTGGATAACCTGCCAATAAATGTGTTAACATTTCTTTCAGTATCGCAGTGTTTAAGAATATACTACAGTACAGAGTGTATTACTTTTTTAAATGCCGGAGAGAAGATACATTGTTACGATATATGTCTGGACACTTTCTTTTAGATAATTTGATATCATCATGCCTTATTTATTCCATGTTGAAAAGGATACAGAATAATTCATTTATTGTCATGTGTGATGAATCTACTATTAATATAATATAGAAGCTTACAATCGATGGCGTTCGATAGATCTCGGTGTTGGATGTAGAGCCCTTTGGTCATATTAGACAACAGGAAGTATTCTCCATTCTATGGATATTACACCATCTAAAAATCTTTTTCAATGATTTTCCCATAGGACAAGTTTCAGGAAAAAAAGAATATTTCAATAATCTTTTGTCATCAGTTACAGCAGATGCATTGTAAGGCACAGACATAAATTCGTGCATTCAAATATGACAAAGTATGCAGCAATATATATCTGAAAACTCTCGGTGGAATGGAAGGTTAGGTGATACAATTTCTCGCAGAAACGTTTTTTAAGATAGAGAGGTCATTTACATTTTAATGCCGAGAATAGATATGTAGTCGTTTTCATAACAGACGCAATCGAATAGCAAATTGATCGAAGTGCTACCTTGTCTCGGAAGGCTAATCTAGGCATAGACAATAGACATGCGTTTAAGTGTGTGTAGATTGTACATACATTTTTTTATTTTGACAGCAATTTAACTCGGCAATATTAATATTTTGGTTGATTTTCAAATAAACCAAAACTGAAATATCGAATATATACACTGTATTGCATATAATATAATTATGAAAGGAAATCTTATGATACTTGCAATATATCTGCACTCCTCAGAAATATGAATAACATAGATGACTTTGCTTACATTGCAGTAATTTATTTTTGTTTACCTTACATTGCAAATAAACTAAATGTTCACCATTGTATTCGCAAAAATTCATTACAATTCAAATAAGTATAATATAATTACCTGTTATTCAATTTATCTGTGCATGAAGTAATGGAGAATCTACAAGTTGGAGTGTATTCTCTAACATAATACATTTCTATCTACAACAGTGTTTTCATTTTATATTTTTACCTTTTTAATGTTCAGAAAGCTAAATAAGCCACAATTAACAAAAAATAAACAACAACATTTTATCGGCATCCGTGTTTTCGATTCTCGTTTATATTTAGATATTTCAAGATCTTTCAAGTGAATAGAATCATTTATATTTAGATATTTCAAAGTCTTTCAATTGTCCCAAATGTTCACATGTGGTCTGTCTGATTTGTTATTACTTGCGGTCGGTTCGTTAGTTGTTTTTGTATTGCGAGAATACATTTTAAGAGTTCACATATTCGTCAGTTCTGAACATAAATTATGCCAGACCTGAAATACTTGTCTCGTGTCTTGTATATATTGATCAATTTCTTCTTTAAGCACATGGTTGATATTTGTTTTCACACTACTTACTATCAAGAGTCATATATACTAATTATTGAGTATAGTAGTATGGTCACGGTAGCCGAATGGTTAGCTGGAAGTTTTGAAAGTCAAAGTAGACTTTATGAAGCCCAGCAGTGGTTCGATACCTGAAAGTCCCATAATATGCATAACACGTTTTCAAGCCTAAAACAGTAAAAGGTTAAAGTTCATTTGTCTTCTGTGTAGCGTTTTTTCTAAACGGTGATTGGTTTATGCAGCAGGGACAAACTCCGATGTTTTCGCGCGAAATTTTTTATACCCCGTATTTCTACTTACAAAAACGCAACCACGTAGGTTCTATCAATGAAATGTTCATCAAAGATCTGATTGACAGGAAGACCAAGCACAATAGTTAGGTCATGCTGTGTATTGAGTGCACTTATAATCAATAAAAGTATAAACAATGGAGAGTAAAGGTTGTAAAAGATTTGCTACAACAACAGAAGCTGAAATTGAAGGAAAACGTTTAAAATTAAATGCCGAAAGAACAATAAAACAAAATAAAGCAGCTGCAGCTATTTTGAAGGATTACTTATTTCAAAAGAAAATGGAAACTGGCAAAAATATTGCATACAATTATACTGTAACGTGTATCATGTGTGCAGTGTGATATATTATGCAAGATATCTGAATTAGGTTATAAGAGCAGTGGTATTAGGTCACCTATGGCTATTGGATGGCTATTTTTAGAACACTCACATCAACACAAGCTGTGACGTGTTATTTAAAACACTGGTGAAGTTCACATGGAAAAGCTACACAGAAGACAAAAACACTATCATCCTCTAAAGTGCTAATATCGTGGGCTAAGCTGCAAGTAGAAATCTTTTGCAAGGCAAGCCGCATCATCCTCTAAAGAACAAACATCGTGGGTTAAGCTGCAAGTAGAAATCTTTTGTAAGGCGCGCCTGCGGCATTCCTTACAAAAGATTTCTACTTGCAGCTTAACCCACGATGTTAGCTCTTTAGAGGATGATAATATCAAATATTCAAGAACAAAAGAATAAACTGTATTATATTGATTTCTTTTCATGTTTTCAGGTAAGTGATGATAAAGTTCAGGATAATGATGTATAATGTACTAAGTTTGAGGGAAGATAAATAAGACAGATGAGTGGTTATATGATATGAAGTCAATATATCGGTGTTTATAACGCCTCTGGTACATTTTATCGCCTCAAGATTGGTATTTTTATGCAATGCTATACCCATCCCAAATGTGAAATTTCTGCTTAAAAAATATCATGCGCTTCTCAGTATTTAATACTTACATTTATTTAATAATTAGTTAAAATACATAAGAAATTGACATTTAATATAAATATGTAGACGGGACTTAAAGAGAGAAATCGACATCGGTCAGGTTGGCACATGCTCAACACAAAGTCTACAAAATTATGAAGCATGATAGAAATGAGAGAGCATACATGAAACGTATTGGTTATTAATCGTGGGTATCACACAGATGTATGCGCTTCTGTTTTAGTAGACACTGTCGTCGCAATGATCGCATGGTAGTTTTACATACATTTACCTATGCATCAAAACGTTTCACCACTAAAGATGTGCGATCGATTGGTATCCGTGGTGTGGTCTACTCGATGCAACTTTATGTGATAACGTTTCTGAGTAACCTCTGAAAGGCAAGTAATTTTCTCGGTGGTATTCAATATTGTTGAATTAGTCCCAATGGTATCATCCATCAAGTAGTCAATGCTTCGGTACTGACATGATCCATTAGATAAATGTATGCTTCAAATTTACAGTTTCTAAATAATGTAATTGATTAAAACCAATGTAAATCTGTCTCAGGCATAAGTCACCTTAACTGATATTGTCTATCTTACTAGGGCAATTTGGTTTACTTACTCCAAAAGACTTTTTAACTCATTTGGTTTTCAATCTTTTGACTATGAGCTTACCCAACGGAGGCTCTTCAAGAAACGCGTCATGCACATTAATTCGCATATCTTCCTTTTTTTTTCTACAGCACAGACCTTTGCAAGACACAAACAATGATCCGTTTCCAGAAAAGGTTAATACAAATAATCATTTTCAGTCATCTGAGATAATGAGTTACCTCCCACTATGTGATTCACGTCTCATGACATCACCTTGGTTATATAACCCATTGATCGTATTATGTCTAAGTAATTATCCTGCTGAAGAATTGATGTTCCTTGCATTCGCAAGTATATAAATTACCACATATATAGCCAGTGACCTCCTTCCCATGAGAGTTTCCCCAATAATGACAGACCATTGCATCCCTTGATTGCGTAAATGAAATTAAGTAAAGTAAGTTTGATGGTGTAACGAATATTGCATAATATAAATAATTATATTTAGCGACTATTTAAAGGAGATATAGATCATTTTTTTGAGGCTATCGGCTCTCTTTAATAAAACCAGCATTGTAAATAAACGTTACAAAATACCGAAGGAGCAATCAAACAAGGATAATTCAGAGAAACTGGCAACATAGGGTACACCGGACGAAGATAAACAAAACAAAAACACAACATTACAGGTGTTGGACACCACTACACGCAGATAAACACAAATAACGCAAACAAGACATGCAGCAAAGTATGTGTCACGAAAATTAAATATATTATGTATAATGCTCAATATTGTAGCGTTCTTTATAACATCGCTGTTCGCCCAGTTTTTTTGTGAGGGTTGGAAATTTATTCACAGGTAGAAAACACTTGCATGACCGCATCATTTCACCAAGATGGGGTATTTGGGTTCATAAGACTAGATTACATCTGCCAATTTTTATTGAAGTACCATTACCAAACCAATAAAGCAAGACGGTACAGGGATATATGTGTTGGGCGTATGCATTTTTTACGTTTTTTATAATGGGTTTTTTACTCTTCCGACTGTGTGGCATTTTTTTGGTTTTCATTCTTTTTTAAATTTCAGAATTATGCACTCTATTTTTATATTTCTTGTCCAATGAAAAATGGAAGTAACTTTTTTTATATTCATAAAAGGGGCGAGGTAAGCTAGTGTGCAATGAAGTTGACTACAGCCCACAATATAGTTGCGAATAACACTGATACTACCCGAAATGCCAAGATTTCCAAGCAGTTATTCCTGGCAAAGGCTTTTTACCGGACTTTGCTCTCCTGTATGTATATTAGGCATGGGACAACTGACTCTGTGTTAGTAACACCTTTAAGCCAATTCAATCCCCATACACCAAACGGCATATCATATGACAGCATTCGTGGAACAGGAAGTACCTCTTGATTGTCAATTTACAACTATAGGTAAAACACTAGTAATTAGACAATTGACATATCAGAAATTTTTTTAATTATCTGTCAATGAAGATGATACATTTTCACACTCTATGCAAGAGAAACGTAGATATCTAATATAATTCCTACATGTTTCTAGAATGACCTTTATCAGAAGAGTTTGAAGATACCAACAGGGTAATCAGAATCCGAAAATCGAAGAACAGACAACACAATGGCCAAAAGAAAAAGGACAAAAGGACAAACAACGATCTACAAAACATACACATCAAACTTAAGATCGAGTAGCACGAGCCCCACCAAAACCGGAAGTGAACTCATAGTCTACAGACTGGAAAGTCTAATAATTTTAAAAATCTATTTGTAGCAACTGAACCAAAGGGTCTAAACAGGACTGCCACTGTCTGGTAGGATTACCAATGTTTTGACCTTATCTGTAATAAATTACATTTCGAAACTGCAATGAGGATACACCTAATAGTCCGCCAGCAGAGGTATTGACCCAATGATAATGTTAGGTATGCATGAAGGCGATTGACCTGAGTTTTAACAAATTGTATCACATTGTATCATGCTTGTAACATACATTTTTTTTTCAACGGAAAACACACAAATTTGCATGAATACAATAATGATTTTAAATTGTATCATATTGTAACGAATGGTGGAGGATATTGTTAGCGCGGCAATCCATCTTGTCGCCCTTATTACGATTTAAACACCTACTTATAAATCTCATATATTTCTTGTTCTTGTTAAATGATTACTTATACAAAGAGAAAAAAGAAAAAAAGATACTGATAGGTGTGTTTTGAGTTCACATTGAGGTCAAAATAAGTCAAGTGTCATAAATATGTCCATATATTAGCTAGTATTTTTTTTTAAATATATTCTTGCATTATAGTTTCTGTCTTATGTTTGTTTACCATATTTAGATGTGCATTACGCTTTGAAAATATATATTGCAAGATCCTAACCCAACAAAGTAGGTGCTATGAAACCGGAAAACATGTATGTTGTTTTTGGTTTCGTAAGTTGATGTTATTGCAATGTTTTAAATTTTCATCAATCAAAAACAATAATTGCCCGTGGCGGCCATGCTTTTTTCTTGGACAATATCATGCCGAAATGAGACACATTTGTAGAGAATATAACATATTTAATATAATTACCGATGCAATCAGTGCCTATCACCACTGATGTTGTGAGTTCGAATCTCGATCGGGGCGAGGTGTTCAACATTATGTGATAAAAGTTTGTCAGTGATTTGCGACAGGTCGGTGGATTTCTGCGGGTCCCCAATAAAACTGACCGCCACGATATGACTGAAATATTGTTGAAAGTGGCGTTAAGCACCATAAAAAAACCAAACTAACTTAGATACATTCTATGTTCCAAATAGGAAGTCATTTGGACTTGTATTTTCAGAGAAGATGGAGTTTACAGAAACAGAATTGCATTTTTAAGGGATTCTAGATTTGATTTAATAGAAATAATGTGAATAGAATCAGCTATCGTTGTGTTCTGGGCTTAAGATTGGACCATGTCAACTATACTGTTACCTTAATGGTGAAAAGTTTGAAAGACTTTGCAGAAACCATCGTTTGATCGCGTTCTTGAGCGTTTGAATTATTGACATCCCAGAACACGCTTTTAAAATGAATGAGCGGGAATTGACCATCGCATAGCTAATCATAGGCAAGACATATCAGCAAGTTGACACAACAATTAAAAATCAGTTAATACACACTAAAAATTTCGAATTACTACCATATATTTAGCTTTTCATTTTTCCCGATGAGAGAAATAAACCAAATCTCCAATATTAGTGTTGCCCTTCGTGAGCACATGAGGACGCATGTCTTATTGACGTTAATTGTGTTTGTTTGCGTAAATTGGTGTCCAACATATATTGTGTTGTGGCTTTGTTTTTGGTTTGTTTTTCTTCGTCATGTGTACCAGTTTCTCTGGATTTTCCGTTTTTGATTGACTCTTCGGTATTCTCTAACGTTTTACACAAAAATAACTAAAGATATAAAGAGAAACTTAAAATTTCCTGATCTGGATAGCTTCCATAGGATATATGGTTAACCAATTCGGTAGTGGATGTCGATAACAAACAAAGAACTGCTGACCATTAATGTTGCGAGAACATGTTTATCTTAATTTTGATTAAATGGCGAATTGCAAATTATCTTCCTAGACGTGATAAACTGGCAAAATCTTTTGCAATCCATAGTCTAATAATGCGCAATGAAGACTATGAAATCCTGAAAATACTTATATTGATGATGACATGTTTGTACGGACTGAAAATGTATAGTATTTGCAATACGTTTGTTGCATAAAATATTCCTTTGTTATTGATAGCATAGACACAACGTATTATTGAGGGAAGATTGTTAAAGTATCGTGTCCATTATGATCAATTATAAAAGTTATTTTTACAATCCTTAGTTTAGTACAAGCAGTGAAAACTGTAAAGTCCTGAACAATATATTGAAAATGGCTTATGTTTACGGACTACTAATGTGTAGTATTTGCATTAGATTTTTAATAACCCTACCGGAGCACCTGACTTCACCCCCAGTTTTTAATGGGGATCGGGTGGCTCGATCTTTAGTTTTTTGCGTAGTATTTTATAAGTCACTGTTTTTCCTTTTTCTTTTGACCACTGCATTCTCTTTTCTTCTTCGATTTACGGCTTCTGATTACGCCTTTGGTATCTTCAAACTCTTCTACTACTTGTCTGTAGTTGAAAAAATCAACAAAATCTTCATAACAACCAGGAATGGAAATGCAAAAATTATATTCGGCATGAAGTAGCATTGTCCACCAATAAATTTTCTGATTACCACTTTGGTATCTTAGATTTACGACTTCTGATTATCACTTTGGTATCTTAGATTTACGGCTTCTGATTACCACTTTAGTATCTTTAAGCTTGCCTTTCTACATTAAATATGCTTCCATCTGTTATTGATATTATAAGCACAACCTATTCTTGAAGGCGGCTTGTAAAATAGCGTGACCTTCGTAATCAGTTATAAAAGCGTTGATAATCATGTTGACATCCTTAGTCTAGCAGAAAGCAATGAAGACTGTGAAATTCATCCTGAAATTACTTTATTGAAGAAGATTGATGCTTTAAGAACTGAAAACGTGTTAATATACTTGTTCCTTAGAATATATCTTTGGTATTGATATGCTGATATTATAAGCGTAGCTTATCGTTTAGGGGCGACATTGAAGATACCAAAGGGGTAATAAAAATTTGTATATCGAAGAAGAACAGACAACACAAAGACCAAAAGAAAAAAGTGCAAAAGGACAAACAACGATCTACAAATCATGCACATAAAAAAGATCAAATAAAACGAACCCCACTAAAAACCGGGGATGAACTCAGATGCTCCGGAAGGGTAGGCAGTTCCCACTAGTGGCACCCGTCGTCTTAATCTAATACAAAAAAAAACGTCATATGTCATAAATGAAGAAAGGACTGGGAAATGTTTATAAAGCAAATTTTGATGCGATTTCATCCTGTTTTTTTTAGTAATACTGATGGTGCTATCTCAGGTGTGTTTTTCAAAACAAATATACTAAGAAATAGTGTGTTCTATGAATCCAGGTTAAAGTTAATAGCTTATTAACGTAATAAACAATTTCTATCAGTTTTTGTTGAAATCTTTCAGCTGATCATGAAGATTTCAAATTAATATTTTATTTTGATATTAAACACCATCTTTTATGTTATCAAGAAGGAAGTGATAAATAATAGGATTTGAAGGTTAAGAACATAATGTTTTATCTTATTTAATGATATATATATATAAACATGTGTCATTCGTTTGATGGAATTCATAAAATGATTAAAGACCTGTAGTAAATATCAAATATATTATATATATGTAAAAGAACTAAGGACATATAAGAAATCATAATGAATTACTTCCCCTTATTATTCTTCTGAGACGTTGTTTTTGTACTTTAGGCATAATGACGTCATCGTAGAACATACCTGTTAATAGTGAAGTTAAGGGGCGATTTGCTGTATTTAGAACATTGATGTTAAAATTAAAAAAAAAACATTTGACAACAAAATAAGCCAGTATCCGATACTGTCGACAACATAACAGTTATCCATTGCATTAGAGTCTAAATTAAAAGGAACGTTGCCTCTCTTGACATGGGTCATCAATTTACTACTAAGCATGATGATTGTGTCATCTCTCCGTGTAGGAGGGTAGTATCACGAAAGTTCTATTATTTATGCCTATTGCTTTCCACACAGATTCGCCCCTAAGCGATGCGTTACGCATACAATATCAGCATATTAATAACAAAGCAAGTCTTTTAACACGTTTTCAGTTCTTAAAACATCAGTCATCTTCAATAAAGTAAATTCAGAATTTCACAGTCTTCATTGCTTTCTGCTAGACTAAGGATGTCAACATGATTATCAACACTTTTATAACTGATATTGATGGACACGCTATTTTTTAATCCACCCCCAACAATACGTTCTACTTATAATATCAAAAATAAAAGTATATTTTATGTGACAAGAAAACATAACATAGCCATTATATCGAAGAAGAAAAGACAATACAATGGGCAAAAAGAAAAAGCACAAAAGTACACACGTGGTCGATAAAACATTATAGAACTAAAAAATGGACATTACGAACCCCATTAAAAACCAGAGATCTCCTTTAGCAAGCAGCAGTGCAAGAATAGTTTGAAGATACCAAAGGGGTAATCAAAATCCGTATATCGAAGGAGAACAGAAAGGCTAAAAGAAAAAGTACAAAAGGACAAACAACATCTACAAAACATACACATAAAAAAGATCGAAAAACATGAACCCCACTAAAATCCGGGGGTGAACGCAGGTGCTCCTGAAAGGTAAGTAGTTCCTGCTCCACTAGTGGCACCCGTCGTGTTAATCTAATTAAAAAATAACGGTCATAAGTCATGAATGAAGAAAGGACCGGGAAGTGTTTATAAAGTAAAGTTTTCAAGTGATTTCATGCTGTTTTTATAGTACTACTGATGGTGCTATCTCTGGTGTGTTTTTCAAAACAAATAAATCAAGAAATAATGTGTTCTGTGAATCTAGGTTAAAGTTAATATAGTTTATTAACGAAATAACCAATTTCTATCAGTTTTTGTTGAAATCTTTCAGCTGATCAGGAAGGTTTTAAATTAATATTTTATTTTGATATTAAACATCATCTTTTATGTTATCAAGAAGGAAGTGGTAAATAATAGGATCTTTTTTAATGATATATATATAAACACGTGTCATTCGTTTGAAGGAATTCATATACAATTATGAAAGACCCGTAACAGAAATCAGATTTATGATATACATAATGGAAACTACGGAAATATTATGTAAATATAAATCACTAAAAGGGAAAAATAAAAATGTAAATCTCAATTATGAAATAACAAAAAGTCGGACGAATTTTAAAATTCCAGTCAGGATGTTTTCAATCTAGATATCTTATTTCAATCAACATGTGTATGTTGTCAATGTTTTCCTATTTTCAGGTCTTCCGAAGGATCATAGAAGTTGCTAATGATACATGTGCACTATTATTCTATTATTGTCTTCTCTCGAGAGAACTGTTTTCCTATAAAGTTTTCTGGTGAGATATAATTCCCGAACCACTATACCTCACCATATAACACAATAGGAAAGTTTTTCCGGAGGAAGAAGATGATAATGTGTTTAGTACATCACATCTCATATTGGACAAAAAACAAAAACCACACTCAAACTGTTTATGGCATACTTAGTTGTTTGTTTTGATTTTTCATTCTGCTGCGCCGAAGTAAATTCGTCGGAGTTTACATTGCCAAACCTCACCATGTTGACAGCAAATGATAAACAGACTACAGCGCCCGCTATTATAAGGTGGTAAATCTTGCCAAAATATATAAAATTAACGCGGGAAAATATATTTCACAGGTATAGTGCCCGCGAAAAATCGCTTCAAACTGGCATATTCTTCGTAGCTAGGTATAGTCACCCGTTGTCAAGATTAAGCATACACTGTTCAAAATAGTAAACACTAATTATCCGATCAAAATAAAGCTGTTCGTATCTTGTGTACTAGATATCTGTAGTCAATAGACTTGTCGATCGACACTTTTCTTAATTCAGAAACCGATAAAATGATAATTAAGATGGTTTGAATGTAAATATAAAATATGAACCAATCAAATACCATATAACAACAACTGGCAATAGGGACAATAAACGTTACATTATTTAAATGTTTAATTGTCTGTGCACTGTATTGTATGCGACTCAACAGTGCTTATTTGTTTTACACCAATTCAAAACGACCGTCAACAATTCAAATGACTCATTTCTGTTAGTTAATCTTCATCAATATTCCAGTTTGAAAATATAGATCCAGTTTATATTTCACAAATAAATCGTAATTGAGGGATTAATGTTACTCGATTACTTCTTCATTAAATACGATATAATAGTCTCAATCAATAGAAAATTGTGATTGGTTTTTTTTTTGTTTTTGCTTTGATGACAATACTATGTATGGGGATATAGCAATGACTATTTTAAAAAAAAAATCTTAAAACCTGATATTGTTAATGCGGTATGCCATAGGTCGCTCTGATACTTTGTGGTTACAAGACCTTGCATTGTCGTCTGTTTTGTTTTTTGTTGTTTTTTTTTAAAACGTGATACACATTTCATAATAATTAGAAATAATAAACATAGGTACAAAAGCGAGAATAATGAACTTTTGTCTTTTTTTTTTCTTTAATATGATTGACGCTATTAACCCAACTTTTACGTTACATCGCTATGATTATTATAATTATTTTTATTCTATATTTTACCATGTTGCTGTTGTGCAGTTGTGGATTTTGAAATTACAGAAATTTTAGTATTTGTTTCTCCTTTGTGCATATCGATATAAAAAAAATTATTTTCTAATGAAACTAATACAAATTCAATAATGTGATAACCTTGTTATTAAAGAAATTAATATATTTGATAACAAGCTTTATTTATTCTACAAGACTTGTATGGATGTAGTTTAATCCGGATTTTCTTCACAATTTTACCAGGTGTGTCGTCGGTTTAGACGTCAAATGTATACCTTCATGGCAGTTTGGACAAAATTAAACAAAGATTAATTAAAAACCATTAACATATACTATTTTACAGTTTAAATGCAATCTAAATAATTAAGTTCCAGAACTAATCTGTATTTTTTTCTTAAATTGAAATTGTATTTATTTTGAAATAAACTGTTCAATTATCCGCACCTGGAACAGGTCGGACACTAATAATTACAAATTCATATATGATATCAGAACGATACAAAGTAATGCACATTTTTTCAAGCAACTAACTTTCTGATTTTTCTGTCTGGCTATGAGTGAGGCTTGCTTAAATATTAAAACGATTCGGAATATATGCTTCTTCTTCCGCAAAACCGACATTTCAATATACATTGTGGGTTTTAAGCAAAGGAGATTCATCCGATTTTATAGTTACTACAAGTGTAAAGGCTAACACACTTTAATAGTTTTCACGTGGAAAGCACCGATTGGATTGTCATAATACATAATTCGTACAAAACAATATTTATATAAACCATATATAAATTTATTTATGGCAGATCATGTTCCACTATCGGTCAAAGGGAAGTTACTCTTTTGGTCAATGCAAATATTATGTAAACAAAATTAATTCTTGGCGACTGCACAGAATCATTAAATTCGCTTTGCCATTGCAATTGTGAACTTTCAAATTAAAAATTACATTAATAGAGAAATTTTCAGACACAAAGAAGAAGAAACGGTAATATATATTTTGCATAAACACGCTATTTCATCAATTTTAATATCACTGAAAGTTGAAGAGAGACAAATTAAAAAGTCGGACACTAATAATGAACAGACATTAACAAAGTTACGTAGCACACCAATGGTTCAATACGATGTTTACAATTCTCTGTAATCATTGATCGGAAAAGAAGTTTGTAATTTTTCGTTATCAGAGATACTTAAACTCGATTAATATTATTAGTAGAAACAGAATTAAGACACTGGGTAAGTTTGAAATATCTACGATGGATATCTGTTATACACTGTGCACGTGATCAATTTAATTACATAACTTCAGCGAATGTGTAAATCGGGGTCAACACATTGATTGTTCAGCTGTCAACGGACACCAGAATGTCAGTTTTATTATTAGGAAGTTCCCATATAAATAGATTAAAACATTATGTAAATAAGCTACAACAACAAGAGTTTAATCTTGATGACAATATTATTATTAATTTATTTGGCATCAATGGAGGGCGAATTGGAAACAACGACCATTGTAGAAGATGGGAGACTTATATTGAACAAGTCAAACCGATGCATATTATTGTTCATATTGTTGGAAATGATCTAGACTGTCCGAATTGCAACAATGAAACAGCGGAAGAAATTATTTTAAAAATTATTGCCTTATTTGATATCTTTCGTGTGCGTTTTCACATCAATAACATAACATTTGTTCAACAGTTAGAGAGACAACACACACGACATGTACCAGTGCAAATATATAACAACCTAGTAAAGTATGCCAACAGTTTTTGAAAAGTCAATTGAAGGAAAATAAATGTTTACATTATTGGAAATTAACTGGAGTCAAAAACAGTGAGATTAATTTATATCAAGATGGTGTTCATTTCAATGATGTGGGTAACTACAGATACTATAAGAACTTGCGAGGTGTAATTATTCAGTCGTGACGGAAAAAAGAGAGAACTCTAATTTTGTGTTTGCATGTAGCATATTTAGTTTTTCAGTTATTTGTTAATGTACTTTTTTAGTTAGTAACTGGTACATGTAGAGAAGGAATTACATTAATACTTTTAAGTTTTAGTTAGTAACTGGTACATGTAGAGAAGGAATTACATTAATACTTTTAAGTTTTAGTTAGTAACTGGTACATGTAGAGAAGGAATTACATTAATACTTTTAAGTTTTAGTTAGTAACTGGTACATGTAGAGAAGGAATTACATTAATACTTTTAAGTTTTCGTAATGTAACATTGATTATTATAGGGGATGCTGATGTTTCACCCAGTATATAATATGTTTTACTAATGTTACAATGTACATATAGATTTAAGCATATAACACAGAATACTGCTGTTGCATATAATTTAATTATTAGATATGTTTCAGTATATAACATGGTATACTGATGTTGCATATAACATGATTATCAGATACATCTCTGTAAATAAAGTGGTATACTGATGTCGGAGGAAACATGATTATCAGATATATTTCAGTATATAACATGGTATTATACCGATGGTAGAGAAACATGATAATCGGATAAATTTCAGTATATAATGTGGTATACCGATGTTGCATATAACATGATTATCAGATAAATTTCAGTATATAACGTGGTATACCAATGGTTGAAGAAACATGATTTAATAATTATCAGATAAATTTTAGTATATAACGTGGTATACAGATGTTGCACATAACAGAATTATCAGATAAATTTCAGTATATAATGTGTTATACAGATGGTGCATAAAACATGATTATCAGATGTTTAACTGATATGTACTTACCCTATTATCAGATGTTTAGCTGATATGTATTTATCTTCTTTTTTTTCCAGATGTTTAGCTGATATGTATTTATCTTATTTTCAGATGTTTAGCTGATAATTACTAATCTTATTATCAGATGTTTAGCTGACAATTACTAACCTTATTATCAGCTGTTTAACTGATAATCACTAACCTTATTATCAGATGTTTAGCTGATAATTACTAACCTTATTATCAGATCTTTTGCTGATAATGCTAACCTTATTATCAGATGTTTAGCTGATAATTGCTAACCTTATTATCAGATGTTTAGCTGATAATTACTAACCTTATTATCAGATGTTTAGCTAATAATTGCTAACCTTATTATCAGATGTTTAGCTGATAATTACTAATCTTATTATGAGATGCTTAGTTGATAATTGCTAACCTTATTATCAGATGTTTAGCTGATAATTACTAACCTTGATATCAGATGTTTAGCTGATAATTACTAACCTTATTATCAGATGTTTAGCTGATAATTGCTAACCTTATTATCAGATGTTTAGCTGATAATTACTAACCTTATTATCAGATGTTTAGCTGATAATCACTAACCTTATTTTCAGATCTTTAGCTGATAATTACTAACCTTATTATCAGATCTTTAGCTGATAATTACTAACCTTATTATCAGATGCTTAGCTGATAATTACTAACATTATTATCAGCTGTTTAACTGATAATTACTAACCTTATGATCAGATCTTTAGCTGATAATTGCTAACCTTATTATCAGATGTTTAGCTGATAATTGCTAACCTTATTATCAGATGTTTAGCTGATAATTATTAACCTTATTATCAGATATTTAGCTGATAATTGCTAACCTTATTATCAGATTTTTAGCTGATAATTACTAACCTTATTATCAGATGTTTAGCTGATAATTGCTAACCTTATTATCAGATGTTTAGCTGATAATTACTAACCTTATTACCAGATGTTTAGCTGATAATTGCTAACTTTATTATCAGATGTTTAGCTAATAATTACTAACCTTATTATCAGATGTTTAGCTGATATGTATTTATCTTATTTTCAAATGCATAACTGATATGAACTTATCTTATTATCAGATGTTTTAACTCATATGAATTTATCTTATTTCAGATGTTAGCTTATAATTACTAACCTTATTTTCAGATGTTTAGCTGATATGTACTTTTCTTATTATCAGATGTTTAACTGATATGTACTTATCTTTTTATTAGAGGTTTAGCTTATATGAAATCTTATTATCAGATGTTTTAGCTGATATGAACTTATCTTATTTCAGATGTTTAGCTGATAATTACTAACCTTATTTTCAGATATTTAGCTGATATGTACTTACCTTATTATCAGATGTTTAACTGATATACACTTATCTTTTTATGAGATGCTTAGCTGATATGAACTTATCTTAATTTCAGATGCTTAGCTGATATGAACTTATCTTATTATCAGATGTTTAGTTGATATTTATTAACCTTATTATCAGCTGTTTAACTGATAATTACTAACCTTATGATCAGATATTTAGCTGATAATTGCTAACCTTATTATCAGATGTTTAGCTGATAATTGCTAACCTTATTATCAGATGTTTAGCTGATAATTATTAACCTTATTATCAGATATTTAGCTGATAATTGCTAACCTTATTATCAGATTTTTAGCTGATAATTACTAACCTTATTATCAGATGTTTAGCTGATAATTGCTAACCTTATTATCAGATGTTTAGCTGATAATTACTAACCTTATTACCAGATGTTTAGCTGATAATTGCTAACTTTATTATCAGATGTTTAGCTGATAATTACTAACCTTATTATCAGATGTTTAGCTAATAATTACTAACCTTATTATCAGATGTTTAGCTGATATGTATTTATCTTATTTTCAAATGCATAACTGATATGAACTTATCTTATTATCAGATGTTTTAACTCATATGAATTTATCTTATTTCAGATGTTAGCTTATAATTACTAACCTTATTTTCAGATGTTTAGCTGATATGTACTTTTCTTATTATCAGATGTTTAACTGATATGTACTTATCTTTTTATTAGAGGTTTAGCTTATATGAAATCTTATTATCAGATGTTTTAGCTGATATGAACTTATCTTATTTCAGATGTTTAGCTGATATTACTAACCTTATTTTCAGATATTTAGCTGATATGTACTTACCTTATTATCAGATGTTTAACTGATATACACTTATCTTTTTATGAGATGCTTAGCTGATATGAACTTATCTTAATTTCAGATGCTTAGCTGATATGAACTTATCTTATTATCAGATGTTTAGTTGATATTTATTAACCTTATTATCAGATGTTTAGCTGATATTGCTAATCTTATTATCAGATGTTTAGCTGATAATTATTAACCTTATTATCAGATGTTTAGCGGATAATTACTAACCTTATAATCAGATGTTTAGCTGATATGTACTTATCTTATTGTCAGATGTTTAGCTGATATGAACTTATCTTATTATCAGATGTTTTAGCTGATATGAACGTACCTTATTTCAGATGTCTAGCTGATAATTATTAACCTTAGTTTCACATATTTAGCTGATATGTACTCTCCTTATTATCAGATGTGTACTTATCTTTTCAGCAGATGGCTAGCTTATATGAACTTATCTTATTTTCAGATGTTTAGCTGATATGTACTTATCTTTTTATCAGATGCTTAGCAGATATGAGCTTATCTTATTATCAGATGCTTAGCTGATAAGGTCTTATCTTATTTTCAGATGTTTAGCTGATATGTATTTACCTTATTATCAGATTGTTAGCTGATATTAACTTATCTTATTATCAGATGCTTAGCTGTAATGTACTTATTTTTTTATCAGATGTTTAGCAGATATGAGCTTATCTTATTATCAGATGCTTAGCTGATAAGGTCTTATCTTATTTTCAGATGTTTAGCTGATATGAACTTATCTTATTATCAGATTGTTAGCTGATATTAACTTATCTTATTATCAGATGCTTAGCTGATATGTATTTACCTTATTATCAGATGCTTATCTGATATGTACTTATCTTATTATCAGATGTCTAGCTGATATAAACTTATCTTATTTCAAATATTTAGCTGATATTAACTAACCTTATTATCAGATGTTTAGCTGATATGTATTTATCTTATTTTCAGATGTTTAACTGATATGTACTTATCTTATCATTAGATGCTTAGCTGATATCAACTTATCTTATTATCAGATGTTTTAGCTGATGTGAACTTATCTTATTATCAGATTTTTAGCTGATATGAACTTATCTTATTATCAGATGTTTAACTGATATGAACTTATCTTATTATCAGATGTTTTAGCTGATATGAACTTATCTTATTTTCAGATGTTTAGCTGATATGAACTTATCTTATTATCAGATGCTTAGCTGATATGAACTTATCTTATTATCAGATGCTTAGCTGATATGAACTTATCTTATTATCAGATGTTTTGCTTATATGTACTTATCTTATTGTCAGATGTCTAGCTGATATTTATTAACCTTATTATCCGATATTTTTCTGATAATTACTTATATACTCCCAGTTTAAAAAATGTTTCAGGATGTTTTACTGATGTCGCATATAACATAATTATGATGTTCTTTTTCAGTAGGCTCTACTGATGTGAGTCGATATAATAACATGATAAATACAAATACAGTTGTACGTATTTACAGATGTCTAACAAAGGGTTGTTAGGCTTTTTTAAAAAAGAGCTAAAATGTTTGCTTGATGGCTTTACTTATGGCTTTAAAATTCCTTTTCAATGAGAACGGAAATACAGAATTCATGAAAATGTTATTTCGGCCAAACAAAACAGGAGAACACTAACAGACAAAATAACTAAGGAAGTCATTGCAGATCAAACAGTTCAAGTTCAAATTCACATGGAGAAATCATACAAAAGAAATTTTGATAGTTACAAAATTAAGTCATCAAGAGACACCCGATTACCTATTACACCTTCAATTTTGAGATCCTTGGTAGGCTCACTACAATTTACCTGAAGTCACAATTTGTAGAAATACTAATTTAAGCAATGTATCTACCTGCTTTTCATTCTTTCTTGCGAGTTGGGGGAAATAACAGGGCAGAGGAAACTGCATGACAGCAAACAATTTAAAATTCATATGCGATCACAATAACCCAAAATCACTTGAATTAAATTACATCAGTACACAGTTATGCGAGCAACATTCCAACACTATTGATACAAACCAACAAAAATATTGATTTTGGCCCGGTTAAGGCTGTGTGGAAATACTGGCAAGTCAGAAAACATACGCATATGAACTCAGTCCTGTTCTCATTTATGGATGGGTCATCCATTTCACGTCAGTTGTTTTCTGACTAACTTAAGTTATCCCTTGCATTGTTGACTGATTTTGTCTGTTTGTTGACTTATGAGTTTTGCCTTTCCCTTTGGAAGATTGCTCGGTGTTCGGTAATTTTGTTATTACCCTTATATGGGCAAAACTTAGACAATCACAAATACAAAAGTCACCGTTTCCACATAGGTGCAGCTACAACAGCAGCAATTCGGAAATGACTGAAGACAAATTCAATCCATGGGGAGGTGAAATTCAAATGTTTTTAAGAATAATGTTAGAATACCTGTCTTGAAGTGTAATATATTTGATGAATGTTGTCATAGGGACAAGGGCCTCTGACAAGCAATTTTATTAACTAATATGTAAGGGTATGTTTTTTGTTAGCATGGCATGGGGACAAGGGCCTCTGCTCTGACATTAATTGTACCCATAAGTAATTTTAATTCAGTTAATGTTGTGGATGGGGTATTGTGTTCATAATTTACAAATTACTCGCACAATACTATGGCGAAAAGTCCCCCACCTTTGATGGTTGTTTATGTAAATAACTATGATAATATTTTAACATGAGATTGCTAGTTGAGTTTAGAATGTTTATACGGTATTACTTTAACATGATATTGTTTGGTGAGTTTAGAATGTTTTTATGCTCTTACTTTAACATGATATTGTTTGGTGAGTTTAGAATGTTTTTATGCTATTACTTTAACATGATATTGTTTGGTGAGTTTATAATGTTTTTATGGTATTACTTTAACATGATATTGTTTGGTGAGTTTAGAATGTTTTTATGCTATTACTTTAACATGATATTGTTTGGTGAGTTTATAATGTTTTTATGGTATTACTTTAACATGATATTGTTTGGTGAGTTTAGAATGTGTTTATGCTATTACTTTAACATGATATTGTTTGGTGAGTTTATAATGTTTATATGGTATTACTTTAACATGATATTGTTTGGTGAGTTTAGAATGTTTTTATGGTATTAATTTAACATGATATTGATAATTTAGTTTGTGTTGTATTTTACATGATAGTGTTAATTTATTGTGTCATTTTCTACAAACGTGAATGTTATTTATGAGAGTTGTGGTCTTTTACATTGTATATTAACTCATGTTATTAGAATTGACATTAATTGTTCATCTTCGTTGTGTTACAATTTATATGTATTGACCACTCTCTTATTCGTCATTTATAATAAATGACCATTTCAATTCCAATATGTATTTGATTATTTGATTGGGGTATACACTATACTCATCTACCATTATATTTGTTATATCTTTATTTCTGGTAACCTTTATTAACACAATGGTATACAGATAACAAATTAAATACATACATAATACACAATAATATACAATACGAAAACAGCTATATACAATATTTACAAAATGAGAGAGAGAGAGAGAGAGAGAGAGAGAGAGATAGAGTTACATTTTTCAGCCAGGAGGGCAGACATTTTCATTGACATATCTTATAAAGGTGCAAAGTTTTTTTTATTTTCGATTTTTTTGTCAGATTCATTAAAGTACCAAATTTCAGAATATTACAATTTTTAAAGTATTTTTAATCTAAACAAGTTTTTCTTTTTTCACTGAAATAATTACATTTCAATAAATAATGGAACTCATCTCCAAGATCTGCTGTGTTACATAAATTACAGATTCTGAGTTCCCTAGGTATGTTTATCCATCGTCCGTATTCAACAGGTAGTTTATGGTTATTTAGTCTAAAGCGACAAAAAGTAAATATATCCCTATCGTCGAGGATATTAAGACAATTTTCAAATTCAAATTTATTTTCAAAAAGGCGATAAATTAAAGTTTTCGATCCGGTATCAATATTTGCATGCCCGGTTTGGTAGAACTGATCTTGGAGACAAGCTTTAACGGTGTTTTTAAGCCATTGTTCAGTTATGAAATACTGGTACAACCATACATATGAAAGGCCACATTCATTTAACGAATACAAATAAAGATCATATTTATAGAAAACACTACAAGTACATGTATTGGTACGCTTGTATGTACAATTGCAGTTATTAATAGAAGACATTATATGCACATGTACGCTTACATGTTTATAGAAGACACTACATGCACATGTACGCTTACATATACATTTGTTGCATTTTTTAGAAGACACTATATGTACATGTACGCTTACATGTACATTTGTTGCTTTTTATAGAAGACACTACATGTAAATGTACGCTTACATGTACATTTGTTGCTTTTTTAGAAGACACTACATGTAAATGTACGCTTACATGTACATTTGTTGCTTTTTTAGAAGACACTACATGTTAATGTACGCTTACATGTACATTTGTTGCTTTTTTAGAAGACACTATATGTAAATGTACGCTTACATGTACATTTGTTGCTTTTTTAGAAGACACTACATGTTAATGTACGCTTACATGTACATTTGTTGCTTTTTTAGAAGACACTATATGTAAATGTACGCTTACATGTACATTTGTTGCTTTTTTTAGAAGACACTACATGTAAATGTACGCTTACATGTACATTTGTTGCTTTTTTAGAAGACACTACATGTAAATGTACGCTTACATGTACATTTGTTGCTTTTTTAGAAGACACTACATGTTAATGTACGCTTACATGTACATTTGTTGCTTTTTTAGAAGACACTATATGTAAATGTACGCTTACATGTACATTTGTTGCTTTTTTAGAAGACACTACATGTAAATGTACGCTTACATGTACATTTGTTGCTTTTTTAGAAGACACTACATGTAAATGTACGCTTACATGTACATTTGTTGCTTTTTTAGAAGACACTATATGTAAATGTACGCTTACATGTACATTTGTTGCTTTTTTAGAAGACACTACATGTAAATGTACGCTTACATGTACATTTGTTGCTTTTTTAGAAGACACTACATGTAAATGTACGCTTACATGTACATTTGTTGCTTTTTTAGAAGACACTATATGTACATGTACGCTTACATGTACATTTGTTGCTTTTTTAGAAGACACTACATGTAAATGTACGCTTACATGTACATTTGTTGCTTTTTTAGAAGACACTACATGTAAATGTACGCTTACATGTACATTTGTTGCTTTTTTAGAAGACACTACATGTTAATGTACGCTTACATGTACATTTGTTGCTTTTTTAGAAGACACTATATGTAAATGTACGCTTACATGTACATTTGTTGCTTTTTTTAGAAGACACTACATGTAAATGTACGCTTACATGTACATTTGTTGCTTTTTTAGAAGACACTATATGTAAATGTACGCTTACATGTACATTTGTTGCTTTTTTAGAAGACACTACATGTAAATGTACGCTTACATGTACATTTGTTGCTTTTTTAGAAGACACTACATGTAAATGTACGCTTACATGTACATTTGCTGTTTTTAATAGAAGATACCACATGCAAATGTACAGTAACATATACCTTTGCTGCTATTTATAGAAAACACCACATGTGTTCGCGTACATGTTCATTTGCAGTTTTGTATAAAAGACAATACATGTATGGCTATTTTACCTCAAAACATTTCAATTCTAATAAATGGTACACCTTTATATTATATTATTGTGATATCAATTGGTGTATTTTAAAGTGCTATTTAAATTTAATGATTTAAATGCATAGCAATATGTTTCTTTTTGTATACAATATTCGAATACACAATTGTATCTTTATTGCTCAGCCACCTTGTCAACCAGCGGCATAGCAAAAATTCCATTTTTAAACGAATCTTTGCATAATAATAATTACTTCTCGCTCTTGCTTTTCTAAAACATTAGGACATATACTTATCAAATGTCTTTAAAATCTAACATTTAATTATAATAAACGTTAAAAAATACTGAAGGAGCAATCAAAAATGGACAATCCGGAAAAACTGGTACCATAGTGTACACATGACGAAGAAAAACAAAACAAAAAATACAAAACAATATGCTTTAGACACCACTATACGAAAACAAACACAAATAACGTAAATATGGTATGAGAACCTCCTACAAACAACTGGAGGTAAAGACAAACCAAACATTTCCAGTCCTTCATCAGCAGAATTCCATTCTAAATGACAATTACTTAGGTTTCACAATAGTTTAATTATATTTCATTCCTATATATACACTCCGACAAAAGTTAAGCACCACCCTATATTTTTATCGATATATTTTTTTACATCAATACTGTTAAAACAATAAAATAAATATCACTATTTTTCTTACACTTCTTAAAAAACTACACCAAGGGCTCTAAAATTACCAATCTACGAAGTATTTATCATCCTGAAAGACGTGACTATGACGTGGCAAAAATGGGGTTCAAAACAGGCGCTGGAAAAACGTAAAACCAGTTTGTCTTTGATGGAAGTTTTTATCATTGCATTAAAATGCAGAGTCTTCAGATTTTAAGAACTTTTAAATGCATCTATTGTGCGTATGTGTAAGGCATAAAAATCAATAACGAGTATATCCACCGCGTTTATTGTGAAGTTCTGTAACACGCCTCGTCATGCTTCGCACAAGACGCCTAAGCCGTTCTTGGGGGAACTGTTGCCACTCCTGTAAGATAGCAGTTCTTAATTCGTCAATATTTTGACATTTTGGATTGCGTTGGTTAATTTTTCGGCCAATAAAGTCCCATACATGCTCTATAGGGTTCATGTCTGGCGACATAGCAGGCCATGGAATTGTCTGAACAGCCTCTTGCTGTAAAAAATGTTGTACAATTCGGGCTCTATGTGGCCTAGCGTTGTTGCCTGTCAGTCAACGCATGATTGTCGAAATGGGGGACTACGCGTGGAGCGAGCACATTGTCACGGTATTTTTGGCCTGTCAGATTACCATCAAGAACGTACAAGTCCAACTTACAGTCAAAGGAAAAACAACCCCAGACAGTTACACTCCCACCCCCAAAAGCAGTTGTGCCCAACATGTGGTTGTCCTGAAATGAAGTGTTTCGTTTGCGCCAAACTCTTGCCCGACCGTCGGTAGGGCGTAACAAAAAATGACTTTCATCAGACCAGTGGACCCGTCTCCGTGTGCGAATAGTCCACCCCAAATGATCATGTGACCAGTCAAATCGAGCATGGCGATGACGTAATGTCAACTGGACGTTTTATGGGTCGTCGCGCTCGCATTCCCTGATGGTGGAGGCGTCTGATTACAGTGTGTGTGTTAATGTGGCCTCCAAACGCTAAATTACCACGAAGTGCACCAGCTGTACTGAACGACCGTTGCCGCGCCCGTCTGGATATGAGCCGGTCCTCTCTCGGCGTCGTTTTGCGAGGTCTACCTGCACGTGGACACGGTCAGTAACATTCCCCGTTTGACGAAAACGCTGCATCAATCGTACAATGATGGAATGGTTAACCCTGAAGTGGTCTGCCACCCTTCTATGGCTAAAACCACCAGTATGCATGCCAACAGCTTGCCACCTTTCTGGTATGGTTAATGTTCGCCGCACCATACCAAACCAATAGAAAATGAAACTTAAAACTCTACACAAAAAAAATCAGCTTTCGTTCGCAAACACAAATGTTGAAAAGTACACGTGGCACTTTACACACCCTGTCATATACACATAAATAAAAATCGATCAATAACCTGTTTCACAGGTAAGTAAGTATGTGTGTACAGGTAACGAAAACAGCAAACCGATTTGAAATAAGTTCATTATTAGAAAAGATATTATTGAAACAAATCAGATGATACTTAACTTTTGTCGGACTGTATATTTTAGGTTTTGTTTTTTAATTTAACTTTTGCAATACTAATTCTCTTTCGCAAAATATTTTGCATTCGTATGGTACTATCTTTTAAAGGTACACATTTTCCAAACATTTTATGAGTGAAGTAAAAATGTAATGTACCTTTGGACAGCTTTATTATTTGTTTCGATGATTATTCGTTCAGTCTATGTGTCAAATTCAAATTGTTTATTCAGGTGTATTAAACAGAGATTTATCTGTAATATGTGTTTCTTGTTAATTTTTTTTTTTAATTAATTTTATTTATATATTTGTATTGTCTACGGGAACTAACCCATCTCCTGTCCCCTCATTGGCAGAATTCTATTTTAAATTGACAATTTCTTGTGTTTCACAATAGTTTATTTATATTTCATCCTTATTTATTTTAAGCTTTGTTTTTGTATTTTCTTCATTTACAAGTTGTAAAACTATTTCAACACTTCCAAATCTGTAACTAAAATTTTAAAATAAAATTCAAAAAAACTTACCTGCTTTTAATATTAATCCGTACAATGATTTCTAAATTCGATAAAAATTTGTTAATCCTTTTGATATTAATTAACCATGAGCGTTCCAATTTTATTTAACTATTATATATAGCATTACTTTTTTCTGTTGCTACAAACCAAAACACGTCAGAATGTCTAAGTTTGAAAATAATCAAAGTACAGCGACGTCTATAATCCGCTTGCTATACATGATCAATATGACTCTCAACAATTACTATATTTTAAAATGTTAGACGAGTCTATCCCAATAGCAATAGTATATAACTGTTCGTAAAGACAACAAGGGTTTTTACTATTAAGCTTATTATAGTATATATCCCATCAAATTGAGGGAAATACTCCCAAAAATGAGCAATTTAGTCAAAAAATAAGAAGAAAAAAATTCAATATTTTCTTTTTAGCACAAGAAAAGATACACTGCGAAACTATTTTCCTTGCGAAATCAAACGTTCAATATTGATGTACAAATGTTATAATGCATCTATGTAGATAGTTGTTCGTTAAATTTATCAGCGTCGTTGATACTGAAGTGGAGAAGAATTTCCTTTATCATCCAACAAGTAACTAATTGTTTTAAAATCAATCATAATTTACGTGATTATTGTTTTTATTTTGATAAAAGGATCATGATAATTATGGCTTATAATACAATAATTATGCGTTAGAATCTTTGCACAAGATACACCATTTGGTGAGGAATATTTTGTATTGCGGTGAATTTGACTGGATACATATACAGTGTCTACTTTAATGTTTGATTATAATTTATTTATTTATTTTTTTTTTTTTTGCTATCTTTTGGGGTTTTTGCAATCTTTAACATGCCGAATTGTTTTGGGTTTCAACACTGCGGCGATTGGTAAAAAATACGAAAACTGTCTTATTTTGTATTTTCATAATATTAATGATACAAAAACTTACCTGTTTCAATATTGAGCTGTTAAGATGTTTCTGAATTCGACTACAATGTTTATTCTTTTCAGGTACTGTATGCATAATTATTCCAATTTCATTTAGTCATATCAAGATAAACACACGTTGCATAAATATAACTGCTGCGACACCCACATCTAGTCAGCATGTTTAAGTTTGAAAATAATCAAAGTTTTATAATCCGGTAGCTGCATTATCAATATGATACCGAACAATTAAAATATAGTAAAGTATGGCCAGTCTACACTGATAGCATATGTATACTGTTACAATATAGATATTATTTCTTGTACTCTGTCATCGTTGCTGATACAAAAACTAATTGTTTTCACACCATCGTAATATTTGTATTTTATTATCTAGTCGCTGCTCAATTATATCGGAATATTTATATTATTTATATATTATAATTTCAGAGCTATAGCTATCATATTAACTGTAACTATCTTGCAATAAATTTCATAGAAGGGTTGGTAAATTAAATCTTTGATGAGGAGGTAACATTTACATATTGTTATTTGTTGTTTAGTAGCTCTTAAGAATTGTAAGTATTCCACGAACATCGCATTTCAAAAACCATATAACATTACCAGTTTCACCATGTACCTTGTAATGGTAATTCTTATATAATTTTTAGAAACACGAATTTCAAATCGTCATGATTTGAACACAGACTTATATACAATATACGTACATTGTCGGTAAATATAAAATTTATTTGTACGAGCTTTAGAAACAGGCAGAATAGCGAGCCTTTTGTGTGTATTGTGTTTATCCTGCAATGTCAAAAAAGTCGGAAAACTTGTCAGATTTAAACAAAAAGGACAGAAACAAGCGTCATTCCTCGCCTTTCATAAATTTTGTCAAGGGTGTCTTCTTCGTGGTCCGCTTTACATTAATTTAGTACCAGTTTCATACTTGTCTGCGCCCTCTGCTGTACATAGCTACAGGGTACCAGGAAAGTTTATTCGTAGGCTGAAAAGTTTATTCGTAGGCTGAAAAGTGTATTCGTCTAGTACGAACAAAGCAAAAATTTATTCGTATAGCATATATGTACAGCAAATGTACTGATTGCAGGATAAGAATAGTTTATCCTCAAAAGCACTATCATTGTACTATGCTTCGGACGAAATAAATTAATTTTCGTGTTTACCTTCTGTTTTCTCAAAGTGTTTAGTCTATGAAACTCAATTAAGATTACACAGTAATACTCCTTTCAATTCAGCTTTTGTTGATTCAAACATTATCAAAATCGAACATGAATTGATTTTAGGATAATTCTTTTGAAAAATTGTAGTTCGACATGAAAAATATAGAGAACATTGGAAAAGTCCAAATACTTTTTTCCACTGTCTGTAGTTTAAATTCGCAAAATAATAATACAATGGAAAACGGAACTGATCAGAACGGGCTATAAGTAATATTGTTCCCACTGATATTCCATTCCGAAAACCGCTTAGAATAGCTCAAATGTTTAATCGGGCACTGTAACGAAATTGTACGTGAAAACAATCTGATAATAATGGAAATCTATAATACGTGTAAGTTATCTGAATAAATTGTTGAAATTTGAGCTAAGGAGATTATATATTTTTTAAGTAATTGCTTTGGATGAAAATAAAAACGTAGATATCAAATTTAGCGTACACGACGCGTTTCTGGAATAAACGTTATCAGGTTCACTCGAAGCCAACATATTTTAACGCCAATTAATTTAAAAATCTCTCGGAGCAAGTAAACCGAGTTTTAGTTTTACAAGAACCTTGTAAAATTTAAGACTTGTCAGATGTATATTGGAAAGTAAAGAACGATAACTCTCTGTGAGGGATTGTCGTTTATGGATTACAAAATGTTTAACTGTCATTGACGTGTATGAATATATTTATGGATCTCCTATACTGGATAACATCAGTTAAGCTCCGTCATACGTGGTGTCTAAAATAGAACAAAATATGCATTTCAAAATGACTATATTATATCATAGATGTGAGTAAAATTGGATAACATCAGTTAACCTCCGTTTATTTTGGGTCATACGAGGTGTCTCAAATAGAACAAAATATGCATTACAAATGACTATATTATATCATGGATGTGATTAAAAATCCTTTAAAAGGTTTGGACTATAATATATCAATCATCTAGATAATATCAGTGAATATATAATGAAGATATTTCTAATTAGTTTTGACAATTAATTTGCAGATTCAAGATCACGTCTAGAAAATTAAAAGCTCTGCGTCAATTCTATTGTTGCATATGCTATTCTAATAACAATCGTTTTCCGTCGAGTTGGTTGATTATTTTGATGATCAAAATTTGATTGATTTTTAATTGCCACGCCGTTCCATCGATTTAATTGAATTATATAACAATTAGATTCTGAAAGATAATGCACGTAACGCTGTTCTCAACGTCGACAATGTTATTGTAGCGTTGTGGCTTATTTTTCAATACCGATAATATGACAAATCCTTTTTGTGTTGAAATTAGACAATGTGATATATTATTTAATTTGTCAATGGAATGGACTATGCAAACAATGACATAACACTGCAAACACCGTGAATAATTACAATATAACAAAGGTACTAACAGTAAATTTTGTAAATTTACGTGTAATCTGATTACCACACGGTTTCTTATAGAATTTATTTATCATGTTTCTTATAGAAATTATTTCTCCTGTTTCCAGTTTTAGATACATAATTATACCATGTTGAATGATATTCTTTTATACTTCTTTAAGCTGAGATTTATCAATAAAATTGCATAAGGAGAAATATGAATATATTAAATAAGTAATTGTAGGAAATAAGACATGAACAATAGTTATATTTATAGCAAAAGAAACAAACGTGCTGATTGGACGAAATATGATTAGACTTACCACAAATAAATTACATGCGGAGCACCTGAGTCCATCTTGCATTTTAGTGTGGTTCATGTTGCTCGATCTTTCATTCTATGTGTAGCGTTTATTAGATAATAAATGTTATAGAATACCGACGACACAATCAAAAAAGGACAGTCCAGAGAAATTGGCAAAATACGGTACACAAGACGAAGAAAAACAAAGCAAAAACACAACACAATATGTCTTGGACATGCAAAAGCCAATAACGTAACTAAGACATGTAGGTCATTGCTTGTCCTTTGGTTCTTATTCTTTTGACCATTGTATTGTTTGTCCTTCGATTTACGGCTTCCGATTACTCCATTGGTATCTTCAAACATTTCTGGTTAAACTAACTAACATGATAAGAACAATAATATAATAAATACTGACGAATCAAAAACAGAAATCACCTTACGAAAAGGGCGTGCTTGAAGAATACCACATTCTTCGAACGTTGAAGGGTAAGTATGTCAGTATGTCATAAGTGGTCACTGTTTACTCATTGCAACCCACTATTCAGATCCGTGTCATGAAAACAACTATTTTATCGTTTACTTCCGCTACACAACATTTTATCAACACCAACTGATAATTATAATATACTGTCCGGAATTTATTTACTAATGCAAAATACTTCACAAATGTGCCAATTTTTGTTTTTGTTTTCGTCAGTTGAGTTATTTCCATATAGTCGCACATGTACGCATTGGGTATTTTGTATGTGTTAAAGATAATATCGTAATTAGGAGGAATTGTACAAAAACCACTAATCCATAAAATTAATGGAGTAATAAAGCAAAAACGATCGGACAACACAAACAAACAATTGAGAGTGTGTCCGGATGCTTTGAAAGGTTTAACACTATCATTTCAGGTTCTCTGATTTCTGAGAAGACCATGCTCACCCGATGTATTAATAGTCGTATTGTCAGTTATAGTGTAAACACTATCCACATATTTGTAAATCTAATGTGGAGAACTTTCTACTGGTATAGAAAAGTTCGGAGAAATTTTCGAACAAAGCAACCATCAACAACAACAATGTGGGGAAGGGTGTGTCTTCCTTCCAATATTTTCACTCATGTCAATAATCTTTCTGTTGTAGTTTGTTTGCAGGAGGATGCATCCTCTGTATTACTGTAATAATGGAACAGATGCCCCTTTGTGGTCCAGTCTTGTGATTTATTTCACGGGCCTTCCTTCAATCAACATGGGAGGTTGGAAACATTTTATAACATATAAAAGCTATTAAAGGGTTAAGGTTAGGGCTATGGTGTTTAACGCCACTTTCAACTATTTCAGTTATATTGTGGCGGTCAGTTTTATTGCTGGAAGAAACCGGAGTACCCGGAGAAAACCACCCAACTTCCCTAAGTCACTGCCAAACTTTATCACACGATGTTGTATCGAGTACACCTCACCTGAGCGGAATTCGAACTCACAACCTTAGTGGTATTTGGCACTAATTCCTTAGTGGTTGATCCAATAGACACACGATCACGATCACGACGGCCCCTAAAAGTTATTAAAGAATTCATTTTAATAATAACTCCAGAAATATTTAACAATATGGAATATTCCATGTGAAGGAATTTATTATTCATCTGAAATTCTGGAAAACAGTAAGTGTTTCTACTATTTAAAATGCTAAGAAAACATTCCAAATAGGAAATCAGAAACAGTAAATCGAAGGACAGATATTTCAACGTCCACAATGGGACAAAGAAGACATGCAATGAACCACAATACACTACACAGAAACCTAACATTTTAGTTTCACGAATCCCTATTAAAAAACCGAAATGGACGGATGTTCTCAGGAAGGGTATGTAGCTATTTCTCCACTAGTGGCACACGTCGTATTAATTCATGGCATTTAAGCATAGTGTGTGGAGATCATAAATCAGAACGGATATACATGTAATATTGTCCCAATGATATTCCATTCCGAAAACCGCTTTTAATACCTCAAATTTTTATCTGGCACTGTAATGAAATTGTCCGTGAAAACAATCTGATAATTATGGAAATCTATAATACGTGTAAGTTATCTGAATAAATTGCTAAAATTTGAGTTAAGGAGATTATATTTTTTGAGTAATTCGTTTGGATGAAAATAAAAACGTAGATATCAAGCTTAGTACGCACGATTCATTTCTGTAATAACCGTTACCAAGGTAATCTCAAAGACAATATATTTCAACGTCAAGTAATTTAAAAGTCTTTGGGAGCAAGTAAACCGATAGTTTTAGTTCCACAAGAACCTTGTAAAAGTTGAGACGCTGACAGATGTACACTGGAGCGTAAGTCCTATAACTCTCTGTGAGGGATTGTCGTATATGGATTACAAAATGTTTAAATGTCATTGACGTGTATAAATATATTTATGGATCTCCTATAACATGGATAACATCAGTTAAGCTCCGTTTATTTAGGATCATACCCGGTGTCTAAAATAGAAAGAATATGCATTTCAAATGACTAAATTATGTCATGTATGTGGATAAAATCCTTTTTTTTTCATTTAAGAGATTTCGACTATGCTACATCAATCATCTAGATAGCATCAGTGAACATCTAATGAAGATATTTCTTAGTTAGTCTTGACAATTAATTTGCAGATTCAAGATCACATCTAGAAAATTAAATCTCTGCGTCAATTCTATTATCGCATGTGTTATTGCAATAAGAATCGTTTTCCGTCGAGTTGGTTGATTATTTTGATGATCAAATTTGATTGATTATTTATTGACATACAGTTACATCGATTTAATTGAATTACATAGCAATTAGATTCTGAACGACAATACATGTAAAGATGTTCACTACTTCGGAAATGTTATTTTAGCGTTGTTGCTTATTTTTCAATGCCGATAATATGACAAATACTTTTTGTGTTGAAGTCAGACAATGTGATATATTATTCATTATTTCAATGGAATGGATTATGCAAACAATGACATAAAATTTCAAACGCCGTGAATAATAGAAATTCAACAAAGCTACTAACAGTAAATTGTGTAAAGCTTACGTGTAATCTGATTACCACCCGCTTTTTTATAGAATTTATTTATCATGTTTCTTATAGAAATTATTTCTCCTGTTTCCAGATTAAGACACATAATTATACCATGTTGAAATATTCTTTTATACTTCTCTAAGCTGAGATTTATCAAGAAAATTGTATAAGGTGAAATTTGCAGATAAATAAGTAATTGTAGAAAATATGACATGAACTATAGTTATATTAATAACCAAATGAACAAGCTTGTTGATGAGATTAAGCATGATTGGACTTGCCATAATCGTATTACACACGCAGCACCTGAGTTCACCCTGGGTTCGTGATGCTCGATCTTTCATTTCACGTGTAATGGTTTGTAGATCATCGTTTGTCCTTTTTCGTTTTTGCCAATGTGTTGTCTGTCCTTCAATTTACGGTTTCTGCTTACTCCTTTGGTATCTTCAAACATTTCTGATTAGATTAATATGATAAGAACAATAATAACATAAATACTGACGAATCAAAAACACTATTCGTCTTACTAGAAAGACGTGTCTGAAGAATATCACACTTCTTGAACGTTGAACTATGTCATACGAGGTCATTGTTGTCCCATTGTAGCAACATTTTATCAACATCAACTGATAAGGATACTACACAGTGCGGAATGTATTTATTGATGTAAAATGTGCCCCTTATTGTCTTGCTTTCCGACGGTTGAGTTCTTTCGATAATAGCGCAATATTACGAATTTAGTAATTCATGCATGCTAAAAAGTAAGGTATTGATAAGCGGGAATTCTAACAAAGCAGTAAGCTATAGAAATTATAACGGAGAAATAAAGCAAAAAGATTGGACAACGCGAACAAACAATGGAGAGTGTGTCCGGATGCTTTGAACGGACTCGTTTCATTTTCTCTGAATTTGAGGAAGACCATGTTCACCAGATGTAGTGATGAGTGTGTAACGCAGTAAACTTTGACGAAATTTAATAGGATACCTTCCGATAATGTTATTTACAAGAATTAATATATACAAACATCAAAATCCAAGGATAGTAACAGTCACAATTAAACCCGGCTTTTAACTTCCGCAACACACTATCACCAACAACCCAAACACCTTTCTGTGGATGACAAACAACGTTCTTCCTTATTTTCGATTGTTACATTAGCTCCTCCTTTTCAGAAGATACGCACTCGTGTCCTAATTAACCCGAATCATCTAATCAGTTTCAAAATCGTTTAAATACCCCGGACGACGACATGTCCTTCTTGGACGAATTGACACCTGGGTTTCCTCGTCGATATCTAAATCTAGATCATCTGCAATTTCACTCTCATTGTCAGTCTCATTTGCATGATTTTCAAAATTTTTGTTTTCATTTCCAATCGCGTTTTCCGCCATTAGATGATGTTCTCCCGACATAGTGCTTTCATCAGTCAAATCGTCATCAATATCGCCAAAGTTTTCTGATATTTTCCTTCCTTCTCCAGGAGCTGCAATCTGCTGCTCCGGGTCAGGATCATTACGTTTTCTCTTGACCAAACATTTTTTTCTTTTCTTTCCTCAACTTGTTCTCGTTGTTTCTGTCAATATTGTCTTCACTGTTCAGACCACTTTCATCCCCCCCCCCCTGATTTGAAGGTACAAACTTCTTCAGCCTATTAAAGTGAACGATGTTGGCTTTTCCATTTCGTTTTCTGATCTTATAATCAACATCTGACATTTTTTCTAATATATCATATGGCTGTCTTTCCCAAGGACAGTGGAGCTTAGGGGATCTTCCAAGTTTCACTGCTGGGTTATATAGCATTACGTGACCGCCTACTTTCAATTCTTTACCAGAAACTTGTTTGTGGTAATAATCTTTCTGTCTGTCCTGCGCAATGTCCGTATTTGTTCTTACTCTCTGAAATGCTGAGTTCAATTTTTGTCTCAAGGAGGAAACGTATTGGGTTTGATAATTTCCCCCTTGTACTCCCCAAACACTATATCGATAGGTAACCGAAGTTCATGTCCTAACATCAACAGAGACGGGGTAAAGCCAGTAGCTTCATTCACACTGCATCTGTATGCCATCATAAGGAAAGGAAGTTCATTGTCCCAATTTTTCTGGTCTTCTTTGACGTGCTTACTTAACATTTTCAGAAGCGTTTCATTGAATTTTTCTACTTGTCCGTCGCATTGAGAGCGAGAGGTTTGGCGCTTTAAAATCTGATTCAACCCACCATTTCTTTAGAAATGCCTGTACCAAGTCAGGGTCATTACGGTTTTCACAGTTTTCCGGTTGTTGACTGATTTTGTCTGCTTATATAATTATGAGTTTTGACTTTCCCTTTGTAAGATTGCTCGGAGTTCGGTAATTTTGTTATTACCCTTATTGCGGATGGTATGTTGTGGTCCTTTGTTTCTTTGAATCAAACAATGCACCAATTTCCTTTAACAAGTTAGACTCGAAGTCCCTTCCCTGGTCACTATGTATAGCATAAGAAGCTCCAAAACGACAAATAAATTCCTCTACAAGCTTCTTTGCTATATTTTTTGTCTTGCCTTGCAAATGCCTCCGTTCACTTGGTGAAATAATCGGCAATAACTAGTAGATACTTATTGCCGAGAGCAGAAGTGGGCAGAGGACCTAATATGTCCATTGCAATTTTCTCCAGTGGTGCACCGGTTTTTATTGAAATAAGAGGGGTTTTAAACTATCGAGAGGGTTTCCTCTTGGATGCACATACATGTACTATGCATTCATTGCAATAAATCTCAACATCTTGAGACCATCCTGGCCATTAATATCTATTTTTTACTTTCACTGACATTTTCTTTGCTTCTAAATGTCCCCCTCCTACACCTGAATGTAGTTCACGCAAAATCTTCCGTTGTAAGGACGAAGGAACTATGAACTGGTAATGAAACCCCGTGGAATCTTCAAATTTCCTACTTAACACATCATTTTCTATTACAATATTCTCCCACTGACCAAGTATGCGTTTGTCAACCGTTGAATATTCCTCTTTTACATAAGGTTTTTCATCATCATTAATCTTCAGACTGTACACTTGCTTAAGATCAGAGTCTTCCGACTGAAACTTCTTCCAATCAATGCAAATACTCTCATGTATTGCCTGGCAAAACTCAGCATCACTATTTATCTCTTCCGATTCAACACTTTGTTCGGCACTATCTGCTGGCCTTCTTGACATGGTGTCCGCGTTTCCATGGCTTGCACCTTTACGATGAATAATATCCATGTCAAATTCTGACAAGTATGCCTGCCAGCGGGCTATCTGGCCTATCGGTTCCTTAAAAATCCACAACCATGACAATGCTTTGTGGTCCGTTCGTGCCTTAAATGTCCTTCCAAGGAGATAATGTCTGATTTTTTTCGCAAAATAAACCAATGCAAATAGCTCCTTTTTTGTTACATACTAGTTTCTTTCGCTTTTAGTTAGCGTTCTACTGGCATAGCAAATTACTTTTTCGCTATCACCCTGACGTTGTGACAGAACTGCTCCGATAGAGGTGCTACTTGCATCAGTGTCCAACGTGAATATTCCATCCACAGTTGGGTATGACAATATAGGAGCTGTTGCCAACTTAGATTTCAACATCAGGAATGCCTCGTCACACTTGCTTGACCAAGAAAACGATTCCTCTTTCTGAAGCAATTTGTTTAATGGAGAGCAGATTGTTGAAAACCCCTTAATGAAACGCCTGTAGTAACTAGCTAAACCTAGACACGACTTAACGTCCCTGGCATTGGTTGGTTGGGGCCATGCTATGATAACTTCAATCTTATCTGGATCGGTCATAATGCCTTTATCAGATACGATATGGCCAAGACATTTAACACTTCTCCCAGCAAAATGGCATTTAGTCAATTTTAACTTTAGACCACTTTCTCTAAATCGATCGAATACCAACCTTAATCGTTGTAGATGCTCGTTGAATGAAGAGCTGAATATGACCACGTCATCCAGATAAATGAGGCATATTTCGAACTGAAGACCCTTCAAAACATTCTCCATTAGACGTTGAAACAATCCTGGTGCTCCCGTAAGCCCAAACGGCATAACGTTGAATTCATATAACCCATATGGCGTTGAAAATGCCGTTTTTTCCTTGTTTTCTTCTTGCAATTCAACTTGCCAATAGTCGCTGGCCAAATCAACACAGGAAAAATATCTGGCACCGTGTAGCGTATCAAGCGTGTCATCAATGCGGGGTATTGTGTTCGCGTCTTTCTTTGTAATTTCATTAACTTTCCGAAAACCTACACATAATCTTTTTGTGTTGTCTTTCTTTTTGACTAAAACTATTGGCGATGACCAGGGACTATTTGATGGCCTTATTACTTCTCGTTCCAACATATCATTTAATAACTCCTTTACTTCCTGTTTTTTATGCATGGGAATTCTCCTAAGATCGTGTTTGATAGCCGGTTCGAGTCCTGTATTTATGTTATGCTTCACAACATCTGTTCAACCTATGTCAGAAGACGACTTAGAAAATATGTCTTCGTATTCTCTTAGCAGTTTCAAAATACTTTCCTTTTGGTCTTTCTCTAGATGTGAATCTATGTTGAATGATGCACTAGGAGCTGCAATCTGCTGCTCCAGTGCTATCACTTACGGCAAGAGACCCTGCAGGAGCTGCCATCTGCTCCTCCAGTGAAGGGATTTCTGATTTGCACGGACTATTCACGGGAATCAAATATCCAACTGATGTGTTCTTGTACATTGTGACGCTCTCCGACGAAACATTCATGACTCTTAGAACGCAACTATCCAATCCTTCTGTCAAAACATGTGCTGCACAGTTTCTCATGATTTTCAAACTTCAGCTTTGGTTCAAACATAAATGTTCCTGACCTCCTAAATCCCCACTCCTTTTTCGACACTTTTCCTTCTACTAACATTTCATTTCCTGGTGGAATGCATATTGTTTGCTTCAGGCGTACACGACACACTGCTGTGCTTTGAGAAGAATAATTTATTTCACACTCACTTCTATTCACAGTAATTGTCACTGTTTGGAAATCTATTTTTGCATTATGTTTTCGAAGAAAATCAGTACCAAGAAGACAATGATGAGCCAAATCCTTTGCAATTAATACTGAATGACAGTATTTTACTCCATTGATGAAGATATTTACATCCCTGACTCCATGTATATCAATTTTTTCATTATTAGCAGAGACAACTGTAGATTTGCAGGGCGAAACGAACAACGTTGACTGATTTTTTGTCTCTATATCTTTAAAGAGATTGTAACTAATCAGAGTATATACAGAACCTTTGTCAATTAACATATCTATGGCAATATTATTAATTAATCCCTTGCATATCATTGATAATCCTACACTTGAACATGCATATTTTGAGTTAAAGTCTTGATTTTCAGCCGACGTCCGACCCTCAACCCCGGCTACTTGCCGTTTCCCGACTGTGTTTGTTTCAATTCTGGGCAATTATTCTTTGTATGGCCAGGAAGTTCACAATTCCAGCAAGCATTGATTTTAGGACAATACCGTTTCAAATGTCTATCACTACCACAAACGTAATATCTCAAATTGTTTTCATTACGCATCCGTCCTCTCCCTCTCCCAACATTATACTGTCCTCGATTTCTTCTGGCTTCCTCTCGATCTTCCTTTATCAATGTCAAAACTTTCGTCATCATTGACATAAGAGAGGATTCTTGTGTGGCAGCAACACATACTTCCCCTGATCTAACTCCTTCTGTAGTAGGTTCTTTCTTTTCCTCAAAAATTACCTTTTTTCCTTTCGCACATCAATTTCAACTGTTTGCCAGTCTATGGCCATTCGTATGGCATCATCTAAAGTGTCAGGCATATTGTGACACAATTTCAATGTCATGTGTACGTTTGTCAGGACACGCACAAATTGATCACGTGCAAGCTCATCGCGCAACTGGGCATCAATTTCTGGGTACGTTTTGCGTGCCAATGTTCTTATGTTGTTACCAAGATTAAGAATGATCTCATTTTGTTCTTGCTTCAATCCTAAAAACTTGGTTTTGTAAAACTGCGGTTGCTTTACAGTTTTAAACCGTTTTTCTAAAGTTTTACATAACGTTTTACAGTCTAGTTGTACTGCTGTCTCAAGATCTTGATACACTTTATAGGCTGTTCCCTTTACTCTTACGCCTAACAATTTACACTTTAGATTATTGTCCCAGCTGTTGATTTCTGCACAAGCCTTAAAACTTTCAATCCAGTCCTCCCAATCCTCCTCATTGTCACCTTTGAGCACGTCTGGCATGACAATAGGTTGCTTAATTCCATGTTCCCTCTCTGCCATGCTTAATCTTTCAACATCTTGCATAAACCTATTTAGAAACTATCACTTCAATCTTTCGTAGATTTCAGGATGAACTTTCTAATCAACTCTACTTCAGCATCAACACACTTTATAAGTTGCTTATGTCACCGTTTCTTCAAACTATGGGTGGCATGCAGACCATCATACAAATTATCAAAATGGTTGCGAATGACCTTCCTTGAACCAGATCTTCTTTTCCGTATGCTTTGCTTTGAAATTGTATTATGCCATGAAACGGTATTGCAACCCTTTAGAAGTCCACTTTGTTTTCTTGAGTTGTCTAATTTAATGTCTGTATTTAACTAAATCAGTTCTTTATCAAGCTTGTTCTGGTCAATTTCAAGTTGCTCATCTGTCGGCAGCAATGGCCTTTGTTCCTTGTCAGATTTGTTGTCCCTATACTTAACAAAGGATAAGGTCGGAATTTTCACAAGCTCAACTACAGCTGTTGGCAAAATTGTTTTTATCTTCCTTTTCAAGGATTTCCATTTATTAAACACTTGTCTACTAGTAACGTTGTCGTTAAATATAAGATCCCTATGAGCTCTGGTTTCTCCACTTCGTTTTCCCTCTTTTCTTTCTTTAAGTCTTTCTTTTTGTTCTTTTCTTTGCTTAATCACCGTAAACTCATTTATTCCGCAAGATATTTGAACAATAACAGGTCTATCTTGATCCTTGTTTTCGCTTACAATTGATAAAGTGTCATTTACCAAATTGTCAACAACAGCTCCCCGTTGTATCACATAGCGAAAGGAAGTTTCTATAATCAAATTTCTCAAATCTATACACTCTAGAGTCTCCAACTAAAATCAAAACAGGCTTGCGGTTTTTTTCTGACATTCACTTGTTAAACACTTGTCCTTTCTTGAATGTTGTAATTCTGAACTTTCCCTCGGTATTTAGTCACATCTTATATATACGTCTGAAAATTAAACCAAACAGTGTTAGAATTAGATTTTAGAGCTGTCAATTTTTTGTTCTTCCCTCGACGGGATTTGAACCCACACCATTGATACACTGCAGCACCATTCGCTTAGCCTTACGTCCAGCGCCCTAGATCACTCGCCCGTACTTTCCGGTTTATTGTCGTTCGTAACCTTCTTTGTGATATTAAGTCTTATCATACAGCCTGAGCTTCTAATTACCAAATCCCACCGCTGCTCATCAATGTAACGCAGTAACCTTTGAAGAAATTTAATAAGATACCTTCCCATAATGTTTTTCACAAGAATTAATATATACAAACATCAAAATCCAAGGATAGTAACAGTCACGATTAAAACCGGCTTTCAACCTCCGCAACACACTATCACCAACAACCCAAAAACCTTTCTGTGCATGACAAACAACGATCTTCCTTATTTTCGATTGTCACAAGTGTATTGCCGATTATATTCTAAGCCTTATCCACATATTTGTAAATCTAATATGGCGAACTTTCTACTTATACAGCCTATTCCGGACTGTAGGGACAAATTCGTTTTTCAGACACTAACCCTTAAAGGACAAATGACACGATTTTTTATTTTTCACAAACTTTGTGAAATACTTCCAAAATGCTGTAAAAATAATTACTTTTTCACTTTCATGTGATTAACGATACGTACAAAGGGATAAACACCCCTTTTATCGCCCTTTTTGCTGACCTAGAAATTATGCATATTTTGAGTGCGATAACGAGGCTGAACCACTCGTGACGTCACATGCGCCAGTCATCTATTTCTAAATCAGCCGATTGATATCGATGCGAAATTTGCATTACAAAGCCGTGAATAGCAAACCAAAACAAACATCCACGTGGGTGAAATAGCTAGAAGTTCCAAATGGTGTCCTGTGCAGCGTTTGGGTGCAACAACAGAGGAACCAAAGGCAATGGACTGAGTTTTTTCTCGTTCCCGAAGGACGGCCAGCTGAGAAAAGCCTGGATCCATTACTGTGGACGATGGAATTTCGATCCAACATCAGGTCCCAGATTGTGCTCCACCCACTTCACCCGTGACTGCTTTTAAATGGATCCTTTGAGAATGATGGAACTTGGTGTTGATGGAACCTTCAAGCGACGACTGAAGCCAGATGCAGCCCCAAATTTGCCCCTAGCATCACCTGACCCGGAGAAAAAAAATGGCGAAACTGCAGTTGTTCAACACCTACACATTCGCAGAGGAGCACTACAGAAGCGTCAAAAGGTCGAGGTATGTGATTTTTAACATTACACATGTGCAAAGGCTAGTCGAGAATATCGATAATAATTAATGATATTAGAGTGCAAGTCGTGGTTTAGAAGTACATGTAGGTCATCATGCTCCCTCCTTTTTCCCAGTTTACCACGAACAGACGATCACGGGGCGTATACATCAAGTTTTGCATGTTTTAATCTCGTTTAAATTTCATGCATAGTATACAAGTGTCATAATTTCTTTCCAGTTTCATAAATTACTAGTATATACGTTCTCCACACACGTACAAATGTACGTACGGTCCAGATTCTGACCTTTACCAAATGTAAGCAAATAAAAATACTATTTTTAACTCAGATTTGACAACTGAAAATACACCACTGTATGTTACAGTGCAAATATAAAAAAAAACATTCATATAAACATGATGAAGAGGAAAAATGAACAAGCAAACTCGAAGAAAAAAATACAAGTGTGAAATTGTTTACCAAACAGAAAAGTGCAATGTATACTGATGTAACCTTTTGAACATGTAGCTTATAATATTGTTTATTCATAAGAAAAAGTGTTTACATCCAAAAAGTAAAATGTGATGGTTTTATTTTGTAACAAATCAAATGTAAATATTTGTATATTTTTTTTCAAACTGATTTGATTTTTGCAGGTTAGGAATAGCTGCACTTCATTACAACGAGAACTGCAACAGAGACCAAGCAACAACTAAAGATGGACAGCAATGCTTCAACACCTGCTACCCAACGAAGGGAACACACGCTATTGCAAAACCTAGGACACCACCACCATCATTTGGTTAGTATTGTCAAACATCAGTAGCTTGAGAACCACTCATTTCTCAATCCACTTTTTCAATCCTGCATATTCTTTTATTAGTAACTAAACAATATACATTTCTTGAAAAAAATTGTGCAGTCTCTGTGATGTTTTACTGTACATGTATACTTCACACTGTAATGTAAAAGTCATACCTTTTGACAAGTTTAATTTTGTCAAACTTCCAGTTTCACCAAAATGAAGAACAGCAATAAATATAAAAACCTTGTTCTTTTGCACTGATTTTCTTTTTTTCTCGCATGCATTATGCCCTATCCATCCTGTTTTCAGTTAAAATTTGCTAAAGCAGCTTAACGGTTTATTTGATGTGTTGCGTCAATGAGCTATACATTTATACTGATAATTTTTCATGCTTTTAACTAAAGATTAATACCGGTAATTCAAGGAAATATAGTCATATAGGTACACAGTGTTGAGAAACAAATTAAAAATATCAACTCTACTAATATAAAGTTGCAATTGTGATACATGTATATGTCATTTACCAGATTTTATAACTTTCTTTTTTATTGTAGAGTATGTGGCCCTGATCAAGCAGGCAGTAGTGGAAAGAAGACGATGATGTAAAAGTGCTCAACACTACCAATCCACCGTCTCTGACATCATTCACTATATTGAGAAAGCAGACCTCATTCAGAGACATCGATCAAGATTTAGCAGACAATGAAACGACTGTGTGAACATTAAAATTTAATTCTTTTTGTAAATTGTATATAATAATCTGCAGTGTATATAATTCACAGTTCATAGAAATAGTACATATTTCAAACAAATGTTACTTAAACAGTAGCGTATTTAAACCCACAATATTCTTCTGATGGAAAAGTCTCTCTTATTTTCTGAACAACACAAGTTGGTAAAAATGTTCCTGTTATGACGTCCAAGTCTGTGCCAAATCCACTGTACGAAGCGTCTGTAAGTCATTAATCTGTATTGTCTGAAATAAAAATACCAACTTTTAGATTCAGTTTCACTTATTATAACAGTTTATAAAATGATTAATTAGAAGATTTTACAGAGTATGATTCTAAACATTTTATATCTTCCTATATTCACAATTATTTGTATATTAAAAATATAATTGTTAATTTGTCCTGTAAATAATTCTTCTGTATATCCAATAATAATTTATATAAAAACAAATTTATAAGTTTACATGACAAAGTCTTGTGCTGTAAGTTCTGTATGTTAATAAATATAATTTGTATAAAGATACAAATTATTCATTGTAAATATACCTGTTTATAGTTATGCACATTTTACTGAAAAATGCACATACTGAATAAAATGTTGAAATATGATTACATACTCATTTATTTGCTCGCTGTCGTCAAAGGGACCAACATTTTCCAAGAACTCGTACATGCTGACGTGAAGAACATGTCGGTTAAGGCAGTTGGAAATAAAAATGTCATTGTCTGTAATACACTGCATGTCCTCTGATAGCATCTCGGAGTGAACTGCGGGCACTTCAACACAACAAATACATTCTTCTGGTGTTGTCACTGAGGAGCAATTGCCACATTCACACCTAAAAAATAAGATACATTACTTACATATAAAGCAAGCATAACATGAAAAAATATACACATGGGGTACATCTATAAAGTAAATACATATGGATATAAAGTAGACTGATGGGACTGACAGAGTGGTTCCAGAAACAGATGGTGTAAAGCTTATGAAGGGTTTAACTATACAGTTGGGAAGAAAAGGAACAGATATGGAGCAAATGTCAATGAGAGAACATCCCATCTCCGAATTGACTGGCTGATCAAAAATAGACATATAGATGGCCACACCATCTTCAACAAGCGGGACACCCCACAAAATACAGCAAGCCCTAAATGACCCCAGCAAAAAGCAAAGTGGATCAGTGGCCAAAATACTAGAACAATTTTTCAAATATGATTGAAAACTGCCTCTAATCTAGAATGGAATTGAGAAGTAATTGATTCTTGTTGTCTCGAATACATTTAAGTCAACATTTCAGGTAACAAGAAAAAGTTTTCTGGATCTTCAACAGTAATTACTATGCAAATTTACCCTTGATGAATACAATTACTGGCTGTGTACCCTATCCCGCCAGGTACCCATGCAAGATGTTTCTGTCAACTTGAAAGTGCCAGTTAAAACATTTCATTGTTTGAAATCAACAGGGAGCCACTTTACCAGATCTTTCTTTAAAATTTCTGAAAACCTTTTGTAGAAATGTACGTAACATGCATAAATAAAATGGTTAGTGTTGAGATTGGGTACTCGGCCAGTAGACCTGACAACTCGAAAGAAATGTACCAACTTGCAGACTTGTTCAAGATATGCATAATATCAGTAATTGTATAAGCAAATATATAAAGTTGTGGGTTTTCTGGAAAAGAGGTCAATGCTTGAACTGTTGTGGATTGTAGATTATTTGTTTGCTGCTTCATTTGAGTGAAAATAATGTTAAAATTACTCAATTTTCTCTTTACATGGCAAGACTCACACTATCAGTATCAATATGGCTGTAGCACTAACAAAAGTCAGATGGGCTTAAAAGTCTTTGGTTTTTAATCTCTCCTATTCGAAATGTGTCAGGGTTCATTTTATACATGTGCGAAGTAGAATCCTAAAAAAAGGGGACATATGAGGCACTACGACAGTCGTCTTTATTCGTTAAAACTTTCGTAAATTGGGGGGGGGAGGGGGGGTAAAGATATCATCGTCAGTACAACCTGTTGACATATGTTATTTCAGTTTTTCGTTTAATCGTGTTTTTTTTTTTTAATATTGTTAACAAATAAACAAAACCTCACCAGTCGGTGTTGACTAGTCTGTCCTGAGCTTGGGAACTTTCGTCGATATCGGAGTCTTCTGATGTTGAATGTTCTCTTTCCTGTTGGCTTTCATCATTACATAATGGCTCGAACTGATACGACTGGATGTCTAAATCACCAACATGATCGGAGATATTGCTGTCATCACTGTCCATGATATTTATCGGCTGTTTACTGTCTCACTTCGATCGCTCGACTGATCGTTTATCATGGAAGCCATCCTTTGGAGCATGTGACGTCACGTAATCACGTGACCACTTAGCTCATTAAAATGTATAGGTCAGAGACCGGGTCGATTTCAAAAGGTAATAATCAATAACATGGGCGTCCTATGGGGTTATTTTCAATTAAGACAATGTTTATAGTTTATTTAATGACCAAATCAAACAAAATTGAGAAATTTATTTTTTGTGTCATTTGTCCTTTAATGACATTCAATGATCAGACTAGCTATATCGGGGTGCTATGGTACCGTGGTAGTTAAATTTATTTAAACAGTGGCGGTGAATATTGGTTGTGAATACACGTTATCATAGAACACATGGTACGAAAAGGTAAGATTATACAGTGGAATGAAGAGTATAAGTTCGAGGAGATTGTCGAATATAAAATCAATCATCTCCCTTCTACAATCTGCGTTCTTCTCAGTAATTTGCTTGCAGGAGGATCAAACCTCTGTATTGCTGTAATACTGGAACAGGTGCTCCTTTGTGTCACAGTCTTGTGATTTATTTCATGGACATTCCTTGCATCAATATGATAGATTGGAAACTTTTTATAACCTCTCAAATCTATTAAAGGGTTAGTGTTAGAGCTATGGTGTTTAATTTTTTACTTCCAACAATATTTCAGTTATATCGTTACAATTAGTTTTATTGATGGGGGAAATCCGTGCACACGGAGAAAACCACAAACCTATCGCAAGCTACAGACAAACTTTATCACATAATGTTTTAACGTTAGTGGTGATATGCTCTAATTGCATATGTAGCTGTAAATCCAAATAGCATACGATCACAGCCACAACGGCCCCTAAAAGCTAATAAGGAATCCGTTTAAACCACAGAAATCTTTAACAATGTAGAACAAGTGAAGGTATCTTATTGTTGAGCTGAAACCCTGAAAAAAATTAGTGTTTCTAATATTTAGAAAGTTAAGAAAAAAATCGTAGACGCCAAAAGGGAAAACAGAAGCCGTAAATCGAAGAAGGAAAGACATTACAACGTCCAAAATTGGACGAAAACTAAAGTTCCAGTTTTACCAATCACACAAAGACCCGGTATTGACGTAGGTTCTCATGGAAGATAGGCAGTTCTTGTCCTACTTGTGCCACCCATCTTATTAATTTATAGCATTGAAGCAGTGTGTGGGGACAACGAGGTTTTTTTTTCTACAGCTTGAGAACAATCGTAGGGTTTTTCTTAGCATACCTTGTTTTATGGATGCAATACCTACAAAATGTAAAGATGAATGTTTGTTTGTATAGCTATGATAAATGATTATGCCAAAATGTAGTTAGAATACGGTCTCTATAAATATTAAAAAGCAAACTTTAAGAGATGACAATTACAATCTAGCATAAATAAGAGTGAGTGAGTGATCGTTGCTTAACGCCAACTCAGCAATTTTTAGCTATATCATGGCGACTTTAAATAAGAAAGCGGTCGTGAAATTGCATTATTTACTTTGATGGCCAAGACTTGAGGCCATAAACCTTTTGAGCATGAGTAAAAACAATCGATCAGAACAATGTATCAAATAAATACTTTGGTCTGATTCGACAATTTTGGAGTACTCAGTACGAAAATCGAACTCGAAAGGCCTACATATATGACGGTAAGGCCTGATTTATGGAATGATACACTAATGATATTCTATGTCAATACGCCATAGATACGAATGATCGTCTTATTTACGTTATTTGTATTTGTTTACGCATAGTGGTGTCCAAGCATATTGTGCTGTGTTTTTGCTTTGCTTTGCTTCGTATTGTGTACCATATGTTGCCAGTTTCTCTGAATTGGCCTTTTTGATTGTCTCTTTGGTATATGCATATGTTATTGGCATAGCTAACATATATAAACAGAACAATAACAATTGTACAATAGGATTCAAAAACAAGCAAATCTTTTTTTTAAATCTGTTTCCTATGAAGAACTTACAAAATTAATATGACAAAAAATATACATGCATGCTGATTTAAATTTCAAACTTGTGAGAATTATTTATGCATTGAGGGAGAAAAAAAACAAAAATGTATGTAAGCATGTTGTTGAAAGCTACACAATTTACTTGAAAATAATAATACAAAGAGATTGAATAAGATTGAAAAGGTGAAACATATTATGTGAGCATGTCAGGGTGTAAATCTTTTACTTTTTATGATGAAGGTTTGGACTGATTTAAATACTCCATTGTTTTCTTCGTCATTTAGATTAACTGAGCCAAAAATAAGTAGATTCCGTGAAATTGTTTCGGGAATGTCCAAAGGTGAGAAGAAACGTTGTTGTCTTAGAGTCGTGTGACGCGGACAATCTAATAAGAAATGAAATACAGTTTCAGTTATTCCACAGATACAATTTGGCGATTCAACAAGGTTTCTAATAAAGAGGTGTGCATTTAAGGCACTACAATTCATACGTAGTCTCGCATGTAGTATCTTACCTAACCTACATCCAACATAATAATGGGCTGGAACTTTAGTATTTTGAGTGTTGATAAGAGATTTAATTGAATTTAGCGATTCCAAATTACGAGTGGGAAGTGGTATATCATTCCATGCTTTCACGGTTGAGGGCAGAAAGTATTCAGAATAAAGACTAATTCGACAGTTTATATTAACAATAGTGTTGGTATTCTCTATGATTTATTCTAAACGTTGTGACATAACATTAGATAGGTCAACACACTGTAGGATCGGAGTAACTTACTTGCACCGATATATTAAGAACTAAGAAATAATGAAAGAGACGGATTTATTTAAGAATCAATCACAATATGTCAGAAATGATTGAAAATAAATCTTTGTATTAAATAAATATCTCAAGACGTAAATATATTGTGTACAATTAATTTTCCAATGGAATATTCTATCAATAACTGATACGTTGACAACTGTATTGTAGAATTCTGCCTTGTTCCTTTCTCAGCAGCCATATTCTACGACGATGATTTATAGATTGCCTTTTATGTTATTAAATTGAAAGTTTCCATACAGTTATGGTACTAAAGTAGCTTTTACAAAGATGATGAAGTATGATTTGATTATATTTCGTAATGATATTTACTTACTTAAATTTGAAAAGTTAAAAGACATATTATTGATTCTATCAGTTATTACCGGGTTCAACGTTTTCTAGTGTTCATCCAACAGCTTCAAGCAATATAATATCTGCATTCGTGGCACGTTATATATTGTTTGTCACATTTTTAGAAAAAATGAGAACGTTAGATCGAAATTGTTTCTCACAACTGTAAACAATCGTCGATTTATTCATGATGATGCATCAACATCGCCAGGAAGCTTTAGATACAAATACATAAGATACCAAATATAGGTTCAGTGAATGCTATAAGCATTAGCGAAACCAGAAGGGACAGTCAAACATGGACATTCTAGAGACACAGGTAAAACTGGACACAAGACACACAGCGAAGACCAAGAAAACAAAACATACACAGAAACTAACAAATAAGGTTTCTATTATCAGACAGATTATTTTTATGTGCATTTTCTTCCAAGAGAAGAATGAAGATACCAAAGAGGTGGTCAGAAATCGTGAATCGAAGTAGGACCGACAATATAATGGCCAAACAATGATCTGCAAAACACTACACAGAAAAGTTTTATTATTAAATTGATGAGTGGTGATAGACGGAAATCTCAATGTTTAGTATCAGCTATCAGTTCATCAATAAATCACGGATACAATGAGTGCATGTAAATCTTATCTTCAGATATTCAATGTTATTTTACTCGTTTAGATGTAATTGATCTAACTTGCACACATAGAAGGTTCTCCCTGGGAATAGAAAAACAAGTTTTAAGTTTCTTCTTTGTGGAGTGCAATCATTTCGGAGGGAATATCCGTCACTGGATTTATCAAATTAAGCAAATCAATCCAAAGATATTACGTGAACGAAGGCCTCGTTTTCATACACATGCACATTGCAGAATATAATTTGATTCTAATAAGCAATAGCAATATTTAATATAAAAACTTAACTAAGTCACGGATATAATAGATACAAATATCAAAGCGATACAAATGATGAATTTATACTTAAAAAAGGTAAAAATGGCGCGAATTTTTTACATCAAAGGTCTTTGTCAAAGGAACGGGAACGGAGAAGAAACACACACACACGTTCAATTAAGTGACCTTGTATGTAGTAGTGGTAGCCGACGTGGTTGTTTTCATACATGTAGCAAGAAGAAAAATAATCTATTCGATTTTCGCTATTTGAATAATTGGATTGTTATTTACTTTTCACTTTCTAAATATCAGCAATTTAATATTTTAAATGATATCGCTGTAAGTTTGTTTATGGGATAGGTACAAGTAAATTAGAATTTAATAATTAAACAGCCTTTTATTTGATTAAGAGGAGTGAAAATGAGATTCACAGTACCAGTATTAATTAATACGTTGTATCTCTCCAAATAACTTGTACGCCACGATATAGCTGACATATTGCTAAAGTTGGCGTTAAACACCAATCAATCAATCCAGATAACTTGCAAGCTTTATATCGTTCAAGGTTTGGGTTATTCATTAAATTACAGTCTGATTTCGTGTTTTCCATGTGGTGTTATTGTTTTCAGATTTACCTTTATATATCGTGATATTGTTTCTAGATTTTGTTTTCAGATTTACCTTTATAAATCGTGATATTGTTTCTAAATTTTACTCTTATTTTATGCTGATGCTATTTATAGATTCGAGTTTTCAACGTGTAAGCGCCGTTTTCGGTTTTTTTCCCTTAATTTCATTTTTATTAACAGTTCTTCTTGTATTTTTTCATTGTAGTGTTTATGTTTATGTTAATCTAGAAACAACAGAACCACAAAGGAGAACCTATTTTACATATTGATTGATCGATTGATTGATTGATTGATTGATTGATTGATTGATTGATTGATTGATTGATTGATTGATTGATTGATTGATTGATTGATTGATTGATTGATTGATTGATTGATTGATTGATTGATTGATTGATTGATTGATTGATTGATTGATTGATTGATGTTTAACGTCCAGCCAGCAATTTTTCAGCTATATTCAGGACGAGAGCATGTTTACAATAAATCAATATGTAGGTTGAAAACGGGGGACGGATAGGCCAATGGGCAAACAAATGTATACGCCACGGGACTCGAAACAAGGAAAGGTGATTGGGAGGGACGGATAAATTAGCCAGTGCAACAGGTCTCCTATGGACCACTCATCATGAGCATACATCATGAGCATAATGCTCATAATGAGCTGTTACACTGGGTTCATTAACGTCCGAAGAGGGTGGCAATCTCTCAACACGGGACCTCGGTTTTATTTATGTCTCATCCGAAGGACGGGTTGGTTGTGAATTTATACATCCCGCACAACCGACGGATGCCCCTTCAAGCCGAAGAAGCTCTCGGTCCCATTTCTATACCCCGGGGTTCCCGCGGGGTTATTTTACATATTTAGCAGTAATTTCCTTTCTACTTAGTTTATCATTTCATATTTATAGAAATATTTCATACTTTTCCTTTTGTTATCTATATATATTTTACATATTATTAAACTTGTTCTCGTCCTGAATATAGCTGAAATACTGCTCATTGGACTTTAACCAATAATCAATCAATCAATTATTTCCTAACGTTTTATTTTATCTGATTCCTCTTTAACCTAAGCAATATATTTTTAAATGTTTTCTGTCTATTTATAATATTTTCACAGGAGCAATTTTTGCTTAGTCATTGCAACCAATTTTAATTAAATAAGAATATTGGAATGTCGAATGTTTCATTTTATGATCGATGACAATTTATGCAGGTGAGTAAATCGGCAAATAATCCGAACAAACTTACAGATGGAATGCTAACGGCCGTAGATGGTTCAGTAACTTCTGATTGTTTTATAAGCACTACTGCATGTAAACTTTTAATTGTCATAGTGAAGTTTTCTCAACACTTCAGTAAGAACACGGTAAAATGAGTCGAAAATTTCAATCACATTAAATGCATTGCGGTCCCAGCAGAATCGTGGAAGATCAAAACAAATATCATTTTTTGCAAATATGGTATTCAATAGTCAAGACCACCATATTAATTGAATATAAATAGATTGTTTTTATACAAACTGTAATTATTTGATATTATTGAATAGCAACATATAATATTACATGCAGAATGTCACCAAAAGGTAGAATGGCATCGGTGGTGTAATGGTGAGCATGCTCGCCTCGAGAGTGGTAGATCGTGGGTTCGAGCCCCGATCGGGTCAAACCAAAGGTTATAAGAAGAGTTTGAAGATACCAAAGGGGTAAACAGAAAGGAGTATATCGAAGAAGAACAGACAACACAATGGCCAACAGAAAAGGTACAAAAGGACAAACAACGATCTACAAAACACACACATAAAACTAAAGATCGAGTAATAATAACCCTACTGAAAACCAGGGGAGAACTCAGATGTTCCGGCAGGGTAAGCAGTTCCTGTTCCACTAGTGATATAAAATTGGTATGTGTTGCTTCTCTGTTAAGCCCACAGCATTAAGGAGAAATTGCAAAGACTGGTGGGCGAGGAATCAGGCTAATGTGTCCGAGTAGGACGACATGTCTATCTGCGGACTGCTGTTTCAGTGAACTAGCACTATAAAAATTCATCTAAGTGTGTTGGTCTAGTACAAAGTGGATCTCATCATCATCTCATTGAAAAGTAACTTTTTCTCGCCATAATATAGCTGAAAAATGGCTGAGTTTGCGCTTAGCTATATATCACTCACTCACCCAAAGGTTAGCCTGCAATATTGCCCTGATATTTGTACTACTTCAATATCCCTTCAAAGCATAACATCGTGAACATGTCAAGTCATACTTTTAAAGCTCCGCTATACAATAAAATCGTTATTGTGCAAGTACAGCTGTTAGTTTAAGCATATTTTATTAATTAATTCAATATAACATTACAATATTCAGATGTATACATTACATAATAAGAAAGTAATTAATAGGATTGGGAAACAAGTTACAAGAACTTATATTAATCCCTATCCGTAGGAATAAATTTCATATATAATATACTGTGAATCTCTAAGGGGAGAAGCAAATATAACTAACTAATAAATTTGATATAAATTACAGAAGGTATAAGAAGATAAAACAAAGAAAGTGATCTGGTGTTTGATGTAAAAAATGTTTGATTCAAAGTAATTAAAAAAGAAGAAAGAAATAACGGAACTAGGTACTGCTGATGTTAGATGAAACGTTTACTGTTTATTATAAACTTTTGTACATTTAAAAATAAACTGTTATTTTGATCGTCTGTGAGGTCAGGTGATCCAAAAAGTAAACGGTCAACTGTCAAGTTCATAGGAATATCAATTGATTCGATATACCGATTTCTCGAATCGTTGAATCTATGACAATAAAAAAGATATTGCGAGTTAGTTTCAGGGACCCCTTGATGTCAACTACAGTTGGGCGAATCTACTACATTTATTAGGAATAGATGTTGGTTTAGAGAGCTACATGCAGTTCGTAATCTCATGTGAAGGACTTGTCGAATTCGAGTTCCTGAGTAATAATAAATAGGTTTCTTTATACATTTTGATTTATAATAGGATTTGAGAGATGAAGGAGACCTGCTATCTCTTATTGATGTGGGTTCGCTGTTCCATAATCTTACAGTAGAGGGTAGAAAATAATTATTATACAAAGTTGTTCTAGTACGTACTGGGGGGATACTTACGGCCTGTCTAGTGTTGTAGTCATGAATATGTTCAAAGTTACAGGGAACAATTGCACTAAGGTAAGGAGGAACAAAACCGTTTACCATTTTATAAAAATATATTTTTTTGTGATTTTCCCGTCTTGCCTGTAACGTCTCCCAACCCGTCTATTCATATAAACTATTAATAGAAACTAACCGAGTTCCCCCAATAACGATTCTAGCAGCCTCTATTTGAACATTTTCTAATTTATTTATCAAGAACAATGTCTTATTATCCGATACGACGTCTGCATATTCCAAAATCGGCCGAATGAAGGTAAGATAAATCTTTTCTAAGGTTTTCCTATTTAGAATAAATTTGAATTTTCTTAGTATGTTAACTCTAATAAAAGCTTTCTTTGTTATTAGATCAATATGTTTTTGCCAGCTACCGTCATTTGAAATTTCTAAGCCGAGATGTTTATGTTCTGTAACTTGATTAATTATTGTATTATTCATTATAAGGGGCGGATGAAAAGGTTTGTTAATCTTTCTAGTGATCGTCATAGTTTCTGTTTTTTGAGGGTTAAAGTTTACTAGCCACTTAGTGGACCAGGCATGAATTGTTGCCATGTCGTTATTTAACGTTATTGCCGATTCACGAGGGTTATCAACAATAACATACAAGCTAGTATCATCAGCAAATAGTTTTATAGATGAGTGAATTTCTGTGACAATGTCATCTATAAATATTATATAAAATAGATGCCCTAGAATAGATCCCTGGAGAACCCCGGCTTTGATAGTGCGCCATTTAGAATGTGCGCTTTCTATAACCACTCGTTGTTTTCTGTCTGTAAGATAATGTGTTATCCATAACAATAAAGACCCTTGTATCCCAATATTTTCTAATTTATTAAGTAAACCCTTATGCCAAACCCTGTCAAAAACTTTACTTATATCACAAAAAACTACACGTATTTCTTTTCCTTCGTCTAAAGCTTTTCCGAATTCGTTTGTGAGACTTAGAAGTTGGTTAATTGCAGAGTCACCAGGAGTGAACCCTGATTGGTGTGGGGTAATAATACTATTTTTGAGTAAAAAATGATAGACATGTTTATAAATACATCTTCCCATTACCTTGCCCAAGACACTAATTAGAGAAATAGGTCTGTAATTATTGGGGTCCGACCTATAATCCGACAGTCCGATAGTCCGACAGTCCGATAGTCCGACGGTCCGATAGTCCGACAGTCCGATAGTCCGACAAATGCTTTATTTCTTTGAAAGTTAACACTATAACATGTGTAATATGAGGCCAGAAACCGAACAGTTTACTCACCAAAGAAAGGTCCAGAACATCGGAAACACGATATCATAGACGGACAAACAATTGGCAGGGCCACACAAGAACTCAAAAAAACACATATATGAACAACACGGACTCCATTAAACCTGGATCCAGTCGTGATGAACCGATAGTGTAAGTATCCCGTATATTTTTTAGTAGCGACTACTTCAGGCTTTATTCAAGTAGCGTGTAGCCGAGTCCAGCCAAGAAAAGTCACTATTGAAAAGAAAGATAAAATAAATGAATACAAAAAAAAGGAAAAGACAAAAAGAAGAGCGTACCAGTGTCCCCCGCCCTTTATCATGGAATATTTATGTTAAAAAGCAATGTCGACACATCAATAGAGCTGGATACAATAATGTGTACAAAAAATAAGAAAGTGTGGACTCTGGGATGGGTCAACATGGGCAACGACTTAACACGAGAACATGTTTTTCTGCCTCTTCCGACGACAAGTTGGTCCTATTTTTATTCCCCGGGATTCCGACGGGTGACCCTGCTATAGTTGCCTTCTACGACAAGCGCATATATAAAAAGTTACGATTGAAGGAATTGTCCCTAAGTGACCCCTTATATCACGGAAAGAAACAGCATCGGAATATGACAAAATAAACAACTGTGCCATGATACGCCCCTCCCCCCTTTGTGACAATTGAAGGCCAGTTGCTCAGCGTGAGAACAGTAATTAATATGCTGCATTTTTTAAACCAATTAATTGTAAATACCATAAGAAAACTGGCGTTTTCCAAACTGACTAAAATCATACCTCTCACTTGCTCCCCCTTTTATCAATACAATGTATGTCACGACGTGACCTATCAGTAAAAGGGGGAACAAGTGAGAGATGTTATCGTACGAGGCGTGGATGGACGGACGAACAGCGGTATGCCATAATAAGCTCGTATTTTGACGGGCGTATACATATGAATGGCCCATATCCTGAAATTACGAATATAGCATCTTTGGACAAATTATTTTTCAAAACTTTCATCAATTTAAAGCATTTGTCGGACTGTCGGACTATCGGACCGTCGGACTATCGGACTGTCGGACTATCGGACTGTCGGATTATAGCTACGGCCCCGTAATTATTTACCTTACTCGGATTATCTTTCTTAAAGTACAGCTGTTGAATGTTGTCCTTCGTAGTAATTATATTATATGATGGACAATGTTCATCAGTAAGCAGATCTTGCAATATAATATTCGGTTTGGGATATGATTCATCAATATTCATGAAGAAAAGCTTATGATATCACATTGACTGTATCTCTGGATTATATAGTCTTGATTGCCCCTTCGGTTTTTTTCATAACGTTTATTTGCATGTACATTATTATATATTTCATTTCCCCGGAATAAATAGATTGCAAATGATGACGGTTTATATAACTTGCTTATCACACCTCACTTTTTCTAATCCTATTCTGATTGAAAATAAATCTGACAATTGTCATAAAGCAACTGGGATATTTTTTTATTTGTAGTGCATTGATGGAAAATGCCCTTCAATAGTAAACAACCCAATTGTTCACAATTTTAAGCAACCCTACGAGCTCCCCCGTCATGGGAGACAACTCTATCAGCACCTTGTTGAAAAGTATACCATCAACTGTGTACTGATGTCGAAAGATGCCATTGACACAATTTTAGCATTCGCTGCACAGTTGACTATTGTTTAACTATTATGTCTTACGATGTCCTTGTATACTATTTATGATCATTGATAAATCGATTGTAATTTTGGAAAAAAAAGTTTTATTACTGTGAAAATATTATTTTTATTAATTAAGCAAACAATAAACATTGATGCTTCATTGAAACACTAGATATATTGGAAACATCCAATTACGCACACACAAACATCCAATTACGCACACAAAAACAACGTTATGCTGAAACCAAATACATTTAGGCCTTCAGCAAAACTCAATCTTTTGGAAATATTTACAATTGTAAATACAATCAACTCAATAATTAACCAGAAAGACTTGTTAAATGTTCGGTAATATAAAGCTATTACTGCCTTTGTGTGAGGTGAACATTCAAGTTATCAACACTCGGGGGTTGTTTCCACTCGGGCATAACCCTCTGAACGAATATAGCGCATTTCGTGTTGACCAAATCGGATCATCTTTCACATTTGTATGTTCGCTGTTCCACAATACAATATTTGGACGCACATATCGAGTTCTCCCGAACTGAACCTTTGTTCTAACGTATGTCCTTTATTTCACCTATTCGAATAAGAGCATTGAACTAATGATTACAACTTAACACTAGTACATTAGATGACTCTCTCATTTCGTTTCCTTGATTATCACACGTATTTTTTTCAGGTTATTAACATTATGTCGAGACAATGGAATGTCCATGATTTGATATATTTGATTGCCTGACACACAGATGTTCACACCGCATGGAATGAGATTGGAATATTTTCTTCATTTATGATATTTCCGGTCGTATTTTACATTAGTCGAAAATGGAGACGGATGACTTCTATCTTTTCTTTTCAAAGTATTATCACTAAGCAGCTGTTGTCCTCCCCCCGAAGATGGCATACGCTACCCTATGATACTCTTTACTGCCCTATCTTAGTCTCAAGCTCGGAATGCGGTCGTGGCCGTATGATAGTTGGATTTACAACTATATGTAACCATTACAATTGTGAGGTCGAATCCCGCCCATGGCGATGTGTCCTCGATACAAGATTATCTGATAATGTTTGTCAGTGATTTGCGGCAGTTCGGTGTTTTTCTCCGAGTACTCCAAATTCCTCCCACAATAAACCTGAAAGGCACGATATATCTGAAATATTGTTGACAGTGGCATTAAGCACCATAATTATTATCCGATACTACATACTGACAGATATAACAATATTAGAAATTGGAGGAAAGCATAAAAAGTAGATATCTAATTTAGTGCACACGATGTGTTTCTGGAATAACCTTCATCAGGTATGCTCATAGTCAAAAGACTGGAAAGTGGTTTAGAGAACGTAAGCCAAAGGGCATAAACAAGGATAGCCAAAGTCTGCTAATATTACTTATGCCTGATGGATATTGCTATTAAGAAGAGTTTGAAGATACTAAATATTTTTAATAAGATGCATTTAATCCATGTATATCAAGTGCAATGAAAACGTAGCACAACCTTCATCGTGGACGCTAAAATCGACAGATTGGAAATCCAAATAAGCTTAAAGTGTTTGGGCGCAAATGTGACCATTACATTATACACATTATCAACCAGATTACAAGAATATTTCAGTTTCCAATAAATAACTTAGAGGTCTATTCCTCCAATTTTATAATAGGAGTTAAAAAAAAGGAAAGGTTAATGATATATGTTATGATGATACGTTGGAATATATTTTTAAGTGAAAGTTTGTTTAAGGGTGTATGCCTGGGGTATGGGAGATAACTCTATTTTCAGTGTCTTCTCAAATATATGATCATCTGTGCGCTTGAAAATTCCCCCTCAATTCCAAGCTTCTTGGTGACAAAGATTGTTTACATTGGATATGGCCAGTTAAAAAAATTACTCCTTTTCCTTTTACCTTTCCATAGCTGTGCTTCTTGTATTTTTATATCTTATTGCTGCTTATGCCAGTGTCAGGCAGTGTGTTATTATTATATGCCGGTGCCCACAAAATATCATTGAAATATCTCTTACCAGAAGAAATGTTCATCGAAATATGTTGTAAAAAATGCCAGAAATGTAACACAATTTGTGTGACAACCTTTTTCTATTGAATTTCAAGGGTTTGTCAACAAAAAGAATTAAATATATACACCAGAATCTTAGATATTATGAAACTATAGAGTAAATTCATTCTATGGTAGTAAAAAAAAATAGAAAGCTATGTTTGGGAAAAAAATTGTAATAGCTGACCCTCTCTTATACCGTCGCTCCCCTTCTACTAAGACAACCATAATCAAATGAATACAACTGGAGCACAGAATTTGAAGGAATTCAAAAATACAGCTGGGTGGCTGTCTGTGTATTTTGGTGGGTTTTTTTTTTAATGAATTAATCAAGTAGAGTCACCCTAAAGCCACCCCTCCCCCCCCCCCCCCCCCCCCCCCCCCCCTCCCCAGCCGACTTGAAAAGAAAAAAGACAAATGCAGTCATTTGGTAATTTGGACATCCACTGTGTCAATTATAAGAATTCAAAAGCTTTTTGTTATTGGTAACTAGTTATTTTTTATCTCACAAACAAAGAAACTAGCAAAGGATGTGTGTGTGATAACTTTCCTCGACAATTTCATTTGTTTCTGGGTGCCATCCATGAAAAACATAAATTTAAATATTTAAAAAATCTGACGGTAAAGGTTTGTAAAATTTGGTGCAATGATGTCTCTATGTCTATTCTTCAGTGTGACATTTTTTGGTGGAAATTAATCGAGAGAATTTTTTTTAATCCGATTTTTAATTCCAAGGTGGTCCTCAGGGCATCCCCCTTTTTTGCAGTTTCCACTGTTTTGCACGTGATTATCTCCAAACAGGATATTCATATATGCTAGATATTTCATATTTATTCAACAACAACACTCTCAAGTGTATTAAAGCTAAAATATTCCCTTTCAATCAGAAATAAATGTGCATATCTATTAGAATCTTCCGAAACTAGTATTACCATCTGGCGTCAAGAATACTTTGGCAGATAATGTATTTAGACATAGCTATTCCATGATGCAAATTTAAAACAAATTGAACGATGGGAACATTTTAGGGTAATCCAGGTCTACACCTTTAAGTGATGTTTCCAACTCAGGGTGATTCGACTTGTATTACGCAAATATTTATTTTTACAAACGCTAAAAACTACTTTTATCAATCAACATTGGAAATGGTAATACATACAATTGATATGTTCAGATCCAAGTTATCCAGTTGATGCAAAGTAAATGTAATCGACAAAAGACATAAAAAAAACTATTTCATATAAACGCTTGACACGTTTGCTTTGACATATTTCTTGCAATTGTTAAGTTATATTATGCAACAGTTCAGACAAATATAACGGGAGTAATGAATCCTTTAGAAAAATAACAATACAAAGCAAATAGCATGACCTTGACATTGAAGTTTAACTTTGTATCCTTTATTAAGGCCAATTCTCAACTGAGGTGCTGCTGTAGACTACGTATCGCATTGTATGCTAGTTTTGATGATGTAATATAAAAATGACAATTCCATAAACAAAATCAGGCCATCGACTTAAATGAGTTAGAGATGTGCAATTCAACACTGATTTCATCTAAGAATGTTTCTTCTCGACAGCATAATATATTTTGAGAAAATGATATTGAAAGGAGGTAGGCGCATAATTCCCAACAGGAACCGATTATGTCACCATAGAAACCACATTAACAACTTTCACTTCATAGTAATATAAACGTAGATATCAAATGTAGTGCGCATGACGAATTTCTGGAATAATTTTCATCTGATACGCTGATTATTTTGAAAGCAAGCAAACCAAAGAGCCTGAACAAGATAGCCAAAATAGCATTACCTAAGAGCCTGAAGAAGATAGCCAAAATAAGATTACCTAAGAGCCTGAAGAAGATAGCCAAAATAAGATTACCTAAGAGCCGAAAAAAGATAGCCAAAATAAGATTACATAAGAGCCTGAAGAAGATAGCCAAAATAAGATTACCTAAGAGCCTGAAGAAGATAGCCAAAATAAGATTACCTAAGAGCCTGAAGAAGATAGCCAAAATAAGATTACCTAAGAGCCTGAAGAAGATAGCCAAAATAAGATTACCTAAGAGCCTAAAGAAGATAGCCAAAATAAGATTACCGAAGAGCCTGAAGAAGATAGCCAAAATAAGATTACTTAAGAGCCTGAAGAAGATAGCCAAAATAAGATTACCTAAGAGCCTGAAGAAGATAGCCAAAATAAGATTACCTAAGAGCCGAAAGAAGATAGCCAAAATAAGATTACCTAAGAGCCTGAAGAAGATAGCCAAAATAAGATTACCTAAGAGCCTAAAGAAGATAGCCAAAATAAGATTACCTAAGAGCCTAAAGAAGATAGCCAAAATAACATTACCTAAGAGCCTAAAGAAGATAGCCAAAATAAGATTACCTAAGAGCCTGAAGAAGATAGCCAAAATAAGATTACCTAAGAGCCTAAAGAAGATAGCCAAAATAAGATTACCGAAAAGCCTGAAGAAGATAGCCAAAATAAGATTACCTAAGAGCCTGAAGAAGATAGCCAAAATAAGATTACCTAAGAGCCTGAAGAAGATAGCCAAAATAAGATTACCTAAGAGCCGAAAGAAGATAGCCAAAATAAGATTACCTAAGAGCCTGAAGAAGATAGCCAAAATAAGATTACCTAAGAGCCTAAAGAAGATAGCCAAAATAAGATTACCTAAGAGCCTAAAGAAGATAGCCAAAATAACATTACCTAAGAGCCTAAAGAAGATAGCCAAAATAAGATTACCTAAGAGCCTGAAGAAGATAGCCAAAATAAGATTACCTAAGAACCTGAAGAAGATAGCCAAAATAAGATTACCTAAGAGCCTGAAGAAGATAGTCAAAATAAGATTACCTAAGAGCCTGAAGAAGATAGCCAAAATAAGATTACCTAAGAGCCTGAAGAAGATAGCCAAAATAACATTACCTAAGAGCCTAAAGAAGATAGCCAAAATAAGATTACCTAAGAGCCTGAAGAAGATAGCCAAAATAAGATTACCTAAGAGCCTGAAGAAGATAGCCAAAATAAGATTACCTAAGAGCCTGAAGAAGATAGCCAAAATAACATTACCTAAGAGCCTGAAGAAGATAGCCAAAATAACATTACCTAAGAGCCTGAAGAAGATAGCCAAAATAACATTACCTAAGAGCCTAAAGAAGATAGCCAAAATAAGATTACCTAAGAGCCTGAAGAAGATAGCCAAAATAAGATTACCTAAGAGCCTAAAGAAGATAGCCAAAATAAGATTACCTAAGAGCCTGAAGAAGATAGCCAAAATAAGATTACCTAAGAGCCTGAAGAAGATAGCCAAAATAAGATTACCTAAGAGCCTGAAGAAGATAGCCAAAATAAGATTACCAAAGAGCCTGAAGAAGATAGCCAAAATAAGATTACCTAAGAGCCTGAAGAAGATAGCCAAAATAAGATTACCTAAGAGCCTGAAGAAGATAGCCAAAATAAGATTACCTAAGAGCCTGAAGAAGATAGCCAAAATAACATTACCTAAGAGCCTGAAGAAGATAGCCAAAATAAGATTACCTAAGAGCCTGAAGAAGATAGCCAAAATAACATTACCTAAGAGCCTGAAGAAGATAGCCAAAATAACATTACCTAAGAGCCTGAAGAAGATAGCCAAAATAAGATTACCTAAGAGCCTAAAGAAGATAGCCAAAATAACATTACTTAAGAGCCTGAAGAAGATAGCCAAAATAACATTACCTAAGAGCCTGAAGAAGATAGCCAAAATAACATTACCTAAGAGCCTGAAGAAGATAGCCAAAATAACATTACCTAAGAGCCTAAAGAAGATAGCCAAAATAAGATTACCTAAGAGCCTGAAGAAGATAGCCAAAATAACATTACCTATGCGTGAAGGTGATTTTTTTTTTATTTTGATGAATTAAATTATGTAGGAAGACATAGCATGTATTATTACCCTGAGAAAACAAAAACAAATACAAGATTATTGGCAGTGGTAATTTGTGACACAGATATCCCATATCGGTCAAGCAAGTCATGGTGGCGATCGTCAAACTTCCAAAGTGATGCCTTCAACATAACCGAAAGGAATTCTTGGAACAAAAGCAAATACGAGATTATGGGCAGTTGTTGGCCACATCTTTAATTGTTTCTGTATCTATAAACAACAACGTCTTCTGTTTCAGGTACAAATTGGTAAGAATTACCCAGGATGCAATTTGCATTACACAATAATGGGTCATATTAAAATAAAAAGTTATATCCCGGTTTCGCAGTATAAATGGATTTATGAATAAGACATAAATCATAATATCGCCAGGTTTTCATAGGACCCAAGCATATAACATTAAAGAAATACAATAAAATTAATAAAGTATTTCCAATGGAATAGTAGTCTGGACCTGATATATTTTAAATCATATAATCTGTTTTTCTGTAAGGAGAAGCTTACTATTTATCAGAGGGGAAATCATAATACCAGACACCATTGAACAAAAGCACATTACGATCATATGTCAATGTATTTTTTAAATAATCTCAACCCCTATACATCTCGTACAATTAATACAATAATGGACTGTCTTATCAGTTAACTACTGACATGTTATCGTAGGTTGTTGTTTTTTTCTTTGGTTTGTAAGCAATCAGTTGCCATTTTATTAGAGTGTTTTCAGTTCTAGTAATAAAAACCAAGATATCCAATTTAGTGCGCACGGCCCGTTTTGTGGAATAACCTTAATCGGGTATGCTCAAAGACAAAATATGTGAAAGCCGATTACTTTTAAAATGTTTGGGAGCAGTAAAGCCAAAGGGCCTAAACAGGACAACCAAAATCTGATATGATCACCTATGCCTTAAGAAAATATGAAAAATCATTAGATTTCACAGAATGATTATATTGATTGAACATTGTAATTCTTTTGTCACTTTAATACGTCTAATTTAAACTTACTTAATAAGTTAAATACAGAATCAACGACCTAACGTCACGTTTTTTGCTTTGATGTTTTGTAAATATATAGCTAACAGTGTTATTGATTTAGAAAACCGATGACGTCATAAACGTGTATATATATATTGTCTTGATAGGAATATACCAGCTTCTCCTGCATATTGTGTTTACATATCGCAATTGATTCGCTATGCAAGGGCCAGTAGCAATTATTCTGATTTCTTGAAACGTCATCTTTATCTGAGAAGCAGGTTACTAGACCAGGGCTAAAAAAAGATTCGCCTTATTCGATCTCTTAAAATGTTTATATTTCGATACCAAGATCTTGTTTAAAAATATTCTGTCTCTGCAGAGACGATAATAAACGATGGATTTTCATAAGTAAATATGGAAAATGTATAAAGATAAGGATTAAGTAATCGTGGTTTAGACATGACGTCATTCAACATCTCATTTGAAATCAAATTGTGTAAGAAGACGATCGCTTAATTAAACCGTTCTGCAGAGACGATAATAAACGATGGATTTTCATAAAGTACTACGTTGACTACTATTATACCTAATTTGTCCCAGTATTGTTAAAAATGTCGTTATAGTGACAACCGGAACCTCTTAACCGTAATGGAAGTGGGAGGTTTGGCGCCGTAAAATCTGATTCAACCCACCATTTCTTTGGAAATGCCTGTACCAAGTCAAGGCCATTGCGATTTTCCCAGTTTTCCGGTTGTTGACTGATTTTGTCTCTTTGTTGACTTCTGAGTTTTGCCTTTCCCTTTGGAAGATTGCTCGGTGTTCGGTAATTTTGTTATTACCCTTATTAACATGTAGTGCATTCTGTAGTTCGAAAATAAATGTTAGAGAACACCGAACTGTGTATCCTTTATTAGGGCCAGCTCTCAACTAAGTTGCTACAGTATACCACGTGTTGCAATGTATGCTAATTTTGACGGTGTAATTCCATAAAAGACAAATCAGGCCATCGACATAGTGAACTCTTACTTCTTCTAAAACTGTTTCATCTCGATCATAATACATTTTGAGAACATGGTAATGAAAGGTGATAGGGGCAAAAATTCCCAACTGGAAGCGGTTATGTGATCATAGAGACAGTATTAACAACTTTACACTTCATAGTAACACAAACACATATATCTACCATAATGTGGATGACGAATTTCTAAAATAATTTTCATCGGCTCCGCTGATTGAAAAGCGAAATTATCATTTTGAAAGCAAGCACACCAAAGAGCCTAAGCAAGATAACCAAGATAAGATTATATATGCATGAAGGAGATTGGACTTAGTTTTGATCAATTTAATTATTTAGGATAGAATATTATGTATTATTATCCTGAGAAAACCTTAGAACAAAAACAAATACGAGATTATTGGCAGTTATTGGCCACAGCTTTAATTGTCTCTGTATTTGTAAGCAACAATGTCTTCAGCTTCATGCACAAATTGGAAAGAACTACCCATGATGCAATTCGCATTGCACAACAATGAGTGATACTAAAATAAAGAATAATATCCCGATTTCGCCGGATAAGTGGATTTATTAATAAGACATAAATCATAATATCGCCAGTCTTTCATGGGACCTCAAGCTATAACATTTTAAGTAGCAATAAATAAAGTATTTCCAATGGAAACAATAGTCTGGAACTCATATATTTTTAATCCTATAATCTGTTTTTCTATAAAGAGAAGCTTGATATGTATTAGAGTGAACATCATTATGCCAGACACCATTGAACAAAAACGCATTACGGTCATATGTCAATGTATTTTTTAAATAATCTGAACCCCAATACATCGTGTACAATTAATATCATAATGGACTTTCTTATCAGCTACTGACATTTTTTAGTTATTTTAGTTTGGTTTGTAAGCAATCAGTTACCATTTTATTCTATTGTATTAAGTTTGTTTGAGCTATAGTAATAAAATCGTAAATATTATGTTTAGTTTCTGGAATAATCTTAATCAAGTACGCTCAAAGCCAAATAATTTAATTGTTTCGGAGCAGCAAAAAACCAAAGGGTCTAAGCACATGAGAGCGGTCTACTCTTTTTTAACCTTATTTCTTATGTTCTGAACACAATCTGATTAGGGGCCGTCGTGGTCGTGATCGGATGATAGTTGGATTTATAGCTACTTATGCAATCAGTGCCTATTACCACTAACGTTGCAGGCTATATTCCCGCTCATGGTGAGGTGTACTCGATACAACATTATGTGATACAGTTTGTCAGTGACTTGCGGCAGGTCGGTGGTTTTCTCCAGGAACCAATAAAACTGACAACCATGATAAAACTAAGATATTATTGAAAGTGGCGTTAACCACCATAACCCTAACCCTAATAATATACCATTCTTACAAATGACAAAAAACGACGGATGGCGTTCACATGACAGTGCCGGAAGTCACAGACAACAGTCATCACAGAAAGTTGGTACACCTCGCAATGATGTGGTGCATTATAGTGATTAACGGTTTATAATTGTCTGAAATAAGAGCAGCAATTATTCCTGTGTATAATAAATATTTATTTATACATACATATGAGCACGGACTACTTTTGTGTATTACAATATCAAATTGCCACGATCAAGTGTTGTGTCTAACTAATTCTGACACACTAAGAACAAAACTCATTACATTCTGTCAATGAAATTTCGTGCTTATACTGCACTGGAATACAAACAACACTACATGAGCACAGCAAAACAGGCGAAACTCATTCATGAACAATCGCCGATAAGTGAGAAAGCGCTATATGATGCTAAGCAGATATGCACGCACGTTCCTACTAATTTGCAAGGTTTATTCTTTGAGTGGATGAAATATTATTGTTCTACCATTTTCTGAAAAACCAGACAATTTAGATTTATGCCACCTAAAATACCACAACATCAGTTTTAAAATCGAATAGAAACAGCGGCAAAATACATCTAAAATGCATGTAAATGACCACTCACTCTCCTTTCTTGGTACAGGCATTTCAATAAAAAGTGGCGGTATTAAACTAATTTGTACAGGAAAGGTTTAAATCTAAATGTGTGTGCACGATGTGTTTCAGGAATAACCTTCATCAAGTTCATAGTCAAAAGATTGAAAAGCCAAAAATTTTTAAAGTCATTGACAGCAAGTAATCCACAAGGTATATACAAAATAGCCAAAATCAGTTAAGGTTACCAAGGCTTTACTGTATTACATTATAGTGCCGGTGTATCACCTCAATGTTATTTCAAATAGACGTGGTACACACGCACTAAGTTAGATATCTACGTTTTTATATCTATTTCTATAAAAATAACAACAACAACAAAAATGCTTCATAACATGACATCATTTATAGCAGCATAAAACTGAAACATTTTGGTAACTGTATCTGATTCGTTTAGTTGTTATATTCCTTATTTTCGCCCCAAAAAAAAATGATATTAGAAACCACTAAGATTATTAATATTTATTTTCGTAGTTAATGATGATACGAGTCATTATTCATGAGAACTGATAAAACAACAAGAGATTCACATCTTCAATTAACGTGTGTCCAATAATATTAAAAACCTGATAATAATGAAACGCACCATATGTTTCCTACAAACATATCTATATCAATAATTATACTGGCTATTAATGAAATAGTCAATAAGATGTTAATAAATAACTTGCCATAATCAAAGTTGTTCTTCTGTGTCGGAATTTCAGATTTGTCAATTATAGTAAACTTGGAATGTTTCAAAGTGGGGTATTTATTGTCCAGACTATCTTTAATATACGCAATATATCATGTAGAAATTATAGATATATTGTTTAGTTCTTTTAGATTTTGATGAAATTAGAAAAGAAATCAAGTACCGACAAATAAGCAATAAAAGAGATTTATTATTTTTCTCTAGTTTTTATCATCCTCTTCTTTTTACATGGCAGCTGCCACGACGATTTACCTTTTATTTTTACTATTTCAGTAAGTGTGATCTATTAGAATGAGATTGTTGAAAACATTATTATTGTATTTCGCTATGCCAAGAGATTTGTTAATCATAATATCAATTTTTTGTCTTCCTACAAAGTAATTCTGTTTATGTTCTTATTCGTTCCTCAACCGAGCATAAATTATTTATGTATTTAACATCATCAATTATCATAAAAAGACACAAACACCAAATATTTTGGGATCAGCTCGCCAGACGTGCAGCCAACAATTTATTAATTAAATACAAATATAGTCCCTATAAACAACACACATGAATCTGCACTGGCCGCTGCAACAGTAGAAAATTACTCTTATCTACAACGACAAAAAATATAAATTACAATATGAAAATAAGTATAAATATGTTTATTTATGATGGCTGCAAATTATTTTCTTAAACATATTACAAAACTACACCCGGGTTGGGTGGTCGGGGGGGGGGGGGGGGGGGGGGTTAGCTGCACCGAAGGCCGAGCGTCGAATGTTATAAAGAATGTAGTATTTTCCGCAAAGCAAAAGGAGCTCGTGAAGCACGTAAAGAAACTTTAACCTTGGAGTTAAATGCCAATGTAAGCTAATCATATCGCTTATATTTTTAAATAAAGCACATGTTTGACCTTAAAGGTAAACACGAACACGTGTTCTTAAGTATCTTAAATACATATATTTTTTAACGTCATTACTAGAATATATGCAATATATTATAAATGTTTTCTTCAGAAGTAAGCAGATTCGATACGCACAGCTCCTGATGCAAGAAACAATTGACACGCGTTAGCCATATTAATCTCCTGTTAGCATACTTATTATGGTAAACTGGAGAGTGACATTTAATATTTATCTTTATTCCATAGTATTCATATTAATAATGCTGCATTTGCTCTGTATCCAATCAGAAACATCTATCGTTAAAATGACAAATGTTGTTGCAAGTGACTTCCTGGTTTAAATTTCCCACATATTCCATATTTCATCGCAATGTAATAATTGTTATCAGTTAACAAGGAGCACTAGACAATATATGCAATATATTACAAATGTTTTCTTCAGAAGTAAGCAAATTCGATACGTACAGCTCCTGGTGCAAGAAACAATTGCCTTCCTAGTATATCTCTGTCTATTAAATCACACACGATCACCAACAGTTCACTCATTTGCTATAATAACATTACATTTAAACTTAGATGTTGGTGGACAGAGATATACTAGGAAGGCCATATGGTAGTTTATGGACCGGTCTGTGACCCCTAAAATACTGTATGGTCAGAGGCGGTGGGGATGACAGTTACATGTACATAGAAAAAAATGGAATCTAGGTATCACCATTGAAGCTTAATTTCAAGCAGACACATCCTTTAAGGACTAAGCAAAGAACCTGTCAGACGACATCTTTGTTTGTTTATGAAATGTAAAACCGGGAACCAATGTCGGTTGATTTCCGGGTTTTATATTATATTGGAGGGCACCCATATATTGGACCGACTTGCCTACAAAGACAAATAGTGCAAATAAAAACGTAAAGCATAATATATAGTTATATAAATCAAAAGTATTTCACTTCTTTCCGGGTACTATTTGTTTGCGAAATTTTGTCAAATCTGTAAACATTCTAAAACACTACGCGAAGATGTTATGTTCCCATTGGGATAATGCATATATGAAATGATTTTTAATTATTTAACATTATTTTTTAAAACATAGTGGAATGCAGGAGAAAATCAGTTTTGGTCTATTGATGGCTAATATAGATTGTTTTACTTAGCAAGTAACAGGGAGGTAAAGCTCGTCTATCTTCCCGCCTCTCAACCTGGTTCAACAAATTCTACATTTCCCACCAATAGACCAATATTGTATATTCATGTACCGAATTATTCCATTCTACAAATAATAAAAATGAAAAGGTTTATTTTGTCGTAATACAAATATTAAGACATATTTATAAAATAATATTGCGCTATTCTGTAGCCTACAAATCCTATCAGCATCGCATAGATGATTGTTGCTGGCGTGCAAAAAGCTTACAAAGGGGTTAGTGGCAGATAGATTGAAGTCTTCTCTTCAGACGTTTTACGGTTGACAGCAGAGTTAGTGTGATAGATGTCTCAGGAATTTTCCATCCCCTTTCCTTGTTTACTGTGCTTGACAATTAGTCTATGTAGCGAGGAACACCTGGGTTCGCAACGGCTCTTGTGTTGTTTTCAAAGTTTGTTCACGTTGATAGTTGTTTGCTTTCATAATTTCTCGTTCATGATTTATCAAGGGTTTTGAAACAAAAGTAACACGACAGCTGCCGCTAATGGAGCAGGAACTGCTTCTGATTACTCCTTTTGTATTTGCAATCTGTTCTTAAACAAATGTTTTCCTTTCTATTCTGATTTATGATTATTTTTTCACGTCTTGGTATCTTCAACTGTCCATTCATATGTATGATTGTAAAATAAACAAACATTAATTAATGTGTCGTACAAGACGATTGGATGGTTGGTTTATGGCGTTTAACACCACTTTCAAAAATATTTCAGCTATATCGTGGCGGTCATTATTATTGGTGGAGGAAACGGGAGTACCCGGAGAAAACCACCGACCTGCCGCAAACAACTGACAAACTATCAAATAAAATTGCATCGAGTACACCTCGCCATGAGCGGGAGTCGAAATCACAACGCTAGTGGTGATTAGGCACTGATTGCACAGGTAGTTGTAGATCCAACTACCATACAATCACGACCACAGCGATCCCTTACCAAAAAGTAAGTCTTCGTTTAACAATGTAGCAATAACTTGAAGTCTATGTGTGGTTACTGCCACTTTCAACAACATTTCAGTTTCATCGTAACGATCAGTTATGTAGATGGGGAAAAACCACATGTATAAAGTTTTATCGAGTACATATTTTAATTTGTAGAACACGAACATACAGTTTTAAAAGTGATATGGACTGATTACATAGGTAAATATAGAATTATATAGATATCATACCATCGCACACACGACTGCCCATCGATAATTCCATTAATAAGTGCAAATTATTTAAAGAAACGAAAACATACGTAAAACTTAGTGTAGCTTTAAACTAGGCTTATCTTGGCCATTCACGCGAAAGTAAATGCGCAAACGGAAGATTGGACTGAAATATAATTGATAAAATAAGAGGTTTCAGTCGGAGTTCTAGGCTACATCCATGATCCTTTTCGAATTGTATTATTTTTATTTAATAATGATATTTCTAGTGCTCTTTCTCCACATAAAGAGTTTATGTTGCAGTTTTATATCATAATCAAATAAATGGGACATGTCAGGTTACAACGACACTAGTGACATCTCCTCAATGTCGCCATAGTAGGTAAATACATTATTTAATCCATACGGGCTTCGTGTGTCAAATTCTTGCAGTAATGTCTCGACAACCATTGCCATTAACTTCCTTCTTGGTGATTACAGAGAAAATTGATATGACAGCAAGTGTCAGTGTTTGATCAAGATATACTTTACTGCTGCACCTCATGGTTTCTTCATCAATACTTGTATCGCATTGTTCATATTGATTTGTCTGAATTTACCAATACAATCTTGAACATCTCGATGTTGAATTGTATCAGAATCTTACTTTTGTGTATGTGTGTTAAATTTGAAGATGGAATCATAAATTGATACTGGAAAACATATCATATTTACACTGGCAGATCAAAGTACCTAGAGCTTAGAAGCTTAAAATATGTTTTGCTGAACATTTGGAAGGCCCTAGACAACGTATGTAATTAATATATACATTTTGTGTATATACATTGATAAAGTCCCTCGGTGGGACGAACATTTTGTCATTCAACGAAGTGTTTAATTCTTTATCACTTTGTTTTGTGTACTTGGTGTTGTTATACAAACCACTTAGACGTTTATATATATATATATATATATATATATATATATATATATATATATATATATATATATATATATATATGGTATGAAGATAGTTACATGTAGACGATTCTATATAAAGAAAAGAGTACACATGGTTTATATCTAAATGGGTTACTAGACGTGCAAAGCAGATCATTGCCATTTGTAATATACATTCAAATGGCCACACAAGCAATATCAAAGGCATATTATTTCTGTTTAACTCCTACACACGTCACACGTAAGATATAAATATTTCACAATTCAAACTCAAACAAGGCTACGTTACTCCTATGTTGAAGTCATTGCTATAAAAATTCTACGGTCGTCATCACAATTTGGTTGGCCGCTACGGAATATCCATATCTCAAATGGCAATAGATCTTTTACAGCGTTATGTTGCTAGGTCTGCCAAATACTCCGGGAAACCTCTTTCCAAATTATTAACATGTATTCTATCAGCGATCAAAACCGGGCTTCAGAGTTACTGTGACACTGGCTACTCGAGGAGTGGTGCGAATCAGATGTGGATTCTGAAGAACTCTACAGATCTGTTAGAGTACATTTAGGTCCCTCTCCTCCTGCAATAGCATTAAAACATTTGACCCCTCAACCCTCTTCACAACTATTCCTCATTCTAAGCTGAAGAACAGATTAAGGGAGTTGGACCAACTGTGTTTCATAAAAAAAGAATGACCAACGTAGATACAAATACCTTGCTCTAGGAAGGTACATATCTTTTGTGAAAAAAAAACCGCTCTGATTCTACCAAAAAGTTCTCTGAAACTGAGATCATCAACATGATCGAGTCTTGATTGACAACATATTTGCTATGCATGGTGGACGTGTTATGCATGGAGTACAATCTGTGCTCTTCTTCTCGCCGACTTGTTCCTTTTTTCGTATGAGGCAGACTTCATACAGAGGCTTCTCACCAAAAACAAAAAGAAGCTAACCCGATCCTTTAATTTCACGATCCGTTATATAGATGATGTCCTTTCACTAAATAATTCAAGGTTTGGTGATTTCGTTGATCGCATCTATGCCACTGAGCTTGACATAAAGGATACCACAGTTACAGATAGGTCTGCTTCATCCCTTGACCTACACCTGGAGATTGCCAGTGAAGGGCGGTTAAGAACGAAACTTTACGACAAAAGATATGATTTCAATATTCCCATTGTGAACTTTCCATTTATATGTAGCAAGTTTCCAGCAGCACCTGCATATGGAGTATGTATATCTCAGTTGATACGATATTTCAGAGCTTGTGGTTCCCATCAGGATTTACTTGATATAGGTTTGCTGCTAACAAGTAAGCTACTGAACCAAGGGTTCCTCTTGGTTAAGTTGAAGTCATCACTATGACTTGGTTGACCGTTATGGAATATCTGTGTTACAAATGTCCACGGATATGTTCCATTTGGTTGGAGTTCACAATCAAATCTGTTATTTCCCGATTTCATTGACATCCATGCATGTACACGTATGTTGTAATAAAACTGGATTGTTGCTGTCGTTTGTACTAGGTCTACGGAACTGAAGATTCCATAAACATTTAGAAGATGTACCTGTACATTTCTGTCTTCTATAGTAATATATTTTATTAGAATTGATATTAACATGTGTATTGATGTTACAAAGTAACCTGGCCGGTCTGTTTGAACTTTAAACTCTCACCGTGGACGAATCTACTATGTATATGTAACACCAGTTTCTCGTACAAATAGCAACAATCGGATATTCATAGTATTGTTGTTTGCATTTAAATAGACGGTTCAAATGATCAACTGTTTTAACAATAAGCTGTTGAATACTTTTACGCTATACTTCGATATACATAATAGAAACTGACGAATGTGCATGGAGTATATAAATATGCTTAAGGTGATGACAGGGAAACATGCATTATTATATCGTACAATCTGAATTTATTGTTTTCATTTTCCCAGAAAAATTTATAAATACTTAACCTTTTATAAAAAAAAGAATTATATAAGCATTTTTTGGTTTTAAAAAAGAAGTTTAAAATAGTAAAAATACCCCTTAAAATACCTTTAAAGCACGATATTTGCGGGCTCCTTTTCGAATGATATTGGCGCGAATATCTTTCAAATCATATTTGATATCAATTTTGCTTTGGCAACATGTCTCAGACACGGAAAAATATTGTAAATTCGCAATCTAAAGATATTGTATATCACGTTTCGAAATATTTTGAGCAACAAGCTTCAGTTCCATCAACAACGCCAGTAAACGCTTATATCCAGAAAACTGTTGACGCAACTTCTATCAGTAAAAGGTCGATCCGTAGAATAAGAACAGAAAAATCTGACACTGGGGTGCTAATGTCACCGCCTAAGACGAGAAACCGTGAATCACTGAAGCCGGTAGATGATTTTGATAGATGCGCTATTAGAAATAAAATTCATGAATTTTATACTGTACGTCGTCAGTTATCAACTATTGCGAAGTTGCACGAGAGTTTGAAAGATGACATTAAATTTGATGGAAGTGTTTCACTATTGTGCAACATTATAAAAGAACTTGGCTTCAAATGGAAACGTTCCCAAGGTCGTAGGAAAGTTATTATCGAACGATATGACATCGTAGATTTGCGTTGCCGATACCTGAAAAAATCCACGAGTACCGTGAAAAAAACATGAACATTTTCTACATTGACGAGACGTGGATTGACACTTCCTACACAGCGAAATACTGTTGGCAAAGCAAAGATGAAAGAGGTGCTTTACTTCCGATAAGCAGGGGACAACGTCTTATAGTCGTACACGGTGGTGGTTGTACAGGATATTCGCACATGGTGATCTACTTGTATGGAAAGCAACATCAAGTACTGGTGAATATCATAGCGAGATGAACGGTCAGAATTTTCAAAAATGATTTTGCGAGAAACTTTTGGAGAACATTTCGGTAAAAAGTGTAATCGTTATGGACAATGCGTCATACCATTCTTGTAAATCGGAAAAATGTCCAAATTCAAGTACTCGTAAAGCAGACATTCAAGCCTGGTTAGCAAAACATAATATACCGTTTGATAAGAAGCTACTGCGCCCTGAATTGTTAGCTTTGGCAAAGGCGAATAAACCGGAACCGCAATATATCATAGATGACATTGCGAAAGAAAAGGAATATTATTCTGCGACTTCCGCCGTATCACCCAGACTTGAACCTCATCGAACTGGTGTGGGCACAACTTAAGAAGATAGTGTCTAGCAGAAATTTCACTAATAAACTGAATGACGTTCTAGAAATTACTAAGGCTGCATTTACAGAAATTAGTGTACAGAACTGGGAGAACTATTGTAAACATGCCATCAATGTAGAGGAAGAGTATACACGAAAAGACATTGTAATTGACCAGGAAAAGGACAATTTTGTTATCGAGCTAGCCGATGATAGCAGCAGCAGTGATGACCAGGATAACGTCGACTAATTAACTCTATTGATTATTATTATATTGTCTGTGATATTTATATTTTATCTTAATAAAAGATTAGTTAATATTTATAACATGAAATATCAAAAGATACAAAAAAAATAAAGCAATCGAATGAAAATGATACATATGAGGGGCGGACAGAGTGGTAATAGAGTGGAAGAAAGGAAAAGAGGGTGGAGGACAGGAAGGAGGGACAAGAGAAAGTGATAAGGGTAGCCAGGGAGATAGTATATAAGGGTAATAACAAAATTACCGAACTCCGAACAATCTTACAAAGGGAAAGTCAAAACTCATAATTATATAAACAGGCAAAATCAGTCAACAACCGGAAAACTGTGAAAACCGTAATGACCCTGACTTGGTACAGGCATTTCTAAAGAAATGGTGGGTTGAATCAGATTTTAAAGCGGACCGGAAGAAAGCATAAAAGAGTGTAAAACAGGAGAAAAGGGACAGAAGGGAGACCGTGAAAAGAGGGCGAAAAAAGAGGAGGGAGAAGGGGGAAGAGAAACAGGAGAAACGGGAAGAATGATATGAAAAAGCAGGAGAGGGACAGGAGAAAGGTGGAGAAGAAAAACATACCCAATGTCCGCCTTTCACGTAAACAATTTTGAGAAAGTCCATAATTCGACTTTTTCCCAACAAATATTACCCATCCGATCAACTCTGATGTAGGACAGGCACATTATTTTACTTCGATAACTATTTTACTGTATTGTGTTGGATACACAATAAAGTAATTTCTTTAAAACAAAATCTTACGACAAATATTTTCCTCACTGTTATTTTTTTTTTACAACTTAGGATACCATTTTTTTCAAATCGGAGAGAGGGTGCATTTACTGCAGCTGTAATTAGGAGAATAAACATACATCTATCATGTTGGTTACGTTTTACTATTTTTAATTATCTTTTTATGATGGGTTAATACATATAGTTATATTTTCTCTATACTTAAATATAAATAAATATAAATTTCGGTGGATTTGTTAATGATTGTACTATATTTTTGTGAATGAATCAATCAATAACTACGATAGTATAGAATATAAAAGGTATAATAATTGTCAATTGACTCTAATTAAATGGATCAGTGAATTCAGATGTAAACTATTTTACCTGTCCACCCTAAATTAAAAATGCAGGTTCCAATTGAACTACGACCGATAGCCACGCCCGGCCAACTTAACCTGCATCAACAATATGAGTCACTTTGGTAGCAAATATCACCTTCCAAAATATAGGTGTCCATTTCAATTTAATTCTTTTCAATATCCATCGTTGTCATTGACTACCATCACGTGATTATCAAAGCACGTATCAAACCCATTAATATACAAAACAGTAAAGGAAATTTAACTAATTGTAATAGAATGACAGAATAATGTAAATGATGCTAGGTTTTTCCGGCAAAAGGAACAATTGACGTGACAAACGATGATGAATTACAATCATTAGAACCTTTGATATATGTTCTCTCTGCCTTATAATGGTTTTCTGTATCAAGACAAAATGACCAACAGTTGACGACAATTTCCAATAGTTATCTCGAAGGTCACTTTCTCTCCGTCAATGCAGACATTGTTTTTATTCTTGTTATAGATAAGTTTCTACCTGAAGATGAAAGAGACACAAATAGCTACGTAATAGATACACGGTAGCTGGTTCATTTACTAAATAAACAGCTTGTTTTTATGACTCTAGACAAAGTATTTCAAAGATATTGTTGTGGCTAATTGATTGTTTAATGTCTATGATTGTGTATACATTAAAGTGCCCATGAAACATGTAATGATTATGCTTAATGTCCATGTGTATGAAGGAAAGCAACGGGTGCATAATTCAATAGAGATGATCGAACTATATCTGTGTGACTTTTTTTTATATCTGGCAGCGCTTATGACTAGTTTTGTCCTGCGTGATATCATTTGCATCTTTTCTCACATGTGGAAAGCACTTTCATGACCGCATCATTTCACTAAAACTAGTTTACCCATCCACTTTTTTTTTATTAAAGTGCCTGTGCTAAGCCAGAAAGGAGAGATGTTATGTATTTGCGTGTTAGGGGTATCGAGTTTACCTCTTTCTGCGATTTTTCTATGGAATTGCCCAATCATTTTATTTGTATTGATTATTTTCAATTTATGTTTTTATGAAATCAGTCCAATGTATGAGATAAATAGATTAACTTTCGTCGTCACCTGTTTCCCGCAGCATCAAAGACAATTATTCAGTCCCACGGAATTAGGTTAGATATAACTGCTTTACATAATTGGGGTAGCTAAAAACCATAATTTATATCGGTAGACAACGAACTAAGGTTTCTTAACTTGTTTGATTATAGAGTAGTTAACGGATTTACATAGTCTTACAATTTAATGATAAGAATTTATAGCTTCATTTTCATTTAGATAAGTTAAGCGGTGTGTCTTGAGAAACAGCTTTCTCCAACATTTAAATTGTGCATATGGCATAATATAATATACATGTATATTACGAACGTTTCATCCAGGTCGCTACTTATGCAGAATTTATACAATTGCGTTTTCAAAAACTCGAATCTGAAATTCTCATTTCTGTGTAAATATTTATCTTATTGTATAACTGTTGTACTTGAAATACCTTTTTGTTGTTAAATCGACAGTAGGATGAAGATAAAAGTTATAAATGACACGTAAATCCAAAATAACATTTTCTCTAAGTGATAGCACGTGTTTATGTAGATAATGAATGATAGCACCTTTTAATGTTGATAATGAATGACACGGTTTATTTAGAAATAGAATTTTACGGTTTGTTAATTCACTATATATTAAACAAGGTTAAATAAATTATTACTATTCTTTTAAAAAGCGGGTCGTGTAGTTTTCATAGTAACAACTTCAATACTTAATTATGACATATCAGGTGAGATGTATTAAATTTTGAAAACCCACTCCATCTTAATGAAATTTGAGGGGGCCGTCGTGGTGGAGATCGTATGACAGTTGGATTTACAATTGTCTAAGCATTCACTGCCTATCGCCACTAACGTTGTGAGTTAGAATTCCGCTCATGGAGAGGTGCACTCGATACAACATTATGTGATGAAATTTTTCAGTGACTTGCGACAGGTCGGTGGTTTTCTCCGGGTACTCTGGTTTCCATCAACAATGTAACTGGCCGCAGCGAAATAGCTGAAATATTTTTGAAAAAGTGGCTTTAAACACCATAATCCTAACCCTATGAAATAGGAGGGGCTTTCCCGACCTAATTTATAAACATGAGGTGAGTTGCAGATTTATTATTTGCAGGTTTGGTAAATCTCTGCACAAGATTTGTGTCACAATGTCAGGAGTAAGTCACTGCACAAGATTTGTGTCACAATGTCAGGAGTAAGTCACTGCACAAGATGTGTGTCACAATGTCAGGAGTAAGTCACTGCACAAGATTTGTGTCATAATGTCAGGAATAAGTCACTGCACAAGATTTGTGTCACAATGTCAGGAGTAAGTCACTGCACAAGATTTGTGTCACAATGTCAGGAGTAAGTCACTGCACAAGATTTGTGTCACAATGTCAGGAGTAAATCTCTGCACAAGATTTGTGTCACAATGTCAGGAGTAAATCTCTGCACAAGATTTGTGTCACAATGTCAGGAGTAAGTCACTCAATTAGATATCTACGTATGTATTATCATTATGACGAGCGAGTGAACATCGGAGTGGTCGATTACGACCATAAAAATTAAAAACAAGTGCAGTCTGACCTTATTTGATGTCTGACTCTGATTGTCATGATATTGTGATATAAAATGAAACCTGAGAACAATTGGTCATTAATTTACTTATAACATATGTCAGATGTCTGATAACTATTTTTGATTGGATACATAGGAAAATGCAGGATTGTTAACATGTATACTACAGACTAAAAATATATTCTCTCTGGATTGACCATTCTTGATAACTCCTTCGGTTTTCTCTCACGTTTATTTATCTATCATAGGTATGTTCATAATTAATTTATGGATTTGAAAGACCAATATTTTATCAGATTTCCTTTAAAAACAATCATGTTTCTTCTAAAGATTCTGGTATTTTTGTTTTTCATTTACTGTATACATAAATACAAGAATAAAAACAATTTGCTTGAAGGTGCCGATATGACAATCAGAATCTGTCAATCGTAGGAGGACACACGGTACAATGACCAACAGAAAAAAAAACGGATATACAAGCAATGATCTCCAAAACACAATGCAAAAAAGCAAAATAAAGTTTAAGCAATTGGAACCCAAATAAAAACGGGAGGTAAACTCATGTCCTCCGGGCCGATAAGAAGTTCCTGTTGCACTAGTGTTACTCTTGTTAGAGCTCCGTTGACAAGTTATATCGGTTGGTAAAAAGTTGGCCTATCTATTTGGAAATGAAGTGAAAAGCAATAATTGACAAAGAACGGACCAGTGGAGTTCGTGTTGCTCCATCTTTAGTTTTCTGTGTAGCGTTTTGCAGATCGTTGTTTGTCATTTTAACCTTTTTTGTTTTGGCCATTGTGTTGTCTATCCTTCTTCTATTTACGAGTTCTGATTATCCCTTTGGTATCTTCAAACTCTTCATAAATTTATAGCGACAGAGAGCGAACAAAAAATAAAATGACGAAATGCCCATAGGATAAGGGTTAGGGTCATGGTGTTTAGGGCCACTTTCAACAATATTGCAGTCATATCGTGGAAATGTCTATATAATGAGGACAGCACTTTTTAAATAACAACTTGTTGTTGTCTTATAACTAGACAATATTGTTTAAGTGAAGCATAAAAGTGCTCTATAAAGCACTCTTAATACGATAACTCGAGACCAGTATACATAATGCACGCATCCATATATCTTGGAATACAAATTACAAAACAAGCATGACATTGCGTTCAGTTTAATGCATTTTCGAAATCTAATTATCGTGTTCAATTACACTAGTGAATCGGGGATTAATTGTATCCTTGCGTTGATTGAATCTGTACTATTTAAGGTTAGTCCATACTTTCTTTGTCTTGTGTTATTGAATATTTTCCATATACCACATATGTTGTAATTGAAGGAAATGCTTTTGAGCTGATACTCATTCAATCTAATCTGGCTTAGACTGCCTAAATTAGTAATAATTGATAATCATGACACTCGACAAAGAAAGTATGGGATAAATTGTTTATACAATACATGGTCATTAGTATATGAAAAAGAATGCATCTCGGCTTCGCCTTAAGGCATTCTTTTTCATACACTATGACCAGGTATTGAATAACCTATACATATATATCTTATTCCCTGTCAGTATGCCGATTTGCTTAAAAGAAATAGAGAACAGTATACCTTAAAACAGTTTAGAATGTTAGCCTTTTCCAATTCGATCTTAATAGATCATTTTCTTTATGTGTCATCATAATAATGTGTCACCGTTTATGATCTATGGATGTGTAACGCCACTCTCAACTATAATTCATTTTTATTTATGAAGGGAACCAGTGTACACGGAGAAAACCACCCACCGACCTGTTCCAGGTTACTCACAATGCAAATTGTATCACATAACGTTTGTATGGAGCATGCATTGCAACTCATTTATTACAAACGTAATGAAAAACCCCCGCAAAAAAAAACACACTGTCGGAATAGTTCCACCATCCGATACAAAAACAAATCATAGAAACAGTCAAAATCGATACCCATCGCACAAATATACATAACTCCTCACTTTCCCGTCTTGGTACAGACACTTCATTGAAAAGTGGAGAGGTTAAACTAGTTTTATAGACCCAAACCTCCCCTATTCGTGAATTTGTTTGCAACTGCGCTTTTTACTCCATCACTGTCAGTGGACAAATGAATGAATTACCTTTATTCTCCTAAACTAACAATATAGTTACAGAGTGGATATATACATTACTATGCATAAAATATGATAATAAGCATCTGTGAACTATTGTATAATAGTTAACTAACCACAATACAACATGTTGATTGATAGTTGTATCGTAATAATACAACGGTTTTTCATACATTGTAAAAATAAGATCGATTGTGCATGAACAACATCGTGAAATACTTCATAACAAAAACAAGTCTTTATCTTGGTTTGAAGTTGATTGATTGCCTAATTCTTATTCAAAGTCAAACATGTAGTTTTCTTGACGAAAACAAATCTGCATCTCGCAATGCAAGTGACAGTGTGATAGGCATCTGTCCGGAAGTTATAAACTCCGCAAGGAAACAGAAGAGTAATGGATAGGATCGGTTAAATTGTCATATCAACAGGTCACAATTTAACAGCCTACCAAACAGTTACTTATTGGGAATGTGACTTTCTCGAAACACGGAATGTTAATATACACTCCGTCCAAAGGTGCCAGTTGTGTATTTGGTAGACCTCATACAGCTATCTATCTGGGTAGCAACTAGTACTGGTCACAGTTATTTACTAGGGGTGTGACTTACTCTAAACACGAGGTGATAATATGTGTTTCATTTCTAGCGCCTGTTGTGTATTTTGTACACCCCGTACAGTCATCAATCCGGTGTCATCTTAGGATGTTTGTAAAACACAAGACAGAGAAGCTATATCATACTACACTACGGGATTCCAACGCTTGAGGAGCCTCGTTTTCGTTTGAAGAATTCGATTATTTATTTACATTAAATACGCAACCTATCCTCTATAATACAGGAATAAATATCATTCGTGGACGATGATAGATTTGTGACCTTTCTATTCTGAATGATTTATGCATTTCTCTGACGTCACACTATTTCCCGGAGAGTGGATTATTTTTCAGCATCTGAATTTTTTTCTGATTTTGCTGGTTTTTTTTAAATCAACCTTATACTATGCAAACCTTAGCAATGCGTTATTAAATGTGATACAAAACACCGACTGTGCTTTCAAAATATGAATAGAAACTTTATAAGGCAATGGTCAACAATTCACCAATAAAGCTGATTTAACCCCGCCACTTTTTATCTAAGTCTTAACGGTCAGTTATTTGTGTGATAGGGGTATCGATTTTGCATCTTTCTGCGATTTTTCTATTGTATTTGGAACTATTCAGACAATGTGGTCTTTTTATGGATTTTCATTTTATTATATAAATTTACAAAATGCATGTGATATTCTCCCTGGACAGAAACGGTTTAAAATTCGGACAATTATTGTCACTATGTAGACACACAAATGGCATGTAATTCAATTGATGACGTCGTCATGACATCAATAAAATAAGAACATGATCTTAAAGGCTTAAGACGAAAATTGAGTTTCACACTAGCCATATATCGTTAAAAGATTTAACCACTCTCACCTACTGCTATTTGGACATTTTATCTCTACGAATCTGAAATATAAAACTGATGTCATGCGCATTGAAATTGTGGTTCAATCATTTCAAGATAAAACGTTTAATACCATGGAGAAAATTGGTGGACAAGTTCAAGCAATAATATATCAGAAAGGATAATCATTAGAATAGGATCATTACAAGAATCATTAATAGTATCCATAAGCCCGTTTTCCTAGAGACAAATAACATCTCATTACATTATGGGCGATGCAAGATTGATAGACTATATATTGGTACATACAAATTCATGTTCTTTGTGATCGTAATATATCGTTCAGCTTGACATTGGTAATGAAACAGAGATTATTTCATTGTGTCAATCGATAGCAACTAAGCGAAAACAATTATGCAACTACTGCAATCAGTAAAATAACAAAAATACAATAACAGAACTATGTTCGAGAGGTTTGGCCCATAAAAGTAATTCAACCCCGTCACATTTTTTCCTTATATATTAGATATAAAAATATGATTTTTGAAAAATAAATCGTGTCAAAGTACTTCTTACTCGATATTCATGAAATTTTCGAATTAAAAGCAGATATATTTTTTTCGTTTTATAATTTTCAAATAAGTTTATATCTACTTTGCATTACAATATAATTTAAGCACAACGCTTAACTTTTGTTTCCTAAATATATAATCATAGACAATTTTCACGTCGAATATTTACATTTGTATTTAAACCAGAGTGAAAATGCTGGAATAATCTCTAACTAATCATGTTTTAAGGGTGAAGAATTAAAAATAAATCGGATGAAATATGACTTCATGAAAATTTGCTGAAAATAGGTTATTTTATATGAAATACATTGTAATTTGGGATATATTTTAGTTCAGAACAGACTGTTCACCTGCCATGAAAAGAAACGTTTAAACCCAGATAGTAAGTAATGCCACCAATATTAACAAAACAAACAATAATATCTCGTCTAAAATTAGTGAAAATATAAAAAAGTCCACGACATACAGTATATGATGTTGGAAATCCAGGTCCTGGCATTGGTCAGTCATGACAAAATTGGGATCAAGTCATCCCCATTTTGAAAATTGGATTTCCAACGTAACCTCTGACCGTAATAACTTGTGTATCACCTATCATCTGTTTTTGTGTAATACGTATACATTATCTACTCATTCTGTCATCTTATAATAATTATTTGTAAATAATTGATGCTCCTGTAGCGCAATCTGCTGCGCCTGAGTTTATTCAATAAAGTTGAAAGTTGAAATTATTAGATATGATAGAATTATATCTTGTCTACAGAGGGAAATTTAATGTTGTTGATTTTAATTTTTTCCATTTACTAACAACATAGGCCTTAAGCATGTTTCATTAAAATTCATTACTTGCGCTTCTATATACTGGATTGTCCATCCATTTTTTATTATTACTTCGGCATTCTCTAAGATTTATTTATATACCTAAGATAAATTGGGAAGTATCGTGTTGATTTATTGTACATATATCGTAACAGAGATTAAAGACAGATGCTCACTTTATTTTATTAATAGTAATAACACATGCATACTGATGTGGCATCGAATTTCTTATTTTTCAATGTGGGACAATAAAACACTGTCAGCGACAGGGGAAATCGCATGTTTCGTTAATATTACACAGTTCTCTCAGGAATAATATTCATTTTTACTTCCTTGTCGAATGAGAATGATGAAATGGCTGCGATGTCGTGAGAATAGGAAATTAGTAGCTGTCATTATATATCATAAGAATATGGGGGAGACATAGAATAGTTACCATAACTGTACTTTTTTTTATCGAATGTCATATATTAAATAGAAATTTCTGTTACAATGAATATTGTTTCATTATTATTAATAGGTTATACTTATGGTGTTTAACGCTACTTTCAACAAGATATAATTGATATCATGAATAGTAAATTATGTGATATTGATTGGTTCCGATCTTTTTCCCTGATAAAAAAGTGCTACATGTCACAGATAACAAAAATTTGAAGATACAGAGAGGATAATCATAAACTGTCAATCTAAAAAGAACAGGCAATTCAATGGCCAAAAGAAAAGTGACAAAAAGATACACAATGTTCTACAAAACACTAAACAGAAAGCTTCAGTCTGAACAACACGATCCCGACTGAAAACCGAAGCTCAACGCATGTGCTCTGGAATAGTTAACAGTTTAATAGTGCTAATTTATCTGATTAATTGATAGAAATCAAAGGTTTATTATTATTGCCTTGATAAGAGCAAAGTGAGTGGGTGATTGATTGCGCAACTTGAGTAATGGGTTTTTTTTCCATTCAATATCATGGCGAGAACAAGCTACATTCAATTACATGTTGATGAAATCCGTTTAGCACTATCCGAACATGCCCAGAGGGATTTGCTATAGTGCTAGCTCACTGACACAATAGTCACAAAAGACATGTAACCTGACTTGCACACATTCACCTGATTCAGAGCCAACCAGCTTTTGCATTTCCCTTTTAATGCCGTGTGCTTATCGCAGAAGTACTAAATACCAAATGTATAGTCGTTCAATTGACCCGTTCATGATAACAATTTAGACCACCGATACGGGCTCTAACAGTAGAAGAAAACACCGATTAAAATGTGTGAAGTACATTTGTAATAACACAATAGAAGAATAAAAGAAAGAATATACTTTAATGATAATTGTGTAGCCTGACTGGATCCCAAACTTACATTTATTGCACATCAATAGATTAAGAAAAACATCAACATGTTGTATAAAACATTGCATAGCAAACGAATTCAAATGTAAAAGTGTTGTTAAGATGTTGGTGTTTATTGGAATTGTTCACTGTCAATTGGCCAAAGGTGTAGCGAACAAACAGATGACTAACTGAAGCATTTAACTATATTCGGACACTTTCATTCTTTTTTTTCTTCTTTGCTTTGTATTATAGTAGTTTTTGGTGGGGTTTTCTTTTGTTTTTCAGTTGTTTTTTTTTTTGTTTTTTTTTATATTGGGGAGAGGTATTTGGTTATTAGGTAGTATTTCAGTTATATTCATAACAGAAGATACAGATGACAAACATATTCTACATTTGTAGGTAAATACATTGTAATTTGGGATATATTTTAGTTCAGAACAGACTGTTCACCTGCCATGAAAAGAAACGTTTAAACCCAGATAGTAAGTAATGCCACCAATATTAACAAAACAAACAATAATATCTCGTCTAAAATTAGTGAAAATATAAAAAAGTCCACGACATACAGTATATGATGTTGGAAATCCAGGTCCTGGCATTGGTCAGTCATGACAAAATTGGGATCAAGTCATCCCCATTTTGAAAATTGGATTTCCAACGTAACCTCTGACCGTAATAACTTGTGTATCACCTATCATCTGTTTTTGTGTAATACGTATACATTATCTACTCCTTCTGTCATCTTATAATAATTATTTGTAAATAATTGATGCTCCTGTAGCGCAATCTGCTGCGCCTGAGTTTATTCAATAAAGTTGAAAGTTGAAATTATTAGATATGATAGAATTATATCTTGTCTACAGAGGGAAATTTAATGTTGTTGATTTTAATTTTTTCCATTTACTAACAACATAGGCCTTAAGCATGTTTCATTAAAATTCATTACTTGCGCTTCTATATACTGGATTGTCCATCCATTTTTTATTATTACTTCGGCATTCTCTAAGATTTATTTATATACCTAAGATAAATTGGGAAGTATCGTGTTGATTTATTGTACATATATCGTAACGGAGATTAAAGACAGATGCTCACTTTATTTTATTAATAGTAATAGCACATGCATACTGATGTGGCATCGAATTTCTTATTTTTCAATGTGGGACAATAAAACACTGTCAGCGACAGGGGAAATCGCATGTTTCGTTAATATTACACAGTTCTCTCAGGAATAATATTCATTTTTACCTCCTTGTCGAATGAGAATGATGAAATGGCTGCGATGTCGTGAGAATAGGAAATTAGTAGCTGTCATTATATATCATAAGAATATGGGGGAGACATAGAATAGTTACCATAACTGTACTTTTTTTTATCGAATGTCATATATTTAATAGAAATTTCTGTTACAATGAATATTGTTTCATTATTATTAATAGGTTATACTTATGGTGTTTAACGCTACTTTCAACAAGATATAATTAATATCATGAATAGTAAATTATGTGATATTGATTGGTTCCGATCTTTTTCCCTGATAAAAAAGTGCTACATGTCACAGATAACAAAAATTTGAAGATACAGAAAGGGTAATCATAAACTGTCAATTTAAAAAGAACAGGCAATTCAATGGCCAAAAGAAAAGTGACAAAAAGATACACAATGTTCTACAAAACACTAAACAGAAAGCTTCAGTCTGAACAACACGATCCCGACTGAAAACCGAAGCTCAACGCATGTGCTCTGGAATAGTTAACAGTTTAATAGTGCTAATTTATCTGATTAATTGATAGAAATCAAAGGTTTATTATTATTGCCTTGATAAGAGCAAAGTGAGTGGGTGATTGATTGCGCAACTTGAGTAATGGGTTTTTTTCCCATTCAATATCATGGCGAGAACAAGCTACATTCAATTACATGTTGATGAAATCCGTTTAGCACTATCCGAACATGCCCAGAGGGATTTGCTATAGTGCTAGCTCACTGACACAATAGTCACAAAAGACATGTAACCTGACTTGCACACATTCACCTGATTCAGAGCCAACCAGCTTTTGCATTTCCCTTTTAATGCCGTGTGCTTAGCGCAGAAGTACTAAATACCAAATGTATAGTCGTTCAATTGACCCGTTCATGATAACAATTTAAACCACCGATACGGGCTCTAACAGTAGAAGAAAACACCGATTAAAATGTGTGAAGTACATTTGTAATAACACAATAGAAGAATAAAAGAAAGAATATACTTTAATGATAATTTTGTAGCCTGACTGGATCCCAAACTTACATTTATTGCACATCAATAGATTAAGAAAAACATCAACATGTTGTATAAAACATTGCATAGCAAACGAATTCAAATGTAAAAGTGTTGCTAAGATGTTGGTGTTTATTGGAATTGTTCACTGTCAATTGGCCAAAGGTGTAGCGAACAAACAGATGACTAACTGAAACATTTAGCTATATTCGGACACTTTCATTCTTTTTTTTCTTCTTTGCTTTGTATCATAGTAGTTTTTGGTGGGGTTTTCTTTTGTTTTTCAGTTTTTTTTTTTTTTTTTTTTTTTTTTTTTTTTCTTTATTGGGGAGAGGTATTTGGTTATTAGGTAGTATTTCAGTTATATTCATAACAGAAGATACAGATGACAAACATATTCTACATTTGTAGGTAAATACTTGTGCAGATGTGCATGGATATGTGATATGGTTACCACAAATAAGAGGGGAAGTTTAGTATGGTAATCATCTTTTGCATTCTGAGTGTTAAAACCACTATTCCTGGAAAACTACTACTAATTAGAATTTATGGCTTTCTGTAGAGTGAAGAACCATGTCATCTTCTAAGCAAAAATGTAGAGAGGTTACATAAAATAGTATTTTAATATGACACCCTTCATTGGCTATATCAACACTGCGTGATAATATTTCTCACCTTTACTGATAATAATACGGACAGTAAATGTGAGAAATATTATCTGGCATTGTTTATATAGCTAATGAAATGTGTCATATTAAAATAATATTTTATTTATTTATTTATTTTCAGCTGACATAGCTTTGTATATCACATAGAAAATTGTTTTTTACACAAACGTTTTCTTGAACTAAAACAAATTATGTCAAGATCATGCATGTGGTTTTTTTTCTACGAGTGGAAACGAATCTATTCATGTTTTGTATTGTTTATATCGCTATTGACGTTGTTGTTCCAATTATCAAGAGATAAATGGAATGCCTTTAACCAGTGTAACCCCGCCAAATGTGTGTGCCTTTCCCAAGCCAGGATATGAATTGCGTATGTCATATGTCGTGATCATCTTTGTGTTCAGATAATTTGAGGTTGTGGTTGTTTCGTTTTGTTGATATTGTAGGCATTGTTGACAATCACTGTTCAAACTATTTTCATAATTTCCTTTAAAAAAAAAATATACGAAATGATAGTATGCATAAATTCATTGTGCACGACAATCCACTACTAGTTCAATCACTTCACTATGTCGCAAAATTATTTCTAATTTTAATCTTCTGAATGTTATTATAGTACATCACCATCATATTTTTTTCGTTAATAGTCTGTTCTGTAATATACGACGCAGCATAGAACACGTACGCGTCTCCCCGAGACATTGAAAATGTAACTTTTCATCAAATTTCATTCTTGTATGTGATTAATAATTATTTTGTTGTACAAAGTTCCATTCTCAAGGCTCTATTGAAAAAAGAAATTATAAATAAAATGTAACCACCAGCATTTTCCATTGTTGTACATTTTCGATTTTTTATTATTGTAATTGTGTGAAGGAGAAAATTGGTTTATTCTCGCAACATACATGGTAGATCAAAAGATTTAAAAATCATCACATCCATTCGATATAATTGGAATTCCATAAGACTTTTTTGATTTTGTTCCCAGTCGTCATTTACCTTTAAGGTGTCTTCTATCTAATCCCACTTTTTAAATATACCTATTCCAGCTATTCCAACTTACAAATAACAATAGATGCTGTTACAGTGGTGTCTTCAACCTATGCCAACATTTTGAAATATCATATTCAAGGTATGCCAACAAACATTGTATTACAGTGTTTAAATAACAATTAATGATAGTTACAGGTAAGTAAATTTGGAAATGCAGGTCTCCAAAGTGAAATTTATAAAGTTTTTGTTTTTATTTAAAAATATAAGAATATATAATATTTAACGAAAAAAGCTTTGTATAATCATATAAAAAAATCTAAATTTATAAGATACAAATAATTCTTTAAAAAACTAAGTAAAAAAAAATATATTAAATTTTGCAAAAATGTATATATAATATAATAATTCTGTTAAAATTAACCAAAAAAGTTTTGTAAAATTTATATATAAAATAATAAGTCTTAAAATTAAACAAAAATCTGTATATAAAAATAATGAAAATCTAAAATTTTAGAATAATTTAAATAAACAATCTTATTAAAAAGTCATAATTTAAAATATTATATGATACTTATGCGATTAAACAATTTTCTTAAAATATAAATTCAATATTTTAGAATAATATTTATTTATAAATTTAGAATTACTAGAATTTTGGAGAGTATTTTTTAATTAGCCCATACTTTCTTTGTCTTGTGTTATTGAATATTTTCCATATACCACATATGTTGTAATTGACGGAAATGCTTTTGAGCTGATACTCATTCAATCTAATCTGGCTTGACTGCCTAAATTAGTAATAATTGTTAATCATGACACTCGACAAAGAAAGTATGGGTTAAATTGATTATACAATACATGCTCATTAGTATATGAAAAGGAATGCATCTTGGCTTCGCCTCAAGGCATTATTTTTCATATACTATGACCAGGTATTGAATAACCTATGCTTGCTCACTCCAAGCTAATTTATCAGAAGATCAGTCATTTTCGCATTGATGTGATTTTGGGTAAGATTTGATTACCGTAATTAATGAAAAGGGATCACTACTTTAAGGATTTGACCAAGCTAACAAAGGGTATATATGGGAACCCAGTAAGTGTCCAGTAAGCTACAATAATGTCCTGATTTATTTTCATAAAGTTTGATATTAAAATATATGTGCTTATAATGTCCTGGTTTATTTTCATAACGTTTGATAACAAAATATATGTGCTCATAATGTCGTGATTTATTTTCATAAATATTTACTTCCAACTTAGTTTATTCACTCAATACTCACACAAAAACAAGACAACTTCTACATTTAAAAAAAGTTAATTGTAGACTTGGAGTACATTGATATCTCCCCCGATTTTACACTAATTAAACATGACCAGTCATGTTTATATAACAATTAACCTATTCAACCTATGCCAACATTTTTTCCTACCTTTTTATACATATTTTTCAAAATGTTAGCATAGGCTGAATGAATGAATTGGAATGAAACATTTTTCATATGGATTGAAATGAAATAAAGTATGAAATAAATAGTAATTTTTTTTTTAAATATGTGTACCTTTGAAAAAAAACATGAATCATAAGAATGTGAAATGTGCGAGACACTGTCTGCAATTCTTCAAGAGGGGAATGTCAATCAAAATTCACAACCGATTCCAAATTGGAGAATTATCTTTTGCCACTGAATGCTGTCCATAAAAACTATATTTGTAAATTATGAGCTAGTAATATAAAATTTCAAATTGAGACTAAGAACATTGTGTGATGGCCAAAAGAAAAAGTACAAAGGGACAAAAACGATCTACAAAGCATGCATATAAAACTAGAGATCGAGTAACACGAACCCCACTAAAACCGGGGGTGAACTCAGGTGCTCCACTAGTAACACCCGTCGTGTTAATCTATAGTTACAAACTCGGTGATAAGTCATAAATGAGGAAAGGAACGGGAAGTGTTTACGACAAGTGGAACATATCCGTGGTCATTTGTGACACAGATATTCCATAACGGCCAACCAAGACATGGTGGCGACTGTAAAACTTTCGAAGTAATGACTTCAACTTAACTAAGAGGAACCTTTGGTTCACTAGCTTCCTTGTTAGCAACAACCTTCTATCAAGGAAATCTTGATAGGAACCACAAGATCTAGAATATCGTATCAACTGACAGATATATACTCTATATGCAGGTGCTGCTGGAATCTTGCTACATATGAATGGAAAGTTCACAATGGGAAAATTGAAATCATCTCTTTTGTCGTAAAGTTTTGTTCTTAACCGCCCCTCATTGTCAATTTCGAGGTGTAGGTCAAGGTATGAAGGAGAACAATCTGTATATGTGATATCCTTTATTTCAAGCTCAAAAAGAGAAATGTGTACATGTGAAGATCGTGTAAAAAGAAGGAATATAGATTTTTCTGGTTCGTGTATATGGTTAATCTATAGAAATACATATATTTTCATATTAATGTACAACTTTTAACTAAACGCCGTAGTGGTACACTAAAACTGAATCTTGGAATTTTTAGTGGTTCTGTGTAGCCTCTGGTTTAATTATACAATGTAACCATGCTCTATGACAAGGTGTAAATAACAGCTAATTTTCATCAACACTTCCAGATCGTGTCTTACGTCAATATATATCTGTTTATTTATATTAACTATAACACATAGATATTGACGCAAGACTTGACCTAGACAAGTACAAGTATACTCAAATCCACATTCAAAATGCAACATTCACAAAGTGGACAATATATATGATGTGCAATTACGCCGAGTATCTTATAAGATTTAGAAACTGCCGATCCTTGGCGAGCACCTGGGTTCACCACCCGTTTTGTGGTGAGGTTCGTGTTGTTCATCTTTTTAGCTTTATTAATTTTGTTGCGTTTTGATTTGTTTGTCTTCGTCCTGTGTCCTGTATCTTGTTGGCCCAATGCTGCCAGTGTCTCTGGATTGTCCATTCGTTTTTCTCTAACATTTATTTACAAATGATAATTATATACACTGGGAAATTTAAAAATATATATCTTTATAATTGAAAAAAATATATTTCATGCTTAAGTTCCATATTTATATTTGATACTTGACTATATATTATTATAATTACATTACTTCCGTTTTTCATTGAAATGTTACAATATGATTGGTTATGAAGTGGTCACATGATTATAAAAGAGATGTTTCACATCTCAATGAAACTCAAATCCAACCGTGCACGTGCCCCCATGACGACGTCAGATGTAAACAATCAATGGCGTAGTAATTTCCAACAGAAAATAATCTAACACAAATACAATTCACAACGAAAAATGCAACTATATTAAATTTTGGTGTGATTTAAATATAATTATAAGAATTTTATTTATTGCATATCAGAATAAAGAGCATACATTTAATTAATTGCACACTCTCCACATGACCTTCATTATTCAGTGATAAACGTGTCGCAAATTAGCAAAAATAACAGCGGACAAGAAAAAACAGTACAAAAATAAGTCTTAGGAAAAGGTGCAATGCACTTGTACCCACATTTCATCAAATGAATCACATGTATTCAATAAATAATTACGATGAATTGTGTTCAATTTGAAATATTGTAGATGGCTGACCTGATATCCATTGTCTAAAAGGTGTAAATAAGATTAATGTATTTTTCCTCTCATAGTTGCTTCGGTGCTAGTGATATGATACAATATTAAGATTATTAGAGAAATAACATTTGTTAATGAATAACATAATCGTCAACTAAGTTTATTGATATTGTGGGAATTTAATAAGAGCCATCATGTTAATGAAAATGTTTTCTATTAGTTGAAGCATAAAAGACTATCCGGACTTTGACCTCCCATACTTACATTTGATTCATATATTCTCTATCTGGTTTATTGAAAGACTACATTTCTTTTTTCAATAGTGTACATATAGTACACTTATTCAGACAAAATACAATATAATGTGATCCCCTAGTGTAATGACTTGTATGATATTTTATTTCTCTTACTTGGTTTCTAGAAGTTTTCCAGGGCTGTGACCTCCCATACTTGCATTTGAAATGTATATCTTCTACAGGTTTTATTGAAAGATCACATTGTTTTCCAATATTCTGCATATTGTACACTTATTCTGACAAAATATAATATAATGTGATACCCTAGTGTAATGACTTATATGAGTTTTTGCTTCTCTTACATGATTTCTAAAAGTCTACCAGGGCTTTGACCTCCCATGCATTTGATTCGAATATCTTCTACATGTTTTATTGACAGATCATATTATCTTTTCAATATTCTGCATGTTGTACACTTATTCTGACAAAATACTATAGAATATCATTTCTAAGACATTACTGAATATAATAACTATTGAAGGGCCCGGATGGCTCAATGAGTTAGGTAGTTGGATTACCTAGCAAATCATGCAAAGAAGGGTGTACTCGACTCGCAGACACAAGTGATAAAGTTTACCAGTTGCTTGCCCATGGTCGCTGGTTCTCTCCGGGTACCGGATACTCCGACTTCTTCCACCATTAAAACTGGTCGCCATGATATAGCTGAAATATTGTTGAACGTGGCGTTAAAACATCAAAAATAAATAAAATAAATAAATAACTATTGAAATACTTCCAAGTCAAAGATACCGCGTTCATATTTTATTGATAACATATTCTAGATGTTATTACCACTACAAAGATCTGGTGTAAAAATATAATTAAATCTACACATAACAAATAAAGAAAGAAATAAACATAACAATTGTTTCTCAGGAATGAGGTTCATAAAGTTTGTACATTTAAGAATCTTATCTTATTTTTGAAATGTTATTCAGAAAAGTCACTAAATATCAAGAGTAAGTATTCTGAAGGTATTTTAGACATGCTTCCTAAAAATATAATATACATAAGAGGTTATGTTTATCATGTTTAACCACCACTTTCAACAATATTTCAGTTATATCGTGGCGGTCAGATTTACCCGGATCACATCATCAGCTAGGGCCTATATTCAGAAACGGACTGGGTCGTAAAATGGGTTTAGGCATTCGTTACCTATCAGGTCGGCTCTTTTCATATGTTGTCTATCTCAGCGGCCCCTTGGACATTGACCAAATGCCCGTATAGCAAGTATTCCGCTGTTCTGTCCATTGTTCCAGTCGTTATCATTTCTGTGTTATTTGTTTGTGTGTGTGTTTGTTTGTTTGTTTATATTGTCGGCCTGGAATGTTTAACCTCTTAACACATTGACCAATGTAATGAAGAAATAAAAGGTCAGATCAAAACAAGATGACAATTGAGAATTGATGATGGAGATATTAAATGAGTTTCAAACCAAAGATAGTAAATGTAATGTATATGCACTAGATGTACATTTTGATGGCGAATAAAACGTTAACATAACTAAAAATAAATTATCATGGAGTTCATTAGCATAATATAAATCTACATTCAATACATTACACATATATGTATGTTGTTGAGGTTCGTGGTAGTCTTTTTACTTTTTTAAATATGATGATTTGCTATTGCCGGAATGTTTTTTTTTTCTTTTTTGTCATCGTTTTCTCGTTTTCTGTTGATTGATCTAAAGTTGTGAGTTCGAATTCCGCTCATGGCGAGGTGTACTCGATACAACATTATGTGATAAAAGTTTGTTAGTGACTTGCGTCAGGTTGGGGGATTTCTCCGGGCTCCAATTTCCCCCACCAATAAAACTGCCCTCCACGATATAACTGAAATATTGTTGAAAGTGGCGTCAAACACCATAACCCTAACCTCATATACCATAGGGTTCCATTTAAGGATATGACTAATGAAAATCTTACATATTTACATTCAAAGATTAAAGCATCTAGTAATTTTTTATCTAACCGCCTATCAGTTACAAACATTTACTGACCTGTGTGGTAATTTTTGTTAAAGTTTGTGACGTGTGCCAGTTTAATGCAGTGTTTGTTTATACTTAATTCGCAGCAGGAGATGGAGATTTCAATAATATTGGAGGGGATTCCATTAATTGATTTTGAGCCTATCATCAGCTAGAACCTATATCTTTACTCGTTGCCATTTCTGTGTTATTTGTTTGTTAGTTTACATGGTCGACCTTGAATGTGTAACCATTCAACACAATGAACAATGTAATGAAGTAAGGAAAGGTCACGTCAAGGCAATATCATAATTGACAATTGACGAGTAAGAAATTAAATAAGTTTCCAAAAACCAATACATAATCATTTTATACCACCATATGCAAATTTAAGCTTAGACGTTGTTTACGTATATAATGTAAATGTTATCGAACTTCTAATTGATGTTTGTTGTTGTTGTCGTTATTGTTGTTGTTGTTGTTGTTGTTATTGTTGTTGTTGTCGTTATTGTTATTGTTGCTATCTACATATGATTCATACTATCATAGCATAAGATTTTACTAAAAGTCACGAATACATAGTGTTTCTTAGATTATAAATCATAGAATATCAAAATAAGAAACCTTACCTTACTTACACTTATGATCATGTTAGCATAAAATTAAAGGGGAACAATCTTTAAAATGTTACAGTTCATAAATTATATAATTATTGTAAAAAGTAAGGTTCTCCTGCCTCAGGCATCAGAGACCTTAGCTGATTTAGGATATCATGTTTTGGCTCATTTGGCTTTCTTGCTCCTAAAGATTATTAGATTATTTGGTTTTCAAATATTTTGGTTTTAATTGTGCCTGATGAAGGTTATCATCGAAACGCGTCGTGCTCACTTATTATTACATGTGTAACATAACATAAATCTTCATTCAACATATAACACTTATTTTGGTTATGGTTTCGTGTTGCTTTTTTTATTTTCTGTATGCGTATTTGTGATTTGTGTTTTTCCGTGTCTTTTTTATTGTGGTTTTCTCGTTTTCTCGTTTTCTGTGATAGACTACATATATGGTGTCCCAAGAAGATCATTAAATTCTTCGGAAGGAGCCGTCGTCGTAGTAATTGTATTGTAGTTGGATTTACAAATACCTATGCACCACTAAAGTTGTGAATTCACATCCCGCTCATGGCGAGGTGCTCTCAATACGTGATAAAGTTTTGTCAGTGTATTGTGATAGGTCGGTGATTTTCTCTGGGTACTCTGTTTTCTCAACCAAAAAACTTCCCACCACGATATAGCTGAAATATTGTTGAAAGTGGCGTTAAACATCACAACCCTAACCCTTAAATTGTGGATGATAATGACTAATAAAAGTGTAGAGATATCATTTATTGTGCTGAGGTTACTGGAATAGCCTTCATCGTGTACGCTCAGAGTAAGATTGGAGAGCGAAATAACTTAAAAGTCATTGGGAACAAGACAATCAAATGGTCTAACCAGGGCTGCCAAAATCGGCTAAAGTTATCTATAACTGAAGTGGGTGACACGTATTTTAATAATTGACATGTTTGTATTCTTAGCTTAATGGTCTGAAATTTTCATATATTACACTTTGTTAATTATGGGTATTCACTGACCTGGGTTTTGCATTGTCAATGATTATGTTTTAATTTGTGTGAAGGTATGTGATCCTTTCAACTGAAGCGAATCTCTGCATGTTTGTTATTGTTCGTTTATGTATGTTATGTCACCCACATGAGATACAATGGTTGAGGTCGGGTTTTAAGCCTATCACAATCCAGGACCTGAATTCCCAGTCGTTGTTATTTTCTTGTCATTGTTGTTATTGTTTACATTGGTGACCATGGTTGTTCGTACTTATTTATTTGCAACACCTTGGACAATCCAATAAAGAAATAAAAGGTCAAATCTTAGCATTAACAGTGGAGACACTGAATAAGTTCCAACACCTAACATGTTTTATGCAAAATATAATGCATATGCACACTAGACGTGCATTTTAATAGCTAATATCTGCTGAATAGTACCGAAAGTTTAAAACCCTAAAGCGTTTAAACAACTTAATTGAATATTCTTGGATTTCAAAAACTTGATGTATATCGTTATTGATCACATAACAATTACGTTGGTTAGTGCTGGTATAGTTGCTTTAGGCCTACAACTGATAATTTGTTTATGCATTTGATATTTCTCTTTGCTAATTACGAACATTCACTGACCTGGTTTTTGTTTTGTCCATTATTATTTCTTTATTGTGGTGAAGGTATGTGACCTCTTATGTTGAAGCAAATATTTGCATGCTTGTTATTGTTTGTTTATATATGCTAGGCCACCCACGGGAGATACCTTGATCAGTGAGAGTGGATTTGGATCTCCTTTGTATATTAAGCCTATCACAAACCACGACCTATATTCACAGCCATTGCCATTTCCTTGTTATCGTTTTCATTGTTTATATTGTCGGCGATCGTTGTTGGACCTTTTATTATGAAGCATAATGTACAAGTCATTGCAGAAATAAAAAGGTCAGGTCAAAACAAGATCAAAATTGTAAATTGATGAAAAAGACATTTCATTATTTTCCAATACACAATATGCTTCATACCAGATATAATGCATGCACTAGACGTACATCTGTTATAGTTATTAGGTACTTTTGACTTCACTAGTAAGATCAGTGTTAGTCTTTCTTCCTTTTTGTCATTGTGTTGTCTGTTCTTTTAAGACTTGGGTGTTCTGATTACCACTTTGGTATCTTTTCTTGTTATCAATTGTGTACATACCTTCAATACTCTTTCATATAAGAATAACTCAAGCAGCGATGCATAATGGTTTTTGTAATTGAATTTTCGTGTGTTTTTTTATCTAGATCTAACACCCAATATTTATTTTGAAAATTATTTTGTACAGATTTGAAATAAAATGTCTATACTTAGAACATACATATTTATGTGCATCACTTATCGGTGTGACACGTATGTAGGCCAGTTGGATACATGATCATAGTGTGTGTACGCTTGCGCTCGTCATGAATAAATGATATCTAAATTAATGCACACGACATTTTTCTAGAATAATTTGTCATCAGGTACGCTCAAAGTCAAATGATTGGACAGATAAATAAAGTAAGTCTTTGTCGACATGGAAACCAAAGGGTCTGACAGGATATCTCTACGGGAAATGAACCTTCGTCTTAGTATCTGATATTAATGTGTTCTATATATACAATCAAATATGCCCATACGGTTATCTCTATTAAGGAGTCACCTGTATTGAAAGGTAACATTTTTCTTGTCCCGTTATAGAAAATTTCATATGAATTGAACCTATTTTATGAGGTCATCTGTCTTATAAGGCTACTTTTTCTTTGTCCCAAGGGTGACCTCTCTTAATACAGGTTTTACTGTATATCTTTTATGTTTAGCATTAATAGATTGGAGATATATTCAGAGGTTACGTCCTTATGAGTTACAGCTTAGATACACGTTCATTGTGTGTACATTTACTCTTATCATGAATAAAACATAGCTATCTTATTTTATTCGAACGACGAGTTTCTTGAATAACCTTCATCGGGTACGCTCAAAGCTAAAATTTTGGAAAGACAAATAAATTAATCTTTTGAAAGCCAGAACAATGGGTTCAAATATAAAAACCAAGATCGGACATGGTTGTTGACTGATTTGTCTGTCTATATACTTATGAGTTTTAACTTTCCCTTTGTAAGATTTTTCGGAGTTCGGTAATTTTGTTATTACCCTTATTTACCTCTCTCTATCTGAGGCAAATGGATCTTATATTTATTAATTTATATTTTTAGAGTATGATCTGCTACTAACACATTTTCGTGGACTGTATAAAGTACGAACATTCACTGACCTGGCTAATTATATTTTACTTGTTTATGTTGTTATCTTAGAAAGGTATGTGGCCGCTAGAGCGAATCATGGTAGGTTTGATAGTGTTTGTACATATATTTTTCGCCACAGGAGATTTATATCTGCTTCACCAAATAAGATACATTTATCAATTGCAGAGGGCTCGGCACCATTTGCCAGTTTTAAGCCTATCACAAGCTAGAACATATTTGCCTAGTCTTTGACATTTCTGTGTTGTTTTGTTTGTTTATTTGCTTGTTTGTGAAATTGTTGGCCATGACTGATTAACCTTTTCCGCTGAGCACATTAAACAAATTAATAATCAGGTTAAAACAATAGCAGAATTGACAATTGATGAACTAGACATTAAATATGTCATAATATGGAAAGCTTGATCGTTGATCATGTTATATACCCACATTTAATTCCTACATTTAGATGACATATCTAGTGTTTCAGGAAAATCATTATTTTCTATGAATATTAACGACTTACAAAAACATAAATATGTAATCTAGTTCACACAGTTTCTGTGATGATCTTACACAGTTACGCTTATAAACGTTTTGCAGCAAGAAAACCAATGTGTATAAAGGGAATAGCCAAGAGTGACCAAGGGTACCTATGCCCGAGGGAAATGAACGTTGTGCTTAATAATTGATATTTTTTGTATCCGTAGATTAATAATCTGAACCAGCAGATTTTCAAAGAATGTTGAGAACTATGAAGATTCACAGACCTCGCTTTGTATTTTTACTTGTTTATGTTGTTTTTTCAATTTTTGAGGACATGGACCTTTTCAGTTGAAACGAGTTTTCAACCTATATTCCCAGTCATTGTCATTTCTATGGTTTTGTTTTTGTTGTTTATGTTGATATCATGACTGATTAACCTTTTATCTTAACATATTGATCAAGTAACCAATGAAGTAAAAGGTCAGATCAAAACAAGATCACCTAAAAGGTTAACACATTTAAATAGAATGATCATGGATTGCCATTATCAGATAAACAAAAATCGTCATTCTGCAAATTACACTTAATTTGGTTTTCCTTCGTGACGCCCTATCATAGAACTCTGTGTTCATTTTTTTTAAGTCAATCTTTTGAACCTTGATGGCTATATCAGAAACATCGTGAGCACCAAATCTGTTTTTCTCATAGTTGTTTATCATCTATACGTCCCTTCTGACTTTACATGTTATGTAAACAAACTTAGGTACTATTCCTTATAGCAATAACGACACCATTCACACATAACGGGAAATGAAATTCCACATTTAAGCCATGCACAGTTATTATTAATAGGTGTGACAAATATTTAAAAGGTATGCTTAGTGCATGAAATCAGTATACATACATGATCTATTGTGTGCAATTTGTACTCGTCATGACACACTGCCCACTTGTCGTTAAACAACATTTAATCAATTGACATTTATTCAAAATGTAAATTTTGATAAATGTTTGATAAATACCCATTACAAGCATAGTGTGTTGGTACAAAACTTTGTAACAGCTTGAGCCTGTTGTGGGAGCCAGTATCATTACGAGAAGCGCTAGCAGGCAATTGGTGAGAGCCATTACCCAAATGCGTTTGATACCAAATACACAAAATATAATGTATATGCGCCTAATGTTTTTGGATAGCTAATACCTCATCAATAGTACGGAAATATTGAAATCCTAAAACGCTAACTCGGCTAAACAGAATTATTTTGGTTATCATGTATATAATATACATCTTGATCTACCACATTACAATTATTTTGGTCAAACCAGGGCCGCCAAAATCGGCTAAAGTTATCTATAGCTGAAGGGGGTGACACGTATTTTAATAATTGACATGTTTGTATTCTTAGCTTAATGGTCTGAAATTTTCATATATTACACATTGTTAATTATGGATATTCACTGACCTGGGTTTTGCATTGTCAATGATTATGTTTTAATTTGTGTGAAGGTATGTGATCCTTTCAACTGAAGCGAATCTCTGCATGTTTGTTATTGTTCGTTTATGTATGTTATGTCACCCACATGAGATACAATGGTTGGGGTCGGGTTTTAAGCCTATCACAATCCAGGACCTGAATTCCCAGTCGTTGTTATTTCCTTGTCATTGTTGTTATTGTTTACATTGGTGACCATGGTTGTTTGTACTTATTTATTTGCAACACCTTAGACAATCCAATAAAGAAATAAAAGGTCAAATCAAAAATATAATGCATATGCACACTAGACGTGCATTTTAATAGTTAATATCTGCTGAATAGTACCGAAAGTTTAAAACTCTAAAGCGCTTAAACAACTTAATTGAATGTTCTTGGATTTCAAAAACTTGATGTATATCGTTATTGATCACATAACAATTACGTTGGTTAGTGCTGGTATAGTTGCTTTAGGCCTACAACTGATAATTTTGTTATGCATTTGATATTTCTCTTTGCTAATTACGAACATTCACTGACCTGGTTTTTGCTTTGTCCATTATTATTTCTTTATTGTGGTGAAGGTATGTGATCTCTTATGTTGAAGCAAATATTTGCATGCTTGTTATTGTTTGCTTATGTATGCTAGGCCACCTACGGGAGATACCTTGATCAGTGGGAGTGGATTTGGGTCTCCTTTGTATATTAAGCCTATCACAAACCACGACCTATATTCACAACCATTGCCATTTCCTTGTTATCGTTTTTATTGTCTATATTGTCGGCCATCGTTGTTGGACCTTTTATTATGAAGCATAATGTACAAGTCATTGCAGAAATAAAAAGGTCAGGTCAAAACAAGATCAAAATTGTAAATTGATGAAAAAGACATTTCATTATTTTTCAATACACAATATGCTTCATACCAGATATAATGCATGCACTAGACCTACATCTGTTATAGTTATTAGGTACTGTTGACTTCACTAGTAAGATCAGTGTTAGTCTTTCTTCCTTTTTGTCATTGTGTTGTCTGTTCTTTTAAGACTTGGGTGTTCTGATTACCACTTTGGTATCTTTTCTTGTTATCAATTGTGTACATACCTTCAATACTCTTTCATATAAGAATAACTCAAGCAGCGATGCATAATGGTTTTTGTAATTGAATTTTCGTGTGTTTTTTTATCTAGATCTAACACCCAATATTTATTTTGAAAATTATTTGGTACAGATTTGAAATAAAATGTCTATACTTAGAACATACATATTTATGTGCATCACTTATCGGTGTGACACGTATGTAGGCCAGTTGGATACATGATCATAGGTGTGTGTACGCTTGCGCTCGTCATGAATAAATGATATCTAAATTAATGCACACGACATTTTTCTAGAATAATTTGTCATCAGGTACGCTCAAAGTCAAATGATTGGACAGATAAATAAAGTAAGTTTTTGTCGACATGGAAACCAAAGGGTCTGACAGGATATCTCTACGGGAAATGAACCTTCGTCTTAGTATTTGATATTAATGTGTTCTATATATACAATCAAATATGCCCATACGGTCACCTCTATTAAGGAGTCACCTGTATTGAAAGGTAACATTTTTCTTGTTCCGTTATAGAAAATTTCATATGAATTGAACCTATTTTATGAGGTCACCTGTCTTATAAGGCCACTTTTTCTTTGTCCCAAGGGTGACCTCTCTTAATACAGATTTGACTGTATATCTTTTATGTGTAGCATTAATAGATTGGAGACATATTCAGAGGTTACGTCCTTATGAGTTACAGCTTAGATACACGTTCATTGTTTGTACATTTACTCTTATCATGAATACAACATAGCTATCTTATTTAATTCGAACGACGAGTTTCTTGAATAACCTTCATCGGGTACGCTCAAAGCTAAAATTTTGGAAAGACAAATAAATTAATCTTTTGAAAGCCAGAACAATGGGTCCAAATATAAAAACCAAGATCGGACATGGTTGTTGACTGATTTTGTCTGTCTATATACTTATGAGTTTTAACTTTCCTTTTGTAAGATTTTTCGGAGTTCGGTAATTTTGTTATTACTCTTATTTACCTCTATCTGAGGCAAATGGATCTTATATTTATTAATTGATATTTTTAGAGTATGATCTACTACTAACACATTTTCGTGGACTGTATAAAGTACGAACATTCACTGACCTGGCTAATTATATTTTACTTGTTTATGTTGTTATTTTAGAAAGGTATGTGGCCGCTAGAGCGAATCATGGTAGGTTTGATAGTGTTTGTACATATATTTTTCGCCACAGGAGATTTATATCTGCTTCACCAAATAAGATACATTTATCAATTGCAGAGGGCTCGGCACCATTTGCCAATTTTAAGCCTATCACAAGCTAGAACATATTTGCCTAGTCTTTGACATTTCTGTGTTGTTTTGTTTGTTTATTTGCTTGTTTGTGAAATTGTTGGCCATGACTGATTAAACTTTTCCGCTGAGCACATTAAACAAATTAATAATCAGGTTAAAACAATAGCAGAATTGACAATTGATGAGCTAGACATTAAATATGTCATAATATGGAAAGCCTGACCGTTGATCATGTTATATACCCACATTTAATTCCTACATTTAGATGACATATCTAGTGTTTCAGGAAAATCATTATTTTCTATGAGTATTAACGACTTACAAAAACATAAATATGTAATCTAGTTCACACAGTTTCTGTGATGATCTTACACAGTTACGCTTATAAACGTTTTGCAGCAAGAAAACCAATGTGTATAAAGGGAATAGCCAAGAGTGACCAAGGGTACCTATGCCCGAGGGAAATGAACGTTGTGCTTAATAATTGATATTTTTTGTATCCGTAGATTAATAATCTGAACCAGCAGATTTTCAAAAGAATGTTGAGAACTATGAAGATTCACAGACCTCGCTTTTGTATTTTTCCTTGTTTATGTTGTTTTTCAATTTTTGAGGACATGGACCTTTTTAGTTGAAACGAGTTCTCAACCTATATTCCCAGTCATTGTCATTTCTATGGTTTTGTTTTTGTTGTTTATGTTGTTAACATGACTGATTAACCTTTTATTTTAACATATTGGTCAAGTAATCAATGAAGTAAAAGGTCAGATCAAAACAAGATCACCTAAAAGGTTAACACATTAAATAGAATGATCATGGATTGCCATTATCAGATAAACAAAAATCGTCATTTTACAAATTACACTTAATTTGGTTTTCCTTCGTGACGCCCTATCATATAATTCTGTGTTCAATTTTATTAAGTCAATCTTTTGAACCTTGATGGCTATATCAGAAACATCGTGAGCACCAAATCTGTTTTTCTCATGGTTTGTTTATCATCTCTACGTCCATTCTGACTTTACATGTTATGTAAACAAACTTAGGTACTATTCCTTATAGCAATAACGACAACATTCACACATAACGGGAAATGAAATTCCACTTTAAGTGTTTGTTTTTTAATTTAGATAAAAACAGATTAATTTTGTACAAACTTGAAATAAAATGTCTACATTTAAACCATGCACAGTTATTATTAATAGGTGTGACAAATATTTAAAAGGTATGCTTAGTGCATGAAATCAGTTTACATACATGATCTGTTGTGTGCAATTTGTACTCGTCATGACACACTGCCCACTTGTCGTTAAACAACATTTAATCAATTGACATTTATTCAAAATGTAAATTTTGATAAATGTTTGATAAATACCCATTACAAGCTTAGTGTGCTGGTACAAAACTTTGTAACAGGTTGAACCTGTTGTGGGAGCCAGTATCATTACGAGAAGCGCTAGCAGGCAATTGATGAGAGCCATTACCCAAATGCGTTTGATACCAAATACACAAAATATAATGTATATGCGCCTAATGTTTTTGGATAGCTAATACCTCATCAATAATACGGAAATATTGAAATCCTAAAACGCTAACTCGGCTAAACAGAATTATTTTGGTTATCATTTATATAATATATATCTTGATCTACCACATTACAATTATTTTGGTCTAACCAGGGCCGCCAAAGTCGGCTAAAGTTATCTATAGCTGAAGGGGGTGACACGTATTTTAATAATTGACATGTTTGTATTCTTAGCTTAATGGTCTGAAATTTTCATATATTACACTTTATTAATTATGGGTATTCACTGACCTGGGTTTTGCATTGTCAATGATTATGTCTTAATTTGTGTGAAGGTATGTGATCCTTTCAACTGAAGCGAATCTCTGCATGTTTGTTATTGTTCGTTTATGTATGTTATGTCACCCACATGAGATACAATGGTTGGGGTCGGGTTTTAAGCCTATCACAATCCAGGACCTGAATTCCCAGTCGTTGTTATTTCCTTGTCATTGTTGTTATTGTTTACATTGGTGACCATGGTTGTTCGTACTTATTTATTTGCAACACCTTGGACAATCCAATAAAGAAATAAAAGGTCAAATCTTAGCATTAACAGTGGAGACACTGAATAAGTTCCAACACCTAACATGTTTTATGCAAAATATAATGCATATGCACACTAGACGTGCATTTTAATAGCTAATATCTGCTGAATAGTACCGAAAGTTTAAAACTCTAAAGCGTTTAAACAATTTAATTGAATGTTCTTGGATTTCAAAACCTTGATGTATATCGTTATTGATCACATAACAATTACGTTGGTTAGTGCTGGTATAGTTGCTTTAGGCCTACAACTGATAATTTTGTTATGCATTTGATATTTCTCTTTGCTAATTACGAACATTCACTGACCTGGTTTTTGTTTTGTCCATTATTATTTCTTTATTGTGGTGAAGGTATGTGACCTCTTATGTTGAAGCAAATATTTGCATGCTTGTTATTGTTTGTTTATGTATGCTAGGCCACCCACGGGAGATACCTTGATCAGTGGGAATGGATTTGGATCTCCTTTGTATATTAAGCCTATCACAAACCACGACCTATATTCACAGCCATTGCCATTTCCTTGTTATCGTTTTTATTGTTTATATTGTCGGCCATCATTGTTGGACCTTTTATTATGAAGCATAATGTACAAGTCATTGCAGAAATAAAAAGGTCAGGTCAAAACAAGATCAGAATTGTAAATTGATGAAAAAGACATTTCATTACTTTCCAATACACAATATGCTTCATACCAGATATAATGCATGCACTAGACGTACATCTGTTATAGTTATTAGTTACTTTTGACTTCACTAGTAAGATCAGTGTTAGTCTTTCTTCCTTTTTGTCATTGTGTTGTCTGCTCTTTTAAGACTTGGGTGTTCTGATTACCACTTTGGTATCTTTTCTTGTTATCAATTGTGTACATACCTTCAGTACTCTTTCATATAAGAACAACTCAAGCAGCGATGCATAATGGTTTTTGTAATTGAATTTTCGTCTGTTTTTTAATCTAGATCTAACACCCAATATTTATTTTGAAAATTATTTTCTACAGATTTGAAATAAAATGTCTATACTTAGAACATATATATTTATGTGCATCACTTATCGGTGTGACACGTATGTAGGCCAGTTGGATACATGATCATAGTGTTTGTACGCTTGCGCTCGTCATGAATAAAAGATATCTAAATTAGTGCACATGACATTTTTCTAGAATAATTTGTCATCAGGTACGCTCAAAGTCAAATGATTGGACAGATAAATAAAGTAAGTTTTTGTCGACATGGAAACCAAAGGATCTGACAGGATATCTCTACGGGAAATGAACCTTCGTCTTAGTATTTGATATTAATGTGTTCTATATATACAATCAAATATGCCCATACGGTCACCTCTATTAAGGAGTCACCTGTATTGAAAGGTAACATTTTTCTTGTCCCGTTATAGAAAATTTCATATGAATTGAACCTATTTTATGAGGTCACCTGTCTTATAAGACCACTTTTTCTTTGTCCCAAGGGTGACCTCTCTTAATACATCTTTTATGTGTAGCATTAATAGATTGGAGACATATTCAGAGGTTACGTCCTTATGAGTTACAGCTTAGATACACGTTCATTGTGTGTACATTTACTCTTATCATGAATAAAACATAGCTATCTTATTTAATTCGAACGACGAGTTTCTTGAATAACCTTCATCGGGTACGCTCAAAGCTAAAATTTTGGAAAGACAAATGAATTAATCTTTTGAAAGCCAAAACAATGGGTCCAAATATAAAAATTAAGATCGGACATGGTTGTTGACTGATTTTGTCTGTCTATATACTTATGAGTTTTAACTTTCCTTTTGTAAGATTTTTCGGATTTCGGTAATTTTGTTATTACCCTTATTTACCTCTATCTGAGGCAAATGGATCTTATATTTATTAATTGATATTTTTAGAGTATGATCTGCTACTAACACATTTTCGTGGACTGTATAAAGTACGAACATTCACTGACCTGGCTTATTATATTTTACTTGTTTATGTTGTTATTTTGGAAAGGTATGTGGCCGCTAGAGCGAATCATGGTAGGTTTGATAGTGTTTGTACATATATTTTTCGCCACAGGAGATTTATATCTGTTTTACCAAATAAGATACATTTGTCAATTGCAGAGAACTCGGCACCATTTGCCAGCTTTAAGCCTATCACAAGCTAGAACATATTTGCCTAGTCTTTGACATTTCTGTGTTGTTTTGTTTGTTTATTTGCTTGTTTGTGAAATTGTTGGCCATGACTGATTAACCTTTTCCGCTGAGCACATTAAACAAATTAATAATCAGGTTAAAACAATAGCAGAATTGACAATTGATGAACTAGACATTAAATATGTCATAATATGGAAAGCTTGATCGTTGATCATGTTATATACCCACATTTAATTCCTACATTTAGATGACATATCTAGTGTTTCAGGAAAATCATTATTTTCTATGAATATTAACGACTTACAAAAACATAAATATGTAATCTAGTTCACACAGTTTCTGTGATGATCTTACACAGTTACGCTTATAAACGTTTTGCAGCAAGAAAACCAATGTGTATAAAGGGAATAGCCAAGAGTGACCAAGGGTACCTATGCCCGAGGGAAAGGAACGTTGTGCTTAATAATTGATATTTTTTGTATCCGTAGATTAATAATCTGAACCAGCAGATTTTCAAAAGAATGTTGAGAACTATGAAGATTCACAGACCTCGCTTTTGTATTTTTCCTTGTTTATGTTGTTTTTCAATTTTTGAGGACATGGACCTTTTCAGTTGAAACGAGTTCTCAACCTATATTCCCAGTCATTGTCATTTCTATGGTTTTGTTTTTGTTGTTTATGTTGTTAACATGACTGATTAACCTTTTATTTTAACATATTGGTCAAGTAATCAATGAAGTAAAAGGTCAGATCAAAACAAGATCACCTAAAAGGTTAACACATTTAAATAGAATGATCATGGATTGCCATTATCAGATAAACAAAAATCGTCATTTTACAAATTACACTTAATTTGGTTTTCCTTCGTGACGCCCTATCATATAATTCTGTGTTCAATTTTATTAAGTCAATCTTTTGAACCTTGAAGGCTATATCAGAAACATCGTGAGCACCAAATCTGTTTTTCTCATGGTTTGTTTATCATCTCTACGTCCCTTCTGACTTTACATGTTATGTAAACAAACTTAGGTACTATTCCTTATAGCAATAACGACACCATTCACACATAACGGGAAATGAAATGTCTACATTTAAACCATGCACAGTTATTATTAATAGGTGTGACACATATTTAAAAGGTATGCTTAGTGCATGAAATCAGTATACATACATGATCTATTGTGTGCAATTTGTACTCGTCATGACACACTGCCCACTTGTCGTTAAACAACATTTAATCAATTGACATTTATTCAAAATGTAAATTTTGATAAATGCTTGATAAGTACCCCTTACAAACATAGTGTGTTGGTACAAAACTGTGTATCAGGTTAAGCCTGTTGTGGGAGGCAGTATCACTACGAGTAGCGCTAGCAGGCAATTGATGAGAGCCATTGCACAATGTGTTTGATAACAATATACAAAATATAATGTATATGCTCTAGATGTTTTTAGATAGCTAATACATCATCAATAGTACGGAAATATTTAAATCCTTAAACGCTAACTCGGCTAAACAGAATTATCTTGGTTATCATTTATATAATATAAATCTTGATCTAGCACATTACAATTATTTTGTTTTGGTTTTTGTTGTTGCTGCTGTTTACGTTTTCTGTGTGTCAGTATATGTGGATTGTATTTGTTCTTTCCTTTAAATCGATTTGCCATGAATTTCTCGCTTTCTATTTATTTGTGGCTTTTTACAATGGCTTTCACACCTTCTGATTTTACTTGATATCTATTGTGCAATAAACTTAAGTACTATTATTACGTCTAAGAAGAATACAAGCAAGGGTACATAAAGAGCAATGAAATTTTATATCTAATTTAGATTTAAATACCGAATCATTTTGAAATATGCTTATTTGGTTTAGATGTGAAATAAAATGTCTACATTTATCTCAAACTATTATTGGAATCATTTCGTATTGACAGAGAGTTGCAGCCATTAAATCTGTCATTAATGATCACGGATATGTTCCGTTTGTCGAAATCACATCATGTCCCCTACTTATTCATGACTTATCACCGGGTTTTAGTAAGAAAACGGGTGCCACTAATGGAGCAGGAACTGCTTCCTCTTTGGTTCACCTCCAGGTTTTAGTGGGTTTCGCATTGCCCAATAATTGATTGAAATATGACATCGAAGTCATATATTCCACCTTAACCACCAATACACATGCAAATATGGTTATAGGAGTTGGAATAATTCAGCACTGCGATTTTGAATATGCTTAAAATAATATCACAATAGAGAAAGCTAAATCATTACAAAAGTGTATACTTATCGTTGTGCGCATACCAGTGACCTTATCAACTAATACACTAATTTAAGTTTTCTTCTTTCAGATCTCCTGCTGGCAACTATATGTCCCTTCTAACGAAATATTATACGGAGAGTTGGTCTTGAATGTTAAATTATACCTAAGACAATAACAACAAATATGTGCCATACCGAGTATTAACATTTGCATTGGTGCAAAACGTGACAAACACCACGTAGAACACATTCGAAAGATTCGCAAAAACAGCATAATATAGAACACACCATTATGATTGGACAATTATTATTTTTCAGGAGTTATTTTCCAATTCATGATAATTTGTAAAGGTTTAATTTATCAAAACATCAACCTTCTGTGCAAAAATGGATTATTATATATCTGGCAAAATCCTAGTGCATTTAATAGTGATTATGTTGTTGCAGTCTTTACAGAAAAAATAACAGATCAATACCAACAAATCTGGCTGACTGAAATAAAAAGTAATAATAAACTTGAAACATATGTGTTTCTAAAGAATGAATTTATTAAAGAAAACTATATTGACATTTTAGATTTTAAATTTTAGAGCAATGAGTAGATTAAGAACCAGTTGTCACCCATTGAAAATCGAAACAGGGCGTCATTGCAAACCCCCTTTGCCTAGAGAAAATCGCCTTTGCTCAGTATGTAATGTAATAGAGGACGAAGAACATTTTCTTGTTTCTTGTAAAAAATATGAAGCTGAAAGACTTAGTCTTTTAAAATTTGTTAAACATAAGTCATTTAAATATTGGAATGCCAAAGATAAATATGTTTTCTTAATGTCAAATAAAGATCTAATACTTATTCTAAATACTGCAATTTGTATACAAAAATGTCTTTTCCCCACTTGAAATAATATTGTTTTTACAGTGTTTATTAGTGTTACTACTTAATAATGTTTGTGTATGTATTTGTCAAACCCATTGTATGTATGCGGTTGAACAATACAATTATTATTATTATTACGACTAGTCAAGGGAACTCATAAGTGTAACTCCCGAATAAACGATCTCTTAATATTTCTACTTGTTTTACACAGGCCGTATGATGCAGTATTTCTCATCATTTGATTAATTGTTTGAAGTCACCCAATCTAGTCATCCTGGTAATTAAATACATGACAAACAGATATGTATATGGTAAATATATTTTATTCTTTTAAAGAGGCATTGTCCGGTTTGTGTATTCCAAGAGTGTATAATACAACAATTTCCTAGATTCTATTAATAAAATGAAAGAGCCTTGACAAATGTTTAACCTCTTATAATTGCTACCCACATGTTTCGTTTCATGTAATCAGTAAAGAAATGTCGTTAGTAAAAGTGGACTGTTAACATTTGAACTTTCATAGCAGTAATTTTTAAGAGATTGTTAATAAGTAAGGGACATGTAGCGGGTCTAACATTCTCTATAATTGTAGTATATATAATAGAAACGTGAAAATAGACATTACAGTAAAACGATGGAAAATCGAAAGACACGGGTAACATCGGGCACAAGACCTATAGCGAAGAATTGTGACAAATAGTCTTAGAATAAATAAATCTGACGATGGTTCATTTATTTAAAACAAATATTAACATATACATGTATATTTGTCATGTATTTTTCCAGGATCAGTATATTGGTTGATTAAATGCATGTATGTCGTGTGATGCTAAACAGTATACTGCTACTATGCATCTGTCATGTGACAAAGAATGACATCCTTCGAATGTTATTTGTCGATTTCATATTGTTTTTTTATGTCGTCCAATGACCCTGTAATTCGGTATCTGGCTTTCTTCTTTATTAATTCCAGTCAACTAATCTTAGTAAATAATGCCTACGTTTCCTTGAACTGGCTAATGAAGCCATACAAGGTCATAGAAGTTCACACCAAGTCAAGATCATGCCTTTGCTATATGTCTGTAACTTATATTTATATTTGTTATGTTTGAAAACTCAGTGGGAACTAATATATATAAAACCTATGAATACTAATTATAACAAATGAACGAGTTCAATTGTCAGTAAATAAACGCTAGAGAATACCGAAGAGGCAATCAAAAATGGACAATCCGGAGAAAATGGCAGCATAGGATACACAAGAAGAAGAAAACCAAACAAAAACACATCCATATTTAAGAGAATCAGAAATAAAAAGATTCCCAAATTTTCCATTTTCACTAAGTATGCGCATTTGATGAGATGAGCAATGCACGGGTTCGATTGTGTGCATAATCAAATGTCATATTATTTTAATTATTACTATTCTTTAGACAATTCTCACAGATAACGACCCATTTCAACTATCAACTATTGTCTTAGGAATAGCATACACTTATTTACTTTATTATTTTCTCTTTGCCATTGTATTGTCTATCTTTCTTCCATTTGCGGTTTCTGATTGGCCCTTTGGTATCTTCAACCTCTTCTAACTGGCTATGAGGACTTGTGTGGTGATAAGCACGGATTGCATAGATGGGAAAAATTCACACACGTATACGATGGTTCATAGCAAAGTATAAGAAGTGTGGTGAGCAAATGCAATGGGACATTTTCGCGACTCTTTATATGCAAAAATGTTATGATCGAGTATTGCTCAAATTCAAATATAAATTGGTAGGCAATCTGGGAACCCCACATTTTTTTTTTCATATTTACGTTGAATTTTCAACATTGCATGATGATATTGCTTAAATTATATTTCTACATAATTGTTTCTATATAGTTCAAATAAGGGTTAATCTAGAAGAAATAATTATATAAAATTGGAATTGTGTATGATCTTTGGCCGTGGGTATCTGTCTTATTTTCAAAAATAATTGTCAAGATTGTGAAAAGAAAGTTTAAACAGTGATGGTAAACAATCCCACCAATATGGACAAAAGAGAAATGACCACGACATATGGGGGTTGAAAATCCGCGAGTCTGTCTTATTTACGTTATTTGTGTTTGTTTGCGCATAGTGGTGTTGAACACATTGTGTGTTGTATTTTTTATTTGTTTTCATTTTCTCTGGACTGTCCATTTTTGATTGCCCCTTCGGTATTCTCCAACGTTTATTTACAGGTATAATCAAAACAATGCTCTTAGATAGAATATCTTTGTAAAAAAAAAAAAAAATCTGGAATGGTAGACAGTATGGTATATGCAAATAAACAAATAAATATCTATAATAACCTCTTATTGAAAAATATCCACTAACCGAATATGTGTATAACCTCTCATATTTGATTCTAGAAGATGTTTTCATGAAGGAAGCATAATCCTTTGTTTTCAGTATTTTACATGAAAATAAGTAAAAAATATTTCGTTAGAAATTATTCCAATTTATAATTCCAAATAAGAGATTGTTTATGCAATTACATTTCAACTGAATTTAATTAATATTAAGAAAATATTTGGCTTAATGTAATAACACTATTACGAAAAGTAAAATATGAAGTTACACTGCATTGTCTTGTATTCGGATACAAGAAGAGTTTGAAGGTATCAAAAGGTTAATCAGAAGCCGTACACCCAAGAGGGAAAGACAACGCAATGTCCAATGGAAAAACAGACGAACTACGATATACACAACTTTACACTGAAAACTACAGATCGAGCATAGCGAAACACACTAAGACCTGGGGGTGCACTCATGGCATATTATCTAAGCTTCTTTGTTATATACTGTCGTTCACTGTATCTAAACAAAGAGATTAAATGCTATAGTCTCTTCATATAAGAGTTCAAAAAACCAATCGATGCATTAAAGGAAAAGTCCTTTATGTTAAACTAAGCACTAAATTATTAATATGTGAAGCATCAACTATTTTATGACATCAAGTATTATATATATATTTAAATATTCAGATTACTCCCTCTCTCTCTCTCTCTCTCTGGATAATCACTCCACAATATTGCTGAAATACTGTCAATGTTAGCGTTAAGCACCAATCAATCAATCTCTAGATAATAAGTCTACTTTAGAGGCACTTGTACACACGTTATTGAATAAACTATACTATGTTGTTACAGAAAACAATTCTTTGTAATATATGTATATAGCTATGCCTATCTCTGGTTAGAAATGTTCACTGATTTCATCATATTGCAGAAATTCGTCTGACCGTATATAATCATTGATGCTTTCCCATGCAACATCAATTATGACGAGAATGAGGCAGTACAAATACATTCTTCTGAGAAAGAAAATAGCAATCGTAATAATGAGATTAATGTCTCGCATATTATATACAGTCGTAAACATCTACGTCAATTTTGTTCATGAAAAGCACAATTTATATTTGTTGAGACTGTCCATACTACAGGATTACAATATGATAGATCTCACGACGACAAAATGTAAGAATTAACTAATTAGCATTGCATTCACCATATGACAATATGTCAGGGCTCCCTCCATCAATATCATATAGCTATGTAATTGTACCAAGTACATAACTCAATAGTATTCACAATTTGTTTCTTACTCATCTGATGTAACATATTGGTATAAATTGAATGAATCTGTTTGTATTCTCATATGATCTGAATTTTATTCTTTGACCTAGACGATGGTAAGAAAGATTCCTTCTAATGGCAATGATTTTCTGTTCTATTGGACGGCAATCTCATCATGGAATAATATGTTATGTGTGCTTTAAGCTTGTTTGCTATTTTGCTATTATGAGTGTTTGATTAAATTATTGATTTGCATGAATGCTTTTGTTGATTTTAGCTGTTATTTATTTTTTTTGCAGTGTATGTCGGCTAAAAGCTCACTAGAGCTTGTGTTGTCTTTAAGAAATAATTTATGGAAGGGGTAAGTTTGTTGGAGATTTTGATATGGGTAAGATTATCAGCGTTAAAAGTTTACCCCGATCGGTAGCGAGGGGTATAATTTGCGCAGATAATGTTACCCATATTAAAATCTCCAACAAACTTACCCCTTCCATAAATTATTTCTATTCTAATAGGACATCTACGGTAAATTTTTAATCCACATTCCATTATAGTGGACCCATATTAAAATCTCCAACAAACTTATCCCTTCCTTTATAGTGTACCCATATTAAAATCTCCAACAAACTTACCCCTTCCATAAATTATTTCTTATTGACAGAGTAAAAAGTCCTTAATTTTTATATTACATGTTTTTCAATATTATTATTTAAATACTAAATTTTGAAAATTTTGAAATCTTATGAAAATTTTGAAATCTTATGAAAATTTTGAATTAGTTTGAAATTTTTGAAATTTGGAAATTTTTTGATAATTTTGAAATTTTGAACGTTAAACAAATTTTTATTTTTTAATCTTAGAATTTTGAAATGTCTTCAAAAATTTTGAAATTTTATGAAATTTTTGAATACTGATAAATTAACAATTCTAATAGGACATATACGGTAAATTTTTAATCCGCATTCTTTTATAGTGTACCCATATTAAAATCTCCAACAAGCTTACCCCTTCCATAAATTATTTCTTATTGACAGAGTAAAAAGTCCTTAATTTTTATATTACATATGTTTTTCAATATTATTATTTAAATACTAAAATTTAGAAATTTTATGAAAACTGAAATTTTTGAAATTTATAATTCCAAATAAGAGATTGTTTATGCAATTACATTTCAACTGAATTTAATTAATATTAAGAAAATATTTGGCTTAATGTAAAAACACTATTACGAAAATGTAAAATATGAAGTTACACTGCATTGTCTTGTATTCGGATACAAGAAGAGTTTGAAGGTATCAAAAGGTTAATCAGAAGCCGTACCCAAGAGGGAAAGACAACGCAATGTCCAAAGGAAAAACAGACGAACTACGATATACACAACTTTACACTGAAAACTACAGATCGAGCATAGCGAAGCACACTAAGACCTGGGGGTGCACTCATGTCATATTATCTAACTTTCTTTGTTATATACTGTCGTTCACTGTATCTAAACAAAGAGATTAAATGCTATAGTCTCTTCATATAAGAGTTCAAAAAACCAATCGATGCATTAAAGGAAAAGTCCTTTATGTTAAACTAAGCACTAAAATTATTAATATGTGAAGCATCAACTATTTTATGACATCAAGTATTATATATATATTTAAATATTCAGATTACTCCCTCTCTCTCTCTCTCTCTGGATAATCACTCCACAATATTGCTGAAATACTGTTAATGTTAGCGTTAAGCACCAATCAATCAATCTCTAGATAATAAGTTTACTTTAGAGGCACTTATACAAACGTTATTGAATAAACTATACTATGTTGTTACAGAAAACAATTCTTTGTAATATATGTATATAGCTATGCCTATCTCTGGTTAGAAATGTTCACTGATTTCATCATATTGCAGAAATTCGTCTGACCGTATATAATCATTGATGCTTTCCCATGCAACATCAATTATGACGAGAATGAAGCAGTACAAATACATTCTTCTGAGAAAGAAAATAGCAATCGTAATAATGAGATTAATGTCTCGCATATTATATACAGTCGTAAACATCTACGTCAATTTTGTTCATGAAAAGCACAATTTATATTTGTTGAGACTGTCCATACTACAGGATTACAATATGATAGATCTCACGACGACAAAATGTAAGAATTAACTAATTAGCATTGCATTCACCATATGACAATATGTCAGGGCTCCCTCCATCAATATCATATAACTATGTAATTGTACCAAGTACATAACTCAATAGTATTCACAATTTGTTTCTTACTCATCTGATGTAACATATTGGTATAAATTGAATGAATCTGTTTGTATTCCCATATGATCTGAATTTTATTCTTTGACCTAGACGATGGTAAAAAAGATTCCTTCTAATGGCAATGATTTCCTGTTCTATTGGACGGCAATCTCATCATGGAATAATATGTTATGTGTGCTTTAAGCTTGTTTGCTATTTTGCTATTATGAGTGTTTGATTAAATTATTGATTTGCATGAATGCTTTTGTTGATTTTAGCTGTTATTTTTTTTTTTTTTGCAGTGTATGTCGGCTAAAAGCTCACTAGAGCTTGTGTTATATTTAAGAAATAATTTATGGAAGGGGTAAGTTTGTTGGAGATTTTGATATGGGTAAGATTATCAGCGTAAAAATTTTACCGCGAGGGGTATAATTTGCGCAGATAATGTTACCCATATTAAAATCTCCAACAAACTTACCCCTTCCATAAATTATTTCTATTCTAATAGGACATATACGGTAAATTTTTAATCCACATTCCATTATAGTGGACCCATATTAAAACCTCCAACAAACTTATCCCTTCCTTTATAGTGTACCCATATTAAAATCTCCAACAAACTTACCCCTTCCATAAATTATTTCTTATTGACAGAGTAAAAAGTCCTTAATTTTTATATTACATATGTTTTTCAATATTATTAATTAAATACTAAAATTTAAAAATTTTATGAAAACTGAAATTTTTGAAATTTTTTTGAACGTTAAAAAAATATTTTTTTAATCTTAGAATTTTGAAATTTCTTCAAAAATTTTGAAATTTTATGAAATTTTTGAATACTGATAAATTAACAATTCTAATAGGACATATACGGTAAATTTTTAATTCGCATTCTTTTATAGTGTACCCATATTAAAATCTCCAACAAGCTTACCCCTTCCTTTATGGTGTATTCATATTAAAATCTCCAACAAACTTACCCCTCCCATAAATTATTCCTATGACGTGCTGTTTTGGCTTTGTAAACAAAAAGGTTTAATAGCAGCCAAATACGTCATGATCATCAGCGCGTGTAAGTCATAATAAATCGGGGATTTTTATACCCTTTTGTTTACAAAGCCAAAACAGCACGTCATATTAGAATTGTTGTTTTAGCATGTCGATTTTGAATAAAACTTATCGTATCTAATGTTATCTTTTTGAAATTCAAAGATCCAACGACCTAACTCATTGAGCCACCCGGGCCCCGTTTTTATGCTCTGATAAACCACCCATTCATTGGAAATCAATAATATTATACATACCTTCTCTTCTTTTCTTAGATTCCATTTTTGTTTTAGCGGAAAAATTCCACGTGTCTATAATTGATTCAGCGTTGAGATTAGAAACAAATGCAACAAACGATAAACGACAAACTGTAGACTCACATTTAGCGAGTGCATAGTTTGTCAAAGTTTGTGTAAACTTTACAAACGTATGTTAGAAAAAAACTGCTCTAAACGCGTACGCGCGTAGTCGTTTGTGTCGTTTGTGTTAGAAAAAAATGCACTCTTATTCAAGAACAAACTTCTCAATGGTTACATTATAGACCGCACTTCACACAACAAAAAGTCTGCTAAAACTCGATTGATAATTCAGCAACATTTTGGTGATTTTAGATTAGACAAATATGATTACTCAGCAATGCATACAGATGGCTGGAAGGATGATGATATAGTTGTATCCTCGGTTTTCTGCGCGGGCGAGAAGTTGCTCCGAATTTTATCCGTTTTTCATCCACAATTACATTTTTCCTGTAGAGGAAAAATTTTACTTTTTGGTAATTGAACGTGGTAAAGACCAAAACCCTTTTAATCTTAAAATAATAGATATTTATAAAAAGAAAATAACGATTAATTACACTTGGATCAAGTTCTCATCGGTATCTTGCAGCGAGAAGCGGAAGATACTCTGGATGGTAATTGGTTTTTTTATATAATTTTGATCAGTGCCTATCACCACTAACTTTGGGAGTTCGAATCTCGCTTAGACAAGGTGTACTTGATACAATATTATGTGATCAAGTTCGTCAGTGTCTTGCGCCAGGTAGGTGGTTTTCTCAGGGTACTCCGGTTTCCTCCACCAATAAGACTAACCTCTATGATAAAACTGAAATACTGTCGAAATTGGTGTTAAATACCATAACCCTAACCTTAAATGACATGATATTTGCATCCTGCAAACACAATTATACTTTACATGAACTATTATATTAATAGTTGCAAAATTCCTTATTCCTATGGTAAAACCCGTAAGAAACAAAATAGTTTTCATTTTCTCTGATACTTCATACTAATACTTACTTATATTTTAAATGAAGAACTACGACCTGAATCCATTCCAATCAATTAATTGCATACCATAGAACATGTTTTAATTGACTGTAGAGATTCTCATGATATCCGCTGAACATTCTATATAGCTGACCTTAAAGATGTATTTACAAACTTCGTATGGGCGCAATGTTACGCTTGTTAAGTGAGATCAACCTGTATTGCTAAATAAGGGTAATAACAAAATTACCGAACTCCGAGCAATCTTACAAAGGGAAAGTAAAAACTCATAATTATATAAACAGACAAAGTCAGTCAACAACCGGAAAACTGTGAAAACCGTAATGACCCTGTACATTATGCTATATGTTTACTCTGTTAGTTTCTAATTTTGTTTTATCGTTGTTGTTTGCTTTACTGTGATACTGATATTACGTAACATTTGGCCAAGTCGTGATAGCAAAATCTATTAATAAATGCAGTCAGTGACTATCGCGGTTACAAACGTTAGTAGTGTTTATTCTCGACCATGGTGATATATCCTTGATACAGAGTTTATAACTGAAATACAGGGAGTTTTTCTAACTGTACTCCAGTTTCCTCCACTAAAAGACGTGGCCGCCACGATATTAATTAAACTATTGTTGAAAGTGGCGTTAATTAATAAGCATTTAGTCATAATCCTAATGACTTTCTTCTATGAATCTTTGTGATAAATCTGGTTCGATAGCTACGGCTTTTTTTTTCTACGACATGTATTATTGTTCTATTATCAAACTATTGAAATATACGTGTCTTCTGGGTACTAAATTTCACCATGTATTCCTAGCACATTTCAATAAAACTTTAGAAATACTACAATATAATTCTCAAAATCAATATAGACCAAACACTTGAGTTAATTAGTTTTAAATTGTATAATGATGTATGTGGTTATATTACTGTGTTATTTTCTCTTTAAAACAAACAACTGTGTTAAGCTTAAACAACTATTTGTCCTTGGAGGTTGTGTTATACAGTGCTAATATTTAATCTGTTGAAGAGACAGAGAATTCAACCAAGAAAAACAAGAAGCTTTACGTATAACGTTCTTCCAACAAACATCAAACAACTATGCTAGATTACCACAGACACAGTAACGCAACGCTACCAAAGTGATATAATTCAATCTCTACTCTCGAATCAAATGTAAATGCTAATTTAAAATAGCATGTACAAAGAGATACACACGACTTCAATATAACGATAAGTCAAGCATTGTGTTTATGATCAGTGAAGTACGCATTCGTCTCCTGAACTGAAGTTGTTTACGACTTTCGTTACTGCATGTTTGTCAAGGACGTGGTATTTGCATAGCTACATTGTACCTTTATCAGTTATGAAAGGTCGGATATGGTGCTTCGAAGGACAGTTGGACCTGTTTAGCATTGTACATCGTGTGGGGATTGGGTGAGTGAATGAGTGAGTGAGTGATTGTCGTTTAACGCCAACTCAGCATTTTTTTTAGCTATATCATGGCGAGAACAAGTTAATTTTAAATGAAATGTTGATGAGGTCCGCTTTGTAATAGACCAACACGCTTATTTGGATTTCTATAGTGCTAGCTTACTGAAACAGCGATCCGCGGATAGACATGTCGTCACACTCAGACACATTATCCTGATAACGATCCAACCAGTCTTTGTTCTTCCTCCTTAATGCTGCGTACTTAGCGGAGAAGCAACAAATATCAATTTCATAGTTTTTGGTTTGACCCGATCGGGGCTCGAACCCACGATCTGCCGCACTTGAGGCGAACACGCTAACCATTACACCATCAATGCGGATGTGTGGTGATTGATATCATGTTAATGTCTCTAATACATGTACTTCAAATTAAGCCAACAACGGTACAATTAACACCACATTGGGAGGACTATGCAGTGTCAAGCAACGTTTTTGGTGTTTCCAGATTATTTTTAAATCTAATTAAGATATTGATATATTTCACTCATACCGGAAAGTTTTAATTATTTCACCTTCGTTCCACTTTGCCTGACAAGTGAAAACCTATTCATGTTGTTTACTATATTCGCAGCATTTCGCATAGATTCTGCTTAGGTCCTTTAGTTTACTTACTCCCAATTACTTTTTAAGTTATTTGGATGTACAATATTTTAATTATGAGCGTACCTGATGACGGTTATTCCAGAAATGCGTCATGCTCACTAAATTTGAAATCTACGCTTTTATTCTAATACGGTTTAAATCTAATTTGCAACTAATTTATATTACTTATGATAATCGTAAACTCTTACAATGATATGAAGCATTGTAATAGTTCACCATTTATTTTATTCATGGTTTAAATAAAATACTGTGCATACATGTACATATAACTATAGATAATTATCCGGATGCACTATAGTCTTTTAATCTTTTCATTGGAAGAATGTCCTGTCAATGATACGTCCATCTTGATTGACTGTTCGGAAGCGATGATATGATAACTAACGTTTATACCAAGCACTTAGCTGAATCCTGTCAAAGACACATTATTATAATTGACACAAGTCTAGATATATAAAACTGTATTGCACTCTTCCAACTTCAGCACCAATAAAATAGTGTAAAGGTTAGCGTGTTCTACTCGAGTGCGGTAGAGCTTAATCAGTCGGACTAAACCAAAGACAATAAATAATATTTAGAGAAAACCGAAGGGGCAATCAAGAATAAACAATCCAGTGACACTGATAACATTGGGTACACAAGACACAGCACGAAGACAAACAAAGCAAGCAACACAACACAGTGTCGCTGACCTTTTTAGTTTCCTGCGTTTTGTTGTGTTTTTGTGTTTGTTTGTCTTCGTCTTGTGTGTCCAATGTTTCCGGTGTCTCTAGATTTTTCATCCATGATTACCACCATCGGTTTTCTTCAAGGTTTATCTTCATCTGCAATGAAAACTATACTGAACCGCAAAAGAAACGTCGCAACAAATTACAGAATCACAGACATTTATTTTGAAATACAATAAACATAAAATAGATTCGTTTTACATTGTTTCAATGGTGGATTTATTGTCTCCTGGTTATGAAGTTATATCGAATGTCTCAATAAAGAAAAACCGCAACATGTTGATGCTTTAATTCCACTTCCGTTAATAACGAGTATGTCCACCACCAGCGTTAATCACAGCAGCACATCTTCGATACATAGAGTTGACAAGGCGATTGATGAATGCGATAGAAATAAGTGCCCAAACTCTCTGAAACTCTACCGAAAGTTCAGCTGCAGTTGTCGGGCTTGGCTGCTCTTCATTCAACCGTCTCTGAATTTCGTCCCACAGATGTTCAATTGGGTTCAAATCTGGACCTAGAGCTGGCCAGTTCATAACACTGACGTTATTCTGCTGCAAGAAGTTTCTTGTTGCCCTGGCTGTATGCGCACGCGCATTATCCTGCTGGAACGTCTTGCTTTGATGACGTGCGAAATGCGGCACAACATGCGGTCTCAGAAATTGATCGATGTAACGAACAACTGTTACTCCATTGCCTCTCCCCGGGCCAAGATTCTGGAAGATAACTGGACCAAGTTTCACGTTGAGTCCGATGCCACCCCATACCATGATGCTTGGACCGCCCCATGCATTCCTTTCCATCATGCAGTTGTCATCATATCGTTCTCCTCGCCTTCTCCACAATCTTGTTCTGCCATCTGCGGTTGAGATGCAGTAACGGCTTTCGTCAGAGAAGATGACGTTACGCCACTGCTGGTTACGCCAATTGTGTCGCTGCAATGCCCATTGAAGACGCGCTTGTCGGTGTCGGGGCGTAAGGACAGGTCCCCTGGCAGGACGGTAGCATCTTAGATTGCTGGCAACTAATCGATGGCGAACCGTATCAGCACTTATTGGTCGCTGATGTGTTCCAACAGTCTGTCGTGCAGTTTCAGTAGCTCTGGTGAACCGATTCCGCAAATGTTGACAGACCATTAACCTGTTCTGGCGAGCGGTTGTAACCTGTGGTCTACCGCAGCGTGGTTGGTCATTCGTGCTGTTTGTGGCGTTGTAACGTACCCGGACATTACAGTTGAAGTCATTGACAATCACTCTAGCAGGTTGCCCAGCATGCAGTCTAATTATGGCTTGTTCTCTCTGTTGTGGATACAAACGTGGCGTAGCTTCGGTGTCAAAACTGATACTGACAATCATTGAAATTTTCAAACCTTTTATACCCATACCGAAGCACGAAAATCATGAGCATTTAACCATTCAAAATTGTTACAGCAAAGTGTGTCCCGCGAAGGGTGGGAGATTCGAGTGTTCTACAACATCAGATAAAAATCACCAATGCGGAAATTCCCTTTAAATGTGGCTGACGTTTACCTTGTGTGTTAATTAACAAATATATTTTCAAAAATAACATTTTTAATGATTATTTCGGTATTAAAAATATTTTTTTTACATGCGACGTTTCTTTGGCGGTTCAGTGTAGATATAACTACCAATGTGACTTATCTCATCACAATCATTTTGAGTGCATATTAAGTCAGTATTTTTTCTGATTCTCTATATAATCAACCAGTTATTTCCAGCTTTTTCAGGACACATATAAATAAAGCTAATGATCATTGTGAGATGTTACCAATAATATATAAAACAATGGTAATCAACTTGAATAAATTACTCGGTTTTTTTCCTCAGTAGCGTAATTTTGTCCAAATAGATCGCATTCTATTACAGGGTTCTGCTAAAACATCTCATTAAAGTATGTTTTTTCTATTAGAATTATCTTTGCAATGTATTGTGTCATATCAAATTCAGTTGTGTGTATATTGGTCAGATTTTTTCCTAAGCTTCAAACAAATAAGTAGTATTCTGTTCCAAGGGCATTTGTCTTCTTTCAAAGTAGTTTGAATCATTGCGGGAAAAACACCATATATTATGCTAAAACGGACTAATTCTTTTTAAATTTACGCTTTATAAATTAACAAAATGTGGGAGAAATATGTTTTTAAAGTATCTTATTTTTTGTATTAATTCCCCACCCCTCCTTAAGAAATATTAATATCTCCATCAATATAAACAAATGTAATAAAAAGATTGCATGATTATTTCATTATGGGGGCGTTTGTCCGGAGGTGGCGTTTGTCCTGTTCCACTTAAAACCTTCCTCTACCATTTCAATAACCATGGCTTAACGTTATACCTATTCAAAACAATAAAAATAATATATTCATATCATACAATCAATGACTGTAATTTTCATGAACATAGTCTTTCCGTTCCATTTATCTATCATATTATGTAGATTTATATCTCTCCGAGTAAGTGATTTCCAGATCATGATTGTTGGTAAGTATTACCAGTAATTCATTACATGCAGCTACAAAATACTGAACAAAAATAATTAATAATACATTTTCTATCAAAGCATTAAATTTATTTTGGAAGAAATTAAATATGGTTTTCGTGAGTAGAAGCGAATCTGTGAAGACTGTTTATTGTTTGTTCTTATCTATTACCGTTGGAAATCCAATTAATAATCAAGAGGAGGGGCTGGGATCCCATTCATCGGTTAAACTCCGCCACATTTTTATGCATGTTTCAAACCAGAACTTTCTGTCAAATTTTTTTTATATGTTTAATAATTCAAGGTGAGAGGTGTTGTTGATGATCTTTATTGTTTAAACTTTCTTTTCACATAAAAAATCTGATAGAAATTGTTTAATAATATTAACATATAAGGTTTATAAAATTCGTTGGTTTTTCACTTTAGAATTGTAGTTGGTTCAACGTGTGTTTTTACAACATATGTGCGTAAATATGTCAGGTCGATATGTCCTGAAGCAAAATCATTTTAGGGAGTTCATGTTTTATTTATGTTATTTGTATTTGTTTATGCATTCTGGTGTCCAGCACACTTTAAAACATACAATATGGTATGCATGTCGTGTAACTATAACGGTAGCCATAGTGGAGAAGTATGAACTGGTAAGCCTTTCGGAGCACCCTGGTTTCCTGTGGGGTTCGTGTCGTAGATCATTGTACTTTTTTCTTTTGACCATTATATTGTATGTTCCTCTTCGATATACGGCTTCTGATTTGCCCCCTTTTGCTATCGTCAAACATTTTCTGAGATAAAGTACACGTATGGTTGTTTTAATAGCGATCTATTTAAGAAAATGTTATGATAATATAGTAACAATGAAGCACAGTCCATTTAGTAACTGTGTGATCAGATCTGTCCAATTCATGGATGTAAATCAACTGAATTTTTTTTTCAAATACCACATTGTCGAACAATTCCTAAATGCAATAAAAAAAAATGTAGAAAGAGGCAAACTCAATACTCGTAGCACACAAATACATGACAGCTCATTTTCCTGAATTAGTACAGACACTTCAATAAAAAGTGGCGGAGTTAAACTAGAAATGCTTTTTCTGGACACGTTTCACGCTCGTTCTGATATTTTAATTCAATATTCTGGAATCTAACGTTTATTGATCTATTTCAAATGACTAGTGATAGATTTTTTATATTCCCCTTGACTAAATATCAACGGCATATATGTTTTCAAAGTGTGACATAACATCTACTAAGCGAATTGATTTCATTTTAATCAAATAGCATTACCCTCACGGAGATAGAGGTTTGTGATCTTTGTCAAGAAATGGAACAATTAGATGATGCTAGATTCGTTAAGCATGAATTGATAGAAATTCAGGGACAAATGTAATGTTGTCATTTTAGTACTGTTGACATTTTCTCATTATAAATAGATTATTCAATACCAGGTAGTATTAAAATAATAATTACACCTTATAATGAATCCTGGATTCTGATTGGTTAATAGACGTGATATTTTTTACAAATTCAGGCCTTGCATTGTGAATTTGCAGAATTTTTACTTCATGTAGGTGTATTTGCATCAGATTTAACTTTTTTTCATGGTATTTGCAAAATCGTATTTGCCATTTTTACACTTCACCGAGACGCTTTTAAAAAAAATTGTAAAACGTTATCAGTTGTGCGTTTTATGTAACAATCGTATTTGCCGTTTTTACCCTTCACCGAGACGCTTTTAACAAAATTTGTTAAACGTTTTCAGTTGTGCATTTTATGTAACATCATTCGGTAGAATTAAACAGATACATCATGTTAGGTCCTGAAAACGACAAACAAACGGTATTATTTATTTAGCCAGTGTTCTAAATAATATTCAGTGTAATTAAACAGATATATCATGTTTGGGAGGGGTATTTGCGAAAAATACCAGTCTCGAGACTACATTTCCATCGCCATTCGGCTCGGGAAATGTTTCGTCTCTCAACTGATATTTTTCGCAAATACCCCTCCCAAACATGATATATCTGTATAAAATATTTAACCAAAGCGTAGTGGAGGTGGTAATTTTTTTATGCTTATTATCAGTTATTGGTATTGTATAATTAAAATAAAAGCGTAGATATAAAATTTAATGCGTATGACACGTTCCTAGAATAAACTTCCATTGAATACGCTCAAAGCCAAAAGATTGGAAAGCCAAATAATAAAAAAAAGTATAGCCCATTTTTCTTTGTCGAATGTATCAATTATTGCAACTAAAATATATCATCTAACAAAAGATAATTTACCAAATTTCATTTTCGCTCTATTTCAATATTTACATGAACGAATTCCTTGTAATAGATGTTGATTATTAAATACCAGAAGGTAGGGTTTAAAATATTACAGATTACGGAAAAAAATGTATTAAAATACAGTGCACATATTTTTATTTGTTATATGTACCCAATTGTCCTTACTGATCCATCCCAAAAATGGCAAAACTATTTTAATTGTTGCATAAAAGTAAAATGGATTTCGAGCGAAAGCTGCTCGTTAAGCTTTGCCTTAAAGCTTGTATTGCAATGTTATCCAAATTGTTCCCAGTGTGTTTTGACATTTCACTTGGCTAGACCATGCTTGTTAATGGATATTCACGTAATGATAAAAGTACAACATATATCGATGTATACGACATTAAAAATAGATATAAAAATGTTTGAACACAAGAAAAAGTAAGTATGTCCTAAACATATATACTTCGTAATCTTTTAATCATATTCTTCATAAATGTGTCCATTAATGCGAGCTAGATTTATACTTGATCTTCACCTCTATTAATCGTCTACAATTTATAATATTTTTTCTATTGGATTAAATTTTTTTACTCACAATGTATTATGTTTAACGCCACTTTCAACAATATTTCAGTTTAATCGTTGTGGTCGGTTTTATTGCTTGAGGAAACCGGAGTACCCGAAGAAAAGCACCGACCTGCCCCAAGTCACTGACAAACGTCATCACATATTGTTGTATCGAGTGCACCTCGTCATAAGCGGGATTGAAATTCACAACATTGGTGGTGATAGATACTGATTGCACAGGTAGTCATAGATCCAACTACCATACGATGGGTTTCATTTGTGTTGTCCATGAACAACAGCTGACCGAGTTTTTCGCCGAGTAAATAAATATTGCTGCTTTCTATGATATAATAACGTCAATCATTATTTCAATAAATAATTCCCAATATGCAGCTGTCGGGCTAAGCATTAATTGCTGTCCTTTTATTATAAACTGCCCAATCTGATCAGCTTTAATCAAATGTTTTCGTCTAGACATTGACACCCTGTCATCCAACTAAATGAAATAGATTACGAACGATACAAACAACTGATTTATGTTTCGGTGCAGAAAGTGTGACGTTGTTTTTATATTTCAGTCAAAAGATAATTGTCTGAGCTGGAATAAAATGACCATTTGAATCCATTTATTTTGATACCGATGTGTTTTCGTGAAGACAGTGTTGTTATTATCTTTATTTATTCTATCCGAGTGATTTTCTTACCAATAACGAGGTAAATTATATTATCAGTTTCCCAGTGTTGATAATTGTCTTGCTATATCTAGCAATTTCAATTCAATCTATTTGATTGTTGTAGGGAAGAAAAGCAAGCGGACTATTATCTGATTATGTTTACACCCTAGGAGTCTTTCCTCTGAAGAAATGACAAATACATTTATTATCTCAAATGACATTTCCTTCGGCGCTTTGAGTGATATCCAATTCCAATTAAATAATACTCAAGATGTGCTGGAATAACAGATGAAGCCAACATATCACAAGAGTGACCTGTTACAAACAACTTAAAAACTTCATTAAAATGTTATTAAATCAAAATTGAAGATGCTTTTGAGACATAAAGTCGATTTGAATACTACGGATGAAATAACCTTGTTCAATATAATAATGGATGATTTGTATTAAGCAAATGATAAATTAGATTGAATACAGTTATTCATGCGTGTCACACATACTATTATGTTACCCAATCACTATTGGGCGTAAGCGAGGTTACAATTTAATGATGTGATGTCATTATACTGTACCATGATATGATTTATCGCTAATTGCATCCATCCTAGTACATCGTGACTGCAATATATTTTTTTAAATGTCAGCGGCAACATAATTTTGCGAATAAAAACGTAGATATATAATTTAGTATGCATCACATGACCTTCATCGAGTACGCTCATAGTCAACCGATTACAGAGGCCAGAAATGTTCTGAGGACTAAGAATTATAGTTGTTATTAAAGGGAACTCTCGGCCATTGCATTGTTTGTCCTTCTTCGGATTACCTCTTTGATATCTTCAAATTCGTCGTGAATAATTTAATATCTTTGAGAGCAAGTAAACCAATAGAGCATGTACAGGATAGCCTAAATCGGTTGTGGTTACATGTGCCTGAGGAAGATTGATCAATATATTGGCAATAGAAGTTATAGAAACTAAAGGGGCAATCATGAATGGACATTCCAGAGAAACTGGAAACATTGAGCACACAAGACACAAGACGAAGACAAACAAAACAAAACACAATATGAGTTGAACACCACTATACGCAAACAATCACAAATAACGTATAGAAGACATGAGCCCTCCTAAAAACAACTGTCATGGAGAGCCAGCAATGGTGATAACTGTGCATTATAATTAGATTCAACTACATGCTATGATTTTCCTTATTTATTAAGTACAAATACTAAACATTAACAGTAAAACATGTATTGTTGATTTCTATTCGAAGATTCATCCTGTCCTTTAAATAATAGTGATTTTACAAAACGTGTATGTATGTTGCAAAAAACAAAGGGAGTTTTTTTTAAATATAATATGCTCATTTGTTTTTTCCCTGTACAAATGAGTTTGTAAGCAATCAGGGACCTTAAGTGAGCTACCCTGGGCTGCATATGCTATTATAAATCAGGAGTTTGTACAATAAACTGTATGTATTAAAAAATAAAAAATATAAAAAAAATAGTGGTTTTCCTTATCAGATAGTGTTCCTCTGTTTTCTTATAACATACTCTTAAACAATATAACTCTTTGTTATCAAGATTAAAAAATCACAAGGATATTATCCTTAAAATTTCATTTGTAAAATACAATTCTAGAATACCAAAACTAGCACGTGACAATTTGATGGAGTGTCCAGAAGGTGCATACAATAATTGAACTGGTTGATAGTATATGGAAATTAAAACAAACAAAACAAATAGGCATTGCCATACCTCTCCTATTCAGTTTATGCGTACCATGATATATGTATTGCCTTTGAGCAAGAAAGAAAAACAAATAGCGAGCTTACACCGTTAAAGTGACATCGATCATTTCCACTTGTATTAGAATATAAGAAGTTGAACAAACAACGAACAACATAAAAATACCATGCCGAAGTGCCACTTAATACCATTAATATGTCTTTCAGATTGAACGATAGCAATACAAAAGCCATACTATTTAACATAAGCTAAAGGGATATTTAGGAAAACATTGAAGATGAAACATGTGAAAATAAAAGTGAGTGTAATAAGTTATTAAGTCAATGAAATGTATGATAAGATGACACATTACAATAAGTGAATGTGAATGCATGTTTATCAGAGAAATCATTTCTCAAAGCGCAAGCTGTATAAGTGGTAATTATAACCAGGAGGTTGGATACATTAAATTTTAACGTGACGTCCTTTATTGTAAATAATACCGTGATAAAACCTCCAATATATTTTAATTCTCACATGCGTATTGGCAAACAAATTAAAAACATCATTCCTAAGGGAATTCATGTATTCATACAGGACCATGGTACATGCAAACCTAAAACTGCTCGAAATGTTTCTTGACATATAATTATTTTTGGGAAAAAAAATACTTAAGACAACCATCTATCGACATCTGTAATTTGTCGTCTTTCAGTAACGTAGTTTACAAGGAATGATGTTAAAATTTACCAAAGCTGTTCAGATTTTCCTTATTAGAATCGAAATAGAATTCATGAAAGCCATAGTTTTTATAGCATTTTAGCATGGGTAACATTATAACCGTTGGATTTTGTTCACAAAATTTGCGCTGAAATAATTTCACCCATGTTAAAACTAGAAACAATCTATGGTTTCCATGAATTATTTCTTAATTCGTGCTGCTTGATCATTAGTTTTCTGAGTAGATCTGCATTACTTTGTCCGTTTGCTGTATGCCTTTTCTGTGTTTTCTGTCGTTCGTCGATTTACCCCCTCTGGTTACCCCTTTGGTTATATTTGTTTTGTCTGTATTTTTATAAATTTGGTTTTGTTGTCTCTTTCTAATTATCTTTTATTTATTTTAATTTCTTATTTTTGATTTAATTTGTTGTTTCGTTTTGAACATTGATGGTATCTTATCCTCGTTAGTATTGTTTTTGTATGATACATTGCCGATATATTCATGTTGTATGTTTTATAATCAACACATTTGTATAATATCTCATTATCTAATGCTATTTTCAGCTTTAATCACCTCATAATCACTATCTGTAAGTGTATAATAAAGACATTAACAAAAACACAAACAATAGATTTCCTATTCTTATGTATAATGTTTACGAAATTTATTCTTGAAGTGCAAATTGATATAAAATATCATGATATGTATTAATTACCACAAATGTAAAAGGTAAGCGATCAGTTAGAGAGAACGATGGGAAAATCACCACACTCTGGATATACAAGCACATTCATTACAAAATACAATCAGAAAGACATTCAATAGCAACATATTAGAACTCGAACACAAAAACAGCTGAAATGAGACCAGTTGTAAATTATGGCTTTAAAGATAAAATCGTGCATGGTAGAAATCGCAGAACGTATATTAATACACGAAACATACATATGTATGTGTTCATAAAGCTAGCAATTGTAAGATAATGTTGAATACGATTTGTACATAATAACAAGTGATTTATGTGACAAAAATTGACTACATTTTATATATGGGACAGAGAAACGCCTATAAATGTCAAAATAAACTTCTTTTAATATAGATTTTTAGCAGATATCACCATCATATCTTCTAAATGTGGGCGAATGTTCTACCCCCTTTTTTTTTCTTTTTTTTTAGGCATAGTGACCTTAACCGATATTGCGCATCACATTAAGATCCTTTGTTTTATTGGTTCTAAAACTTTATTTTGCTCTCCGATCTTTTGACTTTCAGCGAACCTGAGAAAGGTTATTCCTGATAAAGGTTATTCCTGATAAAAGTTATCCCTGATAAAGGTTATTCCTGATAAAGGTTATTCCTGATAAAAGTTATTCCTGATAAAGGTTATTCCTGATAAAGGTTATTCCAGTTATGCGTCGTGCACACTAATGTTGATATCTACGCTTTTAAATATTGTTACATTTGCACTACAATTAAGTACCTTCGTACTATGGAATTGTTTTCAGTATTGAACGTACATGTTATTTCGAAGCAAGTAAATTCGTACTATATAAACAAAGGCCAGATAAGGATAACGTAATTTTCAAATTACTTTAAAAGAGGGTCAATGAAATATAGAATCAGTCAGTTGTAAAAGATAGAGGATTATACCACAATGCTTTATCTCGTATTACTGTTTTTCTCGTTTGTTTTGTGTGCTGCATTTGCAGAATATGATTGGAAATCTGAACTTGACAAAATGCAAATTGATATTAAAGCTTTGCAGAATGAAGAAAACGAGTATCATGATAGATTGGAATTTGCAGAAATGTATTTCAAGAATGTGACGGATTTAAGTAAAATGAAAACAAATTTAGATTTTGAATTAAAACCTAATTATCGCCGAAGACAAGCATCTACAGGTTAGTGTTAATGGAATCAGCAAACTTAATATGAAATTTTGTGCGGGTTTTTAGATTCCTTATTCCAATGGTGTGCATGTGGTTATAGAACATTATACATAAACCACAGCGTCTGGTAGCTGTGTATAATGTATTGGTAAAATGCAGCTGCGATTAAAGAGGTGGCATCATTTCCATTGGTTGTGGGCCTTGCTTAATGTAAATACAATCTTGTATGTGAGTGTCAATGAAAAAAAGCGCAGGTATCAAATTAAATGCGCACGACTTGTTTCTGGAATAACCTTCAAAGCCAGAATATATGAAAGCAAAATATTTAAAGACCTATTGTAAAGACAATTTTGTAAATAAATCAGATAGTGTAATCTGTTGGGACCTCTTCTACATTTCAATATTAAAGTGCATGTTTTATCCATGGGTATACAAGATGTCCTTGTTCCTAAGTCAGAACTTCATTCTCAAGCCGTACTTCTTCAAGAAAAATTGAAGATACCATTTAGTATGACATTTTATTATTGGTTGGAAAATCAGTATCTGGTATGTCTATGGTTATAAATTAGTTCCATTATTCTTTGATACTATGTGGAAAGAGTTTGAAGATACCGTTGGTAATTGTATTATTAAACAATTTTTTTTTTAAACCACAAACTGCCATTGTACAATATTTAAATTATCGTCATCTAGTTTACCGTAATGCAGTTTGCTGATCCGTCTCTTAAATGAATGGCAAAGAGAAAAATTGTCATCAACGTTTGGATTAAATTGTTATTAGAATTCCAATTGTGCAATCGTACATCATCAATAATAGAAAGGACTATAATTGTGTAAGGATTCCTTACTATCTCAACCTCTTACTAATGTGACGTCATACAAACGAAGATAATATTTTTGAGTTCAAGGTCAAAGAAATACAATTTATTGCGACATTGACTACAAATAAGAAGAGTTTGAGGATTCCATAGGGGTAATCAGAAGCCGCAAACCAACGAGGGACAGACAACAGAATGTCCAACAGATCTAGAACAAAAGAACAAACAACGATCTACAAAACATTGCATAGAAAATCAAAGATCGAATTAACTTAATTTGATTTTAGCCGATATATAAATAGCATAAACAATAAAAATTGTAGATTTAAGTTATTTGTCAAAAACTAAATGGCCATCAATATGATATTAAAATAATATGTTTATAATTTTTATTTCAGTAACTAGTAAAACGGCATTTTCTGCACATTTAAGCAAACAAGTTGGTAACCTTGGAGATTACCAAGTGATCGTGTTTGATGATGTAGTCACGAACGACGGAAATACTTATAATCACCTCACCGGTATATTCCGTTGCCCTGAGACAGGTTTATATGCTTTCTATACAAGTATTTTGTCAGTTCCGGGCTGCTATATAACAACTCAGATTGCTAAAAATGGAAAAGGGGTTGCTTGGACATTTTCACTGGATCCAGTGAATGCTTCAACTGGTCAAACCATGGTGGTTCTTCAATTGGTTGCTGGGGATGAAGTCAATATTAGAATCAATGGAAATGCTCATTATTATAGATATCCACAAATTGCTCAACTTTACTGTTCATTTACTAGATTCCGTCTTGTTTGACATTGGAAATGAAGAAAGGAAAAATTTTAGGGTGTAGTAATAATTGTTTTTTGAATATCTAGGTTCTGAAATTTTATTCACGAAACCGTCTAGCTATCTTTCTCATTGTGTTATGTTTCAATTACAATGTAGTAGAAAAGCTATGACGAGAGACACAAATTCAAGAAAAGGATGTGGATGTAAATGAAGGGTTAAGGTTATAGTGCTTAACGCCACTTTCAACAATATTTCAGTTATATCGTGGCGGTCAGCTTAATTGGTAGGGGAAACCGGAGCACCCGGAGAAAACAAACGACCTGCCGCAAGTCACTGACAAATGTTATCACATAATGTTGTATCGAGTACACATTGTCTGAGCGGGACTTCAAATAATATACCGCTTGATATTGTTGAAAAATATATTCAACATATCCTTGCAATGTAAATCAAGGACAAACACAGTGATTTGTCAGGGTAAATAAATTACTTTTAAACGATAATAGAAAATCGATACTGCAGTGTTTGCCTGCATAGAAAGGTGATATATGTCCTATGTGTCATGAGACATCCGTTGTCGTTGATATTCAAGGTGGGGCTGAGAAAAATAATACACTTATACGGATATGGCAAACAATACTATTGTAATTAATCTTATGAAATGTCAACCCGTCGCCTTTTGTCTGATTGCTGTTTTGTGTGTTTGTTTTGAAAAAAGTACATTCACTACATTTTCCAAAAATCCAGTAGTGGACGAAAGCTATTATTATTTGTATTTAACCTTGACTGTGTTTACGATTGTAAATAACTCTCCTATTTTTTTTTTTAATGAATTCCTTTGATTAATTTATTATCAGTGTCGATATTATCCATCTTATTTAGAAAAATTATTTATAAATAATATCTAGCACTGATCAATCATATTATCAAGAAAGGTCTTAAGAACCAATAATGTTATCAGAAGCAGTAAATCGATGATTAGACAATGCAATGTCCAAACGAAAAAGGACAAAAAGACAAACAAACAATAATATACAAAGCGCTACGCAGAAACCTTAAGAGGAACACGAACACCACTAAGACCGTGGATATGAACTCTTGTGCCCCAGAATGGTAAGACGTTCCTGTTCCACTAGTGGCAACCGTCGTATGCACTAATGTAAAACAAAGTCCCGTGATACATTATAAAATCATGAAAGAGAATTGTTTTTTAACTTGTATAAAATTGTATTAATTATCAATTATGGAGTTTTTACTCTGCCAATATGTTATATATGGACCTGTTAGAATTATATTGACCGAACCCCCTTAATTTTTATATTACATATGTAATGTATTACTCGTGTCATTGAAAATAAAGTATTCACACATCATTATGTTATTGTTTAAGAACACAATAAAACTAGAAAATTGTTTACTACAGGTGGAGTGTAAACGCGATCCGGAACGGACAAAATCTGGATTTAAATTTAGTAACATAGCGTCAATATACGTAAAAATAGAAACATAGCGTCAATATTTTTTAAAATAGAAACAAGACTTCTGGTTTCTTCACAGTGGAAAAAATACATTAAATATTATGTATATCACGTGACTTATTTAGCCAATGAAATTGTACGAAAACCACACCATATGTAATATCAAGCGATATTGCCACATTCCAACTGCACTAATCTCTGGAGTATAAATTTGGCTTAATGATTTACCAATATGTGTTGTCGCATTATTGATACTTTTATGCAAAAGAGTTAACAAAAAATCACCTTGTTGAACGGCATAGTAAACTTTAGCCGAGTTTGACTATCCTATGTACCTGGTGAATGTTATTCCAAAAACGCGTCTTCTGCACGGCATTAGATATGTACAATTCTTATCGTGTCCAAATATATGTTTTCGTTAACAACTAGTGAAGCCTTTTATGATATGGCTACTTAATTATTCATTAAACAGATTATGTTCGACAATTTCTAATGATACTATAAGCAACCGAAGGTTAGCGTGGTATGGAAAGATAAAAAAATATATATTAAACTGACAAAATAATAGCAAGCACAACCAGTAAACATTGTTCTGCGATCAAAGTGGTTTTCTTATCTGCTATCTGAAGTCTACTGGATAAACAGTGGAATAATTTACAAATATATATACTGATTTCAACTCATGGTAAAAAAAACCCACTAAGGTTGCTATGCTGTCTTTGGTTCCTATATTGAGGAAGTGGTAGCATTATACGTAATTAATTTAGCGTTGATGTTAAACATCTAACGCCACTCCAATTAAATAGATTGTGTAGATTAAATGTCGCCATGTTCAACGATGGAATAATATTTAATGTTGAACTTCATTAAAGCCGAGTTTAAACATACGAAAGGGGTAATCAGACTCCGTAAATCGAAGAATGAGAGACAACATAAAAAAGTCATAATGGCCAAAAGAAAACGGACAAACAACAATCTACAAAACACTGCACAGAAAACAAAAGATCGAGCAACACAAACCCCATTAAAAACTCTGATGCTCCGAAATGGTTAGCAATTCCTGCTCCACTAATGACACCCGTCGTGTTACTGTTAAACGGAATGAATATTATCTAAAATGGAACATTAATAATTAAAAAAAATGATCTCCCGACAAAACAAATGGAAGTAACGACGAACCGAACATCGTTTTTACGCGGAAATCGTAGCGAACATCGCAACAAGGAATTAAAGACATGTAATTGATAAACATGAACAACACGAACCCTACTAATACATGTGAAAAACTAATGTCGTCCGTCGTGTTTTACTAGCAAATATTTAACGTCAGTGTTCAATTTAACATTAAGTTTAACAACGGACTTCTTGTTACTAATAAATTTGCACAATTTGATAATCATTCCCATCCCGGTGACCGACATTTTTTTTAATAATTTTCAATATCATTGTTTTACTTTTAATCCTGATTCGATGTTTATCCAGAAGGTACAACAACACAGTCATCTGTCAAAAGTATTCGGAAATGTAAGAAATCCCTATATAATCAACAAATGTTACACCAAAACATTCAGAATTGTCAATATTTTGATTGTTTATTTACTCATTATGTTGTTATGAGTGATTTTTATTTGTACATAATTCAAACACAACAAATAAAAATTGACTTTGATTTTCCTATATATTTCAACTAAAAATAAATCCAAAAAATTAAAAATCATGGAAAATTATGTACAAATAAAAACCACTCATATAAACATAATGAGCAAATAAACAAACAAAATATAGACAATTCCGAATGTTTTTGTGTAAAATATGTTAAAATTTATCCAGAAATGACTTCACAATAAAAAAAAATATGGATTTGGTTGATTATATAGGGATTTTTTTACATTTCCAAATACTTTTGACAGATGACTATCACCTAAGCGTTGTAATGTCCTTCGGTTATTACTCTGTCAATGTATAATTAGATTTCTATCCTTCAACTTAGTGGTTTATAACGCAAGATAGCGTTTCTTCTAATAAAATGATTATCTATTTCATTTTCCCCTCTGGTGGACGTTAGCCAATGTTTGTCTTTGTTGTAGTTTAATTTACTAAGAATGAGCCGCTTCATTTAATTTTTGCTCTTGTTGTCGCCACCAATGTCATCGTTCTTTCAAATTACGAAATTGATGATTACATTGAAATGATTGGGTTCATTACGATAATTACATGTTGATCTTACTTCATTTGAAGATATAGTCAGATGAATCAGGATGTATTCCAAATACTTGATTAAGATATAGTCAGATGAATCAGGATGTATTCCAAATACTTGATTAAGATATAGTCAAATGAATCAGGATGTATTCCAAATACTTGATTAAGATATATTCAGATGAATCAGGATGTATTCCAAATACTTGATTAAGGAAATTGAAAAGTTGGAATGGGATTCCTGTTCATATGCCCTTCGAGGACGAGGCGTATTATTGAATAATGTCGACGGTCCGTTCGCCCGCTCGTCTACATGGCCTACGATAACCTAAGTTTGCTTTAACCAAATATCACGAATTTTATACACAACATTAAGATTGGTGAACGTATGGTCCTTTTCGATTGTGACAGTTTCATGTTGCAGATTTATTACAATTTGATCGTAAAAAGAATAGACATATCTCCACATATCTGACGATAACTTGTATTTGTTTTGACCAAATTTCAAAACATGCTATAAAGCCTTGAGATTGATGCAAGCATGGTACCTTTTGACTTTGATGATCTTCTCTTTGACATTACAGAGTTATTGAACTTGCTTTACTTTAATACGTATATCGGTGGCAAATGCGATTTCCATATTAGATCATTTCGTGTGGATTAATAGTAACACACCGGGTACTACTGCTGGTGTGGAACTGCTAATCCTGCCATAGTGTCATGTTTTGTGTAGGTTTTGTGTTGCTTCAGTTTTAGTTTTCTGCGTAGTGTTTTGTCGACCATTGCGTTAGTACATGAATGTAAATAAAATCAGGGACTATCCAATTTTACACTTAGGCACAAAGTAAGGTAAAGTAGCATCGTTTTTATTGCTGTTCTACATTTTTCAGTCATCGCAGAATGTCAATAATGAGCATATCTCATAACCTATGTACATTGATTTGAAAGGGTTCATAACCTGCCGTTCCATGCTAGGGAAGACACTACAATAGATTAATAGACGCGTATTCTGTTGGTGAAAGGAAAAGCTATGTAGAATATTCACCTATCGATAAAATGTTAGCGTGTTTGTTTGCGCATAGTGGTGTCCAACACATATTGTATCGTGCTTTGTTTTCTTTTTGCTTTGTTTGTCTTGTGTCCTGTGTGGCCAATGTTGAGAGTTTCTCTGGATGGTTCATTCTTGATTGCTCCTTCGGTTTTTTCTAACGTTTATTTAGTATTGTCACATTTTCGGGGCGGGAGGCGGGAGGCGGGGGGGGGGGGGGGGGGGCGGAGTGAAGCTTCTTTTTGTGATTTCCTTTTTTGTATATAATGATATGCAATATTTTATATGAAAAATACAAATATTGAAGAAAATGGTACTGAAACGAATGCAAGCTCTTAATTTGAATATCATGTTCAATCTGGATATACAGAACTATCAGGTGCTGAAATTCAACATCCTTATCTGTTTCCATTTCCAACAAAAAAGTTAAAGATGGTTGGTGTTGTAAGCAATTTTTATATAGTGAAAATATACTTCTGATCGAATTTTGATATATCATCAACAAACTTCCAGAATATGATTCTAGCTATTGGGAATCACACAGTATAGAAATTTGACCTAGTTTCACTACTACGGAGCGCTACGCCCTCTATGGGGGATACAAATGAATGCCTTGTGTTTGGAAAATGACACTTCGCTTTCAATTAAAACACAATTAGCCAGTAACTCCTAATGGATAATAGCTTATAAGGAGGAAGTCGCCAGTTTCAAGGAAGCCTCCCCTAGCATATCCATCGTATCCTCTTTTGCCTTTAGCAATTTAACTTTCACACTTAGACCCATTTTTTAGTAACGACTTGACATACAAAATATGTAGTTTGTAAGTTTGTTGGTTATAGCTGCAATGCTGCCCACTATACGTAAGCAACCATGTATTTACCAACCAGAATCTCATTTTAGTTATTTTAACAAAACACGTTATTGGCACATACAAATGTTGATGTCATGAGGTAAATAAAGCAAGTAGTTGGAATAGCACCAGAATCTTTAATCTCAAAGTAAGAATAAAATCACTTATTAAAAGAAAAAATGTTTTATTTCTAAACAAATATGTTTTCATGAAATATTTTAGTCCAACTTCCATCCATCACGTTGTTGATAATATTTTCTACCTAGCAGGACTCCATGACTGTTATGTACTTGTTTATTAGTTAGTGTAATGAAGCATCAATAATAAATATGATTTAAGCTCACTCATATTATTCAGATATTTTTGCTTTCTATGGAAAGCAGATTTTTCTGATAATAATAGAGATAACAATAATTATATAATTTGACAATAATTGAGCTAAGACGTTCGTAACATATATTAATAAAAGATAATGCGTTTGTCATTTTGATTTAATGCAATACTTAGTACATTCAATGTTTTTTCTACTAATGCATGGCATAAACACAGTTTTTACACTTGGTAACCTCTTCGAAATGAAGAAGAATGTATTATTTGTTTGTGCTGTTGTTTATATTCGAAAATATTTCTTGACCAAACAAAATATCCTCTTTATCATACATTACTAAAGTCGTGCGCACTAAATTTGATATCTACGTTTTTATTAACCTTTTTTTTTCTTAAGGTGGTACCATACACTTCAGGTAACATTTGATCTGGTGGTGTCCCGAAATGTTATTTTGGATTCAAAAAATAGTATGATGGCCATTTAGAAGTTCATCTTCAGATTGGTTCCGCTTTATGTCAGCATCCTCAGTGAATCTAGCCAAAAACATTGGTTGATAGAGGGAAGTGTCAAAATATGTTTTTCTATATTGCTCATATAATTACAGATTAATTTCATATAAGCATATGTAATGTCCATGGAGACATGAATAGGTCCTGGAGGAAGTGGATTCACGGATTTTACTACACTCTGATACCACCCACTGAATGATTTAGTTCATATGCCTACCTTGGTGTTAATGCTCAGCGAACTTTACCTCTAACGGAGACTATGTCCTTCTAATTAACGGGACAACTATGAGGACGCCTTCATATAGCAATTATATATAGCTCGAATGAATAGTTTTATGAAAATAATGCTACCATATTATAAAATCCTACAAACTATGATTTACATGAATAATTTCTCAAATACTGTTTCCCATTAAAGCGTATAAAAATTTGCTCACGTGATTTTCACTAAAAAAACCTCACATATTTACATATTTCACCCCCAAAATACCTTTTCCGCAAATCATTTATATGTATATTTTAGTATGTTGTCAATACCAGTCCATATTCTAATTTGCACTCCATTAAAGCTTAGATTATAAAAATTCGCCCACAAGTAACCGAGTTCTTCATTTCCAGTTATACGTGATTTTCACTGAACAAACACATATAATTATGTCACCCCAAAATACCCTTTTCCACAAATTATATTCCTAGTATGTTCTTAATACAAGTCCATATTCTAATTTGCACCCCACTAAAGCTTAGATTATAAAAATTCGCCGACCAATAACCGAGTTATTCTTCATTTTCAGTTTTACGTGATTTTCACTAAAAAACACATATTTTCAGTCCATGTAAAGTGAACCAGACTGTAACAAAATAATCATACAATATTTATAATACAATAGCAGAATGCACATAATTATCAATATAAAAAGCAATTATAGCCACATTTGTATATTGTACACATGTTGATAAAAGCTCATGATTTATTATGCAATCAACACGTAATTTCTTAAAGCATTAGATAGATAAATAAATAGCAATGAGTGAGTGAGTGAGTGAGTGAGTGACAAAATTAGATTTTTATAATGAAAGCTCTACTCGAACACATTATTCATATTACGAGCCAACCAGTCTTTCCTTTTACTGATTAATGCAGCATGCAAATACATAAAACTTCAATTCTATATATCCTTAGGCATACGATGTAAGGGTGGTTTTTTTTTTTTTATCTTTCAAGGTTTTAAGTACTGCAAAATAGCCTTGCCAATATAGCGCTTATCATACATTCTTTTTATGAAGTTGTAGAATCAGACTCCAGTTTGCCTTATAATATCTGTCATTAGCCAGTTGTCATTCTGCTTCAGTAATAATCAGATTGTATCCACTACTGTTGTTGTCTGGTGTAATTACAATGTCGTCCTTAGATTTTAATGACGGTATATATTCCATCTTCAGCCGAAAATTATTGAATGCTAGACAGCCGTGAAAATACATATTTTATGGATTCTATTACGTGTTTTTTAAAGTACACATAGCATATTTGCCGAGCTATGGTTAATCCACGAACTTTTCTTTGTAAATCAATGGATGTGAGTATCGTTTTCACTTTCACAATAGGTTATATAGATTTGATATGTTAATTTTCAGGTCAATAATTTAAATGAAAATTCCGGAGATACCAAAGAGGCATGTTCAAACTGGTCTTTTCAAAATATGAATTTATTCTCAGCGAGCTATACAAAATTTCAATTTGGCTAGGTGTATGGAAAACAATAAAAAAAAATGACACATAACTTCAATCTGTGTCTCCGGTCGCGATAGACAAACTCTTTATTGAAAGATTGATCTTATCACTTGCACGCTCTTCTGTAATCTTTGTTTTCCTGGATTCTTTAGCGATAAAGAATACGAAATGTATTGACTTGTGCACTCTATTGTATGCTACCTTTATACCTTCTGGGTATTTTTTTTAATTGTATCTTGCTAGGTGTGTTCGGTTCCATGCATATAATTTTCTGGAAGAGCCTTACAACATAATTGATTTCAAAACGATCAGGTTTAAAAAGGTTTAAATTGTTACCGTGTTATGCTGAAATTTAAGTCCATATTTTAGTGCACAGTTGTACCATGTAACACAAATCTTCGTTAAATGAAGTGCACTTGAACATAATTTTGTTATTGTTGTTATATCGTCGCTTGACTTTCAAGCATGTAATCAGAGGCTAGGATTTCAGAATTAACCATTTTGGTCTTACTCTTTGAATATAAAGGTTTCAGGTTAGAGACATGAAGTGTGTTCTGACTACTTCAGTGTAATAAAACGTAGATCGAATTTAGAGCACTTGACTCGTTTCTGAAATAACCGTCATCAGGTACGCTCATAATCAAAAGATTGAAAACCCAAATAATTCAACAAAAAAATTAACTATCTACTTTCTTTAAATATAATTGAATATTTATACATCTTTCAAAGTGGTTAAATAGTATTACATAAAATCTATTTTTACTGTTCTATGTAACGTATTTCACACAAACCTCTGTATTATGATCGCGTTTCAAAAAGTACATGGAGCTGTATTATTCGATATTTTCAGCTTGCCTAATGACCGGTTAATTGAGAAACATATCATAATGATGTTGGGATGTTGCTTAATGTTTCGTATATAGTGATCAGTGTTACGATTGTCGTAAATTAAGAAATAAAATTAAAACATGCACTTTTTAAATATAGTACTTAAATAGTATATTGCAACTCTTTATTTGTTTCATTTAGATATATTTAATCTGCTTAATGGAATGAAAATACGCTATCATTAAAATTTCTTGATAGCATTGAAAAACCTTTGAAACATTTTAAATAGCCTTTCATTATGTTTATATATTTGATATTTCCCGCTAAAAAAGTAATATTTAAAATTTCATTGCACGTATTTGAACATTCATTTTATTTTCGTTCAAATATTTTGACATTTTTATGTCAAATACTATCAAATACTATCATTCTTAAAAGATACCATGTGTAACTTGCTGTCCAATTTTTTGTGCCTTTTTTAAATTGCTTTCCTGATTCAACGTCCTCCACAATTGGAAGCAAGACGCGATTTGATTGGTCGAAATCGTTCGAATGGCTAAGGAGGAGATGTCAAATCAAATAAGTTTTATTTAACGTCGGCAAGACACCAACAATATAACATAAGCTCGCAATGAGCTTTTGAACCGACATATATAAATATTACATAAAAACATATACAATACATTTACATACAGACACAAGTAGCACATAGCATCGTGTTATCGGTTTTCGTGCTATTATCGATTTTCCGATATAGCGATTAACAGTATTAACCCTTCATTCATATGACGATTGGAATTTTCAAAGAATGGCTAGTTAAATATTTCTTTGTACATAAGATTGTTTTTAAAGCCATTCTTGTATTTTAATATATTCTCAATTATCTGGCAACAGTAAAATGGCGTCATCTGTTTTCGTGTGAAGCAAACACAAGGCCGATATACGGGATGGAAACGAATATATTATCCGGAAATGGCTGGTTTTAAAATTTCATGGTTCTGGCCATCTACCAAATCATACTACATCTAAATAAAATAACAGAATGCTTGAAAATGACCACTTTCAAAATTGTGTTTACTTTAGATGGCTTTTTTAGTGCTGAAACCACAATGCACTGCAAAGTGACATGTATTTTATATAAGAAACAGGCACATATCAGTCAGCTTTTTTGTTTACAAGTACGATCAGTAATCCCATGAGAGCTACATGACAGGAAGAGCCGGTGTCTGAGAGGCAGATGACATAGTTCAATTTTATATAACCCTTCTGGGTTTTTTCCACCTACTTTATAAATGAAGTAAATTTTTAGCATTACACAAAATATGGTTCAGTAGGTAGCTTCACTGTTCTTGGTACTTACGTTTTTAAAAGCAAACTTTAACATTTTTTACAGATGTCACGTTGTAGTCCTGTTTACGTTCCATAAATAGAAACCGGAGGACACGTCAAAAATAATGCGTGCGCTGTGGAAATCAAAATAAAATGGATGATATGAAAAGACATGACACACGAAAACACATACCGTGACGGTACATGTTCATAAATATCAAGCATGCACAATTAAATTGCAAAGCAGGTAATACATAATGCAATGAAACATAAAAACACAGCAAAGCAAAGCACACAATAAAGCACACAAATAAAATAATAATGTAAAGCAAAAAAATTAAAAGCAGAACACTGAAAGTTTTGGTATACCGCCCCGTCACAAATAATTAAGAATTTTGACATGCTATGCATGTACAAGAACTACCATGTCAACATAGATTGAAGCGGTGACTCATAAAAATGGGGTTTAGAGGGGTAATCTGAGCAAATGTATACGGTGAACCGCGATGAATATGCAGAAAAGTTGTTCCTCTACACATCGGTAGGTGTTTGTGGGCGCACAAATAGACACACAAAAAAATAGACCGAAATTCCAGCGCTTCCAAAAAGGTAGCGATCTCACGAATTTTACAATAGACTCGTTCTGTCATTAGAAAGCAGCATAAAAAAATAAAAATAAACATAAAAAGTCAGATAAGTAAAAGATAAATATAGAATGATAGAAAGGGCTTTCTAAACGACAGAATAATTCGGTCTAACTTCAAGAACCATTGTCCGATTGGTTAATATATTACGTGTTTTGCTTATGAGATGACGGTCAATGAAGAATGAAAGGTTAGATTTTAGTGTATTGCCAAAGAAAAACGCATCTAATATTAATAAGAATGTACGTACACTAAAAAAAAAACATAAATATATATATATATTACGAATTTAGTTTGTTACACATATTTTCATTGGTTCTTCAGCCCTGAACGTCAGCATATATTCAGAAAACAGACGGGGTATATATTTCAGTCCCCAAAAACGATTAAAATATGGACGACAAAACATTACGCTTCACTGAATCAATGATATAATACGAATAATAAATGTATTTTTACCAAATTAAATGCTGTTTTTATACTCAAAACGGCTGCATGAACAAAAAAATATTACAACGGTTAATTCCGTCACAAATACCTGATCAATTCAGCAAACTCCTATGTTCCACGGCTGTACCATAACAAATAAACAAAACGTTGAGCCTTGAAAACTTTCGACGTCATGGGGGCCACATCAAGGTTTTATTTACATGTAGTTAACATTTAAATTATTGGAACTGTTTCGCAAACCCGTTGTTTTGTTATGTGATATATTAATGTTATATTTATAAAGTTTATAAAATTTACTACATATGAAACTGTATTGATTTAGAAATTTAGTACAGTATTTTCCTTCATGAGACACCCTATACATGAAATATGACGTGACACATATTTTGACGTCATTGAAGAATGACGTCAAAGGTGTGGAAACGGACATCTAGAGATACGAAAAATGAAAATAAAAGAGGCAAATTTATTTAATACAGTTGGATGTTGTATTTAAAAAAAAAAGGTTAAATCCGTAATATATCTGTTTTTCAGCTATCGGACAGGGTATATAATGTGACATTCCCGGCTTACGATATATATTCCATTCGGCTGCGCCTCAGGGAATATAGATCCTAAGCCGGGAATGTCACATTATATACCCTGTCTGATAGCCGAATAACATATAATATTCAGTTTTTTGGCCGTTGTCGGTCTGTTATGTTATATATAATTGCATAACTTGCTTTAACTAACATGCAACATCAAAAATACTTTTTGATACCAACTGTATTGTAGTACTTTTCCTAATTATTGTTATCATTTATATTTTATCTTGTGTGAATTAAATCATGGTATATTTTGTACTATTATGTGCAATATAATATTTTTCATCAATTTTGTAATATAATATGATATTTATAAAGATCAAAAGATGTGTGTCCCTATTACCAGTATCATAGACACAGGCAGTAATGTCAGAGATTTTTTTTCACGAAAAAAACCCAGCTATTAGATCGATATTACAGATCGAAGTTTGACATTGAAAAAGTCTCCTAGTGAGACGAAAATTCTGTCATTTTAATCTTTAAGAAGTAACTATTTGCTACCACTTTGTTGTGTAAACCTTTTAGCCGTATATATTCATTACCGGTAGATTATAAAACTTTCACAGGAACTACCTACCTACCTACCTGGATCAACCTCCGGTTTTTAGTGGGGTTCGTGTTGCTCGATCATTTGTTTTGTAGATCATTGATTGTCCTTTATCTTTTCGCTATTGTGTTTTCTATCCTTCTTCGTTTTACAGCTTAATTGATTACACCTTTGGTTTCTTTAAACTTTCTTTAAACAGCATAAAAAGAACAAATTTAATATTGATAGAGTATCAAAAAAGTGGTAAAAATATGATCAACCAATTAATAATTTTGCTATGTGGTAAACGCCATAACCTCCATTGGGATTGTTCGTCGTGATTTATTTGTTTTACTCATTGATCTCGAAGCTTGGTTGTCAGTATTTTTAGTATTTCACTTCTGTATTGTATCCTCGGGATATACATGATATAAAGCAATGGAATGCTATTTATTTAATATATCAAACAATTAGCAAAGCATTCTCATTAGTAAGTAGCATTCCAACATCATATTCAAATAGTTGTAGCATGAACTACATGCTATTTTCACGTAATATCTTTAAAAAATCATTAATAAAAATACAAAATATGTATGGTTTCGTATTAACATCGTTTTTTCCACTATAGATAATATATTTTAAAAGCCGTAAAATAATATCAATTAAACAAAATAATGCATTACCCATGTTTATCAAAAGTGCAATTTTCAAGTTTGTTTGTGAAATCCTATATCCTAACTAGCGGGTACATTAATCACAACTAGCTGATTTTACGGTAGATTTGTTGGCAAATTAGTTTAAAAAAATTAGGTACACTAGTTCAATTTAACAAACTGGACTTTGGCTGCAATTGCAATTTTGGAATAATTAAAAAAAAATGTAGTAAAAAATTAACTCGCAAACTTTATCTAAAGTTTACACATCGATAAACTCCTACAAAATTGTATTTAATCGTATAATAACATGGAAAATGACAATGAATATTTCTACAAAATATACATATGATCTTGAATACTTGTATGACAATGGATATTTACATTATATATCTAAAAAGATATAAACTATAAATCCCAGAAGAGGGGCCGTCGCGGTCATGATAGTATTGTAGTTGGAGTTGGAATCCCGCTAATGGGGAGATGTTCTCGAAATAACTTTTTGATCAAGTTGGTCAGTGACTTGCTGAAGGTTTGTCATTTTCTCCGGGTGGAGTGCAGACTCCAGGTTCCTCCACCAATAGCACTGACCACCACCATATAACTGAAATATTTTTGAAAATGACGTCAAACACGACAACCCTAACACCCTATAAATCGAAGAGTGTACAGAGGTATCAACAGTACGGTAGATCTCAACATTAAACTGAAGTTAATTAGAATTAAAATTATTACCATGTTTTACGTTATTTTTTCTGGCTTCATTCATTAAAGAACTGGCTACAGTTCTTTGATCTATAGTGTAAGCTGATTGTTTCAAGATTCTACTATACCACTTTATGGTAGTATACCATTGTACTGAATTAAACTGATTACAACTGTAAATAAGTGCAAATTACAGATTATGTTAATATTTCGAAGGACAGTCCGTTTTATCATGAAAGCCGGTTATTTGATCAATCGTAAACGTCCCCCGAAAAACACAACAGTAAAGGGTATCTCAGACAACACTATAGCACAATATTGCAGAATGACCATTACGATTCCCAAACTTAAAATTACCAGGATTTGGCAAAACACATGAATGTCAATACAACGGTAACGGACCATGATGTGTCTTAAGACATCGCTTGATGTGTATTAATAAACTTTAATTGTTTGTTCATTTTGTCTAATCAAGAAATAATAATATTCCCATTATCTTAAATTGCTTTCAGAATTTGCATGTATTTATCCTCTAATTTAATAATTGTACAATGTAGTTAACGCATTAACCTCCATTGGGGTTCTTAGTCGTGACTTATTATTTTTTTACTCATTGATGTTGTAGCTTGGTTGCTATTTTTAGTATTTCAATTCTGTCTTGTATCCTCGGGATATACAATATACAGTACTTAAAACCAGAAAATGCTATTTATTTAATATTTCAAAAAAAGCAGCAATATATTCCTATTAGTATGTAGCATTCCAATATCACATTGAATATAGTTGTAACATGAACTACGCGACATTTTACGCAATGTCTTCAATAATAATATAGAAGAAGAAATAAAATAAGGCATCGTTTCGTATTTCCGTCGTTATGTCGTTATTAGTTTTAGAAATAATATATTTGAAAACCCATAAAGTAGTATCATTGCACAAAATAATATCTTGTTCATGTTATTAAATGTGCAATTGTTATTGTTCTGAAATATATATCGTAACTAGTGGGTGCGTCAGGCACAAAGCAAATAAGTTCACATTAAGATAAATAAAGGTAATAACAAAATTACCGAACTCCGAACAATCTTACAAAGGGAAAGTCAAAACTCATAATTATATAAACAGACAAAATCAGTCAACAACCGGAAAACTGTGAAAACCGTAATGACCCTGACTTGTTACAGGCATTTCTAAAGAAATGGTGGGTTGAATCCGATTTTAAGGCGCCAAACCTCCCGCTCTCATTACGGTTCAAAGGTTCCGGCTGTCACTGTAACAGTATTTAAATACAGGAACAAAATAGGTAAAATAGTAGTCAAAGCAGTACCATATTTGGTGACGTAAATGTCAAAAATATTTTTACGTCACACATTGACAAAAAAAATTCTTGACATTTTTGACTTCTTTATCTTTATACATTTTCACTATATGAAAATGCATCGCTTATAATTTTTTCTGCAGAGACGGAATATATTTCGACAAGATATTGGTATCGGAATATAAACTTTTTAAGAGATCGAATAAGGCGAATCTTTTTATAGCCCTGGTCCAGTAGCCTGTTTCTCAGATGAAGATGACGTTTCAGGAAATCAGAATAATTGCTACTGGCCCTTGCATAGCGAATCAATTGCGAGATGTAAACACCATATGCAGGAGAAGCTGGTATATTGCTGCACATGTTTGGAAAATTTATGATTTTAAAATTGAAGTCGTCCCGCTTATCATAAATTTTAGTACTGAGTTGACCACTGTCGTCAAATTCGAGGTATAAGTCCAAAAATGACATCATCAACATGCTCGAGTTTTTTATTGACAACATATGTGCTATGTTTGGTGGACGTGTTTTTCAACAGACTGTCGGCATACCTATGGCTACAAACTGTGCTCCTCTTTTCGCCGACTTGTTCCTTTATTCGCATGAGGCAGATTTCATAAAGGGGCTTCCCAAGAAAAACGTATAGAAGCTAGCCCGATCCATTAATTTCACGCTCCGCTATATAGATGATGTCCTTTCACTAAATAATTCTTGGCTTGGTGATTTCGTTGATCGCATCTATCGCATTGAGCTTGAAATAAAGAATGTCACAGATACAGATAGGCCTGCTTCATACCTTGACCTACACCTCGACATTGACAGTGAAGGGTGGTTAAGAACGAAACTTTACGACAAAGGAGATTATTTCAATTTTCCAAATGTGAACTGTCCGTTTATATGTAGCCACATTCAAGCAGCACCTGCATATGGAGTATATATCTCTCAGTTGATACGATATTCCAGAGCTTGTAGTTCCTATCAGGATTTCCTGGTAGTAAAGGTTGCTGCTAACAAGGAAGCTACTGAACCAAGGGTTCATCGCGCGATCGTGGTTAAGTTGAAGTCATCACTCCGAAAGTTTTACGGTCGCCATCATGACTTGGTTGACCGTTATGGAATATCTGTGTCACAAATGACCACGGATATGTTCTACTTGTCGTCAACACTTCCCGGTCCTTTCTTCATTCATGACTTATCACCAGGTTTGTAATTCAGTTGTGTCTCTGTTGTCGGTCGATTATTTTTAATTTGTTAACTGACATGCAACATCAAAATTACTTTTTGATTCCAACTGTATTATAGTCCTTTTCATAATTATTGCTATCATTTATATTTTATCTTGTGTATCAAAGAAATCATAGTATATTTTCCATCGTTTTGTGCAATATAATAATCTTCATCAATTTTGTAATATAATATGATATTTATAAAGATCAACAGATGTGTGTCCCAGTATCATAGACACAGGCAGTAACGTCAAAGATTTTTTTTCACAAAAAAAAACAGCTTTCAGATCGATGTTACCGATCGAAGGTTAACATTGAAAAAGTCTCCTAATGAAACGAAAATTATGTCATTTAAATTTTTAAAAAGTAACTATTTGTTACTACTTTGTTGTGTAAACCTTTTAGCCGTATATAGTCATTACCGGTAGATTATAAACCTTTCACAGGGACTACCGACCTTTCCGGAGTACCTGGATTCACATCCGAGTTTAGTGGGGTTCGTGTTGCTCGATCTTTTGTTTTGTAGATCGTTGTTTGTCCTTTATCTTTTCGGTATTGTGTTGTCTATCCTTCTTCGTTTTACAGCTTTTGATTACACCTTTGGTTTCTTTAAACTTTCTTTAAACGGCATAAAAAGAACAAATTTAATATTGATAGAGTATCCAAAAAGTGGTAAAAATACGATCAACCAATTAATAGCTTTGCTATGTGGTTAACGCCATAACCTCCATTGGGATTCTTAGTCGTGATTTATTTGTTTAACTCATTGATCTCGTAGTTTTGTTGTTATTTTTAGTATTCCATTTCTGTATTGTATCCTCGGGATATACATTATATAAATCCATGGAATGCTATTATTTCAAACAATTAACAAAACAACATTATTATGTAGCATTCCAACATCACACTTCAATAGTTGTAACATGAACTACATGGCATTTCCACGTAATATGCCTTCAATAATCATTAATAAAAAAGGAAAATATGTATGGGTTCGTATTAACTTCGCTTTTTTCCTTAAATAATATATTTCAAAAGTCGTAAAATAGTATTAATTAAACAAAATGATACATTGCTCATGTTTATTAAAAGTGCCATTTTTAAAGTTGTTTTTTTAATCCTATATTAACTAGCGAGTAAATTAATCACAATTAGGTGTTTTACGGTAGAGTGTCAACATGACAAATTACTTCACAATTAGTTGCATTTAGCATACTTGACTTTGACTGCGATTGTAATTTGTTATCTAATTAAAAAAGGTAGCAAAAATTATACTCACAAACTTTATATAAAGTTTACACATCGATAAACACGTAGAAAATCATATACTAACCTTGAAAATGACAATGAATATTTCCACAATATATACATACATATGATCTGGAATACTTGTAGGACAATAGATATTTACAATATATATCTTACTATATATAAATCGACGAAGAGTGCCTATCACCACTACAGATAAGAGTTCGAATCCACTCATGGCGAGGTGTACATAATACAACTTCGTGGGATCAAGTTTTTCAGTAACTTGCGGCAGGTCGGTGGTTTTCTCCGGTTACTCCGGTTTCCTTCGCCAATAGTACTGACCGCCACTATATAGCTGAAATATTGGTGAAAGTGGTAATAAACACCTTAACCCTAACACCATATACACTGAAGAGTGTACAGAGGTATCAACAATTCGGTAGAGCTTTACATCAAACTGAAGTTAATTAGAATTAAATTTATTTCCATGTTTTACGTTATTTTTTTTCTGGCTTCATTCATTACAGAACTGGCTTCAGATCTTTGATATATGTGTAAGCTGATTGTCTCACATTTCTACTATACTACTTCGTGTCAGTATACTACTGCGCTGAATTAAACTAATTATACTTGTAAATAAGTGCAAATTACAGATTATTTTTATATTTCGAAGGACAGTCCATTTTAACCGAGTTTTCCATCGTGAAAACCGGTTACTTGATAGATAGTAGACGTCCGCCGTGCAACAGAACGGTGAAGAGTATCCCAGAAAACACTTAATATTTCAGAATGAGCTTCACAATTCCCAACTTAAACAATTACGGGTATTTTGGCAAAACACATGGATGTCAGTACAACGTTAATATTATGGACCACGATGTATCTTAAGACATCACTTGACATCTCTTAATTAAACTTTTTGGTTGTTCATTTTTCTGATCATCAAATAATAATATTCCTTTTTTTCCATTCAGTATGTACATGTATTTCAATCTATCTAGTCTGTCAGGGATCTCGTTTGTCTTTTTCTTGTATTGTTAAGAAGAACATGCTTTTTTTTTGTCTAGCCTAAGAAGAGACAATTGAGTGCCAAAACATGAGAAATATTTCTTCATATCATTACAAATCAAATTATTTGAAGAACTCCTCTGCACAATACAACTAACAAACTCTCCTTTAAAACTCACGTGAATTCATGATATCGTCTATATGCATTATGATTAGAAAAAAAAATAAACGATTCTTATAAATTTGACATATATTGTTCACCTTTATTAAAAATGCAATTTTCAATGTTCTGCTATCTATGTTCTAACTAGTAAAAGTATTAGGCACATAGCATATAAGGAAGACTTATTAAAGCCTACCCATGGTATTTTGACCCCCCTATCCATGATATTTTGACCCCCTACCCATAGTATATCGAACCCCCTACCCATGGTATTTTGACCTCCCTACCCATGGTATATCGAGCCCCCTACCCATGGTATTTCGACCCCCATACCCATGGTATTTTGACCCCCCTACCCATGGTATTTTGATCCCCCTACCCATGGTATATCGACCCCCTACCCATGGTATATCAAGCCCTCTCTTATGGTATTATGAACCCCTCTCTTTTGGTAGAAATGAGAGGGGTCAATTTCTCATGAGGGGGTTCAATATACAATAATGAAAAATCAACCCCGGGGTCAATATATCATATGAAAATTGACCCCGGGGTCAAAATACCATATGACACCGGCATTTTTAAAACAAAAGTAGAAAAGTTTCATAGAACATAATGGTATTTGTTGGAATTGCAATTTTTGGTATAATTAACCAAATGTATGAAACAAATCGTCTTGAGATTATTGAAGATATTGGATTATTGCATCATTCTGCTTATACGTATGTAAGAGAGGAATAAAATATAGATATATAGTTAAGCCTGCCCATGCAGTCACCTCTATTAAACAGTCACCGGTATTAAAAGGTCACTTCATTTTCTTTACCAGCAATTGAAAAATACATGTGAATTGAGCCTCTTGTAAGAGGTCACTTTTCTCAATAGACCACTTTTCCTTTGTTCCAGAGGTGGTCTCTCAATAAGGTGTGATGGAACTTTGTCTTAAGTTCATTTACATGTAGCTTGTAAAACTGGACAAAAAGAACAAATGTAATAGTGATCGAGTTTGAAAGTCTTATGAAAAAGAGTGGTAAGACTTTGATCCTCTAATTTAAGATTCATTTGAGAGGAACAAAAATAACCAACACTACTGAAGTGGAATAACACGGCCACAGTTCAATTTGCCATTCAGGATATGGCAAGATGAACAGACCGCCGTTAATGAGTACTTGGCAAGCCTGTACTTCACTGGTAACAGTGATAGCTACGACCCTCTATGTAGCCAAAATAGAGATGTCAAGGAGCACGAATCTACTAATTCAATAATGTTATAATGTGGTTAACGCCATAATCTCCATTGGGATTCGTAGTCTTGATCTATTTGTTTATTTGTCTCGCAGTTTGGTTGTGTTATTTTTAGTGTTATAATTCTGTCTAGTATCCTCAGGACATACAGTATATAAAATAAGGGTAAAAACAAAATTACCGAACTCCGAACAATCTTCCAAAGGGAAAGTCAAAATTCATAAGTATATAAACAGACAAAATCAGTCAACAACCGGAAAACTGTGAAAACCGTAATGACCCTGACTTGGTACAGGCATTTCTAAAGAAATGGTGGGTTGAATCAGATTTTAAAGCGCCAAACCTCCCACTTTCTTTACGGCTCAAAGGTTCCGGCTGTCAATATAGCAGTATTTATAATAATACTGGAATGAAATAGGTCAAATAGTTGTCAAAGCAGTACCAAATTCAGTGAGGAAGGTGGAACATTTATCGTGAACCATATCCATCAACAACCCCGAGTCACCCGAAGTATTTTAACCACGAAAGTAAATGTCAAAAACACTTTTACGTCAGACATTGATAAAAAAAAAAATGACCTTTTTGTTGACTTCCTTATCTTTATACATTTTCACTATATGAAAATCTATCGTTTATTATCGTCTCTGCAGACACGGAATATATTTCGACAAGATCTTGGTATCGGAATATCAACTTTTTAAGAGATCGAATAAGACGAATCGTTTTATAGCCATGGTCCAGTAGCCTGTTTTCAGATAAAGATGACGTTTCAGGAAATCAGAATAATTGCTACTGGCCCTTGCATAACGAATCAATAGCGAGATGTAAACACCATATGCATATAAAAGCTATTTTAATATTTCAAACAATTAACCAAGACGACATTAATATGTATCACATTCAAATAGTTGAAACATGAACTACATAACATTTCCACGTTGTATGTCTTTAATAATAAGAAGATTTAAAATAAAGCATTGCGTCGTATTTCCGTCATTATTAGTTTTAGAAATAAATATTATATTTGAAAACCCATAAAATAATATCATTGAACAAAATAATATCTTGTTCATCTTTAGTTAATGTGCAATTTTTGATATTCTGAAATATTTATCCTAACTAGTTGGTGAGGCAGAAGCAAAGCAAATAAGCTGACATTAAGATAAACATGTCAAGAACGTCGACCTTAGCCGATTTTGACTATCCTGTTTTAACCGTTTCGTTTTTATGTTCTTTGAATTATTTTGGTTTTGAGTGCACTATGTTTGATATCTATGTTTGTATAATTCATATCAATCACATGACAAATTATATAACAGACTGGACTTTACTTGCTATTGAATTTTTTTTGTATAATCAAAAACATGTATGATGAAATTAAATAATGTGGTAGCGTCAACAGATCACAACAAGAAAACAATTGTTATTTATATAGATATAACACAGAACAGGACAATAGAAACACAATACATATATAAATCGTCTAGAAACTAGTTAACAATCAACCTTACAGGATATACTGGATCGCTAAAGAACATGACGATACTGCACAAATAAAAAATGATATGTACGTCTATAAAGTTTGCACGACAGCACCAAATACATAACTAAAGTAGTAACAAATAGTTACTGCTTTAAAATGACAGAATTTTCGTCTCACCGAGAGATATTTGCAATGCCAAAGCTTCGAAGTATATAACAATAAACAATAAATCGAAGAGTGTATAGAGGTATGACCAGTACGGTGTACGTAAGATTTTTTTGTTATACTAACGTATTTGAATAAAAACTATTTTCGTCATTTACGATTTTATTTTTCTGGCTTCGTTTGTTACAGAATTGGTTTCATTGATCTAAGTGTAAGCAGATTGTCTCAAGACTCTCATATAATACTTCAATAAAACTAATTATCCACCTGTGACCATAAATCGGTCAGTTAAGACATTTCCTGATAATTTTCATTCAAATTGGTAATTATATCAAAGATAAATGCCATGTTTACTTGGGCACATAAGCCAAATAAAATACCAAAACATCGCTTAATTTTTTGTTTGCATATGTTTTGTAATGGCGCCCAAGTCACGTTACCTGAAATCGGTCAACCATATAATAGTCACATGGAACACAAATAGGTCTAGGAGATTGTATTTTACAATATTTTTTAATTTGCTTTTTCTATATTTCCCCATCTTTTCATTAAATTGTATTTGCTGTCACTTGTTTTCAGCAGATAATATCTCTGTTTTCACGTACAATTTTATCCATATCCAATTCCATGTAATTTATATTAAATCATATTTATTACCCACAAATTCCCGCTGAAAATCTGAAAATTGTCTAAGGAATTACTTAATTTCAAAACGAAAACAATGCCATTTCCGTTGCCTAATGGTGTTGTAAGCATAGGTCAAGATGCGCAGTGGAATGTAAACAAACACAGGATATGCAAATTATCCATTACGGACTGTGTTTTTTTGGAAAAATTTGACTTTCATTATTAAGTCAAAATGATAGTAGTAAAATGGCACCATTTTGGCACCAAAATCTATAGATATCTTTTCTTATCGGTTTAAATCTCATTGTTGTCTTGATCAAAGTGAAAGTAAATCGATTATCTATTTCTGGACGCAGTTTGCAGGATATAAATGACGTCATCGACATCTGAACTCACGTGACAATGCATTTCAAAATGGTGACCGATTTCAGGTGTTGACCGATGTTAACGAACGACAGGATACAACTGTAAATTAGTAAAATTACTGCCTATATTTACATTTCGAAGGCCAGTCTATTTTAGCCTAGTTTTTCATCGTGAAAATTCGTTTTTTCTGGTTAATGTCCGTCGGACAACAGTACGGTAAAAACAACACCTGGTATTTTTTAATTAGTTTCAAGTTATTACATAAATTCATGACATTGTCTTTATATCTGAAAATCAGGAAAACACATTTCTTATAAATTTCAAATAAAAATTGGTGGGGTTAAGCTAGTTGTATAGGTGACTATATCATTTAAATGAGGATATGGTTCGAGTCATACAACTGGAAAGTGTCGTAAAGCCAGTCACCTTTTATAAAATTAGTTTATTTTTCGTTGCATTGCTCTCGTCATAAATTTAGGTGAAATACTACCCACTGTACGTTAAACAACATTCATTCAATCTGTTTGCTTAGCATCTGAGTTTAGTGCCGGGTGCGTATTGCTCCCTCTTTTGTTGTCTGTGTAGTGTTTTGTAGATTATTGTTTTTGTCATTTTGTTTGTTTCATTTTTGCCACTGTACTATCTGTCCTTTTTCGAATTACGGCTTCTAATGACTTCTTTTGGTATCTTCAAACTTTGTGTAGTTAATACTATACTCTACTTGTTTTTATTATATTCCTCTTAATATGCAAAAGAAATGATTAATTAAACTGGCATAAATATTTCAAAATGCATGAAATCACAATGACAAAATAATGTGCAGATTATTCCAATCTCGAAACTTATCACGATTATTTGTATGACGTGCATTGATTGTCACAATATTGTTTACTAACAAAATTAGCAACCGGAAGATAACTTCGCCCCTAACCATGCTGTATGACAACAGCATGGTATAGTATAATAATTATACATACTGAGTGTAAAGCTTAAATTTTTTTAATTAAATACATGTTGAATTATGTCATTTCAGAGCGTGCGACTTGCGTTAATATACTATTACAATCGATTAATTCTAGATAAATAGAATGTGTTGGCGTTGAGTAAAGTATGACGTGATATTATGGAGTACATTTTTGTAGTGATATTATAGAAAAAGATGAATTTACTATATTATTAGTAAGTAGAGTTTGAAGATATTAATAGGATAATCAGCATCCGTATATCGAAGAAAGACAGACAAGACAATGGTCGGGCGAAGAGGGCCAAAAAGACAATGATCATCAAACATGCACATAAGACTAAAGATCGAGTAACACGACCCCACTAAAAACCGAGGTGAACTCAGGTGCTCCGGAAGTGTAAGCAGTTCCTGATTCACTAGTGGTACAATGTCGTTGTCGTGTAACTGTTTAAAGGTTTGACCGATTTGGTGAATTTCCATTATGAGTATTGACCTTGACCTTGACCTGTATATGTAATAAAAATAATGTCCCCCTTAAAATCGAGTAATGAATATATATGTTTTTCTATCACACCACTCAAAAACTTCACTTCAAAATTCAACGCCAAGATTCCACTGTGTACAGTACATGACGTTTTCAATATAATGAAATATTAATTGGACATTTGTAGATTGAGAAATGAATATTTACAGATCATATAATATTAAGAATTTGAGGATATGTATTAATCATTAACAAACTTCATCTCAAATTTTGTAAATTCAAGAATCGATATCAACAGTAATACTTTAGGTAAAGATGCCCAAAACATTTCCATTTCTTATACATACTATTCCACAATTTTCAGTTGCATTTGTTCTATGAATATAGGTGTTTTTGTAGATCAGTGTTCGTCGTTTTATCCTTTTTCATTTGTCCATTGTATTATATGTCATTCTTGGAAATACGACTTCTGATTGCTCCTTTTGGAAGTTCGAGCAATTTGTCTACAAATGCGCCTGTGAAATATTTGTACATGTATATTGTATATTTTCATGTTGTTATTCAGCAAAATATGTCTGGAACTACCTACCATACAGGATGATTTGAATTCACCCCCGGGGTGTTGTGGGTTCGTTTAGTTTATTGCGTATTGTTTTGTAGACCATTGTTTGTCCTTTTGTCTCTCTGCTGTTTGCTGCTGTAGTGTCTGTCCTTCTTCGGTTTACGACTTCTGATTACTCCCTTGGGTATCTTCAAATCTTTTTCGTTGTTATTATTAAAGAATGTGTCATGTTTCAAATTCTAAGATTTATTTTGTGGCTAGTCCTGTTTATCAATGTAGGAAGACATTTTGAGTGCAAATGCTCATATTAAAATGTCTTGACTACATGATATAGGAGATTGTGTATCCATTTTCTCTGGAGGCTGATTATTTTTCTCTGTTATTTACGAGTTCTAATTATTAAATAAAAATCGAACATCCTTCTATAACAGGTCTAATGCATTTCTGACATTTATTGCTGAAGGTAATTATAACATGAGTATGGAACAGTAAAAGAATGGTAATAAAAACACCCTAAAACCCCGATAACAGAAATAGTCACAGTACAATCAGTGACACTTGTGGTAAAACATCTTTGTGATTCTTATAGCAGAAATAGTCACAGTACAATTAGTGACAAAGTGTGATGAAACATCTGTGATCCTGATAACAGAAATAGTCACATTGCAATTAGTGACACTTGTGGTAAAACATCTGTGATTCTGATAACAGAAATAGTCACAGTACAATCAGTGACAATTGTGGTAAAACATCTTTGTGATCCTGATAACAGAAATAGTCACAGTACAATCAGTGACAATTGTGGTAAAACATCTTTGTGATCCTGAAAACAGAAATAGTCACAGTACAATCAGTGACAATGGTGGTAAAACATTTTTGTGATCCTGATAACAGAAATAGTCACAGTACAATCAGTGACACTTGTGGTAAAACATCTTTGTGATCCTGATAACAGAAATAATCACAGTACAATTAGTGACAAATAGTGATTAAAACATCTTTGTGATCCTGATAACAGAAATAGTCACAGTACAATTAGTGACAAATAGTGGTTAAAACATCTTTGTGACCCTGATTACAGAAATAGTCACAGTTCAATTAGTGGCAAATAGTAATAAAACATCTTTGTGACACTGATAGCAGAAATTGTCCACCTGTGGCGTACATTGATAAATATGATTCGTTGGTATCTTCGTTCAGATGAATGACATACATTTATTTTATTCAAATATGACTATTTTCAATACAGTAATAGGTCTAGAAAATCATAATACAAAACTAATCTAGTCCAGAAAATGTCAAATGAAGAAACAACGAAATGAAAACAAACTGCCAAATTATACCAAACTATTTATCTAAATTAGCTCTCGTAGAAAAAGAATGTTAATACGACAGTAATAAACGGTGCCTTAATTACGAAATAGATAACCTAATTAATTTACATCTGATAGCTTGAAAGAAAATAATGATGAAAATTAATTGATAACTCTGAGCGTTTGACAGATGTAACTGTAGAACGAAGTTCGCATTGGAAAGCATTTTTATTTTTGTATGCAATGATATATTGACTGCGATTATTAAAAAAAACAAGTCGAGTACACCACACACGGGATGGTGTGTCCCACTATATTAATAAAGAAAGATAGGATAAACAAATATGTAAACAAGGAGCTTAATTATGACACTATAAAACATGTTTGTCATGAGATTTCAACTGGTTTGATAAACAGACCAATAAACAATTTTATTTTTATATCAGCAACAAATTAGATCAATATCATGTTTATGATAATAAAATCATTTGTTTATCTGGATAAATCATTTTCACAAGAAATAAGGGTAATAGCAAAATTACCGAACTCCGAACAATCTTACAAAGGGAAAGTCAAAACTCATAAGTATATAAACAGACAAAATCAGTCAACAACCGGAAAACTGTGAAAATCGTAATGACCCTGACTTGGTAAAGGCATTTCTAAAGAAATGGTGGGTTGAACCAGATTTTAAAGCGCCAAGCCTCCCGCTTTCATTACGCTCAAAGGTTCCGGCTGTCACTATAATATTATTTATAACAATACTGGAACAAAATAGGTAAAATAGTTGTCAAAGCAGTACCAAGCCCAGTGAAGAAAATGTCAAAAACAATTTCACGTCACACATTGACAAAAAAATATTTTCGACATTTTTGTTGACTTCCTTATCTTTATACATTTTCACTATATGAAAATGCATCGCTTATCATCGTCTCTGCAGAGATGAAATATATTTCGACAAGATCTTGGTATCGGAATATAAACTTTTTAAGAGATCAAATAAGGCGAATCTTTTAATAGCCCTGGTCCAGTAGCCTGTTTTTCAGATGCAGATGACGTTTTAGGAAATCAGAATAATTGCTACTGGCCATGGACAGCGAATCAATTGCGAGATGTAAACACCATATGCAGGAGAAGCTGGTATATTGCTGCACATATTTGGAAAATTTATGATTTTAAAATTGAAGTCGTCCCGTTTATCATAAATTTTAGTACTGAGTTGACCACTGTCGTCAAATGCGAGGTATAAGTCCAAAAATGATGCGGACGAAACTGTGTCTGTGGTCTCTTTAACTTCCAGCTCTGGAGGATATATCAATGGAAGAAATTCTGCAAATCTAGAATTATTGATAGATAAAGCGCCATCAATATACCTGTGTGTGAAATTAAACGCTCTAACCTCATGAATCTTCTTATCTTTAACAAGCGTTTGAAGAAAGTCCGACTCATATGAGTATAAAAATAAATCTGCTAGAAGAGGGGCACAATTCGTACCCATTGGTATGCCGACGACCTGCTGAAACAGTGTCCCTCCAAAGGAGACACATATGTTATCGATGAAGAACCTTTTTGAATTTTGTTTGAAAATATGTGGAATTGTAGCCTAACACAAAATATTTTGAGCCATAGTTTCTATGACTGAAAGCTTTGTGAATTGTTTCTTTTAAGCGGGTTTTTAATTTGTCATGCGGTGGGGTGGTATATAGAGTTGAAAAATCAAAAGTTTTGATGGAGGATACCTGAGAGAAAGATCTTGATTTCAGGTTATCCAAAAGATCTTTAGAGTTTTTCAAAATCCACATGTGATTTATGCCACTACGCGAGTAAACAGTTTCACAATATTTCTGTTGTCCCTCTTTTACTGCAGACAGAATCTTTGTCAGGTGAATAGACAATTCTTTCGTCGAACAAGTTGATGATCCAGCTATGTACCTTTCTTTGCATGGTGTCTTATGGAGTTTAGGTATCCAATATAAATAGGGTAAATCCTCAGACTCTTTACCAGAGGGAATGCTTAAAGAGGTCATGAATGATCTGTGGTTAGGTAGGATTTCATCTTTGTCGAACGAAGTTGGTTTGTATGTGGTATTACTAGAGGTGTTGCTATTTATGCCTTATTCCTTGATTAGGCATTCGAAGTAATATGATTTACATACAAACACGATATTGTTGGAAGCCTTGTCCGCGGGAACGATAACATATTTGTCATGAAGAGAGGAAAGACACTTAACAGCTTCTTGGTCTTTAAATACAGATTTAGATCGACTATTAACACAATTTTTGAGTTTGTGAATCCGACCTTGTACTAGAGACCTAATTGTTCTAACCCAGTCTGACAAGGATTCTAACTCAGGATCTTGGTCTACTTCTCTCTTTATCCACCTTCTGGCATAATCTTCAACAGCATCCATAATTATCTTGAAATTATATTTCCAATTGATGTGTTGAGGTTCTCTGAATTTAGGACCATGAGAAATCACCTTTCGGAGACTCGCATGTTGAATGATATTCAGATCACCAGTGATTACATGTCCAGATGGGTTGTATTGAAAAGGAGAGTGGGAGCAGTCACAAGTCAGAGGGTTCTTAAGGTACTCTTCTATGTTAATATCTTGCAATGCTTCTTTGTAGTTGAAAATTTTACGGCCAATGTTGTTAGTGTAGCTATATGAGACAATGGGAACAGATTGATTTTTGAAATATGGTGGAATTTCTTTTACGACCTCTTTTCTATTAAGAATGTTGCTGATGTTAATATCATTGATTCCTTTGATAGCAAACGGAATATGGAGGAATTTGCTGTTGTAATCGGGAAGAGGTTCAGATCAAACTGGTTTGAAAAGACGAAAGGACGCCACGTCACATATAATACTAGACAATCTGTACTTAGGAGAAAAATGATATACGCCTAAGATCTTTGAGGTAGTTTACAGGTAGTGAAAATAAGATTGTACGAATGTGATGAATTCCAAGAGGTTTCTGTATATTAGAAAGTAAATCATTAAAAGTATCTTGTAGCGTTCTTGGTTTAGAGGACTTTTTAACATTTGGATGTTGAATTCTTTTATGACCATGGCTACGTTTAGTTCTTGGAATAGTATTAAAAAGGTTCATCACGTTGATTTTGCTGCATCCAGGACTTGACAAATTTCCCACTCCTTTGATGTTATCATTGCAACCGTAAGGCATTGCAGTACCTAACTCTTTAATCCAAAACAACTCCCTATCGGTACGGTAAGGTGTACTAAGTATAGGACCGTTTGTATGATAGTAAATCTTCTCGATGATTCGAACTTTCATCGTCAAGCAGCGATCATGACCCGGTTGATTGAAATGATTATACAAAATCCTGTATATGGGATCTCTTGCATCATATCGATGTTAGCTCATTCTACTTCGCAATGCTTGACGAGTTTCACCAACATACAAAAGTCCACAGAGTGTAAATTCTATGCCGTACATGTCATTTTAGTAGAACAGTCCAGAAGATCAAGCGATTTGGTGTAGTAAGTTTTTCCAGTTAAATTACTTGTAAATTCAGGAGAAGTTATTAGCATGCCGCATGTCTTACAAGTATTATATTTGTCAGTTTTTATTTTGCAAGTAGTAATGCATGGAGAAGAGTCACAAGTACCTGGAGATTTAAGACAGTCCGAAATATTAATAGAACAAGATTTTAAAATTTGATACGAATCTGAAGTTTTGAAATCATAATTACCTTCTGGTTGAACGTAAGACAAATCGAGGGTATCCCGTAGGATTTTCCGTGGAACGGATATATCATTTGCTACCCTGTTTCGTGTAGTAGCAAATGAGGACCTTGTTAACCCGGGTGACGTCCTAGCCGGTATGTTATCCTTAATTTCGTTATTCATAAATGCTTAAGTAAAGCTACCAAGTTGCAATGACCTCGGGGGAAAAAATTCCACCAGCAGTGACATTGGCCATGGTTATAGTAAATAAGGGTAATAACAAAATTACCGAACTCCGAACAATCTTACAAAGGGAAAGTCAAAAAGGCATGTCGGATAAAAAAACAAAAACCCATTATCACAATACGATGTTGTCAAATTCCAAAATAACTAAAATAATGTGACTCACCATCTGAGAGAGAAAAATATGCATAACAAAAAGACAAACAAATAATAGTTAGCTTAATGGAAAAATAAAGGATAACCAGATATTTATTTATTTTACAAGGAATTGACAAGTTTGAAAAACGTATTTCAATAACACAGAAACAGAAACTTAAATATTGGGAGCAATTTAGGTGAATATAGCGGATTTTGGCTATCCTGTTTAAACTCTTTGATGTTATTGCTCCCAATACTTTTAAATTATTTGGCTTTCCAATCTTCCGATTTTGAGGGTACCTGGTGAAGGTTATTCCAGTATCGCATCGTTCACACTAAATTAGATATCTACGTTTTTATTAATTCATATATTTCGTTTCCAGCTACGACGAACATTGTTCCCATTACTATTCAATCATTTATTTTTTCTTGCCGAATTTCAGATATCACTCGATTATTACTTTTGTTGTGTCAATTATGTTTCACACGTATGTTTTAATAAGACCTAGCATAGTCTTCTCAAACCGCATCCATTGTGTAATTGTTAGCGTGCTCCCCTCGAGTGCGGTAGATCGTGGGTTCGAGCCCCGACCGGGTCAAACCAAAGACTATAAAATTAGTATTTGTTGCTTCTCCGCTAAGCACGCAGCAATAAGGAGAGGGAGCAAAGACTGGTTGGTTCAGAACCAGGATAATGTGCCCGAGTAGTGCGACATGTCTATCTGTGGACTGTTGTTTCAGTCAGCTAGAACTGTAAAAATACAACTAGGCGTATTGGTCTAGTACAAAGCGGACCTCATCAACATTTCATTGAAAATTACCTTGTTCTCGCCATAATATAGCTGAACAATTGCTGAATTGGCGGAAAACAGCAATCACTCACTCAACCACTAGTCTTCTCATATAATTAATATTTTGATTGGTTTCTCAAGTTTAAGATTAATAAGAACATTTTCTTTCCAATTGATATGATATATAAATAGTATTAAAAAGTAAAATGATACAATCCTATATAAGATTTGTGAGCTACACGTTACATATCTGTTGAATTTCTCTAATTTGTTTGCTTTTGTTTTTCGTATTTGTTTTGGTTTTGGTTTTGTTTTTTTTGCATTTGTTTTTTGTTTGATTCTTTTGTGTTTTTTGTTTGTTTTTTGTTTTTTGGTTTCCTCTTCCAAAAAAATTGACCACCACTATATAATTAAATCATCAGTTATAAGCAGAGTTAATCAAAGAAACCTAATGTTATTGAACGGACACAGAAAAACTAGAATTTGTTTAAGAATTGAATGCATTTTTTTAGTTCTATAGGCGTGTAAAAGCGTGGACCGAGGCACATTTCTTGTATGAAGCGTTTTTACACGCCTATAAAACTACAAAAATGCATTCAATTCTCATAATTACATTTAAATCACACCAAAATTTAATATAGTTGAATTTTTCGTTGTGAATTTTATTTGTGTTAGATTATTTCCTGTTGGAAATTACTACGCCATTGATTGTTTACATCTAACGTCGTCATGGAGGCACGTGCAAGTTCGGGTTTGAGTTTTATTGGGATGTGAAACATTTCTTTTATAATCATGTGACCACTTCATAGCCAATCATATTGTAACATTTCAATGAAAAACGGAAGAAATGTAATTATTAAATAATTAAGAACCTTGTGACCCTAGAAAAACCCAGTAAATATAACGTGATATCTATTTTATCGCCACAGTTAGCTTTATATCATGTTATTTGTGTACAGAAACCATTGAACGGAAATAGTATCGTATATACCAGTGAGGAGGATATTATAATAATTAGAATGTTTATTTGAGTTTCAATAGATTTACATCTGACTATGCAATCAGTTCAATCACCGCCGAAGTTATGAGTTTGATTCCCGCCGTGGCGTGGTGCACCCGACACAGCTCTATGTTGCTCAGTGACTTGCGGAAGGTTGATGCTATCTTCTAATTCTCTGATTACTTCCATCAATAAAATTCAACCTCCATGATATAACTAAAACTAAGCTGGTTGGTTGGTTTGTGGTGTTTAACGCCACTTTCAAAAATATTTCAGTTATATCGTGGCGGTCAGTTTTATTGGTGGAGGAAACAGGAGTACCCGCAGAAAACCACCGATCTCTCGCAAGTCACTGACAAACTGTTAGCTTAAGCATGTTTTATTAATTAATAAATATTGTACAATGTTGTCTCGAATACACCTCGTTATGAACTGGGTCCGAACTCACAACTTTAGTGGTGATAGGCACTGATTGCATATGAAGTTATAAATCCAATACCATACGATCACGACCACGACGGTGGCCCTATTCTAGTGTATATGTAATATATACCGCCCAAAACCTCATGAGATAATATGTTTATTACCCTTTCCCATCAAAGTTTGACATAAATATGATGTATACCAGTATTTGATAGTTTGTTTGTTATGCTTGGTAGGCGTGTTTTCAACAGAGAGCCGGTATGCCTATGGATACAAACAGTGCTTCTCTTATTGCCGAACTTTTCTTCGATTCGTATATGGCAGACTTCATACAAGCTGCTTTCAAGAAATACGAAAAGAAACTAGCCCGATCCTTTAATTTCACGCTCCGGTATATAAATGACTCCTTTCGCTAAATAATTATATGCTTGTTTGTTGTTCGCGTTCCCTCTTAGTGAAATGATGTCGTCATGCAAGTGCTTATCACATGTGATTAAAATGCCAACTGCCCTATACAACCGGACGTTATTATAAAGAACGCTATAATCTGGAACATTATATTTAATTTATTTAATCTTTGTGAATTTCTAAATGAAAATAATAAGCTTGACATTCACAAAAACGGTGTTGAGGTCCTTAAAACAGTATTACATCAATGAGGATGTGGTAACCAAACACTAGTTTCAGGTTGCCAACATTTGATGTGCGTCGGTATCTATAGTAGACAAAGGGGTCGTCGTGGTCGTAATCGTATTGTATTTGGATGATTTACAACTACTTATTGAATCAGTGCCTATCACCACGAACGTTGTGGAGTTGATTACCACTCAGGCGAAGGGTACACGATGCAACATTATGTGATAAAATTTGTCAGTGACTTGCGACAGGTAGGTGGTTTTCTCCGGGTATTACAGTTTCCTCCATCAATAAAACTGAACGCAACGATATAACTTAAATGTTGTTGTAAGTAGCATTAAGCACCATAACCCCAACCCTACCGAAAATAAGCAGTATAAAACTGGTTCGCAAATTTTAGTTCTTGCAAATTACCATCTTTTATGGATCATCCGGTGTCGAACTTATGTGAAAAGTTAAGTTAAGACAGCAAACTGGAGGGTTATATTCCTGTTTGAGCGAGCATGATTGACATGGCTGCACCATTTTGTTTTATTTGGAGTGAGATACTTAAATACCCTTATTATGATTAAAAACCAGTTTCATTCCTTATATAGCAGAATCCTTATTGTATTGCACGACATCAGTAGCATGGTGTACACATGGGAAAGCAGTGCTACAGTCCACAGTCTCTCATTTATACAATATACAATTATTTCCTTCATGCGGTGTAAATATCGAAAGTTGTCAACTCGAGGGCGGTTGATTTCCCCATGTGCTTTAAATAATCCGAAAAAAACAACCTCTCCAGGGTTGACAACTTGATGTTCACCTCATATGAAGGTAATAACTGTATTATTATACCGAAACTTCTCTAAGATGTTAAGTAACTCGAATGTTTTGTTTTGTAGAAGACAAATTACGGAACAGAAAACAAATGTTCACCACACTTCCGGTTGTCAATGGTTGTATACCGGGCGACAGCCTATTGTCTTCTTTTACATTATATATGTTTGAATTATCCACCGGATTGTCTCACTCGTCAGCCAATTTTCCGTAAAAAATCCAAATTGTCTTATTACTACTTTTATATAGTAGTATAAATGTAAGATAACATAACAGTAAGTAAACCATGGAGGCCCTCATAGTATATCAGTGTCAGTAGTACAGGCTAATAAAAACGTGGATATCGAATTTAATACACGCGACGTGCTTCTGTAATAGAATGGATTGGAGGATATATACCCTCCAAAAAAAGAAACGCAACATGTCAAAAAATATAATTTACTTCAAATTTTCAACATCATTTTATATACAGAAATAAGCATTACATTACACTGAAATTTGTCACACTGATTGTTCAGACTTTAAAGTTCGTTAAAATGTCAAAATGTATCACATTAAAGTCCATAGCGTTGAGATGATGTCACTTCAATGTTAATATTTGTTGTGCCCACCATTAGCCTGTAGCACAGCACGGACACACCAGCAGCCCAAAAACGATACATCCGGGTACTTCACCTGAGAAACCGGACCGTGACAGCAAGAGAAACAGCATCACATGTCCAATGTTTCCGACGAATATCGGCACAGACTCAGAAACCGTCTCCGTGTAAACGGCTTACGCGCCAAACGTCCTTACATTGGCGCAGTACTGAGACGTCGGCATCGACTTGCAATGATCCGATGGTGCAACAGAGTAAGGGGCTGGGACCTGCAAAACTAGAGGCGAGTCTGGTTCAGCGATGAATCAAGATTCATGCTGCAGAAAAGAGATGGCCGTGCATGTGCCTACAGACGCCGGAATGAGAGTTTCGCAAGGAACTGCGTCCTTGATGTCAACAATTTCGACGGAGGAAGTGTGATGAGGTGGGGCGCCATATCCCACGCCGAAAAACTCAACTGGAGCACATCCACGGCAACCTTAGCGCCTCTCGATACAGTGATGAGGTGTTGACACAACACATGCTGCCCGCAATGAACCTCCGTAGTGGAGCTTTTCAGCACGATAATGCTCGGCCGCACACAGCTGGTGCTACTGTTTACTTTCTAGCAAACCAGAACGTAACAGTGCTCCCCTGGCCGTGTTAAGTCACTAGATTTGAACCCAATAGAACATTTGTGGATGACTTGGATCGACGCTTGCGCTGTCGCCAACCAGCACCGCAAACTCTGCGTGAAATGCAGCATGTTCTTGAGTACGAATGGAGGAGAATTCCACAAGACCGTATTCGTCGATTGATCGAGTATATGCCTACACGGGTTCGTGCTGTGTTACAGGTTAATGGTGGACACAACAGATATTGACTTTGAAGTGATGTGATCTGAACGCTATGGACTTTAATGTGATCAATATTGACATTGTAATGAATTTAAAGGCTGAACAACCAGTGTGCCAAATTTCAGACTAATGTAATGCTTATTTCTGTATTTAAAATGATGTTGAAAATTTGAAGTAGATTATATTTTTTCACATGTTGCATTTCTTTTTTGGGAGAGTATATTAACAAAGAAAGGTGTGACGCTATATCGTTTATGTATTATATGATTCATGGTGTGAACTCAATCATCTGCCATACATACAAATATATCTACCAACCTTCCTAGTTGGCGTATGTAGACCAAGCATATCAGATAATATATTGTATTCTAATAAAACAATCTAAAGGTTTAATATTTCTGTGAGTGTTTTTCATATGATGATAAATCGATATATCGATTTGCCTTTTTCCATGATATTTCTATTGGAATTTGGACCTCTTCCGACCGTGTGCTATTTTTTGTGTGTAATTTTATTATATAATAGTGACGACACCTAGATCTATTTAAAAGAATGCTAAATATGTGCTCATTGATACATTAAAGTAGTTGTGCATTGTTTTATCATTAAGCAAACATAGATATCAAAGTTAGTGCACACGACGCCTTTCTGGAATAACCTTCACCAGGCACGTTCAATATCGAAATATTGGGAGCAATAAAAGCACAGGACCTAAACAGGATAACCGAAATGGGCTAAGATCACTTAGAGGATAGAGAACTTCAGTTTTGATACTAATTACATTACTTAGGAACTACATTTCAATAATAGATATATATAATAAACCAAGTCAGTGTCGAAACACTAACTACTGAGCGGATGATACCCTAGTGGACGCGTAGTCCACCAGCAGTGGTATCGACCCAGTGCTTGTAATGAAAACGTAGATATCAAATACTATTTTGGTCATCCTTCTATGATCATGTAATGTAATGTCTACATGTAAGTTAACTGAGTGTGATTTAGTATTGTCAGTGTCGGGGCACACATGATACCTGAAATCGTTGTTCGTTTTGTTGATATTGGTAGAATTGTTGACGATAACTGTTTAATTTTCTTTTCACGATACACAGTAAAGTTTATCTGAAATAATCTACTTTTCTTCCTGCAATAGTGACATTTATCGTATTATCAAATAGATGTGATTTGTCAATCCATGTCACATGACAAATTATAGAACAGAACACGTATAAACGATATATTTTATAAACCTATGCTACTTAAAATAGATTATACAGTCTAACATGCAATAGCTAGGTTTTGGAATGGACTTTTGTTTGGAAGTTCAGCCAATCAAATACAAGCTTTCATTCGCCCCTCTCGTAGCGTCGTGATGACTTAGACAAACAATGGTAGCAGCAGAAAATGAAGGTAGTCGAATACCTTTATATCAAGGTACTCCATTTGCCACTTTAAGGAGAGATTGATTCAATGAAAATAAGAATAGACAACTTTTGGAGAATGTTGAGTCGAACAACATTATATGAGCCCCAGTTATTGCTACTTAATAAATGATATTATCTACAGTACCATACAAATTAGATATCTAATTCAGTGCACATGAATCGTTGATCAAATATACCAGTTACTTATACAGATATTGAATATTTAATACAGGGTGACCTAAAAAAAACCGAACCCATAAAAATGTTAATTAATTCTACATAGGTCCATCAAATTTCTTTAAATTTGGTAGACTTAAACTTCAGCCTATGGATGATCTTTCCACAAAGTGTTAGCCATCTGAGTCAGTTTGCATATAATTTTTATGTTTTTTCCAAAATGTGCTCCAAATGGCATCCTCGACGTTGAAGGCACACTTGCATACGTCGCGGAAAATTGTTCGGTTTTTTTGGGTCACCCTGTAGTATAAATAACTATAAATAGGAGTTATTACATCACACTGGGTTAATTCAACTGTATCAATATTACTACCTAGTGACATTGACTGTTAATCCAGATACACTTCCGGGTTGTCACCAGAAGAAGTAAAGAGTATACGAGTAAAATTATGTTTCTTCTTATATACGTGGCAATGGTGATTGTTCAGCAGAATAAAGGTAGGATAATTTGGTACATAATTACGACCTTTTTTCTAGTGGATGAATTTTATTCTCATAAACCAAATACATATAGTTACATAGGAGTTAATAGTTATACACAAAGTATTAAGTTGTGCACATGTATAGAAAACGTTATAATTACACTCTTCCCATCATTCGTAAAACATTAATTAATGATTAGAGGTAATGACCATTCATTTTCATTGTATGGTATAATTATCCATAAGTCGTTAGTCGTACTTAAAACAAGATATTAATAAGTAACGGTCGGCAATATAGCCAACCACAACAAAACGAACTACTCATCTGATAAAGCTCTAACTTCAAAGCATGAAAAATCAACTACCGAAGCTGATGGCCATTTAAACCGTATTTTGGTTCTAGCAATGTGGGTAATTTGATCGTAAACATGGCCCTCTTTTTACCTAGATCTCAAATGACCAGATAAATGTACGCACAATGCAATTCCCACAGAAATGAGACAAAAAGTCAAGCAATGATCTACTGTTTAAATGTGTTACTTTTAATTAACTTTTTATGTCATTTCTAGGTATGACAACAATGATTCCAGATCCATGTTCGTCTGATATTCTGGAAAGTACAGGTAAATACAAACCGTACCAACTCATGCATGCCTTTGTAAGTGAATAATTAATCAGAGAGAATGGAATGGTTTCATACTATTGTCAACTAATTCACAATGTGACATGTCCATCTTTGTCGTGCATGAATGAAACAAATGATATAAGTAATTAATTTGATATCGCATCTAATTGTATTCTGTCAAATGCTATTAAACTACTACGCGTGAGGACACAATACATTATAATCATAATTATTTTTCTTTATCCGGAGATTCTTACACTTACAACACCACGTATCGGTTCAGCTCAGCAAAATCATTCAGAAACTTTCTAGCTTTTTCATAAAATAGCTATGATGTACACTTCCGAAAGAAGATTGTGGAGACTCATTGGAAAATTTACATCTGACGTGACCCGAAACGGAGTATTTTAAAATGTTTGTAAATTCTTGAATAAAACAATACAACAACAACATACTTTCAATTACAAAGGACAAGGTTTGGACATAGTTAGCGATTTAGTTTTTAGATTATTCTTCAAGTAAATGTGATATTGTGGGGTTTAGCCTAATACCAAACTACAAGTCAATCTCATCGTTTTTGTGGTTACAAATTTGATTGATTTTGTTATAGTATGCATATAACCGCATCGATGATGTAATGGCTAGCGTGCTCGCCTCTACTGCGGTATATAGTTGGTTTGAGTCCCAATCGGATCACACCAAAGATTATAAAATTGATATTAGATGCTTCTCCGCAAAGGACACAGCACTGAAGAGAAAGAGCCAAGACTGTTTGGCTCGAAAGCAGGAAAATGTGTCCGAATAGTGTAACATGTATATCCGTGGACTGCTGTTTCAGTGAAATAGCACTAAAAAAAGATCCAACTTAGTGTGTTGATCTACCGCAAAGCTGACTTCATCATCATCTCATTGAAAATTGACTTGTTTTCGCCATAATGTAACTGAAAAATTGCTGAGTTGGCGTTAAACAACAATCACTCACTCATTCACTCTATTATCCATATTTACTTTATATTCCATGGTATGTCCATTTATATTTAGCAAATAGTTCATGGCACTAAGGGCCATATGACAGTTTATGGACCTGGATGTCACCCACAAAATAATATATGGACCGATGCGAAGCTGAGATCCATTTAATATATTTTGTGGGTGACAGACCGTTCCATAAACTGCCATTTGATCCGAAGTGCCATGAACTATTTGTTATATTATCCTCAAATCAGTCAGACGACATATTATTTGCTATAGATGTATATCTAACACCAAAAACGAGTTCGGAAAAATATCTGGAAGAAAACATTATATGGACCGGCCCCGATCTACGTACTGTGATATGGACCGGCTCGCTAACAAAGACAAATAGGGAAAATATAAACGTAAAGTATAATATTCCATAATATTATACCTCATACATTTATTTCCTCTAATTAGCTATGTTAGCCAGTCCGGTCCATATTTTGCGATATGGACCGGAGCTCCGGACCGAAATGCTATATAACTTATCTCCCTTTGTGCGTAATCCGGAAATCTCTTGTCTGTTAATGTTTCGAAAGCTTAGAAAATAAAAAGAATATGGGGTAAATGTACACGAGCCACAATCCATGAAATACAATGTAAATATAAAGCAAAGGAACGGCACATTTATTGGTGTTCTTCATCATAAATATTGATGCAAGGTCTCAACAACTACTGTATAATACTGGTAGAACTGCACTGATAGTTCATAATGTCCAAGGTGTAGTTTTGAGTTTTAATTTTTCATGTGTTTCAGTGTGTGTGGATGTACTCTGCTTCCATCATATTCAGTCTTGCCTTGTTAATTCAACATATGACACTGTCACTTTTCCAGGGGTACTCTACTTTTACTTTGGGTCAGATATCACTGTTGTCAATTCTAATCACATGAGCACAATTGCAACATAAACACACTCTAAGCGCCGCCCACCCTCAAATAAAAAAATAATAATAATACAGTGGAACCTTTTTAATCCGACACACCAAGGGACCAGGGAAATGTGTCGGATTGTACAGGATGTCGGAATACTCAACTTTAGGACCATAAATTTTTGTTGGATGTCACAGGATGTCGGAAAACGCAGGTGTCGGATTGCACAAGTTCCACTGTAATAATAAAAACAGAAGCAAAAAAACAATACAATGTAAAGGACAAAAAATTAAAACAATACAATCCACCCCAAAATTAAAGCAAAATATATACCCCCCCAAATAAAACAAATAACAAAACAAAACCAAAAAAGAAACAATAAAAAAAGAAACAGAAAAAAAAACCAACAACAAATAGAAGTGTGTAACAATTTCAGTCTACCATGATATTTTCAGACACTGTTGTTACTGATATTCACTTTTTCAAACTTCATGTATACACAAAGAAACCAATGGATTTCCGGTATAATATAACAAATAGTGCATAACACTTCAGGTCACATGGCAGTTTATGGACCGGTCAGTCACCCTTAAAATAGTATATGGACATCAGCTTCGCTTCGGTCCATATAACATTTTAGGGGTGACTGACCGGTCCATAAACTGCCATATTACCCTCAGTGCTATGCACTATTTGTTAAATATTATCAATGTAAAAGACGAAACGGTATCACCAAAGCATACAAACATTATACATATTTATATTAAATGGAAAGATATATGATATTTGATTATATCGATAAACGATGTAAGTGTTATATTATCACGCATTATTATTTTCCTTTCTTACAGTGGTTGATATGTGTACGTCAAGCTTTGCAACGGAAGACACACATTCTGGAAATTACCAAGTCGACAGTGTTGTACTACGTATAATGATAAAAGAAGATAACTGTATATGTCGAGTAACGATAGACAATCAAATACAACCAGTATCAACAACTTTAAGAAAATATGATGGTTTTGCATCATCAGCCCCACAGAAATATGAATGTGGACTTGTGGTTGACATAAATCATATACATGATATGCCCACAGGAAATGTAATAGCTCCTATTGAATGTGTTGTGAACAGTAATCTTCGTAATATACCATTGTTACAAAACAGTACTTTACAGTTTAAATCTAGAATAATAAATGGAAGCTTCACCAGAGGATACTGTATGCGGATAGGACGAGGTAACGTAGCTAGTCACAGACATTCATAACGTATGAACTTTATTAGATATATTTAGACTATTCAACTGGTAGTTGTAGAATAACTAATTATCATTAATCCATCCAATGCAATAGTTTCTGTTTTCCTATCACTTACCATTAGTGATACATTCCAGCAAACATTTAAGTAGATACCAAAATGTTTAAGCAACAATAGAGTATATTATTATTATTATTATCATACAATATTTATAAAGCGCCTATCTAATAAAACAATTACTCTAAGCGCTGTACAAAACACATAAAATGTTAATCCTATCAATAAAAGTAAAAGTAGCAATAAGAGTCAAGAATGAATAAAAAAAAAAAAAAAAGTTTCTAGAAAATGACAACTGATTGCACATGTCCAAAAATAATTATAATTAAAAAGAGAGTTTACAATCAAATACTGTCACCATAAGCTGCTCTAAAAAGATGAGTTTTTAAAAGTTTCTTGAAAATGCCAACTGATTGCACATGTCGAATGTTTTGAGGAAGACTGTTCCATAAAGTTGCGGCAGATTTGTCCAATCGGCGTTCACAGTAAGTTGTGGTGCGTATGCGTGGAGCCTTTAGCAATTGCAAGTCTTCTGATCTTAATGCTCGAGTAGGTTGATATGCATTCACAGGTTCTTGTAGATAGACAAGTGCTAAGTTGTTGAGTGCCTTAAAAGTATATAACAGGATCTTATATTTAATTCGATACTGCACTGGTAGCCAATGTAAAGAGACGAGGACAGGCGTGATATGTTCATGTTTCCGTTTTCGTGATATTAATCGTGCAGCTGTGTTTTGTACCCGCTGAAGTTTAGAGAGAATGCTGGCATTCACCTCGTATAGCAACGCATTTCCATAACCTAAACGTGAAATCACTAGCGAATTGACCAACGTTTTGCAAGCATCATCAGTGATACAAGACCGTGTACGTCCAGTATACTGCATAGCATATCATAGAAATAAAATGATGTAATAAATAAACCTAAGTCCTCCTACTTTGTGATAAATACGTTGTTGGTACAGTCCTAAAGGTTTTAATTTATATAGTTCACCCAGCCTTCTTTTTGGTGCGTCCGTGTTGCTCATCTTTTTAGCTTTCTGTGTTGTTCTATTATGTTTCGTTACGTTCTTTGTTCCTCTTTTGATGCTTTTTACGATTTCCGCTTAAACACGATATTCGGTTCGTCTTTACCTCCAATTGTTTTAGGAGTGCTCATGTATAATTTGGTTGTTTGTGTTTGCTTGCATATAGTGATGTCCAACATTTTGTCCTATCATATGTCTTTATGTTCCGAGTTCCTTGTTGTGATGTCCGCTACGATTTCTGCATAAAGAAGATATTCAGTTCGTCTTTATCCTTAAATATTTGTCCACCCCTTATCGTTCTGTCCAACACGTATTGACTATATGAGTAACATGTCGGGTTACTTATATGTAGCAGGAACTGCTTGCCCTTCGCGAGCACCTGGCCGCACCCCAATTATGTGTTTTTGCGCTTTGTTTGTATTTGTTCTGTGTCTTGTATACACAGTATTGTCAGTTTTTCTGGATTGTCCACGCTCGATTGTTCCTTCGGTTTTCTTTAACATTCATAAAGTGTATATGTAGCTTATTATGAGATGCACAATGGTATTGCATGCAGTCGACGGATAAATAAACAAGCATTCACAAAGTTAGTAATTTCTGCTAATGGTAGACCATAACAGGAATTTGTGTTATTCGTCTATGATTTGTGAATTTCATAATTTGCTCCTACTGCATCGGTGATGTAATGTTAACATGTTCGTCTGGTGTTTGATGAATCGTGGTTCCAATTCCGGTCATGTGAAACGAAGGACACTAACATTGGTATTTGCTGCTTCTCCACTAAGGACACAGAATTAAGTAGTAAAAACAACATCTGGTTGGTTCGTGGACGATATGTCTACTCACGGGCTGTTTCGTAGTGAACAAGTTCTATTAATATCCCATTAAGCATGTAGATCTCGTACACCAAAAGTATTATTATCATCTCATTGCAAATAATCTTGTTCATTTCATGATATAACGAGCACTTACTCACTCATAATCTCCCATAAAAAGTTGTAATACCCACCCGCTAATTAAAAAACTGGAAACATAAAATATAAATCAATTCCAGTAAATTAAGTTGTATCATATATGCTTACAATATTGTAGATATCAGCAGCGATCATTCACAAGTTTTACCTATTGACTGCGATGCTCCAATGACAACAAAACAGACAACAAAATATGATAAATATTCATCGATAACTACCACTAAATATCTACAAACGACTGATTCGCCATAAAATAGCTAAGTAATTGTTCACGTACGTTAAACAACAATCGTTCACTCTCATTCTAAAACAAGAAACATAACATATAAAACAATTCCTGCAAAATAACATATACTGTGTATGTGGATAGAATGTTAATATTTCAGATGTCAACAGTGACCATTCACAAGTTCTACGAATTGATTGTGATGCTCCAATGACAGTAGAACAGACAACGATTGCTGATACAACGACTGGGACTTCAACAACTACATCTCCACAAACGACTGATTCGCCACAATCAACTTCAAAGAGAACAAAAGAGGATACTCATGATCAGATAGCAGGTACTAGCATAAGTACAAATGTAGTGAACCGTGATAACAGTATTCAATACAATTGGAAAACTGACGATATTAATGAAAACATGTAAAATAATTAGGGGGATTTCTTCTAAACATCAAGTGTAAAATTAAAATATCAAACGTCACTATTTTTATTTATTAATATATTAACTAACTTATAGAATATAATCATTAACTTAAAATAAATTTTGTTAATAAAAAAAAGTTACTGTCAAAGTTTACTTCATTACCATAATACTATTTCTACATACTAGGCAACAATATATATATTCATTATTATTTGATATTATTTAAACATCCTTATTGGTCTTCCTTAAAAACACGAATTGACTTGAAAAATCACGCATTGACTTGGAAAAACACGTATTGACTTCGGGAAAACATTCGTTTATTTCCGCCATTGACGGAATTAGTCCAAAATTTCAAAAAATTTCCCAAAATTATACATTTCAAAACAAATTTAAAAAATTTCATAAAATTTCAGTTTTCAAAATATTTTAAATTTCTAAAAAAAAAAAAAAAATCTTTTAAAGTTCAAGAATTTCAAAAATTTTCAAAATTTTCAAAACATTAAAAATTTCAAAATTTTCAAAACATTTTCAAAAAATTCTGTTTTCATAAAATTTCAAAATTTTTATATTTAAATAATATTGAAAAATGATAAAACAATTATAGCCTACTTTTTTCCAGTGTTACAAAAAATAAAGCAATTGTAGCCTTTTAATATCGGTCAATACATATATTTACAGAAATTGATCCAACAGCATACATTGTAGTCAGTGCTTGTTCTACCATACTACTTCTGATAGTCTTAGTTGTAACATGCATAAGGTTTGTAAATCTATCATTTACTATACAAAATGTGATCGATATATGATACAATGGTATTGGTAGCACACAGTTAATGGTCTCTTTAATGTGATTTTCTTCATAAATGTATTTAAATCTTTGTCATGGACCACTTCGAATTGCTGATTATATATTGAATTGGTGTCACGATTACAACACACCATTGGAAAAAATGAATAGAATTTAATTTTCGTACAAGCAATCAATTTGATTGAACACATTACTACACTTTTATGGCCAGCCACTGACACAATATTCTTTTTTGTTTGGAACGAAATCTAAGTAGACTGACGCCATTGGATATTATGTAACAAACTATGCATGAATGTTCAGGCGAAAGATACATCTTCAAGCGAGTTTCTAGTTATTCTGTACCGTTTGAAATAACATTGTTTACTCAAGTACATCTAATATTGCAAAATGTGCGATACAATAAAACAAACGATGGACAATGACCAACAATTACTGAAGGCATTACATTATGTTCCTTGTGATGATACAAAACTATAATAATAATATAAAATTAAATGTTGTGATGTAAAGTCTAAACTTACGTGTACTGTATACACTATTAAATATGGTATTGACAAGAAAATGGCGGAAAATTCAATATTAAGCTTGAGGTACAAACAAAAATGAGTTGGAAAATAACGTTAGACTAGAGTGCAAACAAAAAGATCAAAACAACACACCGTCGGAACAATTCCAAATTCCAATGGAAAAAAACGTAGATAGAAACGAAATCGATACCACTAACACACAGATTCACGATCGGTCACTTTCCTGGCGTGGTACAAGCACCTCAAAACAAATGGCGAGATTAAACAGATTTTATTAGCACAAACAACCCCCTTAGTGAAATGATGAGTTCATGCAAGTGCTTTCTACATGTGAGTAAAATGCCAACACTGGCATGTAATCCTGCCGAATAGCTTTATTATAAGAACGCTATAATCTTGCATATTAGGAATGAAATGTTTAATCCTCGTGACACAGAAGTCGTCATATGTATAATAGTTAATTCTATTAACAGTTGAAGAGCAGACTCGCAAAAATTCTAATTTTCCGGTCCGCGGAATATTTAAAAATTCAAGGGAGATAATCGTAAATATTTTCCGCTAGATGGCGCTTCACAAACCCAAACAATTATACGTACTTGGAAAACTACGTTTTTGTTCTATTAAACCAATGAAAATGATTGAAATATGATTAAAAATCACATTTATATTTATTAATGGTCATGATTTTCAGTCTGGTATAAAATCGGTCTGCGATGAATGTAAAAATAACGTTTTTTTTCTTTACCTCGGAAAATCGTAATTTTTTTTTGTCGCGTATGTTTACACTTTTTGCATCTGACAGAATAAAGTTCCCGTGGAGGGAAAAATTAAAAAACTGGTTCCTTGGACAGAATAATATCTACACTTCATCGGATAAAAGGGAATTTACATCACTCGTAACAGTTTAAGAAAAATAATCAATATTCCAACGTCACCCAAACAGAGTCAAGGTTGAAAAATTTGCTCCTCCCATTTTGCTCGTACAATCAATATTTACACATGTAAACAATGGAATAACGGTAGGCATGTGAGGTAAAACACACTGTTTTGATGTACAGTGCAAATTGTCTAGAAATTCGATGCATTTATCCCATTCTGTCAATCTCGTGGATTCACAACGACAACCCGAACTTGATTATATGCACCCCCCTTTTCTGAAATATGCCACCAAAGTCAATCTGTCAACGGGTGCAGGCCTTTTAGTTTTAGTCAGGGATAGTACCAGGTACCCACTTAAAATGGTAATTGGTACCTTCTAATTTCAAAGAATGTTGTACAGCATGTGTATTTGCTCATTTGTTTATATGACTGAGTGGTTTTTATTTGTAGATAATTTAACCAGGATTGTTAATTTTTAGGATTTATTTTTAGTTGAAATATATAGGAAAATCAAAGTCAATTTTTATTTGTTATATTTAAAATATGTACAAATAAAAACCACTCATATAAACATAATGCACAATTCTGAATGTTTTGGTGTAAAATTTGTTAAAATCTATCCAGAAATGACTTCACAATAATATTTTGAAAAAATATGGTTTTGGTTGATTATATAGGGATTTTTTTACATGTGGCAATACTTTTGGCCACATACTCTATAAGATATTCATGAAAATTTTTCAATTTTTAAGAAAAAGTACTGCCTGTAAATAGTGAAGTACTGGTACATTTGAAAAATTTTGAAAGACCTGCAGGGTGCATGAAGCCAGTCCACCAAGCCCTTGCATAAACTGTAAACGAGAAGATGTGACTAAGCACTACTGGCACCTCTCACAGGGGCGAAATCAACCACTGTTTTATACTTTTGTCAAAAATGCATATGCATTCAAAGATGATGACTGTATTTGTAGAATGTGTGAGGCTTGATTTAGAAAATCACTCGAAATGTCCCACGATACAGAAGCAACATCAAGCAAAAGAAAATATGATTCAGCCATAGATACAAGCTGTGCATTTGAAACAAATGATTTAAATTTAACAACAGCAAACTTTGACAGCTATGGTAATGTGTCATTTGACCCATGCGAATTTACACTCCATACTGCGGCTAATGCAGAAAATAATGACTGTAGTAAAACACTTGTATGCTTTTTGCAACACGTGAACATGTGTGAAAAAAATGGTGACCATTCGACATCAGTTAATGTTGACTTATTCCAGTCATGCTTTCAGATTTAGCTAGATCAGAATAACAACGAAGCATGTACATCTAATAATTTTTTCCTCTATTGATCACTACAAGAAATATAGAAATTTCAAACCCCAACTAGAATGTTGCTTTTGTGACAAAAGTATATACAGTCAAAGAAAGACCATTTAATTTAAGGGAAAGGATCTTCTAGAAAGAATAAAGTTAATTTTAAGTTCTGATACATTTGTGTATGCAAATTTTCTATGGTAATGGCATCAGCATATTCAGTTAGAATTTTAAATTAGAGCCCCATCCGGTTTTCTCCTATTATTCACATGTTTTATTATTTTTAATAAAAAAATTTAGTTGAAGTTTTTGTGAATTTTATTTTGTAAAAAGTTATCAAATAATGGATCTTAGTACAGTATGATCTGCTTTTGTTTAAAAAAAAAGGTTAAAAACATTACACCCCTCGCCCCTTTTTATAAAGAAACATCTATAAAATATAACACGAGTTCTGCTCAAGAGTCATTACAAGGATGTACCGGTACTATGCATGTGATAAAATTTTATATTTTTTTCATTATCATCATTTTCTTTCATTTGTCTTTTATAAGGTCATTTACATTGAAAAAAGTATCACTTGTATCAAGTACATTGACATCAACATGCTCGTGGTGGGTTGCTAGGGGGCGCTATACATGATTTGTATGGTGAAGCCACCAATAAAACTGGTGGACGTGTTTGAATAGCCTTATATGTTAAAAAACAGTTGAAAGTAATTTTTAATATTCCAAGATTTACCATTGCATATGAAAATATGACTGGTTTTTTTTTCTCAAGTTCATTCGATAAATTTAGTAGACCATTACAGTTGATTCTTGTTTTGTTATACCTTCATGGAACAACTTTACATGTATTTCGACCGAAAAGTAAGCTTACCAGGATTACTTTTACAGTAATATAATTGCTCCTTACTTAATACTGTTATGGTTCCATAAACTTTCAAATTTGGACTCATCTGTTAAATTATATTTGATCAATTTAATAGCTGTAGATATAATAAACAATTATTCTGACTAATTTCAACATTTTTAATACAAAATGATATTTGTTTTATTGAGAAAACGCATTTACTTACACTCGTTCTATAAATAGAATGTTAAAAATTACGGAGTATGTGATGATTCTAGTTACCTCCCTTGAATCCAACCAAAATGTGACACGATCCATCTGACAGAAAAAAGTTCTATTGTACGCTTAATTACAGAAAATGTTTCTTTGAAATACTAATATAGAAGTCTATGGAACTATATATATGATTTTCCATCACCCTTTCGGCAAATATTTTAATTTTTAATTTTTCGTGTTTCTTTAAACAACTTCCGCCATTTCCGTGTCGTTTTAATTTCTGCATTACTCCTTTGTTACAAGAAGTTCAAGCACGAGGCTTCAAATTTATATGAAAGAAACAATTTTCTAAGTTTTTCTCGCTTCTTTGGTTATATTTGACGCTCGCAACGATTAAAACGAGTGAATTTTCAACACTTGGTCGATGTATTCTAAAACGTGTCCGATTCCGGTAAAAAATGTACGTGACAAATTAATTGAAACGACGCCATTATCGAGTCTGCTCTCCGACTGTTAAAGAGAGCCGATGCCCTCAACCAATTTTATGTACTCTGAAAAAAATATCACCCTCCGTAAAAAAATTATCATTTTTCTCGACTTTCGTGTCCGGTGGTATTTTTGTCCTCGTGAGGTAATTTACCATTACACCCTCCATTGAAGGCAGCAAGTTTATAATATTACATATTTTTTTTATCTGAATTTTTAGAGAAAATTATTAAGTGATAGTGCGCATCTGGTAAACTTTATAATCTTTTGTTCGTACAAAAACAATAGCTTTTCAAACGAGTAATTGTCCCAACCACTAGAAAAGACCTTTTGTGAAGTTCGAGCATACTCGGTACTGTACAAGTGGAAGTATTCGCTTGAGGAAAATGTTAACTTCATCTGTGTTTAACTGAAATGCGCAAAAATAACCCCAATAAGAAATGTTTTCAATATATGTGATATGTGCACAACTGGAAATAATTAGCGTTTTGTAACCATTAACTTTGTAGTTTTAATTTTTTCACTTCATCACATTGTTTGTTAATCTAAGCCTAAATAACATCAGAATTTGTTCACAGGTACAAAGCTCTGCAACGAAATGTCAACAGAACCAACCAGAATGTAGATAGTACCATTCATGTAGAATATAACAGACACTATTGTGATTTGACAATAATTGCACCGAGCGAGCCAGGCCAGGAATATGATAGTATTGATAGTAATTATAATACCATTGATGTTGATAGATCTTAGCCCTCTAACAACATATCATGCATGGAAGGAGAATATGCTAGTGTTGAGCCTGATGGACATTTCACGACAAGCATGAATTGAGGACCAGAACAAAAATTAGAATAATCCTTAGAAAATATATATCTGAATAATCCTACTAAGCATTAATGTTTCTTATCTAGTGCGCATTTAGAGGTCAAATATATCATACAAAAAACATAAATATCATTCAATACTCGTGACCATTGCATTTGTTATATAGAGTGCTTGAATCAAAATATAGTGAAAGGCTGAGATATGTGAAGATGTGTTACTAGCAAACTTAACAAAGGGATAATACATCTTTCGTATACACAATTTAGTCAATAACGTTTCTCAAGTATTTTGTCAATGCACGGCAAGCCTGACTCAACAGTTTCTAGGCAACTTTGTCACAAAATCAGCAATTCAGATTGATTGATTGATTGATTATTGTGTAACGTCCAGCGAGCAGTATTTGAGCTTTATGCAGGACGATAAATAAATAAAATATAAGAAAAATTATATAAAAATAATGGAAAGGATGGTTCAACCGTGTCAACAACATTTGACTGAAACAGTATTGAGAGTTGGCTAGGAACGACACTTTTATCTTCTGTAGCGGCTACTGTGTTCCCACACTTTTTAAATATTTACAATAGCCGTTTTTATCGTGCAAGAAACGTGGCACTCCCCGAAAAGAAAAGGTTCTCCGCTATGGTTTGCATCCAGGATTTCAATATTATAACATAGCAACGCCCCCTCCAAAGTACCCCTCCTATTCACCACCCGGGTACGTACCGAGGAGCTCTGGGGAGTTTAGCTCCGTGCACCTTCACTAGTAACCCGTCAACAATTAAGAAGGCACAGATATCCATATGTATTGTTTTCAATATTGTGTTTGCATTGTTAACTAATATAATAATATTAGGGTTGTTTTTGTTCTTCTTTGCTTCTGTGTCGATGAAGCTTAAGTTTGTCATCTTTTTAAATTTCCGCATTTTATTGTTATAGTCATAACCAACATCTTTATAACTATGCACACTAAATACAGTAGTAATTATTGAAGAAAAACAATTGTTAAATTATCTTCCAATACGTCAAAAATTATATTAGCAAGCAATTAATACAATATAACATGAACTCCGAATAACAAGAAAACAAACAGATTAAACATTTAGCAATAAAACAAAACAAAACACCCCCCTTTCCCAAAAAAAAGAAAAATCAAAAGAAAAAAAAAGGAAAAAAAAAGGAAAATCCAAAACACCATAATTTCGGAAAAGATCCAAAGCTTAATTGAAAGAGCATAAAAACGGAGGCATAATCGATATCCATAAGACACATACACATGATCGCTCATATTCCCGTCTTGTTACAGCTCTTCAATAACAAGAGATGGGATAAACTAGTTGTATGGGCCATAACCTCCAATCATCTTTGTGAAAAGATGCGCCATACAAATAGTATCCACTTGTAAGTACAATGTCGCCCCTCACATATAGCTGGATCAGCATCGTCATTGTCAGGGATCTTGAACTTTATTCACAATACATTTCATCATAAATTATCATAAGTATAATACAAGTTCAACTTGATAGACCGACTACGTGTAACTACAATACAATGTTCATACAAGTATAAAGCAAATACATTACAATAAACTATTTACTTTTCTAGCAAAAAATTTTAAATTTCTCAGATATTAATCGTGACAGTTAAACAATAAACCAATTATGTTTGTAAATCAACTTGTAGATCAGTGAACTATTCTAGATAGAACAGAAGATGTATTTTGCATAATAAATGAGAATTTTTTGTAGATAATTAAACACCGTGTAATTTTATACCTCTTGGTTTGTGAATCCATTCACCCACCATAGAATGACAAAAAAAATATATATATATGGTAAACTTCCTGGTTGGGGTATTCAGAAATAAATGAGCATTATATATTTACACTTGTACAATTTAAATATAAAATATCTTTGATGTTTTATATAATTACGAAATCTTTATAATATAATTTAGATACATGTATATGCATCTAGTCCCTTGTTTTTGTCAACTTGTATATGGATGTAATATTCACATAAATACTTACAGTCATGAAGATAAAAAAAAAAAAAGTATATTCACTTACTGGTATGACATTTGTTAACATAAACAAAGCGAACATGTATTTGCAAATTAAACATGTGTACTTAAATGATTAAACGATTTAAGTGTAAAATTTGTTTTGATGTTTTGCACTGACATGGTTTATTATACGTATTTATTACTGAAATTTACAGTTCCTAAATAATGTAATTATTATTAAAACTAAGGTTCTCCTCCCTGAAGCATAAGTGACCATAGCCGATTTTGGCTATCTTGTTTAGGCCTTTTGGTTTTATTGCTTTCGAATCTTTGAGCCTATCTGATGAAGGTTATACAAGAAACGCGTCATGCACTCTAAATTTGATATCTACGTTTTTATTATATGATAATTATGATATATTACGATCAACGATAAGTATACTTAGATATATGAATCATTGATACCTTGTTTTTGTCAACTGATATTTGAATGTAATATTTATATAAATACTTACTGTCATAAAAATAAAAAAACAAATAAATAGTATATTCACAAATATAATACATCATACAATGTAACACATATACTAACCACTATACAGTTTCAATGGAACATCGTGTTAGTTGTTCTCTAAAGGATCTTTGACTTTCTTTCTCCAAATTGTTTTTTTAAATATTTTGTTTTCTAATCTTCGACTGTGAGGGTACCTGATTAAGTTTTTGCTCACAGAAACGTGTGGCGCACACTAAGTTTTATATCTACGTTTTTATTAAAGGGGAAAAGGAAATGTATATTTTGAAATACATTGGGTTATATATAGTGTAAAATCATGTTATTTAATTTTAAATTAAGGCTATACGCGACCACCGGGTATTATTATGTGCTGTTGAATCTCAACGTTAACTAGTAATTTACTAAAATAGTCAGTTCAGTGAATTCATTCTAGACTATCTAGTATAGTGAATTGATTCGACTGGGTAAATCTAATGCATTTCTTAATAATCTAATAATCTAGAAAGACACCCTGGTCGACATCCGAGGCATCCTAAATGTTAATGTTGCTTCGTCGACCTCTTATATACATTGTTATAGCGATTCTACACCAGTACAAAGGTAAGATAATTTAGTACATAATTACACTTGTACCCTTCATCAGTAAAACATCAATGTGTATTGAGTAGGGGTATAGGGCATATTTATTTTCATTTGATGGTATGATTATCAATAGTACAGTTACCTTTAGCAGGAGTTTAAGAGAAGTAATATCAAGCACAGTAAGAGGTCTATTCGTGTAAAACGGAAACTTCTTACACACTATGTAACTATATGTACATTTACATATTATTATAGAATCTGTTGTGGATTAGAATATACCTACTTTTGTCAGAACTATGATAATGTCAATGAATATACATGGTAATTAGTTGTGACTTATTTGTACTTACTTCATATGCATTCAGAGTAAGTATATATAGTGCTTAAAAAGAGACAAAAACAATATATGAATGAGACACATTGTAATGTGTTTTATGTGTGATTCTTTCCAATGGCATAGCGAAGTTAATTGTCACACGACTGTGTTTTGTGGAACTGTTTGATCGATGAGAGTCCATAATCGCAACAATATACCGCTGTTTTGCTCTGCCATTTCCAATTACAAAACTGACGCTAACAAGTCCCATTATGATAAGAAATTCAAACATGATTTGTAGAATCACAAACATGTGGCGGAGCTAAACCGACTAATGTGGTCTCTACAGTCTCCTCTTAATAATTAGATCTACAACGGCTATGCATATATAATAAACAAACGTTTTATGCTATGTCGCTTTTCATAAAGAATGTAATAAAAATACTTCCATGCGACCTGTAAGTTCCAACATGCAAATTAATTTTCTTTTTTAAAAGGCCATGAATAATAAATATATTTTATCTTTGATTTGTTTTTCAAAAATAAATTTCTCAGAACAATATTGCATTGAAGGCGTTCATAAACGGATTTAAATTTTATTAAGACAATGAATCTCTTTTTAATGCTTCTATATAGAACAATAACTCTGTAGTATGATCACATTATACCAGAGAGGGCGGATTATGACAAATTTCGTTTAAACACATTGTATTCAGAACAATCACTCCGTAGTATGATGATATTATACAACAGAGGGCGGATTCTCGAAGTGGTATAGTTGACTTTTACAGAATGGTAGCTTTTAATATTTTAAGGTAAAGTTCTTTGCGAATTCTATCATTATTCATCTTATAATAAAGCATGATTCATTCCGGTTATCCGATTTTATGACATTGATGTATATAACCCCTGTTATATTTTGAGGAATGGAATCAAACCATTCGTTTAATCAGAATTCTGTGAAGAATTGAGATTATATTTCATGCAGTTGTCGTTCGCATTACATGAATGCTTAATCAATTCTTATAAACCTCAAAACGTTGCATTTGAATGTTATATAATGAACATTCCTTTTCATCTTTCTGCGATTTTTCGAATGCATTTTGGAACTATTCCCAGTGTGGTATTTTTTTTTTTTATTTATTCCATAATGTAGCCTATTTTCTTATTTACAGTACCCATAATCATTTGTAGCATTTCTTGACGATATGATTCTTTTGTCAATAGAGTTGCATTAGGCATAAACGTTAGAGAAAATAAAGGGAGATAATCAAGAATGGCATTGGCTACACAAGACACAGGACGAAGACAAGCATGACGAAAAACACAACACAACATAAAAATGAAAAAGATGAGAAATAAGGACCCCACCAAAAAACCCGGAGTGAACCCAGATGCTCGCGAAGGGGAAACACTTCCCGTTACTTATAAGACAATTTCGAATTAAACAGAAAATGTCGTAAATGCTAAGCAACGTATCAATATGGATATATGATGTCAATCTAAGCAAATTCCAAAAGGGAATATACTAATATATATATATATAGATAATTCGTCATGTAGGAAAATAGCCGCCAGACTATTCTCCCATTGATCTCTGATAATGGATCCGATCGCCCAATGGAATTTTCGAGGTCTCAACATTAACTTTATCCAAATAGCTTTACTAGCCCGGGTTTTCCTGTCAATTGTGTTTTGTTGATTAGTGATAATATAACGTTGAAGAAGTATTCCTTGTACAACGCTCATAGATAAGGATGAAAGAGATACGGATGGCTAATTAATCCTCATTAGAGATAACATTTTTCACAGTTCTGTTAATCTCTAAGACAGTTCTGTGGGGAGTTGTCTGTCAGTAGAATCGGTTGAGCTCATGTCAAAAGAATAGCTTATTATTTATTACACTCGTTTAGTTTCATGGTTAATGGACATATCCCCTTGTTAGGTAGTAAAACAAAACAAACGACTAAGAAAAACACTTTAAGACTTTCTGTCACAGCAAAGATTATATATCTGTAACGATGTTTCTGATAAATATTTACACCCTGGAAATGGTTCTTACTCGGTACTGATTTATCTTTCCTTGACTTCTCATGGCAATTCCATGATGCTCTGTTTGGTATTGATCATGTTCCTATTATTCTGAAAATTTTGCATTTTCCTGTAGATGAAAAACTTACACCAAAATGTTTTCACAAAGCTGTTTGGCCTCTGTACGAACAGATGTGCAGAGAAAATCTTAAAGCACAATTGTTGCTAAATGTCATTCAGCCGATATTGTTATGTCTAATGAAACAGAATTATCAATAGCTGATTAGATCATTCCAAAGACCTCGACAAATCGAAAACATCTAGGTATGCCATGCTTGAACGATGATTGTCGTCTTCAACTAAAGTCGCAAAACGACTGAGCGAAATTTTGAAAACATCCCACATCCGACGTTCTCGCCAATTACCGCATATTTAGTGCGAAATCTCGAAGAACATTTAAATAAAATCGACACACCTCCATTTTTGTAAGCCAAAAAATAGTAGCAAAGCAAACGTACATCATCAATAAGAAGACCAAGACATCTTAACATCTGAAAATTAGGTCAAACAATAAAACAAACAGAAAACTGATCATTTAACATTTCAAATACTTTAAAAGCAAGACGAAAAGACTAAACGAAATTTATATTAAAAGCAATTTGTTTGGTGGAATACAATTGCCTTTTTTCGATAGAAGAAGTGAGAAAATGGCATACTCGAATAGAAGAATGTCTGCAGAAAGACACGTTGTGTACCGGAGGTGATTCCACGATAACGCAACCGTTCGAAATATTTGCTACTCGATTTGCATATTAGCCACCGCCTTCTTAAACGATCACAACGGTAGAAAATATTAAATAAGAAAATGTAATTCAAAAGAATATACAGCATATTCAATTTATTAGTAATAAAACAAAATATAATGACCAAATACAATTACATCACTCATTTCCATCGTGCAGGAAATATTGCAGTCCTATTGCCCCTGGAAACGACAATTCCGGTATATGGCGTAGCACTGCTGACAATGCATATCTTTCTTGTATATATAATGAAGGTATATGGTAATAAATAACTATTATTAAGAAAAGTTTGAAGATATTCAGAGTTAGTCAGAAGCCGTCAATAGAAGACGGGTAGACAATCAATTGGCCAAAATAACAGGACAAAAGGACAAACAATAATCTACAAAACACTACACAGAAAACTAAAAACTAAGCAACACGAATCCCAATAAAACCCGGGTGTGAAATCAGGTCCTTCGGAAAGATAAGCAGTTTCTGATCCACTAGTGGCACACGTTAAGTACTATATACTCTTTCTATCAGATCGGATTTCTATTACAATACATATTCCATGTAAGTACATTTTACTTTGTTATAGTAATAAAATCGAGTAGAGTTGCTTTAGGGATTTGGATATGCACATTGCTGAACGTAGAAAATACATAATAAACAAATTGAAGATGCCAAAGAGGTAATCAGATGTCAAAAATCGAAGGACAGATAATACAATGACCAAAAGAATAAGGACAAAAGCACAAACAATGATCTACAAAACACTACACAGAAAACGAAATATTGAGCAACACGAACCCAACTTAAAGCCGGAGAAGAACTCAGGTGCTCCGGAAGTAACACGAAATGTTTTACTAATGATGAATAGCATAATGGTAGAGGTCAACAATAGAGGTTGACTGTATATTAGCAATTCGAAGCAACTATATTATCTCTTGTGTTTCTGTGTAATGACATTTTGTGCTGATAACTTGTTTTTCTCTGGCAACTCCTTTTTTATTCACCATTAAAACTCACTGCCACGATATAGCCGAAATGTTGCAGAAAATTATTGGAACTACCTATTGACTGCTGTTTCAGTGAACTACCACTATAAAAACCCACCTCATCATGTTGGTCTAATAGCTACAAAACAGACACCAGTATCATTTATTAAAGAGTAACTGGTCCTCTGCAGTATCTGTTGACTTAGTTTTATCAAATCTTCTGACTTTGAGTGTTCGTGTTGGAGGTTCCAGAAACGAGTAGTGCCCAATAAATAAGACATCTGCGCTTTTATGACTTAAGTGAGCAATTATGTATAGTTGTGTAAGGGATAACAATTCCTCCGTTTCTACGTTACTTTGTGGGTTTTTTTAGGGGGGTTTTGGGTTTTTTTTTTTTTTTTTGCAAATATAAATTTTAGGACTGCTCCGACAGTGTTGTAGTTGTAGTTTTTGTTTTATTATAGCAACCTTGTACATGCCATTAGATTATATATTTCTATTTATATAATCTTGATTTTCCCGACAGTAATCTAGTTTTTATTACAAACACTTACTATTATCATTTCAGCTTCCAAATTGATTTGACTTATTTAAAGATTACTTTTAAACCACTTTATTTAAATCGCGCTATATTTTCATTTTGCTCTTAGTTGTTTCTGTCGTGTTTATGTCCTATTTCTATTTTGCATAAATAACTGTGTTTTTCAATTAAAATCACAGCCATGATATAACTGAAATATTGTTGAAAGTGGCGTTACACACTATGACCCCCACCCCCCACCCCCTCCAATAAAAGCCGGAAACGTGCATGGTTGTTGCAGCTATCCATGAACTATTTATTAAATGTTAGCAAGATAGGAGACAAACGTATAGTTATCCCTACGATATCAGTTCAGATTTAATAAGACAGATTTATTAAATAGAAATTGCATATGTCACTTTCATATTCAATAGAAAAATTCCATCAATATACTGTGTGTTTTCTTGTATGCTTGAAAGAAAAAAGAAAAAGGTCTTATCACAACATATACTAAGAATATTCAACATTGTACAATATCACATCAAATAATAAATTACTAGTAAGAAAGTATATGGCTGTAAATTAACATGAGAGACTATCCAAAAATTACACTTAAAACACAAATCAAATTTAAAAAAAACAGCGCTTTTATTCCTGTTCTTCAATTCACAGTAACACAATGTCCTTTAACGATGAGCGTAGCTCATACCTTAAATGAGAATAAAACGGCCTCTCGTCTACAGTTCAGCAGCAGTGGTACTCTTTCACTCTTGCCAATAACTCTACGTATGCCATCTTTGTCGTTTCTATGTTATTTGGTGTATAGAATTGTAAATCAGAGATGCGGGGCTATCAAACAGAAAACATAATACGGACGAAGTAATCATACAAAAATATGTTTTTATTTTATTGTTAAATTGGTATGTGAGTAAGAGTTTAAGAGGAGGTGGTGTATATATATAATAGGTCTCGAGTTCAGTACTTTACTGGATACTATTCTCTGCTTTCTACTGACAGTCGTTTAGACCAGTACTTTCCAATGATGTCGAGAACAATAGAACGGGATTAATAAACGATTCAATATTTGTTTTATCATTGTAAAGAAGATGTATTAATATTACTTGATTGAAAACAGAACAATGAAATTAATGATCCCAGAATTTACACTAATGAAAACAATAATAAACATACAAAAAAACATTACAGTAATTGTCAATAGTATTAAAAGCCATCACAAGGTTCAAAGATAATTTGTTATTGTTATTGTTAGGAGATATTGATATCCATTCTAGTTTACAATTCTCTTAAAAGACATTTACTTCTGTTTACCAATTTACAGAAAAAGTGGGTTTTTTTCCAGACTGACCAATGTTATCCCTCTGTTGTGTACGGAAACATAATGGGAACAATTGATAACTATATTGTGGTAGAATTATCTTAAAAACCATTTACATTTGTTTACTAATTTACAGAAAAGGTTATTTTTTTTCACACTAACCAATGTTATTCCTCTATTGTCTATGGAAGCTTCATGAGAACAATAATGTATTACTGCTAATATGTTTGACCTTGATAGACGGCAGATAGAAGGTTTATATAAGTCCTGTGGTTTAATCCAAAATTAAAAATTAAAATGACAGCCACGATATAATTTATTCGTTCTTGGCAATGGCGTTGAAACCAATAAACGTAAAAGTGTCCTCTTAATTGTATGACGTCGACCATATGTCGGAAATATATTAAATAAATAGAAATTTTACAATAAATAAACTCCATAAAAATCAGTTACTCTTCCACTGACCCATCATTTACTCTGCAAAGAAATTGAAGGATTTGATAAGTTGAAGGCTGAGTGAGTTAACCAATAAATCATCTAATAATTAAACTAAATAAATTAAAAGTATTTAAAGCTGCATATAACTGCTATGTTAAGAATATACCGTTCATACCATTCATAATTGTTTTATTCGAAATGTACCATTTCATCACTTACTTCTTTTTTTTCAAATTGTAAGAGGTGAGGTTTGGATCCATAAAGCTAGTTTAATACCGCCTCTTTTTATTGAAGTGCCTGTACTAAACCAGAAAAGTGAGCGGTCATGTAATTGTGTAGTAGAGATATAGGTAAAGGTGGGTCCGTACTGCTCATCCAACTATTTAGTTTTCTGTGTTGTGTTTATATGTTTGTTTGTGATGTGCCCAATGTTGCTTGTATCACTGGATTGTTCATTTGCATGTTGATTTTCTCTTTGGTTTTCCCTCAAGATTATTTTCAAATGCATATGCTGTTTAATCTTATATTTTCTGTGTGGTGTTTTGTAGATCACTGTTTGTCCCTTTTCTACTGTTTATTTTGGCCATTGTATTGTCTGTCCTTCTTCGGCTTACCGCTTCTGATTACCAAATTGGTATCTTTTCTGACTACCTTTTTCGCTAACAAAAAGTTTGTCTTTTTCGAGATATCGGATTTGGTTTGGGTTTTTTTGTTGCCATTTATTTTAGATTTTTAGCGAGTTTTGAATACATGCTAATCCATGACCTTTGGGCATACTAAGAATTATGATTTCTGTTATCACAGAAACAAATTCTTATCAGCATCAACATTATCGTCATGGAAACACAACACATTGTCTAAGGCGTCCACAATTAACATTAATGAAAAGGAATAAAATGAAGATGAAATCAGCTTTATCAGCAATATATACAAATGATTATCAATAAAACTGGGGACATCAGTCCCTGAGTGTATCATACGCCCAGAAGCCAGAGTTTCGGCCCTGATATGATTTATAAGATATAGTCATTATAGAAATGTAATTCCTAAGTAATGTAGTTATAATCAAAACTAAAGTCCATCTCCATCAGACATAAGTAACCACAGACGAGTTCGACTATCCTGTTTAGGTCCTACGGTTATTTTGCTTCAAGAGACTTTTAAATTATTTTGCTTTCCAGTGTTTTGACTATCAGTGTACCTGAAGAAGGCTGCTTCGAAAACGCGTCGAGAACACTAAATTTTACATCTACATTTTAATCTTACCCATTGCACATCAGATACGTGCAAGGTTGAAGACACTTAACATATGCGACTCAGTGGATGCAAAATAAGAAGGCAAATGGTGTATGTTCATGCTTTCCAATTTGAAAAGGAAATATGCGTTATTTAAAAACTATCAGAAGACAATTACCCATATACTTGTACCTTTATGAAGGACTGCTCATTCCCAATATGCACTAATTATATTATTATACCCTCTCGAGATCAAACAAGGAGGGTATATGATCTACACATCACTACACAGAAAACTAAAAGGTGGGGTCAACTCAAATGCTCCGGAAGTGTAAGTAGTTCTTGTTCTACTAATGGCACCGTCGTGTGATGAGTCATGAATGAGGAAAGGACCGCATTCTGATTACGACAAACGATGGTTAACAAGTTTATTCCTAAAATTGTTATCACAATTTATATTTGGCTTATATAACATTGTCATTGGAAAATCATCATCAGTCAATAATACTACCATGACGCACACAAAAACAGAACAATAAAAGACTAATGATTCTACAGTTTACACTGATGAAAAGAAACATTAAAGTCTTTGTCAATAAATTATAACTGTAGCATCATTCTCCTAAATCCCAGGGGGTCGTCGTGGTCGTGATCGTATTGTAGTTGAATTTACAACTACCTGTTCAATCAGTGCCTGTCACCACCAACGTCGAGTTCAAATCTCGTTCATGGCGAGGTGTACTCGATACAACATTATGTGATAAAGTGTGTCAGTGACTTGCGACAGGTCGATGGTTTTCTCCGGGTACTCGGGTTTCCTCTGATAGAACTGACCGCCATGATATAACTGAAATATTGTTTTGAAAGTGGCGTTAAGCACCATAAACCAAATCTAAAAACCATTTACATATTTTTGCACTTTTACAGAAAATATGTTTCCAAATGTTCATGCATGCTCCCCGTTTTGTATTGAACCAGTATTGGAAAACATTTCGACATGCAAAACGAAAATTGAGGATTCGAGTTGCAGCGTAATCGGCGTAAAATAGAATACTTCTAGCATACGCCTTTTTACAATTCAATTACTTTTGCTATTTTAAAAAAAGTGGAGCGTATGGTCCTTATCACATGTGGTTCGGTGTGTTTCCCTGACCACTCTGGTTTAATAGCATTTCTAATGGGATAGAAACACCCAATATCTTAGGCAGACGGGATTGGTGCTACTCACGATTGAAGATCTTAGAACACCACTGTTCAGTATCAAGGAATAAGACTTATTATATAGATTTATAACTGTTATTTTTACACTTTGCATAAATACGTTAGAGAACACTGAAGGGTGGTCAAAAATGGACAATCCAGCGAAACTGCCAAAATAGTGTACAAAAGATATAGCAAACACAACACAATATGTGTTGGACACGGCTATACGTATACAAACACAAATAACATAAGTAAGACATGAAATACAAATAACTGCAGGTGAAGACGAACCGAACATTATTTTTATGCAGAGATCGCATGCTTACGAGTAAATAATCTAATTATCTAAAAGATAGTAGATGGAACTCTTTTTTTACATTTATATTTCAGAACCCCCTTCGGTTGCAGTCTGCCTCATAGGAATACATAGACAAGCAGTTTGTTGAACTAAGTATAACCTCTTAAACATAAAATATGTTGACAATATCTCCTTCGTTGTTAACTGTTGATCAACTGTCTGAGATAACGCAAGGGACTTTATTTGTTGTAAATCAATCAATACAATCCATTATGTCGAACATTACTGAATTATCAAGTGATATCTTAAAGAAATGGAAACAATATCAACAAGATATACCCCGTCATACGAATATTTTTGATTCAAACTTTACAAATATTTTACGGTGACCTTGTTAACTACTAGTACCTAATATTTAATTAATGGTTGAGGTCATACGAACTAACATTATGAATATGACAACTTGTATGTCACGAAAATTAAATATATTATGCCAAACATTTTTGTGTATTAACGCTGTTATACCTGGTTGGCAATTTTGCTCACATGAGGAAAGCACTTGCAGGAACGAAGCATTTCACTAGGAAGGAATGGTTGGACCCATAAAACTAGTTTAATACGGAACGTTTTATTGAAGTACCTGTTCCAACCCAGCTGAGGGAGCTGTTACATATTTGTGTGCTAAGAGGTCTCGATTTTTCTATTAGATTTTGGAACTGTTCCGACAGTGGGGTATTTTTTTCTGTTTATTATTGTAGTTCGTGATCTAATCCATTATTATAATTATATACTATTATTACCGCAAATTGTATCGATTGTTGCTTGTGTATATCATGTGTTGACTACGAATTTACATTACAAAATTGACTACTTAATCTTAATCTACTGAACCATATGTAAACTTAGCTCATTTTAGCTATCATATGGAAACGTTGACTTGCTCCCAAGACTGTTGAGTTATTTGGCTTTCCTGGGGTTTTTTTCACTTTGAACGTACCTGAATAATGTTATTCTAGAAACGTGTCGCGCGTATTAATTTATAAAGGACGAAGTCCTTATAACTGTAGGCTGTCCGAATTTTCCTCCTTTCTATATTGATAGCCAAATATCTGTTCACTGGAAGTTTAAAAAATAGATCAATTGATATTTAGAAACGTAAATGAAATATATTTCAATGAAAAATTCCCAATTCTTTAATTATTTACTCTATGCAAAATCGAAATAAACTTGAAATAAAATTCTAATAAAAAAATGTCTTTCTACGAAACTCTCGACGGAAGAGCGGCGTAGGTAAATTGAACGGAACAGCCATAAGTCAAAGAGAGATAACTCCAGCCAAATAATTAAAAAAAAACTTTAAAAAGTACTTGAAAAAAAATAATACACTCCCTTCTCACGTCTCCCTCTTAAAATTATAGGACTTTGTCCTTCAAACAGATTGTACCTGTCTCATATTATCTCTAATATTGCATTACGTAATATCTTGTCACGATATATTTGAACATTTGTCTATTCCTAATTGCTATTAAATAAAACTGATAATTTAATTTATCAACTGATCGGAAGTTGGTTATCCGGAATTCCACCGGATATTGTTTCTTTTTTTATGCATGACACTTGTTAACCCACAGATGGAAACGTGCGAGATTAAACTGATAATGCATGCATTAATATCGTATTTTAAAGAAATAATCATTTCAAAAAATTTAATATCAGGAAATTAATTTGTGTTTGTTCAACATCAGGCTACCATTAAATTTATTGCTTGTTAAATTTTTAACTTGCATTCATAAGTGTGATGTTAAAACTGATGCATATTCTTCGTAATTTAAATGGAAATCAATTACTAATGCATATTATTATATTTCTACGTAATTATTTTCCAATTGTGCAATTTCTACCAATCAGAAAATAATGATTTATTTTCATGCAAAAAGTATATTCCAAGCTTCCTTATTATTGAGAATAACTTGTTCGACTTTTTATATCATCGGGGAGACATTTTTGAAAAAGAAAGTCAACACTGATGGTAACCAATTTGATCAAGATCAAGATCAAGAAAACGGATAACCACTTCTCATCTCAAATCATTGAACACAAAGACGACCACAACATACAGTGTTAGAAAGCCAGGCTCAGGAAAGGTAGAAAAATGTGCCTGTGTGAAACCAGTTAATGTGATCTCATCTCTCTTCTCTTGATTATTGAATCTCCAAAGCGAATACAGATATAAACAAACAGAACACCTGCATAGATTCACTTCCACTAAAGAGGCCCACACTATCATAAAACTTATGGACGACATAACCATGGACAATGCAATAGCAGGGTCAGTGAATACTGGTATTTAACTGACTACTAGATAACACGTAAAATGGGTTTATAAAAGACATTTATAGTTTTCTAAGCAACTTATATAATGACATAAAAACCAAAAAAAATCAGTAACATCTCGTTATCTAGAACTTGGATAGCTCGTATTTTGGGATAACTCGAAGTAGAAATAATGTTAATTGCTATGTACATTTGCCATGATATTTCGAAAACTGGATTATTCGAACTAATAATTGGTTCCTTTCGACTAACTCATTCGTGGTAATTGCTATGATTGGTGCTTAGCGCCATCTTTAGCAGTAGTTCAGCTATATCGTGACGTGAACATATTTTATTATTATTTCAGACACCTACAAGACCTTTAGAAATAAAACATACTTGTCTATAAAAACAAACGGGTTATATATACAAATAAAAGAAACATTAAAAAGATAAAATCATATATTCAGAAGGTATGACTATATTTTTATATATAAATTAATTTCGTTTAAAAATGTCAAACTTGTGTCGCCTGCGACATTTGTGTATAAATCATATAAATTGTTGACATTGTAGAATGTCTGACGAACGTCAGAAATATCTACGCCGTCTACTAAAACATGTTTCTATGAATAATTGGAATTACACGGAATACATTTCGGTCATTCCTATATTTAACAATTAGCTATGAATAATTAACCCATGACCTATGCGACATATGGTCAAGACCACTTGGTCTTTCCAATTTTGACCGTAAGAACGAGGAGTCTTGTTTTCACTGGGTTTGGTACTGCTTTGACAACTATTTAATCTATTTTGTTCCAGTATTGTTATAAATACTGTTATAATGACAGCCGGAACCTTTGAGCCGTAATGATTCAACCCACAATTTCTTTAGAAATGCCTGCATCAAATCAGGGTCATTACGGTTTTCACAGTTTTCCGGTTGTTGACTGATTTTGTCTGTTTATATACTTCTGAGTTTTGACTTTCTCTTTGTAAGATTGTTCGGAGTTCGGTAATTTTGTTATTACCCTTATTTACCAACTAGGGAATGTATTTCGTGTAATTTGTCATAAATATGCTGGTTCCAACTGTCTTACTAGCGTTTTAAAATATATTTCATAATAAACGGTTTAAAATCAGTATACCGAATAGAACAATTGGATATAGCATCTTGCAATGCGTCTGTGGCTTCCTGGTCGACGGCTGTGTTCCCATGGATACCTATGTGACTAGAAATGCATGTGAAAATAACATGTTTACCAATAGCAACAAGGCTTTAATAAATTTCAACCATTTTTAAAATGACAGGGTTTTAGGTTTTACAACTCTCAAATCCCAACAGCCAAGAAAGAGAATCTTAACAGATCACGAATTTACTCTGATCAGAAGAGGCAACGAACTTCAAAGCAAGAATTGTTGCATTAGCTTCTGCACTGAAGATCGAACTGGCAGATGGTAATCGACGAGACTACCCTAGCACCATCCTTAGAACAGTCAGTATGCATTGCAGAGTATTCAGATGTTATGGATCTAATTTCAGCAAAATGTTGCTGAATTAGCAAAGGGTTTGTATAAGATTTTTTATATTTTGTAAGATCAAAATTAAAGATAGGTTTTTGGGCTTAACCATTGAGGCTTTCTATGAATTACAATAGGTGCTATGTCATCCAAATTTATATCAGAATTTTCAAGAGGGGATTACTCGGAGTCCAAAAGGTTGAATTGTATTGGGTTGTTAATTGTAAACATTTTCATATAAAGGATTAAAACACAATCGTATGCAGGATTTGAAGGATAAGCCTTCAATGTAGTTGCATACCAGGTTTGATACGTATGTTGTCAATGGAAGGCTCGTTTGCTTCAACACACAAACGTTCAATTGTAGACGTTCTGAACGCTCCAAGTAAACGGAAACTCGAAAACCCGGTTAATTCGATCTACAAATAGGATATACGATAGCAAAAATACTTTCTTATTGTGGTACAGGCACGTTAATAAAAGGTGACAAGGTTAAACTAGGCTTATGGGGCACAAACATCTTCTTTTGGTGAAATTAGTTTGTCATGTAAGGCTTTCCATATGTGAATAAATACCAGCCCCTCGCATATAGCAGAGCGAGGAATGTTGTTATAAAGCACATTCGATTCTTGAACTATGTACATAATACATTTAATCTTCGTGATACAGAAGTTGTCGTATATATAAAATTGTTCTACTAAGGAAAGCCGAAGCCTTCAAATATCACTTAGATAATAGATAGTACACAAGGCCATGGCAAAATATAATAGGGGAACAATAGTCAACAAACTATGAACCAAAATCTAATTGCCAATACCATCTTTCGTCATCTGAATACTCTTAAATTCGAAAATATATAATTTGGAACCTTTGAGCCGTAATGAAAGTGGGAGGTTTGGCGCTTTAAAATCTGATTCAACCCACCATTTCTTTAGAAATGCCTGTACCAAGTCAGGGTCATTACGGTTTTCACAGTTTTCCGGTTGTTGACTGATTTTGTCTGTTTATATACTTATGAGTTTTGACTTTCCCTTTGTAAGATTGCTCGGAGTTCGGTAATTTTGTTATTACCCTTATTTAATGAGTATATTTGCTCCTCAATACATTTCAATGATTTGGCCTTTAAGCATTCTGGCGTTGATCGTAACTGATGAAGGTTATTCAAGAAACACGTCGGGCACACTAAATTTGATATCTACGTTTTTATCAATTTTATCACTCGGGATAGTTTTTACGAAAATAAAATTGCCAACAATTTATGATTTCCAATCATTATTTCTGAAATATTCCTCGATATCACAACAATGTTGAAAATATAATAATATAAAACACACTTTTAGCTAAGACAAACATGATATGATTTACATGCTAGACAATAGAAATAAAAAGTGTAAGAAAATATATTACGTAAATAGCTAGATTTTACTTAGGTGACAACACTACATTACTGTGATGAATGATGAAAGTCAGAAATTGTTTATTGATATATATACACCACGTAATACTACCATAATTTGTAATAATATACAGGGGGTAAATAAATGCTGCGGCAGAGTATTACTGAAGAAAAAAGTCGAAATTTTGAGATTCAAGAAGTTGAAATTATTACTTTATTTTTTATGAATGTTCCTAATATGCTTCCGTAAATGGCTTACCAATTATCGTACATCGTATATTTTTCCAAGATAATAATCAAGATTACGACATCATTCGCATTTTTTGCACACTGTGTAGGAGGTGGGTAAGATGCCCACCGCAAGTATTAAAGTTTCAAGCCACATTCTCATGGTCGAAGGTTATGCAAGTCAGTTTTATAATAACTGCCAGGGATTTGTTCTCCCATTGAGTCTATTCGTCGTGATAAAGATGAAAACCAACAAAGTGATAATGAATGCAAAGAACCCGATAACCATCCACACTGATGTAAAATTTGTCACTTATTTTTTTTTATCTGAAGGTCTAATTCATTATATTTATTAGCTTTGGCATTTACCAATTTGCTTAGATCGCTTACGTCCTGTGAAAAAATAATTAGCAAAGCTTAAATGTTCTGTAAGATGTATGCATGTGCAAAATCTCTTGTCAAATTGATTTCCTGGCAATTCAAGAAATGGGCAGTTCAATTTAATCCGAAAAAAAAGAAAAAATGTTGTATTTAGAAGAAGGGACAGGAGGCACCCACGTGTATATTTTGGACTAAATGGAGATGAAATTAATGCAACATTTTAATCAACAGCTACAGGGAAAATAAGATAGATGATATTTATATAAAAAAGCATGCATTCGTTTATTTCTACTTACAGAAGTTAAATCATTTATTAGAAAGAAATTCCCTAATGCGTATATTTAGGATATGGTTATGTAGTATGGGATGATTGCACTAAGAACGAATCTCATCTACTTGAGGGTTAGGGTTGGGGGTATGGTGTCTTAATGCCACTTTCAGCAATATTTCAGTTATATCGTGCCGGTCAGTTTTATTGGTCGAGGAAACTGGAGAAAACCACCGACCTGTCGCAAGTTACTGACAAACTTTATCACTTAATGTTGTATCAAGTACAAATCGCCATGAGCGGAATTCGAATCCATCACCAGTGATGATAGGCACTGATAGCACAGGGAGTTGTAAATCCAACTACCATACGATTACGACTACGGCGGCTCCTGATCTACTTGAATGTGTTCAAATATAATATAATTCGTAAATATTCATTTCTGGATATAAGGAATAGAAATTTCGACATTTGGAGATTTAAAAGTCGAAATTTTGAGTTTAGTTTTTTTTTCTTTTTTGGAATGTTCCTAATATGCTTTCGTTTCCGTCTATTATTATTTTCCAGGGAAAATTATGATCAAGATTTCCGACCTCAAACAAAGCAACACTGACGTTGGTCCGATGTCGACAGCAAGTGTTAATGTTTGCAGGACACTCCCTGAGTCCGGGGGTTTCACAAGTCAGTTTTTTTTTTAAACTGTCAGTTCAGTCTAGTCTCACTATAAAGCTGAAAACCTACACAAAGTGATAATGAACGCTAAGAACCCGATAACCATCCACACTGCTGTAGGAACTGCCACTAACAAAACGGTCATTTATCTATCCCCAGAACTAATTAATCAATGACTAGTTTTTAGCATTTTCAAATTTCGAGGTCTTATGTACGGATAATGAGGTCTTCGTCCCTGAAAAATCAGTAATTAGCAAATAAAAGTGCTTAACTGTTCATCGAATGTGAAAGCAAAATGTATTATCTCTATCAAATTGCATTCCTTGCTATTGAAATTTATGCATATTCATTTATTGTATTTTTATTAAAATTTATGCATATTCATTTATTGTGATTTTATTAAAATTTATGCATATTCATTTATTGTGATTTTATCAAAATCTATGCATATTCATTTATTGTGTTTTTATTAAAAGTTAGTGTGTTTTTATTAAATGTCAAGTGAGGGCTGATTCATCTATATTCGTGCCGAGAACAAATTTGCAAACAAAACTGCATGCAGGTAAAATGGTGACAATTGAATGGAACTATCTATGGGCGGATGGTTAGATTGTAACTGGCCACAAGTAAAATAAAAGACACTGAATATGGGGGTGACATTTTGTCTCCCAACCGGCCATCATAGACTCTTCTTGGCATGCTGTTGGTTATTATAGGCTGCTGCAATTGTTTTTATATGCAAAGAGCATGACGTTCTCTAAACAAGAGCCACAAAGAAAGGTTACCAAGGTGGCAATCAGAAGCCGCAAATCGAATGACAGACAATACATTTACATTGACCAAAGGAGAAAGGACAAAAGGACAACCAACGATCCACAAACATTACACAGAAAATTAAAGATCGGGCAACACGGACAATCAGCTTAAATTGGTCTACAGCAACAAACGTGTACGATCAGGATCAACTACATTAAGTAAGTGATATCGTAAGGAAACATACTATATAAATATATTAGTATTCAAGTCGCGTTTTAATGGAACATTTGAATGTCAATCAATTGTTTATAGTTTCACCTTTTGAATTTTTTGTCTTAGAAAACGTTACTTTTCATAAAGGATTAATTGCTTGTTATTGTTTACTAGGGTCCGTTGTTGAACTTGTGATTAAACTAACCAGATGATTAGCCAAAATTACATAATTAATTCCTAATCCCATACTTGGCTTATGCAATGATTAAATTTTGTTGCTGAAAGCTCAAATTTAGTCATTGCATTAATTAATCATATTTAATCATTGAATTAGTTAAGTGATTAGGAATGAATCATGTAATTATGGCTAATCATACGATTAGCTTAATCACAAGTTCAACAACAGACCACAGTACGTTAATGAGAAAACCAAGTTCACAACAGGTTTATTATCAATGAACGCGAAATAAGGTAACAAAGTGTCATTGTCAAGCGTTATTGTTCTTGGGTGTACATAATGCTTAGACACATTTTTGCTTATTCAAGCAAACTGACCAAGAATAAATCGGGATGGTTGTACCTGCAACAAAAATTTTAAAATAAACTAAATTTAAATCTAGGACGGATGTTTTAATTGTCGTAATTGTTTGAATTGAATGTAATATTGTGTATGCATCAATTGTGATTGTGGACCGTCGTTGTCGTATGGTTAGTTGGATTTACAACTACATATGCAATCAGTACCTACCACCACTAAGGTTGTGAGTTCGAATCCGCGCATGGCGAGGTGTACTCGATACAACATTATGTGATCAAGTTTGTTAGTGACTTACAACAGGTCGGTGGATTTATCTGGGTACTCCAGTTTCCTCCACCAATAAAACTGACCGCCGCGATATAGCTGAACTATTATTAAAGGTGGTGTTTAACACCACAACTCTAACCCTAGCCATCAATTGTGATTAATGTACAGTAGATGTAGGTAAGCATCCTGCAATCATTACATGTGTGGTACAATAAAGGGCTACGACTATATTTTTGTTTTATTCGTCTAGAGTGAATGGCAAGAAACGGCAACAGTATAGCTGGGGGTTGAAGAAGACACACTATAAAACGATTGGAACTACCTTTGTTTTTCTGTCGTTCTTTTCAGTAAAATTTGGCAGTTGTTTTGAACTTTTTGACATAGTATAGGATACACGTAATATGCGCAATATATAATATATTTTCAATGACTGCAAATGATAGCTTTCCTACGTGTTTCTAAAGCTCGTACAAACAAGTTTATATTTTCCAATAATGTACATGTACCTATATTGTATATGTATTTGTAATTAAATCAAATTGTCATCGCCGCAAGGAAAGTGTCCCGATCTTTAGTTTTCTATGTAATGTTTTGTAGATCGTTGTTTGTCATTTATTTTTATACTCATATGAGTGGGAGTTTCTTCAAAAGCTTGTAAAAGATAAGAAGATTCATGAGGCTAGAACCTTTAATTTCACATACAGGTATATTGATGACGTTTTATCTATCAATAATTCTAGATTTGCAGAATTTCTTCCATTGATATATCCTCCAGAGCTGGAAGTTAAAGAGACCACCGATACAGCTTCGTCCGCATCATTTTTGGACTTATACCTCGAATTTGACGACAGTGGTCAACTCAGTACTAAAATTTATGATAAGCGGGACGACTTCAATTTTAAAATCATAAATTTTCCAAACATGTGCAGCAATATACCAGCTTCTCCTGCATATGGTGTTTACATCTCGCAATTGATTCGCTATGCAAGGGCCAGTAGCAATTATTCTGATTTCCTGAAACGTCATCTTCATCTGAGAAACAGGCTACTGGACCAGGGCTATGAAAAGATTCGCCTTATTCGATCTCTTAAAAAGTTTATATTCCGATACCAATATCTTGTCGAAATATATTCCGTCTCTGCAGAAAAATTATAAACGATGCATTTTCATATAGTGAAAATGTATAAAGATAAAGAAGTCAAAAATGTCAAGAATTTTTTTGTCAATGTGTGACGTAAAAATATTTTTGACATTTACGTCACCGAATATGGTACTGCTTTGACAACTATTTTACCTATTTTGTTCCTGTATTTAAATACTGTTACAGTGACAGCCGGAACCTTTGAACCGTAATGAGAGCGGGAGGTTTGGCGCCTTAAAATCGGATTCAACCCACCATTTCTTTAGAAATGCCTGTACCAAGTCAGGGTCATTACGGTTTTCACAGTTTTCCGGTTGTTGACTGATTTTGTCTGTTTATATAATTATGAGTTTTGATTTTCCCTTTGTAAGATTGTTCGGAGTTCGGTAATTTTGTTATTACCTTTATTTTTTCTTTTCCTTTTGGCCATTGTATTGTCTGTCTTTCTTCGGTTTACGGATTTATCACCCCCTTTGGTATCTGCAAACTCTTTTTATTGAAGGCCACGTCATGTATTGTGTAAGAAGTCATTACATCTTTTAATTTGAAAACCAATTCCTTCCGGACAGACAGACCATTTATATTATTATTTTGATGGTATCAATACCCAAGCTCCTATAAATAACGGATATAATCAGAAATATTGTATAATACATTAACGTGCCCAATGGTATTATTTCCTTTACAGTTTTAGAACTTTACTCTTATGATTGGTCTTCAAGAATCTTCTAATGACGCACTATCTTTTATGAGTTTTGACTTTCCCTTTGTAAGATTGTTCGGAGTTCGATAATTTTGTTATTACCCTTATTTGTTAATTCTTGATTTCTAAGTATCTCATATTGTATATGATCTCTTCAACACGTACAAGTACGGATTTAATGTGATATTATACTACGCATAATATGTCTATGCCGTATATTGGGAGACATTACATGATATTTGTAGAGTTATTTGCTCTGGTCTAAGCTTCTTTAATAGGTACTACTTATTGCCATAGCGATGTTAAACAATAATTAGTCTAGGAATATTTTTGTATTTCACTAAAATGATTTTGTGATATTGTCCTCCTCCAATCTAATAAACTAAACGCTAGAGAATACCGAAGTGCCAATCAAAAATGGACAATCCAGAGAAACCGGCAACATATGGCACACAAGACGAAGAAAAACAAAACAAAAACGCAATGCAATATGTGTTAGACACCAATATGCGCAAACAAACACAAATAATGTAAATAAGAAATGAGCCCTCCTACAAACAACTTGAGGTAATGACGAGTCGAACATCGTTTTTATGCAGAAATCGTACCGGACATCATAAAATTAGGTTTTTTTTCTTTGCAAACAACGATATACCGTATGGGGTCATGTCGGGGGTTCATATTTCCAACTGACCAAAAAGAGATGAGCCTACTTAATCATTAGGTACATTGTATCAAAACTAATACACACGAAGAGCTGTTGTCCGATTGATCAATATAATTTAGCTATCTGGTATGTGATTGGACGAATAAAGATGAATGAAAGGTTACCCGACATGACTTCAAACGGGTGGAATGTTGTTAAATGTTGGTGTATCACCAATGAAACAGAAATGAAGATAAAAAATACAACAAACATCTAATTTCATTTTGATTGGTCTCTCTTTTGTCTGCAGTTGTTTTATTTTATACATGCACGCCTAACCGTTCTGTAAAACAGATCACTACATCGACAAGGTAACAAATAGTTTTATAATGTTGTGACCTTACAATGAATAAATATATATTTGATAATGTTTTTTTTTTCTTCAATTACTTGCTAAATGCATTCCTAATACGTTCGATTGCAGGATTTGCACTCATCTTGAAACAACACAATGATTTACATCAGAGAAGAGAATTCTGTCCATATAACATACATATTTTACATTCTAATGTAATTTATTATTCTCTAATGGTTTCCATGTCAATTGTTTCAATAGCAGTGTACTTAATAATATCAGTTTCTACTTTATTATTACCAACAACAAGGCTTAATTTAATAAAACATTACACACGTTATACTGGCTACAATTAGTTTGTAACAACTATATTTACTGATGTTACAAGAAATGTGTTGTAAGATCTACTCAATTTTCTTAATGAGTAATATATAATAGCGTAAGGGATTTGCTTAGACGTAAGAAAACAATGGAAAAACATAAATAACTGTTTTATTCAGACAGATTTATATATTACACTATTAACACAAGTTGAAACAAATGAAATATATAATTATATAACGAACACATACGCATTATAATGAAATAAACACCAATTACCAATAATTTTACTTGTAAATGAGTATTTGTTGTGATCTATCTAACCTTTGTCTCCGTTTCTGTTTTTACTTTTGATTAAATCTTGAAGTAAGTTTGGAGACCTTTCTGAGTTTAGGTGTAAAGTACATGTAAACGGGTGTTTCATTTTTTAATATTATAATGATGTAGACATTGACACATAATGAACTTTTTAAGTGATAAGAGTAGCTTGAAATTTACAGTTTCATAAGCAATGTAATTTATAAAAACTATGATCTACCCCCCTCAGGCAGATTTTGGCTGTCATGTTTATTTCCTTTGGTTTACTTACTCCTAACGACATTTAAATTATTTGGCTTTCCAATGAACGTATCTGAAGGCAATCGTAACTACTCGGCTATTCTCGCTACCCTGCAAATAACCTCGTACGTATATAGTAGAAATTCTTCTTAAATTGTTTGCCGGAAGTTAAGTTAAGTTAAGCCGCACAAAAATATAGTCCACGAAAATCCAATATGGAAGACATACTAAGTAAAATCTAATCATGCAAAACTAATTCAAACTTTAATTGAAATATATAAAATTGTTTAAAATATATAATTTTATCAAACTTTCATGTAACTGACATGTGAAAAGTAGTGCGATTTATACGCCTAATGCATACGAGGTTATTTGCAGGGTAGCGAGAATGGCCGAGTAGTTACGATTGATCTGAAGGAGGTTATTCCAATTGATGTACAAACAGAGAGATATTAGAGAGTATGGAGAGATTATTTTATTTATAAGTGGGACAAATAGGGAACATACCTATCAAAAATGACAAATACCATTATTCTACCTAATGTGTGTTGTTTGTGTCTCTTGATTTTCCTTTCTTAATTGTCCATTCGGAAATCTCTTACGTGGCTTTTTTAAATATTAAATCATTAAATCTGAAAAACGAAATTTGAATAAAAAATACCAAGTTTTCGTTGGGTGTAATTGTGATTTGTTTACATACAATTGTTTTGCCAGACAATTCTGTACAGGCAAACCTAGCTCTCAGATGTCTTCTATATATCTTCATACATGTACATTATATACACACCAAGTATATTTTGGATATCTACACTACGTCTTCCAGAAATCTGTATAAGCACACTGTTGACGTGTATTGACATAAGAAACATAAACTTAAATATCTAATTTAGAGCGCACTACGTGTTTCTGCGATAGCCTTCATCGGGAACAAAAATTGCGCAACGTTCTCCACTGCAAAATATAAAATCAATTTGCACACACAGCAAAACAGTCCAAAAAAGCTCATCAAAGGTCCGGCTTTGCTACCTGATTCTAAAACTCGTTCACATATACAAGTACAAATATATTTCATATTTTCCGACAATGTCCATATAGTGTCTGTTAACAAATAAGTGAGTGTTTTGTATTGATTTGAGAAACACCAGCTTAATAATAGGTAGAACACAATTACATCTTGTTCACCTTCAGACAATAGTTACGAGAATAAACATATAATCGAATAGTACGCTAACAAATTTCATTTACACGTTGGAAAAAGTCAGACAGGGATGTCTGGTGGATTCTTAATTCAATTTCTTTATCGCAACAATTATACACATCTGGTTGATTACGACTTATTAGTTTTAAATATTCTCCAGCATCCTGCATTTTTAACCCGATTGACGAACGCAATTTACAGACAGATACGATATTGTATGTCTATCATAGTTTCTTAACGCGATATCTTTGATTGATTAATTTCATCAAATAAAGTAAAATTAATTTTCAAATCGTATGAGATTTTCAATTAATATGACGGTTTTGATTGATTGATTGATTGATTGATTTCTAATGTCACATCATGGGCAATTCTGATGATGAGGACAATTAAGCATCATGTTTCCTAGCAACAGACAACAGAGGGACCACACATAGCAAGGTGTTGCGAATTAAGAACTACTATAAATGTGCTTTAAGGTACAAGGAGCGTGACATTCTTCTTACAAGATATAGTCATTTACTCGAGGACGATCCGGATTACAAATCAATAACATAATACCCAAGAGTTCGAACCGGTTTTCCAGAATGGTTAACAATTTATTATCCATTAATAAGACCCATTGTGAAATTACATTTCCAAAGCTTGAAGTGTGAAACCGACAATAGCAAAAATTAAATCAAGAATGTGTCTGTATGAAGAAGGGTTTGAAGATACCAAAGGGGTAATCAGAATCCGTAAATCGAAGAAGAACAGACAACACAATGGTCAAAAGAAAAGGGACAAAAGGACAAACAACGATCTACAAAACATACACATAAAACTAAAGATCGAGGAACACGAACCCCACTAAATTAATTAAGGAATTAAGTTAAATTCAATATGAATCAAGCAAGTCTGAATTTCTTAACTGGGCGCTTATATTACAATGGATACACTTCGGCCTCTATTCTAAAACGTTATCTTCTTATTAGAACATTTTGAACAGTGTGGTCATCCTTGTGGCTATTCTTCCATGTGTTTGTAGTAGTAAATTTTGTGCATTTAATTTTTGCTTTGTTTTGTTTTACTTCAGTATTATGTCAATGTTGTTTTATTTACCGATTATTTCATGTCTGATGCATATTTCGTTTGTCGTCATTTATTTATAAATATTTACGAACATTATGCGAGCACCTGTGTTCACTCCCGATTGTTGTTGTGGTCCGTGTTGCTCATATTATTAGTGTTCTGTGTTGTATTTTTGTGTTTTGTTTGTCTTCGTCCTGTGTTTTGTGTACCCATTGTTTCCAGTGTCTCTGGATTGTCCATTCGTGATTGCGCCTTCGGTTTTCTTTAACGTTTATTTACGGGAAAGTATCAAAGAATATGCTATGTAAAAGAATTCACAATAAATGTCTTATGATTGTAGCAAGATGCATTTTTGATAATGTCATTAAATAAACGTCTTAATATAGATTTTTAACATTGCCTAAAGTTAGAATTATTATTCCAATGATCATTATTCTCTGAGAAAGATTTCCCTGTCAATTATAATTGATTTTGTCAACATATCAAATTTGAATTATCTATATTAGACTCAATTTGTCCATTTCTGATAACCAATGTGGGAGGAAAGCCCTGTTGTTCTTGTTTTATCTATTTTTAACATCCATCAGGGAATTTATGTCTCTGTTTATGAATAGATAGTGGCTAACTGCATGTACATGGAAGGAATTGTTTACCCTCCGCGAACACTTTGTTTCACCCCCGATTTTGTGCTCATCTGTTTTCCTTTTTTGTGTTGTGCTTTTTTGTTTGTGTGTCTGTTTTTGTTCTGTGCCTTGTGTCCAATTCTGCCTGTATGTCTCTGGATTGTCTTTGTTCTGTGCCTTGTGTCCAATTCTGCCTGTATGTCTCTGTATTGTCTTTGTTCTGTGCCTTGTGTCCAATTCTGCCTGTATGTCTCTGGATTGTCTTTGTTCTGTGCCTTGTGCCCAATTCTGCCTGTATGTCTCTGAATTGCCTTTGTTCTGTGCCTTGTGCCCAATTCTGTCTGTATGTCTCTGGATTGTCTTTGTTCTGTGCCTTGTGCCCAATTCTGTCTGTATGTCTCTGGATTGTCTTTGTTCTGTGCCTTGTGCCCAATTCTGCCTGTATGTCTCTGGATTGTCGTTGTTCTGTGCCTTGTGCCCAATTCTGCCTGTATGTCTCTGGATTGTCTTTGTGCTGTGCCTTGTGCCCAATTCTGCCTGTATGTCTCTGGATTGTCTTTGTTCTGTGCCTTGTGTCCAATTCTGCCTGTATGTCTCTGGAGTGTCTTTGTGCTGTGCCTTGTGCCCAATTCTGTCTGTATGCCTCTGGATTTTCTTTGTTCTGTGCCTTGTGTCCAATTCTGCCTGTATGTCTCTGGATTGTCTTTGTGCTGTGTCTTGTGCCCAATTCTGCCTGTATGCCTCTGGATTGTCTTTGTTCTGTGCCTTGTGCCCAATTCTGCCTGTATGTCTCTGGATTGTCTTTGTGCTGTGCCTTGTGCCCAATTCTGCCTGTGTGTCTCTGGATTGTCTTTGTGCTGTGCCTTGTGCCCAATTCTGCTTGTGTGTCTCTGGATTGTCTTTGTGCTGTGCCTTATGCCCAATTCTGCCTGTATGTCTCTGGATTGTCTTTGTTCTGTGCCTTGTGCCCAATTCTGCCTGTGTGTCTCTGGATTGTCTTTGTGCTGGGCCTTATGCCCAATTCTGCCTCTATGTCTCTAGATTTTCGTTGTGCTGTGCCTTGTGCCCAATTCTGCCTGTATGTCCCTGGATTGTCTTTGTGCTGTGTCTTGTGCCCAATTCTGCCTGTATGCCTCTGGATTGTCTTTGTTCTGTGCCTTGTGTCCAATTCTGCCTGTATGTCTCTGGATTGTCTTTGTGCTGTGCCTTGTGCCCAATTCTGTCTGTATGCCTCTGGATTTTCTTTGTTCTGTGCCTTGTGTCCAATTCTGCCTGTATGTCTCTGGATTGTCTTTGTGCTGTGTCTTGTGCCCAATTCTGCCTGTATGCCTCTGGATTGTCTTTGTTCTGTGCCTTGTGCCCAGTTCTGCCTGTATGTCTCTGGATTGTCTTTGTGCTGTGCCTTGTGCCCAATTCTGCCTGTGTGTCTCTGGATTGTCTTTGTGCTGTGCCTTGTGCCCAATTCTGCTTGTGTGTCTCTGGATTGTCTTTGTGCTGTGCATTATGCCCAATTCTGCCTGTATGTCTCTGGATTGTCTTTGTTCTGTGCCTTGTGCCCAATTCTGCCTGTGTGTCTCTGGATTGTCTTTGTGCTGGGCCTTATGCCCAATTGTGCCTCTATGTCTCTAGATTTTCTTTGTGCTGTGCCTTGTGCCCAATTCTGCCTGTATGTCCCTGGATTGTCTTTGTGCTCTGTCTTGTGCCCAATTCTGCCTGTATGCCTCTGGATTGTCTTTGTTCTGTGCCTTGTGTCCAATTCTGCCTGTATGCCTCTGGATAGTCTTTGTTCTGTGCATTGTGCCCAATTCTGCCTGTATGTCTCTGGATTGTCTTTGTTCTGTGCATTGTGTCCAATTCTGCCTGTATGCCTCTGGATTGTCTTTGTTCTGTGCCTTGTGTCCAATTCTGCCTGTATGTCTCTGGATTGTCTTTGTTCTGTGCCTTGTGCCCAATTCTGCCCGTATGTCTCTGGATTGTCTTTGTTCTGTGCCTTGTGCCCAATTCTGCCTGTATGTCTCTGGATTGTCTTTGTTCTGTGCCTTGTGTCCAATTCTGCCTGTATGTCTCTGGATTGTCTTTGTGCTGTGCCTTGTGCCCAATTCTGTCTGTATGTCTCTGGATTGTCTTTGTTCTGTGCCTTGTGTCCAATTCTGCCTGTATGTCTCTAGATTTTCTTTGTGCTGTGCCTTGTGCCCAATCCTGTCTGTATGTCTCTGGATTGTCTTTGTGCTGTGCCTTGTGCCCAATTCTGCCTGTATGTCTCTGGATTGTCTTTGTTCTGTGCCTTGTGTCCAATTCTGCCTGTATGTCTCTGGATTTTCTTTGTTCTGTGCCTTGTGTCCAATTCTGCCTGTATGTCTCTGGATTGTCTTTGTTCTGTGCCTTGTGCCCAATTCTGCCTGTATGTCTCTGGATTGTCTTTGTTCTCTGCCTTGTGCCCAATTCTGCCTGTATGTCTCTGGATTGTCTTTGTTCTGTGCCTTGTGCCCAATTCTGCCTGTATGTCTCTGGATTGTCTTTGTTCTGTGCCTTGTGCCCAATTCTGCCTGTATGTCTCTGGATTTTCTTTGTTCTGTGCCTTGTGTCCAATTCTGCCTGTATGTCTCTGGATTGTCTTTGTTCTGTGCCTTGTGTCCAATTCTGCCTGTATGTCTCTGGATTGTCTTTGTGCTGTGCCTTGTGCCCAATTCTGTCTGTATGCCTCTGGATTTTCTTTGTTCTGTGCCTTGTGTCCAATTCTGCCTGTATGTCTCTGGATTGTCTTTGTGCTGTGTCTTGTGCCCAATTCTGCCTGTATGCCTCTGGATTGTCTTTGTTCTGTGCCTTGTGTCCAATTCTGCCTGTATGTCTCTGGATTGTCTTTATGCTGTGTCTTGTGCCCAATTCTGCCTGTATGTCTCTGGATTGTCTTTGTTCTGTGCCTTGTGCCCAATTCTGCCTGTATGTCTCTGGATTGTCTTTGTGCTGTGCCTTGTTCCCAATTCTGCCTGTATGTCTCTGGATTGTCTTTGTTCTGTGCCTTGTGCCCAATTCTGCCTGTATGTCTCTGGATTGTCTTTGTTCTGTGCCTTGTGTCCAATTCTGCCTATATGTCTCTGAATTGTCTTTGTTCTGTGCCTTGTGCCCAATTCTGTCTGTATGTCTCTGGATTGTCTTTGTTCTGTGCCTTGTGCCCAATTCTGCCTGTATGTCTCTGGATTGTCTTTGTTCTGTGCCTTGTGCCCAATTCTGCCTGTATGTCTCTGGATTGGCTTTGTGCTGTGCCTTGTGCCCAATTCTGCATGTATGTCTCTGGATTGTCTTTGTTCTGTGCCTTGTGTCCAATTCTGCCTGTATGTCTCTGGATTGTCTTTGTTCTGTGCCTTGTGTCCAATTCTGCCTGTATGTCTCTGGATTGTCATTGTTATGTGCCTTGTGTCCAATTCTGCCTGTGTGTCTCTGGATTGTCTTTGTGCTGTGCCTTATGCCCAATTCTGCCTGTATGTCTCTGGATTTTCTTTGTGTTGTGCTTTGTGCCCAATTCTGTCTGTATGTCTCTGGATTGTCTTTGTTCTGTGCCTTGTGCCCAATTCTGTCTGTATGTCTCTGGATTGTCTTTGTTCCGTGCCTTGTGTCCAATTCTGCCTGTATGTCTCTGGATTGTCTTTGTTCTGTGCCTTATGCCCAATTCTGTCTGTATGTCTCTGGATTGTCTTTGTGCTGTGCCTTGTGCCCAATTCTGCCTGTGTGTCTCTGGATTGTCTTTGTGCTGTGCCTTGTGCCCAATTCTGCTTGTGTGTCTCTGGATTGTCTTTGTGCTGTGCCTTATGCCCAATTCTGCCTGTATGTCTCTGGATTGTCTTTGTTCTGTGCCTTGTATCCAATTCTGCCTGTATGTCTCTGGATTGTCTTTGTTCTGTGCCTTGTGCCCAATTCTGTCTGTATGTCTCTGGATTGTATTTGTTCTGTGCCTTGTGTCCAATTCTGCCTGTATGTCTCTGGATTGTCTTTGTGCTGTGCCTTGTGCCCAATTCTGTCTGTATGTCTCTGGATTGTCTTTGTTCTGTGCCTTGTGTCCAAATCTGCCTGTATGTCTCTGGATTGTCTTTGTTCTGTGCCTTGTGCCCAATTCTGCCTGTATGTCTCTGGATTGTCTTTGTTCTCTGCCTTGTGCCCAATTCTGCCTGTATGTCTCTGGATTGTCTTTGTTCTGTGCCTTGTGCCCAATTCTGCCTGTATGTCTCTGGATTGTCTTTGTTCTGTGCCTTGTGCCCAATTCTGCCTGTATGTCTCTGGATTGTCTTTGTTCTGTGCCTTGTGTCCAATTCTGCCTGTATGTCTCTGGATTGTCTTTGTGCTGTGCCTTGTGCCCAATTCTGTCTGTATGCCTCTGGATTTTCTTTGTTCTGTGCCTTGTGTCCAATTCTGCCTGTATGTCTCTGGATTGTCTTTGTGCTGTGTCTTGTGCCCAATTCTGCCTGTATGCCTCTGGATTGTCTTTGTTCTGTGCCTTGTGTCCAATTCTGCCTGTATGTCTCTGGATTGTCTTTGTGCTGTGTCTTGTGCCCAATTCTGCCTGTATGTCTCTGGATTGTCTTTGTTCTGTGCCTTGTGCCCAATTCTGCCTGTATGTCTCTGGATTGTCTTTGTTCTGTGCCTTGTGCCCAATTCTGCCTGTATGTCTCTGGATTGGCTTTGTGCTGTGCCTTGTGCCCAATTCTGCATGTATGTCTCTGGATTGTCTTTGTTCTGTGCCTTGTGTCCAATTCTGCCTGTATGTCTCTGGATTGTCTTTGTTCTGTGCCTTGTGTCCAATTCTGCCTGTATGTCTCTGGATTGTCATTGTTATGTGCCTTGTGCCCAATTCTGCCTGTGTGTCTCTGGATTGTCTTTGTGCTGTGCCTTATGCCCAATTCTGCCTGTATGTCTCTGGATTTTCTTTGTGTTGTGCTTTGTGCCCAATTCTGTCTGTATGTCTCTGGATTGTCTTTGTTCTGTGCCTTGTGCCCAATTCTGTCTGTATGTCTCTGGATTGTCTTTGTTCCGTGCCTTGTGTCCAATTCTGCCTGTATGTCTCTGGATTGTCTTTGTTCTGTGCCTTATGCCCAATTCTGTCTGTATGTCTCTGGATTGTCTTTGTGCTGTGCCTTGTGCCCAATTCTGCCTGTGTGTCTCTGGATTGTCTTTGTGCTGTGCCTTGTGCCCAATTCTGCTTGTGTGTCTCTGGATTGTCTTTGTGCTGTGCCTTATGCCCAATTCTGCCTGTATGTCTCTGGATTGTCTTTGTTCTGTGCCTTGTATCCAATTCTGCCTGTATGTCTCTGGATTGTCTTTGTTCTGTGCCTTGTGCCCAATTCTGTCTGTATGTCTCTGGATTGTATTTGTTCTGTGCCTTGTGTCCAATTCTGCCTGTATGTCTCTGGATTGTCTTTGTGCTGTGCCTTGTGCCCAATTCTGTCTGTATGTCTCTGGATTGTCTTTGTTCTGTGCCTTGTGTCCAAATCTGCCTGTATGTCTCTGGATTGTCTTTGTTCTGTGCCTTGTGCCCAATTCTGCCTGTATGTCTCTGGATTGTCTTTGTTCTCTGCCTTGTGCCCAATTCTGCCTGTATGTCTCTGGATTGTCTTTGTTCTGTGCCTTGTGCCCAATTCTGCCTGTATGTCTCTGGATTGTCTTTGTTCTGTGCCTTGTGTCCAATTCTGCCTGTATGTCTCTGGATTGTCTTTGTTCTGTGCCTTGTGTCCAATTCTGCCTGTATGTCTCTGGATTGTCTTTGTGCTGTGCCTTGTGCCCAATTCTGTCTGTATGCCTCTGGATTTTCTTTGTTCTGTGCCTTGTGTCCAATTCTGCCTGTATGTCTCTGGATTGTCTTTGTGCTGTGTCTTGTGCCCAATTCTGCCTGTATGCCTCTGGATTGTCTTTGTTCTGTGCCTTGTGTCCAATTCTGCCTGTATGTCTCTGGATTGTCTTTGTGCTGTGTCTTGTGCCCAATTCTGCCTGTATGTCTCTGGATTGTCTTTGTTCTGTGCCTTGTGCCCAATTCTGCCTGTTTGTCTCTAGATTGTCTTTTTGCTGTGCCTTGTTCCCAATTCTGCCTGTATGTCTCTGGATTGTCTTTGTGCTGTGTCTTGTGCCCAATTCTGTCTGTATGTCTCTGGATTGTCTTTGTTCTGTGCCTTGTGTCCAATTCTGCCTGTATGTCTCTGGATTGTCTTTGTGCTGTGCCTTGTGCCCAATTCTGTCTATATGTCTCTGGATTGTCTTTGTTCTGTGCCTTGTGTTCAAATCTGCCTGTATGTCTCTGGATTGTCTTTGTTCTGTGCCTTGTGCCCAATTCTGCCTGTATGTCTCTGGATTGTCTTTGTTCTGTGCCTTGTGCCCAATTCTGCCTGTATGTCTCTGGATTGTCTTTGTTCTGCGCCTTGTGTCCAATTCTGCCTGTATGTCTCTGGATTGTCTTTGTTCTGTGCCTTGTGTCCAATTCTGCCTGTATGTCTCTGGATTGTCTTTGTGCTGTGCCTTGTGCCCAATTCTGTCTGTATGCCTCTGGATTTTCTTTGTTCTGTGCCTTGTGTCCAATTCTGTCTGTATGTCTCTGGATTGTCTTTGTGCTGTGTCTTGTGCCCAATTCTGCCTGTATGCCTCTGGATTGTCTTTGTTCTGTGCCTTGTGTCCAATTCTGCCTGTATGTCTCTGGATTGTCTTTGTGCTGTGTCTTGTGCCCAATTCTGCCTGTATGTCTCTGGATTGTCTTTGTGCTGTGCCTTATGCCCAATTCTGCCTGTACGTCTCTGGATTTTCTTTGTGCTGTGCCTTGTGCCCAATTCTGCCTGTATGTCTCTGGATTGTCTTTGTTCTGTGCCTTGTGCCCAATTCTGCCTGTATGTCTCTGGATTTTCTTTGTTCTGTGCCTTGTGTCCAATTCTGCCTGTATGTCTCTGGATTGTCTTTGTTCTGTGCCTTGTGTCCAATTCTGCCTGTATGTCTCTGGATTGTCTTTGTGCTGTACCTTGTGTCCAATTCTGCCTGTATGTCTCTGGATTGTCTTTGTTCTGTGCCTTGTGCCCAATTCTGCCCGTATGTCTCTGGATTGTCTTTGTTCTCTGCCTTGTGCCCAATTCTGCCCGTATGTCTCTGGATTGTCTTTGTTCTCTGCCTTGTGCCCAATTCTGCCTGTATGTCTCTGGATTGTCTTTGTTCTGTGCCTTGTGTCCAATTCTGCCTGTATGTCTCTGGATTGTCTTTGTGCTGTGCCTTGTGCCCAATTCTGTCTGTATGTCTCTGGATTGTCTTTGTTCTGTGCCTTGTGTCCAATTCTGCCTGTATGTCTCTAGATTGTCTTTGTGCTGTGTCTTGTGCCCAATTCTGCCTGTATGCCTCTGGATTGTCTTTGTTCTGTGCCTTGTGTCCAATTCTGCCTGTATGTCTCTGGATTGTCTTTGTGCTGTGTCTTGTGCCCAATTCTGCCTGTATGTCTCTGGATTGTCTTTGTTCTGTGCCTTGTGCCCAATTCTGCCTGTTTGTCTCTAGATTGTCTTTTTGCTGTGCCTTGTTCCCAATTCTGCCTGTATGTCTCTGGATTGTCTTTGTGCTGTGTCTTGTGCCCAATTCTGTCTGTATGTCTCTGGATTGTCTTTGTTCTGTGCCTTGTGTCCAATTCTGCCAGTATGTCTCTGGATTGTCTTTGTGCTGTGCCTTGTGCCCAATTCTGTCTATATGTCTCTGGATTGTCTTTGTTCTGTGCCTTGTGTTCAAATCTGCCTGTATGTCTCTGGATTGTCTTTGTTCTGTGCTTTGTGCCCAATTCTGCCTGTATGTCTCTGGATTGTCTTTGTTCTGTGCCTTGTGCCCAATTCTGCCTGTATGTCTCTGGATTGTCTTTGTTCTGCGCCTTGTGTCCAATTCTGCCTGTATGTCTCTGGATTGTCTTTGTTCTGTGCCTTGTGTCCAATTCTGCCTGTATGTCTCTGGATTGTCTTTGTGCTGTGCCTTGTGCCCAATTCTGTCTGTATGCCTCTGGATTTTCTTTGTTCTGTGCCTTGTGTCCAATTCTGTCTGTATGTCTCTGGATTGTCTTTGTGCTGTGTCTTGTGCCCAATTCTGCCTGTATGCCTCTGGATTGTCTTTGTTCTGTGCCTTGTGTCCAATTCTGCCTGTATGTCTCTGGATTGTCTTTGTGCTGTGTCTTGTGCCCAATTCTGCCTGTATGTCTCTGGATTGTCTTTGTGCTGTGCCTTATGCCCAATTCTGCCTGTACGTCTCTGGATTTTCTTTGTGCTGTGCCTTGTGCCCAATTCTGCCTGTATGTCTCTGGATTTTCTTTGTGTTGTGCCTTGTGCCCAATTCTGCCTGTATGCCTCTGGATTGTCTGTTCTGTGCCTTGTGCCCAATTCTGCCTGTATGTCTCTGGATTGTCTTTGTGCTGTGCCTTGTGTCCAATTCTGCCTGTATGTCTCTGGATTTTCTTTGTGCTGTGTCTTGTGCCCAATTCTGCCTGTATGTCTCTGGATTGTTTTCTGTAACGTTTATCATTTCATCATTTTGTTGTTTTTATTGTTGTATCTGCCTTGTCTGGATAAAGTCAATGATACCACAGTATTAGGTTCTTTTATTAAGAATTGAATGCATTCTTTTGAAGTTTCATTGGGGCATGAAAGCGTTGACCGAAGTACATTTTCAATGAAGCGCAGTAGCGCTTCATGTTGAAAATGTAGTTCGATCAACGCTTTCATGCCCCAATGAAACTTCAAAAGAATGCATTGAATTCTTATAATTATATTTAAATCACACCAAAATTTAATATAGTTGAATTTTTCGTTGTGAATTTTATTTGTGTTAGATTATTTGCTGTTGGAAATTACTACGCCATTGATTGTTTACATCTGACGTCATCATGGAGGCACGTGCAAGTTCGGATTTGAGTTTCATTTGGATATGAAACATCACTTTTATAATCATGTGACCACTTCATAACCAATCATATTGTAACATTTCAATGAAAAACTGAAGTAATGTAATTATTTGTGATTGAACACTGAAATCGCGAAATAAACATATTAAGTAACAAAAATATAACAATTATTATTGATGAGGGTTAGTGTTATGGTGCTTAACGCCACTTTCAGCAATATTTCAGTTTGTTGGCGGTCAGTTTTATGGGTGGAGGAAACCGGAATACCAGGAGAAAACCATCGACCTGCCGCAAGTCACTGACAAACTTTATCACATAATGTTGTATCGAGTACACCTCGCCATGACCGGTGGTCGAACTCACAACTATTGCAGTGATAGACGATGATTGTATATGTAGTTGTAAATTCAACTACCATACGATGACGAATACGACGGCCCCTACTATTTATGACCGACTTAATTTACACATATATATACATAAATAACTTACAGCGATGTATTCTATTCTACTCTGTTGCTTTAATCAAATGAAGAACTAAAAATACCACACTGTCAGAACAATTCTGTCAGAACAATTCCAAAATACCACACTGTCAGAACAATTCTAAAATACCACACTGTCAGAACAATTCTAAAATTCCACACTGTCAGAACAATTCTAAAATACCACACTGTCAGAACAATTCCAAAATCAAATAATAACATCGCAGAAAGATGCAGAGTACGTCCTAATTTATTTTCTAGGAAGTGAAAAGATATGTTATTTGTAACTTTATAACCTTTATTTTACTATGAACTACATTTTGTATTTTATTTTATCTAGTGAACGATATAACTTGATCCTATATAAATTCCATTAATCTCAATTATTTGGGAAAAATAGAATGTAATCTTTGACTCCATGATGGTCAACTTTCTACCAGACTTTATGATAAAAGAGACGACTTATATAATTTCAACTATAAATTTTCCAAACCTTCATAGTGATATACCAATCGCTTGCTGTTTGTATTCAGATTGTTTAAAACGTAACCATATTCTGAATACTAATCTATTAAATCATCGTCTCATTTTTTCTTTCCAAACATTTTTCGGAAGTTATCAATACCTTGTTGGACAATATTTTGTCCTTTGCGCAGAGATGACTAAATATTGTATTGGTAATTAGTTGGTTTAAGGTTGACTATTGCTTTACTATTAGTCTTACAATGGTACACTACCTAATATTTAATTATGTCTTACAATGGTACACTACCTAATGTTTTATTATGTCTTACAATGGTATACTACCTAATATTTTATTATGTCTTACAATGGTATACTACCTAATATTTTATCATGTCTTCCAATGGTATACTACCTAATATTTTATTATGTCTTAAAATGGTATACTACCTAATATTTTATTATGTCTTACAATGGTATACTACCTAATGTTTTATTATGTCTTACAATTGTATACTACCTAATATTTTATTATGTCTTACAATGGTATACTACCTAATATTTTATTATGTCTTACAATGGTATACTACCTAATATTTTATTATGTCTTACAATGGTATACTACCTAATATTTAATTATGTCTTACAATGGTATACTACCTAATATTTTATTATGTCTTACAATGGTATACTACCTAATATTTTATTATGTCTTACAATTGTATACTACCTAATATTTTATTATGTCTTACAATGGTATACTACCTAATGTTTTATTATGTCTTACAATTGTATACTACCTAATATTTTATTATGTCTTACAATTGTATACTACCTAATATTTTATCATGTCTTACAATGGTATACTACCTAATATTTTATTATGTCTTACAATGGTATACTACCTAATATTTTATTATGTCTTACAATGGTATACTACCTACTATTTTATTATGTCTTACAATGGTATACTACCTAATGTTTTATTATGTCTTACAATTGTATACTACCTAATATTTTATTATGTCTTACAATGGTATACTACCTAATATTTTATTATGTCTTACAATTGTATACTACCTAATATTTTATTATGTCTTACAATGGTATACTACCTAATATTTTATTATGTCTTACAATTGTACACTACCTAATATTTTATTATGTCTTACAATGGTATACTACCTAATATTTTATTATGTCTTACAATGGTATACTACCTAATATTTTATTATGTCTTACAATGGTATACTACCTAATATTTTATTATGTCTTACAATTGTATACTACCTAATATTTTATTATGTCTTACAATGGTATACTACCTAATATTTTATTATATCTTACAATGGTATACTACCTAATATTTTATTATGTCTTACAATGGTATACTACCTAATATTTTATTATGTCTTACAATGGTATACTACCTAATATTTTATTATGTCTTACAATGGCATACTACCTAATATTTTATTATGTCTTACAATGGCATACTACCTAATATTTTATTATGTCTTACAATGGTATACTACCTAATATTTTATTATGTCTTACAATGGTATACTACCTAATATTTTATTATGTCTTACAATGGTATACTACCTAATATTTTATTATGTCTTACAATTGTATACTACCTAATATTTTATTATGTCTTACAATGGTATACTACCTAATATTTTATTATATCTTACAATGGTATACTACCTAATATTTTATTATGTCTTACAATGGTATACTACCTAATATTTTATTATGTCTTACAATGGTATACTACCTAATATTTAACTATGTCTTACAATGGTATACTACCTAATATTTAACTATGTCTTACAATTGTATACTACCTAATATTTAATTATGTCTTACAATGGTACACTACCTAATATTTAATTATGTCTTACAATAGTATACTACCTAATATTTAACTATGTCTTACAATGGTATACTACCTCATATTTTACTGTCTTACAATTGTATACTACCTAATATTTTATTATGTCTTACAATGGTATACTACCTAATGTTTTATTATGTCTTACAATGGTATACTACCTAATGTTTTATTATGTCTTACAATGGTATACTACCTAATATTTTATTATGTCTTACAATGGTATACTACCTAATATTTTATTATGTCTTACAATGGTATACTACCTAATATTTAACTATGTCTTACAATAGTATACTACCTAATATTTAATTATGTCTTACAATGGTATACTACCTAATATTTTATTATGTCTTACAATGGTATACTACCTAATATTTTATTATGTCTTACAATGGTATACTACCTAATATTTATCTATGTCTTACAATAGTATACTACCTAATATTTAATTATGTCTTACAATGGTATACTACCTAATATTTTACTATGTCTTACAATTGTATACTACCTAATATTTTATTATGTCTTACAATGGTATACTACCTAATATTTTACTATGTCTTACAATGGTATACTACCTAATATTTTACTATGTCTTACAATTGTATACTACCTAATATTTAATTATGTCTTACAATGGTATACTACCTAATATTTTACTATGTCTTACAATGGTATACTACCTAATATTTTATTATGTCTTACAATGGTATACTACCTAATATTTAACTATGTCTTACAATTGTATACTACCTAATATTTTATTATGTCTTACAATGGCATACTACCTAATATTTTATTATGTCTTACAATGGTACACTACCTAATATTTTATTATGTCTTACAATGGTATACTACCTAATATTTTACTATGTCTTACAATTGTATACTACCTAATATTTCATTATGTCTTGCAATGGTATACTACCTAATATTTTATTATGTCTTATAATGGTATACTACCTAATATTTAATTATGTCTTACAATTGTATACTACCTAATATTTTACTATGTCTTACAATGGCATACTACCTAATATTTTATTATGTCTTACAATGGTACACTACCTAATATTTTATTATGTCTTACAATGGTATACTACCTAATATTTTATTATGTCTTACAATGGTATACTACCTAATATTTTATTATGTCTTACAATGGTATACTACCTAATATTTTATTATGTCTTACAATGGTATACTACCTAATATTTTATTATGTCTTACAATGGTATACTACCTAATATTTTATTATGTCTTACAATTGTACACTACCTAATATTTTATTATGTCTTACAATGGTACACTACCTAATATTTTATTATGTCTTACAATGGTATACTACCTAATATTTTATTATGTCTTACAATGGTATACTACCTAATATTTTATTATGTCTTACAATGGTATACTACCTAATATTTTATTATGTCTTACAATGGTACACTACCTAATATTTTATTATGTCTTACAATGGTATGCTACCTAATATTTTATTATGTCTTACAATGGTATACTACCTAATATTTTATTATGTCTTACAATGGTATACTACCTAATATTTTATTATGTCTTACAATGGTATACTACCTAATATTTTATTATGTCTTACAATGGTATACTACCTAATATTTTATTATGTCTTACAATTGTATACTACCTAATATTTTATTATGTCTTACAATGGTATACTACCTAATATTTTATTATGTCTTACAATTGTATACTACCTAATATTTTATCATGTCTTACAATGGTATACTACCTAATATTTAACTATGTCTTACAATGGTATACCACCTAATATTTTATTATGTCTTACAATGGTATACTACCTAATATTTTATTATGTCTTACAATGGTATACTACCTAATATTTTATTGATTGTTTCGACCATCGGCTCTCTTTAATAGAAGAAATGGTATGCATACGATAACTTCTGTATCACGAAGACATGCATAATGTTCAAGATTATAGCGTTCTTTAAAATAATGCTGTTCGCCTGGTTTTATGCGAAGACTTGTATTTTACTCACATGTGGAAAGAACTTTCATGAGCGTGTCAGTTCACTAAGTGAGGAGGAATGGCCCCATAAAACTAGTTTATCCACGCCAATTGTTTTTATTGAAATGCATGTAAAGTGAGCGGTACGTCATATATTTGTGTGTTAGTGGTATTGATTTTGCCTCTTTTGTGATTTTCTCTATTATTATGGAACTTTACCGACAGTGTGGTATTTTTTTGGTTTTTCATTTAATTATCCTATTTATGTATGAAATATTTACCGCTGGACATTAAGCACACAAAAATCCTTCAATTAGAAGATGCAGTATAAAAACGTCATAATCAGAAAAGACAAGACAGCGCCATGCAATGAAACATGAATTCCCACAAGCATTGACTGTGATACCATTACCCTCAGAATGTTGTCCGCTTATTAAAGGATACCCGTATTGAAGTACTTATTCTCTATGTAAAATGTACCCTTCCTAAGCTTCCAATGTTATTTTGTGTGGTTCAATATGTTATATGTAGTGTTTTGTATATTATTGTTTGTCCTTTTTCTTTTCTGTGGCCATTATTTTGTATGTTCTTTCTCTTAATTTACGGCTTCGCTTCTGAATGCTCCTTTGGTATCTTCAAGCATTTCCTATATCGCAAGTAAATCTTCAATTTGTTAGGACACTGAAGTTTCGTATGGATGCATATATTTACATTGACAACCACGGATTTCTGCGTTGATGACTTAAGTGTTTTGCTTCTCGTACCTATGACAATTAGCGCTACGGTTTCGCCATAACATTACGAATACATCGGTGAATAAGGCAAGTAGTGAGCAAAGTAATTAAGTTTTGCTACCTTATTTTTTATACCTGTATGACATTTTGTGCAAAATAGCAATTTAAACCTCATTATTATAAAACAATATTGTATTCCGTCTTCTCATCAGTAGTGTACACTGTGTATATCTATATGTGTACAGGTTTTTAACACTAAATTGATATCTTAAAGATAGATGAAGAATGTCCAAATGTATGCGTCTGAAATAAGCAAAAATGTGAATAAAAATGAAGATTTCACTATACGCTCCTTACAATATATATTATATATATTTACAATAAAATCATTTGAAGTGTACTTTTATTTTGTACTTCTCCATCCAGGAAGTTTAATTTCCTGAAGTATAATTTTATTTATTGTACTCTAATATTCGCTAAGAAACATGTCTGAATCTCCCATATATCATCTTATCATCTATGTATAAAAGTACATTTACAGACAATCATGTTAGCTTTGTCCAGTTTTCTAAATGTGGTAAGTAATTATTTGTCTATAGCGTGTACGAACAAGAACAAAAATGCTTTGATGAAGACAATTTGATTTATTACATCTCTGTTATCTAATTCATAGAAAAGTTTAGTTTGTATAACTAGATCCACACATCTATCACAAACAAAATTGCAATTCTAGAAAATAGAAATTAAAAGTCTGGAACAGCAGGAAGTATTTCATTTTCTCCGTAAATTTTTCAGTTCCTTGTAGGACATGAAATGACAAGAATTTAAATGAAATTCCCATTAACTAAGAATCAAATGATACGTACCTTAGACATTCCCCTATGATATGCAATGATACCTGTCTAAATCCAGCTTCCTTTCCCCCAACCTTTGGGTTTTGCAGGTTAACTTTTTACAGAAGGTTTTCTACATTGAAACTTTAATTATAGTTCGGTTTAAATGGGATCTGTAACCCAATCGTAATTATTTTTTTAGCAATTCTTTCGTATTTTCTGTATTGTATCTTGCTTGCATGTTGGGTGTCACCACTAAATGAGCATGAACTGCTAGCCTTGTGGATCACATGAGTTCACCCCCGGTTTATTGTAGGGATCGTGTTACTTTATTCTTTGTTTTATATGTATATTTTGTAGATCATTGTTTGTCTTCGGGTCCTGTCTCTTTTGGAACATTGACAGCTTCTGACCCTGTGGTATCTTCAAACTGTTTTTATATAAATAATTTGACTTTGTGTATCTTAATTGTACAAACAAAGCACTTTAATCTTACAAAATATAGTCTAAATGGTTCCCATTCAGAATATGATTTCTATGAAAATTTAAATATCGTAAATAAAGAATATTGAATTTAAGAGAAATACGAAAATGATAAAACATCCCAAATTGTCCATTTAAGTCTATTCTCCTTCCTTCGAATTAATTTGTATTCCCTTCTGACCGCCACGATATAGCTGAAATATTGTTGTGGCATTTAAACACCATAACCAGATTCCCTTCTGTGTTCGTTGTGGTTTACGATGGGGTACATGATTGCTTTAGCTGATGGAATTTAGAAACTGAATTACTGCTTTTTTATTCGATTAAGCTAAACTTGAAACACATTGTTTTCCTCGTTCATGACAAATCTTCAGGATTTTAACATGAGTTGCACGACGGGAAGTAACTGTTACCTTTCCGGAGCAACTGCACTTCCAGTATCTAGTAGGTTCGTGTTCTTTGAGGCTCAATCTGTAGTTTTATGCATAGTGTTGTGAACCATTGCTTGCCTTTTTGTCCTTTTTAATTGCATTATCTGTCCATCTTTGATTAAGAGATTCTAACATTATTATAGTATTAATAAATGGATGCTTTCATAATGGCCCTGTTATGTGTCCAAGGTCTGTAATAATGGCCCAAGGAGTCTGTATTGGCCCGAGGCAACGCCGAGGGACAATACAGACTTCGAGGGCCATTATTACAGACCGAGGACACATAACAGGGCCATTATGATAACACCCTTTTCTTAATACTTTTATTAACCAACTTAAACCATTATTTATGTATGGCTCACCAGGTGTTCGAAAATCGTATGTTCAGAATTTCTCTCCAGTAAATTATTAGACAATCTTCATTTGTAGCACTCAATTGCGAAAACTTTTCTACGGGTTCAGCTTATTTAGGCAGTGGGTGTTTTGCTCCCATAGGTTGACTGAAGACAATAACTTCATGCGGAAAAATAAATTCATCAGGATTTGATACTGTCCACAAATTTATAGTGGACATTTTGATGGACAGTATCATCGTCCGACTCTTCCGAACTATCTCCGCCTATGTTAAAATTTGGCGCCATTTTTTTTCATAATGGACCACTTGTTTTCCATAATGGCCCTGTATTAATGACCCGTAAATCATGTAATGCCCTGCCTGGAAATTTATAAAACATATGCATTTATAGTCATAATATAGTAAGTTGGTTAATAATATTTTGCTTTAATTTTATTTTCACAGAACATCAATAAAAACCTGTATACAAAAATAATACATCTCTTAACATCATTTAGTGTTGCTCACAATAAAATGATCACAATGATGTTTCAGATATATCGTCGCAATATCATAATGACAACCAATAAGAGATTACTATAGAACCATGATATCTCCTTGGTTTACTTGCTTCGGCACTGACATGGTTTATTAAATATATTTATATTTGAAATTTCTAAGTTTCTAAATAATGTAATTTATCCAAACTAAGGTGAATCTCCCTCGTTCATATGCAACCTTAGCACAAGTTGGCTTAGGTCCTTTGTCGTTATAGTGACAGCCGGAACCTTTGAGCCGTAATGAAAGCGGGAGGTTTGGCGCTTTAAAATCTGATTCAACCCACCTTTTCTTTAGAAATGCCTGTACCAAGTCAGGCTCATTACGGTTTTCACAGTTTTCCGGTTGTTGACTGATTTTGTCTGTTTATATACTTATGAGTTTTGACTTTCCCTTTGTAAGATTGTTCGGAGTTCGGTAATTTTGTTATTACCCTTATGTTCCCTCCGCGAACAACTGGTTTCACCCCTGATTTTATGCTCGGATGTTTTACTTTTTTGTGTTGTGCTTTTTTGCTCGTTTGTCTGTCTTTGTGCTGTGCCTTGTGCCCAATTCAGAGTTCGGTAATTTTGTTATTATCCTTATTCTCAAATACCTTTATTTGTCTGTCAAGTCTTTATACTATAAGCGTACATGATGAAAGTCATTCCAGACACACGTAAATTAGATATATAATTCTATTACTAACACTGTCATTAGGTCGCTACATCTACTGCTGTAACATTAGTCCCCGGAGGTATCACTAAATTAGATATCTACATTTTCATTAAGAAGTCATAATATATTTGTCATTTGTAGTCCCTCTGTTTAAAAGGTCATAGTAGTTATAACAGGCTTATTTAACCCAGATAAATGTGACGTATAGACCCAACTTTTTCCAATAGATCGTAAACAGACCATTTATAGCGAAATCAAATCTTTAAATAACAATCTTAGCTGATTATGGCTTTGAGAGACACATGAAGATCTTCAGGGATACTTCTAAGAATGACTCTTTCGTCCAAATAACATCCGACAATCCAATTAACACAGCCAATGTGTCATTAATTATATAGTTCAATTGACAGTGGTCACTCAGAAAAGAAGAAATAACGACAGTGCGGCTTATATAATATTAATGTAATAGACATTAGGTATTTGCAGGATTTCAATGTTATATGGTGAAATAGACAACACTAATCGCAATGGACAGACATTGGCCAATTAAGAGCAATGTGTCTTCATTGTGCATTATAACAAGTGTTAAATAACTCTTTTATTTGCTACAGATAGGCCATTGTGGAAAATCGTAATATTTATCAGGAAAAACATTCATGATAAATGGGAACGTTAAGATACTTCCGGTAGATGAATTAGTCGCAATAGAAAATAGAAAGATAAATGATTAACATTGAACTTTGCAGAAGCTTTGTCGTTTTATGCACAACATTTTTCCGTTCCTGACACTCAACAAAAAGGCCACTGATGTATTTCACTTGGATTTACAAACACGTGAAATTCAATATAGGAAATGAAGATTTAGTTTTAATTTCATAAATGTAACACTTCCATATATTGTTCGCGCCCTTTTGCATACATCTTAATTGATAAAGAGATCGACATATTAAAATCAAAAGACTTTTGTTTCAAAACATTATTTGTCATCATATTTTTACCCATATAGATATATATAATCCCTGAACATGGTCAAAGCATATGGCTACTAAAGCATATGCACAGTATATATACAAACTACTAATGTATGTTACTTCTACCAAAGTAAATGGGTGTTATGGTCATTAGCACCACTTTCAACAATTTTACAGTTATATCGTGGCGGTCAGTTTTATTGGTGGAGGAAACCGAAGAAAACCTGTCACAAATAACTGACAGACTTTATCACATAATGTTGTATCGAGTACACCTCGCCTGAGCTGGATTCGAACTCACAACGTTAGTGGTCATAGGCACTGGTTGCATAGGCAAGGTATAGGATGCTTCCTGAAAATTGTTGTAAAATGAAATCAATAACTAGTATTCCATACAATTAGTTTAACCCTGCCGCTTTTCATTGAAGTGTCTGTACCAAGACATGGAAGCGAGCTGTCACGCACTTGTGTGTTAGGGGTATCAATTTTGCCTCTTCCTACTATTTTACTATTGTATTTTGGAACTCTTCCGACAATGTGGTATTTTTTTAATCATTTTATAACTTGTATTACATAGATACATTTTAAACTCATGGTATATCATCCTCTGTCGATGTCTGTTTTGGAGTCTTGAGTTTGCTTGCTAGATGTGTTGGATGTTTGTTATAATGTACCAATTTCTGATTTTTCTATTAAATTCCAGAACAAAAGGTATTTCTGACAGTAATTAGCTACATAAATCAGCATTGCCTCTTTTTGTCATTAGAGATTGTTACAATGATGGCCATCTCTTGGAGGAAAGTCAATTTCAGAATGCAAAAAGAAATATATGCGAAATTAACTTCTTCACATTTTTGAGTTGCACTAAATATCCCCTTAACAATACAACAGACATTGCACCAGATATTCCCGGTTTAAAGGTGAAAGACATTGTTAATGATTTCTTGTATAAAACCATTTCTTATTTTTGTCGTATATTATCTTAATTGTAGTATTCAGAGTAAAATGGTAAATGTTTGAATTGGCGTAATTGTACTGAAAAAGGACGCCCTTCGTTCTTCTCAAAGATTCAGAATTGATTGATGTCAGTACATACATGTTGTCGTCCAATGATGGTAGTGCTGATAGACTATGGTCGTTAAACGCCACTTTCAACAATAATACAGTTGTATCATGGTAGATACGTTATATTGGGGAATGAAACAGGAGTAATTGAAGAAATCCACTAACCACAGCAAGTAACTGCAAAAATGTTGCCACATAGGGTTGCATAGAGTACACCTCTCAACGAGCGGATTTCGAACTAACAATCAGTAGTTGTAATAGTCATTCATTGCTGGGGATACGGCAATCCAACTTCTATATGACCACGGCTACGACGACATAGTAGTTTTCAATGTTACTGCAGACAAATCTATTATTGACAACTTCGCCGACGAAAGCAGAAGATATGACTCCGTTAATATGGATTTTTGTGACGTTTCTGTATTCATTAAGCAATCAGAAAAGTAATCATGTTGCCTGAATAGCTTTTGATTTGGTAGATTTTCTTGTATTTAGATGAAATAATGGATCTCCGTTTTGTTTTTGTTTCATTAGATTCCCCACTATTAGTTTCCGGATTCTTTTGTAAGTGGTATTACTAAACTGCACATTTTTTAAATAGAATTTGGCCTTATAAAAGTAAGCAATTTGATAAACTAATCTGAAATACCGTAATTATATCTCCTGCATAGAAAATCTTGGTAATTGTTGCAGACTCAGAAATAGCTTTGATGCATATAGCACTTATGTGATGATCGTGGAAGGAAAAATGGTAATTGTAACATAACAGCCAGTCCATTTTTCACAAGGTTTCATCACGATAGAATGTATGATAAATATCTTTGAATCACAGATATCAATATTATCAAATATTATGTTCGATTCGAAGATCAAATGTGAACCTTGCTGCATCATACACTACTTTTCCTTAATATACAGTGCATTACACGCTACTATGCACTAATGTGCACAGTTGTTTTTCTTCTTTTGCTAAATAAAACATTCAAGGACAAATACCAAGGGAAAACGACAACATGTATTAATAGATAAGGAAAAAATATTCTCTTTTTAAATTAATACTTATTTTTGTCCAAAGATCGTCTATAAATTGATAGTAGAAAATAAATGAATAATGTCTTTGGAAGGAAGATATAATGAATATAAACGTTGCATGTGGGTGACAAACATTACAACGGATACGCCATCTAATTAGACGTCCCTACAATTACAATTGTTTTATGTACCAAGGTAATTAAGTAAATTGTTTGTTATCTAAATAAACGCTAGAGAAACAGAAGGGACAATCATTGGGTACACAAAAACAAGACGAAGATAAACAAAATAAAAAACACAACACTATATGTGTTGGACACCATTGTACGCAAGCAAGCACAAATAACGTAAATAAGACATGTACCCTCCTACAAACAACTGAAGGTAAAGACGAACCGAATATCGCTTTTATGCGGAAATCGTAACGGGCATCACAACACTGAATTAAGAACGTTAAGACGCATAATATGACAACATCAACAACAAATTAAAAGGTGAGCAACACAGACCTCACCAAAAAGCCAGGTGAACTCAGGTGCTCCAAAATGGCTTCAATTCGTTACCAAATTACGATATATTACAGCGTTTTTTTCCTATTCAATCTTTATTTCAATTAAGAAATAATTCACGGAAGCCATATTGTGTTGTGAGTTTTAGCATGAGTTCTTCTTTTTCTTCTTCTTCTTCTTCTTCTTCTTCCGATATGAGGTCAGGAGTTGGTGACGACTGTAAAACTTGACCTGTCGTAGAATGAGAATGCCACTGCCTCAGAGTTAAAATCCAAAATAACTTTATACATATAAAATCCAAATGTAGTTAAAATTATATACATCGAGTAGTGGCGTTTATGAGAGTAGGCTGGCCTTGAACTCCTCCAGTTCTGTGGCGTTTGCTACCGCAATCGGAAGCCGGTTCCATTCTTGTATGGTACATGGGAAGGATTGTTTGTATGCTGCTATATTGGTGTGATGTTGTATCCGTCTGTTGTCACCTCTGGTTCTGGAGTCACTTGTCTGAACCATATATGATGATTCCGGAATACAGACTAAACCATGCATTACCTTATACATCACTATGAGTCTATGGCTTTTTCGGCGCTCCTTTAGAGGCTCCCATCCCAACGACTTTACCATAGCAGTGACGCATCCTGGGATTTTGTCTCTGTAATTGTTGCTGACAAAATGTTCTGCTCGGCGTTGGACTTTGTCAAGTTGGTTTATTTGGCCAGAGGTGTATGGATCCCAGGCTGCAGACGCATATTATAAAGTAGGTCAGACCATGGTGGTGTAAGCTTGCTCCCTGACAGACTTGTTGCAATCACGACAATTGCGGCGCAGGAATCCTAATGTCCTGGAGGCTTTAGATGATGTTGCTTCCACATGTTTCCTCCAGCTAAGGTCCTCACTGAGTGTTACTCCTTGGTATTTGCTACTATCTACTACTTCTAGTTTGTGACCATGTAGGAAGTAGTGAGTGTCTAGGACGTTGCGTCTGTTTGTGCTAATGTGGATGACAGTGCATTTTGCTGGGTGAAAACTCATCTGGCAGAATAAAATTAACTAATATCCTGTCATCCCATATAAACGCTACAAACACAGTATAACATGCGGGAAACAACATCTATGATAACCAATAAATGTGGATATCTTTTAATGAAGATGTAAACATCAAATTTAGTGTCCACGACGAATTTCTGAAATAACAAAATTGTTTTACTCGGCTAGAGGCTTAAGATTGCTGATGCAACTTCAAAACACGAGTATCCTACAACTGATATGTTTATTTATATCATGCGGGTGTCGCTAGTGGAGCAGAAACTGCTTAATCCTCCTGTGCACCCGAGTTTATCTCCGCTTTTCTGTGGTGTTTCTGTTGCTCAATTTTTGGTTTTATAGATTTGTTTTCCTTTTTATCGTTCTTCTTTTGGCCATTGTTTGTCAGTCCTTCTTATGGTTTCTCATAACCCGATCTTTAATATCTTAGAACTTTTCTTTCGATTGCATAATGAGCTATATCCAACGTTAATTTTCATCACACATCTATTTCATTGTTCACGATAACTTTGTTAAACCATTACATTGTCCGAGTGGATTGTAGCAAATCTTTTTTTATTTCTTTTTATTTGCTCACTCATGGTGGGAACAAATATAGCCCAATTATTTAAATTAACAGCTGTCGAGCAACTCATTATTCACTGCTCCGGATAGAAACTTGAGATCTGCCTACAAATGACACTATATAAATAGACTGTCGTGGTTTGCTGTGCTTTGTATCGATCAACAATGGCCTACAAAGGAAGATTGTATGTGTAGCAACATTCCAGCAGCACCTACATTTGAAGTATATATCTCTCAGTTGATACGATATTCCAGAGCTTGTGGTTCCTATCAGGACTTCCTTGATAGAGGATTGCTGCTAACAAGGAAGCTATTTAACCAAGGGTTCCTCTTGGTTAAGTTGAAGTCATCACTTCGGAGGTATTGGTTGACCGTTATGGAATAGCTGTGTCACAATTGACCACGATATGTTCCACTTGTCGTAAGCACTTCCCGGTCTTTTCCTCATTCATGACTTATCACCGAGTTTGTAACTAGATTAACACGTCGAGTGTCACTAATGAAGCAGGAACTGCTTACCCTTCCTGAGCACCTCAGTTCACGCCCGGTTTTTAGTGGGTTTCGTGTTATTAGCTCTTTAGCTTTATGTGTATGTTTTGCAGATCGTTGTTTGTCCCCTTGTACTTTTTCTTTTGACCATTATGCTGTCTGTTCTTCTTCGATATACGGATTCTTATTACCCCTTTTGTATCTTCAAACTCTTCTTATAACATATCGAATTTGGCTGATTTTTGTATCATTATCTTAACAAGTTGTTGCGTTCGGTTTATTTATTTTTGTTTGTTTGACTATTAAAATTAAATAACAGCAATAAAGGTGTTATTTTTTATACGGTTTGTATCTTGATTATTCGCTTTATTTAAATGAATTTTCACCTCCATAATCTGTGTTTCAGCACTGACATAGTTTATTATTCCAGATAGCTTGCATATATAAACAAATATAAATCATATAATTTTATTTATAATTGAATGGCGATTGTACATGTGTACGGTCACGACTCGTAATACATTTATGTATGGGCTTCCGACAAAGACAAAGTTGCAAAATGGCAAGCCCCCTTATCCTTGTAGCAAAATCCTTATCCTTATCCTTATATCAAAATCCTTATCCTTATAGCTAACTCCTTATCCTTATAACAAAATTCTTATCCTTATAAATTTACTGGTCCTGGGCACAGAGACTCAGTAATGTTGATTGTAAAAACAGTTTGTATCTACAACTATATATCCTTATATCGAATATGTCGCTAACTTTCTGTCATACTTAAATTCAACTCGATATATATGCAAAAGAGAATTATGAATTGAAATTGTCATGTCTGACCCTGGAAACAGAGACTCGGAAAGTATCAAGCAGAGTTCTATCATAAAATCTTTCTTAAATGTTTCGGATTGAAATATGTTGATGAGACTGAAATTCTGAATACGCCTGACCCTGGGAACAAAGACTCAGGCATTAGGAAAGTCATTCAATAAGCATAATAGATTCTCCAAAGGTAGAATCTGACAGTGTGACATAGTGGCTGATGGCAAAGCGGAGTCCTTTGAATGTGATATCTAAATCTGTTTAGTCCTTTTATGTACATGAGCACTCTTAAAATGACACATCGAGCACACCTCCAGGTCAGATTTCCAGAGTTGGCGTATGAATAAACTGAGTGGTGACGAGTCATCATGCTTAATTTTACATTGGTACCTGATATACACAGCATACAAAGCTGAAAGTAGAATGCAGAAGCACAGAATCTGTTCTTGCAAAATGACATAATACATCAATCATTTAAGTATAACTTAAGTATAACTTAATCAATATCGTCGTTTAACATATATCAAAAGTTAAACGCCCCTAGAATATTTCAGATCCCTACCAAAAGGGAGGGTTGGGTGGGTAAAATAAAGAAAATTTAACAACATTTTACCAATCCAAATTTCACGTCTGCTTCTGTTAATGGAAGTTTGAAAAAGGAAGGGTTAATCGATAATTGCGAGACGTCACGTCTCAGACATGTGCAAAAGTGATTTTGGTCACGTAGGCCATGCCTTAATGAGAAATAACTCCTATGATAAATTGTTTTAATTCAAATTGATTAAATCTTATTATATATATTTATGCATGCAATTTACAGCTTCTATATAATGTAATTATTATTAAAACTTAGGTTAATCTCCCTCAAACATGTGGAAACTTACTTGATTTTGGCTATGCATTGATTTATTTGCTCCCAATGACTTTATAATTTTTTGGCATTCCAATCTTTTTGACTATAAGCATAAATATCAAGTTTTTTAATACTTTAGAAAATAAAAGTAACATGAGATATAATAAGCAACTTTTTATTATTGATTGACCAAATATTTTGAAATTAATTGTCAGAGTTCATATATTTCTATACATCTAGAAAAAGAAATGTTGATTTGAAAAATGAATTTTTAAGAAGAAAAACATTTCTGGAGATTGAAAGATGTCAAACGGCCTATAACAGATAAAGGTTAGAGAAGACCGATTGGGCGATCACAAAGATGTCAAATGGCCTATAACAGATAAAGGTTAGAGAAGACCGATTGGGCGATCACAAAGATGTCAAATGGCCTATAACAGATAAAGGTTAGAGAAGACCGATGGGGCGAACACAAAGATGTCAAACGGCCTATAACAGATAAAGGTTAGAGAAGACCGATTGGGCGATCACAAAGATGTCAAACGGCCTATAACAGATAAAGGTTAGAGAAGACCGATTGGGCGATCACAAAGATGTCAAACGGCCTATAACAGATAAAGGTTAGAGAAGACCGATTGGGCGATCTCAAAGATGTCAAACGGCCTATAACAGATAAAGGTTAGAGAAGACCGATGGGGCGATCACAAAGATGTCAAACGGCCTATAACAGATAAAGGTTAGAGAAGACCGATTGGGCGATCACAAAGATGTCAAACGGCCTATAACAGATAAAGGTTAGAGAAGACCGATTGGGCGATCACAAAGATGTCAAACGGCCTATAACAGATAAAGGTTAGAGAAGACCGATTGGGCGATCTCAAAGATGTCAAACGGCCTATAACAGATAAAGGTTAGAGAAGACCGATTGGGCGATCACAAAGATGTCAAACGGCCTATAACAGTTAAAGGTTAGAGAAGACCGATTGGGCGATCACAAAGATGTCAAACGGCCTATAACAGATAAAGGTTAGAGAAGACCGATTGGGCGATCACAAAGATGTCAAACGGCCTATAACAGATAAAGGTTAGAGAAGACCGATTGGGCGATCACAAAGATGTCAAACGGCCTATAACAGATAAAGGTTAGAGAAGACCGATTGGGCGATCACAAAGATGTCAAACGGCCTATAACAGTAAAAGGTTAGAGAAGACCGATTGGGCGATCACAAAGATGTCAAACGGCCTATAACAGATAAAGGTTAGAGAAGACCGATTGGGCGATCACAAAGATGTCAAACGGCCTATAACAGATAAAGGTTAGAGAAGACCGATTGGGCGAACACAAAGATGTCAAACGGCCTATAACAGATAAAGGTTAGAGAAGACCGATTGGGCGATCACAAAGATGTCAAACGGCCTATAACAGATAAAGGTTAGAGAAGACCGATTGGGCGATCACAAAGATGTCAAACGGCCTATAACAGATAAAGGTTAGAGAAGACCGATTGGGCGATCACAAAGATGTCAAACGGCCTATAACAGTTAAAGGTTAGAGAAGACCGATTGGGCGATCACAAAGATGTCAAACGGCCTATAACAGATAAAGGTTAGAGAAGACCGATTGGGCGATCACAAAGATGTCAAATGGCCTATAACAGATAAAGGTTAGAGAAGACCGATGGGGCGAACACAAAGATGTCAAACGGCCTATAACAGATAAAGGTTAGAGAAGACCGATTGGGCGATCACAAAGATGTCAAACGGCCTATAACAGATAAAGGTTAGAGAAGACCGATTGGGCGATCACAAAGATGTCAAACGGCCTATAACAGATAAAGGTTAGAGAAGACCGATTGGGCGATCTCAAAGATGTCAAACGGCCTATAACAGATAAAGGTTAGAGAAGACCGATGGGGCGATCACAAAGATGTCAAACGGCCTATAACAGATAAAGGTTAGAGAAGACCGATTGGGCGATCACAAAGATGTCAAACGGCCTATAACAGATAAAGGTTAGAGAAGACCGATTGGGCGATCACAAAGATGTCAAACGGCCTATAACAGATAAAGGTTAGAGAAGACCGATTGGGCGATCTCAAAGATGTCAAACGGCCTATAACAGATAAAGGTTAGAGAAGACCGATTGGGCGATCACAAAGATGTCAAACGGCCTATAACAGTTAAAGGTTAGAGAAGACCGATTGGGCGATCACAAAGATGTCAAACGGCCTATAACAGATAAAGGTTAGAGAAGACCGATTGGGCGATCACAAAGATGTCAAACGGCCTATAACAGATAAAGGTTAGAGAAGACCGATTGGGCGATCACAAAGATGTCAAACGGCCTATAACAGATAAAGGTTAGAGAAGACCGATTGGGCGATCACAAAGATGTCAAACGGCCAATAACAGTAAAAGGTTAGAGAAGACCGATTGGGCGATCACAAAGATGTCAAACGGCCTATAACAGATAAAGGTTAGAGAAGACCGATTGGGCGATCACAAAGATGTCAAACGGCCTATAACAGATAAAGGTTAGAGAAGACCGATTGGGCGAACACAAAGATGTCAAACGGCCTATAACAGATAAAGGTTAGAGAAGACCGATTGGGCGATCACAAAGATGTCAAACGGCCTATAACAGATAAAGGTTAGAGAAGACCGATTGGGCGATCACAAAGATGTCAAACGGCCTATAACAGATAAAGGTTAGAGAAGACCGATTGGGCGATCACAAAGATGTCAAACGGCCTATAACAGTTAAAGGTTAGAGAAGACCGATTGGGCGATCACAAAGATGTCAAACGGCCTATAACAGATAAAGGTTAGAGAAGACCGATTGGGCGATCACAAAGATGTCAAACGGCCTATAACAGATAAAGGTTAGAGAAGACCGATTGGGCGATCACAAAGATGTCAAACGGCCTATAACAGATAAAGGTTAGAGAAGACCGATTGGGCGATCACAAAGATGTCAAACGGCCTCTAAAAGATAAAGGTTAGAGAAGACCGATTGGGCGATCACAAAGATGTCAAACAGCCTATAACAGTTAAAGGTTAGAGAAGACCGATTGGGCGAACACAAAGATGTCAAACGGCCTATAACAGATAAAGGTTAGAGAAGACCGATTGGGCGATCACAAAGATGTCAAACGGCCTATAACAGATAAAGGTTAGAGAAGACCGATTGGGCGATCACAAAGATGTCAAACGGCCTATAACAGATAAAGGTTAGAGAAGACCGATTGGGCGATCACAAAGATGTCAAACGGCCTATAACAGTTAAAGGTTAGAGAAGACCGATTGGGCGATCACAAAGATGTCAAACGGCCTATAACAGATAAAGGTTAGAGAAGACCGATTGGGCGATCACAAAGATGTCAAACGGCCAATAACAGATAAAGGTTAGAGAAGACCGATTGGGCGATCACAAAGATGTCAAACGGCCTATAACAGATAAAGGTTAGAGAAGACCGATTGGGCGATCACAAAGATGTCAAACGGCCTCTAACAGATAAAGGTTAGAGAAGACCGATTGGGCGATCACAAAGATGTCAAACGGCCTATAACAGTTAAAGGTTAGAGAAGACCGATTGGGCGAACACAAAGATGTCAAACGGCCTATAACAGATAAAGGTTAGAGAAGACCGATTGGGCGATCACAAAGATGTCAAACGGCCTATAACAGATAAAGGTTAGAGAAGACCGATTGGGCGATCACAAAGATGTCAAACGGCCTATAACAGTTAAAGGTTAGAGAAGACCGATTGGGCGATCACAAAGATGTCAAACGGCCTATAACAGATAAAGGTTAGAGAAGACCGATTGGGCGATCACAAAGATGTCAAACGGCCTATAACAGATAAAGGTTAGAGAAGACCGATGGGGCGATCACAAAGATGTCAAACGGCCTATAACAGATAAAGGTTAGAGAAGACCGATTGGGCGATCACAAAGATGTCAAACGGCCTATAACAGTTAAAGGTTAGAGAAGACCGATTGGGCGAACACAAAGATGTCAAACGGCCTATAACAGATAAAGGTTAGAGAAGACCGATTGGGCGAACACAAAGATGTCAAACGGCCTATAACAGATAAAGGTTAGAGAAGACCGATTGGGCGATCACAAAGATGTCAAACGGCCTATAACAGATAAAGGTTAGAGAAGACCGATTGGACGATCACAAAGATGTCAAACGGCCTATAACAGTTAAAGGTTAGAGAAGACCGATTGGGCGATCACAAAGATGTCAAACGGCCTATAACAGATAAAGGTTAGAGAAGACCGATGGGGCGATCACAAAGATGTCAAACAGCCTATAACAGATAAAGGTTAGAGAAGACCGATTGGGCGAACACAAAGATGTCAAACGGCCTATAACAGATAAAGGTTAGAGAAGACCGATTGGGCGATCACAAAGATGTCAAACGGCCTATAACAGATAAAGGTTAGAGAAGACCGATTGGACGATCACAAAGATGTCAAACGGCCTATAACAGATAAAGGTTAGAGAAGACCGATTGGGCGATCACAAAGATGTCAAACGGCCTATAACAGATAAAGGTTAGAGAAGACCGATTGGGCGATCACAAAGATGTCAAACGGCCTATAACAGATAAAGGTTAGAGAAGACCGATTGGGCGATCACAAAGATGTCAAACGGCCTATAACAGATAAAGGTTAGAGAAGACCGATTGGGCGATCACAAAGATGTCAAACGGCCTATAACAGATAAAGGTTAGAGAAGACCGATTGGGCGATCACAAAGATGTCAAACGGCCTATAACAGATAACGGTTAGAGAAGACCGATTGGGCGATCACAAAGATGTCAAACGGCCTATAACAGATAAAGTTAGAGAAGACCGATGGGACGATCTCAAAGATGTCAAACGGCCTATAACAGATAAAGGTTAGAGAAGACCGATGGGGCGATCACAAAGATGTCAAACGGCCTATAACAGATAAAGGTTAGAGAAGACCGATTGGGCGATCACAAAGATGTCAAACGGCCTATAACAGATAAAGTTAGAGAAGACCGATGGGACGATCTCAAAGATGTCAAACGGCCTATAACAGATAAAGGTTAGAAAAGACCGATGGGACGATCACAAAGATGTCAAACGGCCTATAACAGATAAAGGTTAGAGAAGACCGATTGGGCGATCACAAAGATGTCAAACGGCCTATAACAGATAAAGGTTAGAGAAGACCGATTGGGCGATCACAAAGATGTCAAACGGCCTATAACAGATAAAGGTTAGAGAAGACCGATTGGGCGATCACAAAGATGTCAAACGGCCTATAACAGATAAAGGTTAGAGAAGACCGATTGGGCGATCACAAAGATGTCAAACGGCCTATAACAGATAATGGTTAGAGAAGACCGATTGGGCGATCACAAAGATGTCAAACGGCCTATAACAGATAAAGGTTAGAGAAGACCGATTGGGCGATCACAAAGATGTCAAACGGCCTATAACAGATAAAGGTTAGAGAAGACCGATTGGGCGATCACAAAGATGTCAAACGGCCTATAACAGATAAAGGTTAGAGAAGACCGATTGGGCGATCACAAAGATGTCAAACGGCCTATAACAGATAAAGGTTAGAGAAGACCGATTGGGCGATCACAAAGATGTCAAACGGCCTATAACAGATAAAGGTTAGAGAAGACCGATGGGACGATCTCAAAGATGTCAAACGGTCTATAACAGATAAAGGTTAGAGAAGACCGATGGGGCGATCTCAAAGATGTCAAACGGCCTATATCAGATAAAGGTTAGAGAAGACCGATTGGGCGATCACAAAGATGTCAAACGGCCTATAACAGATAAAGGTTAGAGAAGACCGATTGGGCGATCACAAAGATGTCAAACGGCCTATAACAGATAAAGGTTAGAGAAGACCGATTGGGCGAACACAAAGATGTCAAACGGCCTATAACAGATAACGGTTAGAGAAGACCGATTGGGCGATCACAAAGATGTCAAACGGCCTATAACAGATAAAGGTTAGAGAAGACCGATGGGGCGATCACAAAGATGTCAAACGGCCTATAACAGATAAAGGTTAGAGAAGACTGATGGGGCGATCACAAAGATGTCAAACGGCCTATAACAGGTAAAGGTTAGAGAAGACCGATGGGGCGATCACAAAGATGTCAAACGGCCTATAACAGATAAAGGTTAGAGAAGACCGATTGGACGATCACAAAGATGTCAAACGGCCTATAACAGATAAAGGTTAGAGAAGACCGATTGGGCGATCACAAAGATGTCAAACGGCCTATAACAGATAAAGGTTAGAGAAGACCGATGGGACGATCTCAAAGATGTCAAACGGCCTATAACAGATAAAGGTTAGAGAAGACCGATTGGGCGATCACAAAGATGTCAAACGGCCTATAACAGATAAAGGTTAGAGAAGACCGATTGGGCGAACACAAAGATGTCAAACGACCTATAACAGATAAAGGTTAGAGAAGACCGATTGGGCGATCACAAAGATGTCAAACGGCCTATAACAGATAAAGGTTAGAGAAGACCGATTGGGCGATCACAAAGATGTCAAACGGCCTATAACAGATAATGGTTAGAGAAGACCGATTGGGCGATCACAAAGATGTCAAACGGCCTATAACAGATAAAGGTTAGAGAAGACCGATTGGGCGATCACAAAGATGTCAAACGGCCTATAACAGATAAAGGTTAGAGAAGACCGATTGGGCGATCACAAAGATGTCAAACGGCCTATAACAGATAAAGGTTAGAGAAGACCGATTGGGCGATCACAAAGATGTCAAACGGCCTATAACAGATAAAGGTTAGAGAAGACCGATTGGGCGATCACAAAGATGTCAAACGGCCTATAACAGATAAAGGTTAGAGAAGACCGATGGGACGATCTCAAAGATGTCAAACGGTCTATAACAGATAAAGGTTAGAGAAGACCGATGGGGCGATCTCAAAGATGTCAAACGGCCTATATCAGATAAAGGTTAGAGAAGACCGATTGGGCGATCACAAAGATGTCAAACGGCCTATAACAGATAAAGGTTAGAGAAGACCGATTGGGCGAACACAAAGATGTCAAACGGCCTATAACAGATAAAGGTTAGAGAAGACCGATTGGGCGATCACAAAGATGTCAAACGGCCTATAACAGATAAAGGTTAGAGAAGACCGATGGGGCGATCACAAAGATGTCAAACGGCCTATAACAGATAAAGGTTAGAGAAGACTGATGGGGCGATCACAAAGATGTCAAACGGCCTATAACAGGTAAAGGTTAGAGAAGACCGATGGGGCGATCACAAAGATGTCAAACGGCCTATAACAGATAAAGGTTAGAGAAGACCGATTGGACGATCACAAAGATGTCAAACGGCCTATAACAGATAAAGGTTAGAGAAGACCGATTGGGCGATCACAAAGATGTCAAACGGCCTATAACAGATAAAGGTTAGAGAAGACCGATGGGACGATCTCAAAGATGTCAAACGGCCTATAACAGATAAAGGTTAGAGAAGACCGATTGGGCGATCACAAAGATGTCAAACGGCCTATAACAGATAAAGGTTAGAGAAGACCGATTGGGCGAACACAAAGATGTCAAACGGCCTATAACAGATAAAGGTTAGAGAAGACCGATTGGGCGATCACAAAGATGTCAAACGGCCTATAACAGATAAAGGTTAGAGAAGACCGATTGGGCGATCACAAAGATGTCAAACGGCCTATAACAGATAAAGGTTAGAGAAGACCGATTGGGCGATCACAAAGATGGCAAACGGCCTATAACAGATAAAGGTTAGAGAAGACCGATGGGGCGATCACAAAGATGTCAAACGGCCTATAACAGATAAAGGTTAGAGAAGACCGATTGGGCGATCACAAAGATGTCAAACGGCCTATAACATATAAAGGTTAGAGAAGACCGATTGGGCGATCACAAAGATGTCAAACGGCCTATAACAGATAAAGGTTAGAGAAGACCGATTGGGCGATCACAAAGATGTCAAACGGCCTATAACAGATAAAGGTTAGAGAAGACCGATGGGGCGATCACAAAGATGTCAAACGGCCTATAACAGATAAAGGTTAGAGAAGACCGATGGGGCGATCACAAATGGACAATTCAGAGAAACTGGCAAAAAATGGCACACAAAACGAAGGAAAAACACAACACAATATGTGTTGGACACCACTATACGCAGCAAACACAAATAGCGTAAATAAGACAGGAGCCTTCCTACAAACAACGAGAGGGAGATACGAACCGAACGCATAACGGACATTACAACAGGGAAGTCAGACGTAAAGACACACAATAGGACAACACAAAAATTAAAAAGATGCGCCGACCCCCACCGTCTGTTAACTAAGGTGTCAGACAGCCTATACTTCCTTAATCAGTGATATTCAATAGAACGTCACACTCTAGTTACATTTTTATATATGACAATGGGCCTATTCTTACTACATGTATATGCAAATATAAATATATTGATTTTTCACAGCGATTGCATTACAGAAGTCGAATCACTGTTCCGGCTATATAATCTTAAAATCCCAACTTGTTTTCAACATTTAAAAGGTCATATTATATTAAGATTTAGAATTGGGAAGTAAATTTATAAATTTCAGAGGTATGTGTAATTATTTTATCAATAATTTATATATTTGTGCCACCACTGACGTTATTAATTCGAATCTCGCTCATGGCGAGGTGTACTTGATATTATTCTATTATTGTCTACTCCTGAGGGAACTGTTCTCCTATGGTGTTGTCTGTTGCGGTATAGTGCCCGAGCCAACGTCGAGGGTACTATACCTCACCAGACAACACTATAGAAAAATTGTTCTCGAGGGAGAAGACAATGATATGTTTAGTACATAACATCTCATTCTCGAAATAAAGGAAAAATACACCCAAATTCAACATTATAATAATAATAACAAAATTTACAATGTAACATTATAAAAGTAACGTTTATAACAAAAACTGAAAGTCAACAAATTACATCTTTTTGCAATTTTTCAGAAGAAAAGTACATGAAACAATATTTTTTTTCAATATGTTGAAATGTAACATTTCCGTATGAATTAATTACTGTTGATAAATAATGGCAACATTGCAGTTACTAAAGTTAAATGCTGGGTAACAAAAAGTGTTTTTAGATCTGCTTTCAGTTTGCATGACTTGTAGTTTGTTCATCAAGGGAGATAAATTTGGCCAAAAATATATAAATATTACGCGGGAGAATATATGCCACAGGTATAGTGCCCGCGGGAAATCGTTTGAAACTGGCATAGTTCCCGTCGCTAGGTATAGTCACCCATTGTCAAGTGTACTGTTCAAAAATAACACATACTGATTATCCAATCAAAATACAGCATTTTCGTATGTTATGTACTAAAACATGATGTGATAAAGTTTGTCAGTGACTTGCAGTAGAACGATGGTTTTCTCCGGGTACTCCGGTTTCCTCCACCAATAAAACTGACTGCAACAATATAGCTGAAATATTGCTGAAACTGGCGTAAAATACCATAGTCCTAACCCTATATTTTTGCACAGTCCCTGTTTATTTTAACTGTAATAAATTATAGTTCGTTCGGTCAGTAAATGTTATATAGATCTAATATTATGTATGCTAATATTAAGGGTGCATCGATATGATTTTCTATATCTTGCCTGTCTATCTATTACTGTAATATATTTTATGCTGTGTCATAAAGCATACTTTTATGAATTATTAAAACTAAGGGGGAGGGGGTAATGGTGTTTAATGCCTCTTTCAACCCTATTTCAGTTATATCGTGGCAGTCAGCTTTAATGGTAGAGGAAACCATCGACCTGCCACAAGTCACTGACAAATTAAATCAGAATAATGTGTCCGAGTGGGGTGACATGTCTATCCGCGGACTGTTGTTTCAGTGAGCTAGCACTGTAAAAATCCAACAAAGCGTATTGATCTTAGTACAAAGCGACCTCATCATCATCTCAATGAAAATTAACTTGTTCTCGCCATGATATAGCTAAAAATTACTGAGTTGGCGTTAAACAACAATCACACACTCACTTAATTAGATATCTAAGATCTAGCTAATGCACCAAATGTGGAGTGTACCTGGTCATGATGTGAAGAAACGTAAAATTGTCAATGTCAAATTCGTGTCAATCCATCGATTGTTAAACACATGAAACAAGTTGGAAGTATTTATCATTATAATTATGGTTGATGTACCTCCAGTTGTTTGTAGAAGGTATCATGTCTTATTTACGTTATTTGTGTTTGCTTACGTAGAGTGGTTTCAAACACATATTGTGGTTTGGGGTTTGCTTGTCTTTTTCTTGTGTATGGTGATGTCCAACACATATTTTGTTTTGTTTGTCTTCGTCCTGTGTCTTGTGTACCCAATGTTGCCACAGTGTCTCTGCATTGTCCATTCTTGATTGTCCCTTCTGTTTTGTTTGTCTTCGTCTTGTGTCTTGTGTACCCAATGTTGCCACAGTGTCTCTGCATTGTCCATTCTTGATTGTCTCTTCTGTTTTGTTTGTCTTCGTCTTGTGTCTTGTGTACCCAATGTTGCCACAGCGTCTCTGCATTGTCCATTCTTGATTGTCCCTTCTGTTTTGTTTGTCTTCGTCTTGTGTCTTGTGTACCCAATGTTGCCACAGTGTCTCTGCATTTTCCATTCTTGGTGATGTCCAACACATATTTTGTTTTCTTTGTCTTCGTCTTGTGTCTTGTGTACCCAATGTTGCCAGTGTCTCAGCATTGTCCATTCTTGATTGTCCCTTCTGTTTTGTTTGTCTTCGTCTTGTGTCTTGTGTACCCAATGTTGCCACAGTGTCTCTGCATTGTCCATTCTTGATTGTCCCTTCGTGTTGCCAGTGTCTCTGCATTGTCCATTCTTGATTGTCCCTTCGTGTTGCCAGTGTCTCTGCATTGTCCATTCTTGATTGTCCCTTCGTGTGGCCAGTGTCTCTGCATTGTCCATTCTTGATTGTCCCTTCGTGTGGCCAGTGTCTCTGCATTGTCCATTCTTGATTGTCCCTTCGTGTTGACAGTGTCTCTGCATTGTCCATTCTTGATTGTCCCTTCGTTTTGCCAGTGTCTCTGCATTGTCCATTCTTGATTGTCCCTTCGTTCAGTTATATCGTGACAACCAGGTTTATTGGGGGATGGCGGCGCCTGGACAGATATTACATACTAATCTATAAATGGACCGGCTCTTGGGTTAGTGGTTAGGGTTATGGTGTTTAATGCCATTTTCAACAATATTTCAGTTATATCGTGGCGATCAGTTTTATTAGTGGCGGAAATCGGAGAAAACCACCGACCTGCCGCAAGTCACTGACAAACTTTATCACATCATGTTGTATTGAGTACACCCCTCCATGAGTGGGATTTGAAATCACGTCAGTGGTGATAGGCACTGATTGTACAGGTAGTTGTTAATCCAACTACCATACGATCACGACCACAATGGCCCTTCCGGCTCTTGGGTGGGTGTCTGAAAACCTTAATATTTGAAGTTATTATTGGCGGTGGGAATCCATGTCAGTGATGTTAGACTTGTGATCAGAAATCAATGATCTTAATCACTCGGCAGAGCATTCCTCTAACTAAAATTACAGCTGTTTGATTGACTAATATAGCATTTCTATATTAAGGCCATATATCTCAGAATATTCTGAAATTTCTTATATTGACTCTTTTAAATGAAGTGTGTGTACCAAGCCAAACCAGTGAGTGGTCATATATGTGTTTTAGCGGTATCGATTTTTTTAATCGGTTTCTCCGATTTTCGATTAGATTTTTTAACTTTTCCGACAGTGTGGTATATCTTTTTTTTCATTTTATTTGATTGTTGGTGTAATATCGTATGTAATCGTATTGATGTACATTATGGGCATGTTATTTGGTTGGTGTGCATGTACTAGAATAAAAACCTAGATATCAAATTTAGTGTGCACAACGCGTTTTCTGGAATAACTTTCATCAGGTGACGCTCAAAACCGAAAGATTGGAAAAACAAATAATTTAAATGTGTTTAGGGGCAATAAAAGCAAATAAAAGGGCCTAAACAGGATTGCCAAAATCAATACTAGTATCAAAATAGATATATATAGATGACATGACATTAAAATTAAAATTTCAAGAATCTACTTTTAACTGTAAATATTTAAATATTCAAAGAAAACGAGCCACTTAAGATGGGTAGTTCTTACTTTTACCTGGATGTATTTTAATATATTTGTGTTTGACAAATCAGGCAAGTAAACAGAGATCTTTAAATTCAATTTTTGTTCATGTAATTAGTATTCCACGTATTGGGGTTAGACATGAGGCATTGTACACATGTATATAGACTATATCTTCTCTATTTATCACAACAATAAGTACATTTAAATAAATATAGGAATTTTAAAACCTGTATGATAAATTAAACACCGTTATTTTATATAATTTTCTGTTGGTAGTTCTACAAGTATGTTTGTTTCGCTTGTAGTTTAAATGGATTTGCAGGTATAGTATTATTTGGTTATGATATTGTGTTTATATTGAATATTTGCATAAATAGTAAGTTTTGTATTATTTGCTTAATATTATTATTATCATTATTATACAAAGCGTGTGTTAAACACCAATCAATCATATGCATTATTTTGGAGTATTTTAGATGGTATTTTACATACTGTCAGTTGTCTTTTTATGTGTTATAAATAATCGTTAGAGTAAACCGAAGGGACAATCAAGAATGGACTGTCAGAGGCACAGGCAAAATTGGGCACACAAGATACAAAACAGAGGCAAACAAAATAAAAACACAATACAGAAAGTGAAAAAAAGACCCCACCTGTAATACGGAGTTGAACCCATCTTCTCGCGAATGGTAACCAGTTCCTTGGACACACAGATACAAAATGAAGGCAAATAAAAGCACAAAAAAGAAAACGAAAAAGATGAGAAACAAGAACCCCACCTATAATACGGGGTAAACAGAGGTTCTGGCGAATGGTAAACAATTCCTGTTTTTTATAAGACACCCGCCGTTGGACTGATATAGTCGTGTCCGGTAAAAGTCTGACCTGTGATCTAGGAAAGAAAATATTTACACTAACGGAAAAATATATATTGCCATTTAAGAAATGGATATTTCGTAGCGATCAACAAGTTTGTGATGAAACAGACTCTCGAAAACTTCATGGATTCATGGGATTATTTTAAGATTTATGTGTGGTATAGAATTACAGGAAGTGTTCAGATTTTAGTGCTATCTGAGGTTTGTCGTTTACTAGTTTTTCCCAAAGATATAAAACCAATTCCGAGAACTTCCTGGATGCGTTTCGTGGAATTATTTTAAGATTTTATGAAAACTTTATTTTAACCTTCAACGGAGATTTTTTGTTTTCGATTACATTGTTCTGACTACCTAATATTTTTAATTATTCAGTTTAAACTCAGATTTATTTACTCAACAAAAGAAATGGGGGGAAATTAATATATGAATTATTCAATCGTTGAATTTGAATAAAATAGTCAATATGAAAGCTCTCTATTTCCTTTAAAGTTTACATTGATTACCCTTCAAAATTATGGTATGATCGTGATATACATATGACGTGCTGGTCTATTGAAATGCTACATAAAAGACAGGTAGAGTATTGGTTTTGATTGTCAATAGGTGTATAAAAATAGTTATTAGCTATCAGTCATTCACTAAATATCGTACTACTCATTCATTTATATTTTTGTATTTGACATTCTTTTTTACAGTAAATAAGTAACCGTACATCTAATATGGGCTTTCTCTTGGCTGTTGGTCGGATTTTTCTTATTGTGACAAACATTATTTTCTTTGTAAGTATAGCTTAATATTGATATATTAAATAACTGATTATTATTAGTATGGGTAGGGTAATGGTGTTTAACGCCACTTTCAACAATATCTTAGTTACGATGTATATCATGGCGATAAGTTTTATTGGTGGAGAAAACCGGAGTACCCAGAGAAAACCACCGACAATCATCTAAATGAGAAATACATATTTCAACTAAATAAATAAATTTAAAAAATTTAATAAACAGTAAATGAAAAATGAGAATTTCGTAATACGCTAATAGACGGTGGCCATTTAATTTTGTTTTCCCTTCCTGGATTGATCCTGGATTCAATTTAAAGGTGTTGGTAATTTACCTCATATTTATGAATTAGGAGGGCGTGTTCCTCCTCATTATGAAACATGAAGAGGGTTAGTGTTTTATTCTATATGTTTCATGGTATATCTCTAAAAAAAATTAACCTCTTATCTCCGGTATATTTAGCCTTCTTTCATTTTTGGGCGCTAAATGGAATTTCTAATGCCGATTCTAACTTTCCTCTTGATGAATACCACGTGGTTATGGTTATGATGTTTAACGCCACCTTCAACAATATTTTAGTTATATCGTGGTGGTCAGTTTTATTGGTGGAGGAAACTGGAGTACCGGAAGAAAACCACCGACCTGTTACAAGTCACTGACAAACTTTATCACACAATGTTGTATCGAGTACACCTCGTCATGAGCGGGATTCGAACTCACAACATTAGTGGTGATAGGCATTAGTTGTAAATCTAACTACCATACAATCACGACCACGACGGCGGCGCACAGGCACTTGTTTCATTCAAAAAATATATGCCCCCTCCTCTTCCTTATTTCATGGTAAACATCTACCCTTTTCCCCTTCCCCACTTCGCCTCAATATTTTTCGCTTATTTGTGATCCTTTCGTTGACCCAATTATATCGTTACACTCCCGAGATATTTCTCTTTTCGACTGCCACATTTAAATATACCTACCGCCCCCCCTCAGACGAATGGACAAAAATAGTCAGCGAACGTGGCTTAGTGAAAATTTCAGTCATTGAAACGGATACAGCCACTTCCGGTTCGGTTCAAATTGATTTAGAAAATTAAAAAAAAGGTGCTTTAAAAATCAAATGTCAGTAATTGGGAGTTGAGCATATTTTTATTATCTGCATTGGAACAATTATCTGTATTTTAGAGGCTTACTTTACATTTGAGAGGAGATGATCATGTGGCATTGTTACACATGGCCGGTCTAGAGAATTCCAAATGCATATGAAAAATCCAGCGCAAACCGGAAGTGGCTGTATCCGTTTCAATGACTGAAATTTTCACTAAGCCATGTTCGCTGACTATTCTTGTCCAATTCGTCTGAGGGGGGGCAGGTAGGTATATTTAAATGTGGCAGTCGAAAAGAGAAATATCTCGGGAGTGTAACGATATAATTGGGTCAACAAAAGGATCATAAATAAGCGAAAAATATTGAGGCGAAGTGGGGAAGGGGAAAAGGGTAGATGTTTACCTTGAAGTAAGGAAGAGGAGGGGCCATATATTTTTTGAATGAAACAAGTGCCTGTGCGGCGGCGTCACTGACGTGAATACATTACATTATAGCAAATACGACCAAATTGTAACGCATTCGTACGACTATATCGCCTGAAAGCGAAATAATCGATCATTACTGTTTAATCTTTCTTTCCATATATTACCATGAATTTTAATTCGTTACTTAAGCGAACTTACATTAACAAACTTGTAAGGCAATCGTCTATCAAACGCATTCGATAACATAATATTCTGTGCATCTTAAATCATCAATTAAAATGTCTTTTTATAGTTTTTAGAGTCTTTTATATTCTGCTTTAATAAAAAAAATAATTAAAACTTTTCTTTTAAAGAAACGTAGATCTCAAATTGAGTGCACTCGATACGCTTCTAGAATAACCATTGTCAGGTACGATACGTTTCTAGAATAACCATCGTCAGGTACGATACGTTTCTAGAATAACCATCGTCAGGTACGATACGTTTCTAGAATAACCATCGTCAGGTACGATACGTTTCTAGAATAACCATCGTCAGGTACGATACGTTTCTAGAATAACCATCGTCAGGTACGATACGTTTCTAGAATAACCATCGTCAGGTACACTCAATCATTTTAATCATTATTGCCACTTTTTTCTATATTTCAGTTGATTGGTCTTGTTTTGTTTATTATTGGACTTGTCGCAAGATTTGGTGCAGATTCATTCAAAACTTATTATGATAGCTTTATTCTACAATTACAAGCGTCGCTTACTCAGGCTAACTTTTCAAATACCACATTAGACTTTAAACTGCAAGATCTAGCTGGAAGTCTTACCTTGATTTTGATAATCGGTGGATTTATACTACTTATCCTGACATTGTTTGGTATTCTTGGTGCTTTCAAGAAAATCAAATGTATTCTACTTATATACGCAATGGTAGTATTTGTCCTGCTTACTGCACAAGTTATTGGAATGGGAATCCTCTACTGGAAACCGGACATGGTAAGATTCCTTTAGCTAAGCATATTTGTCATTGTTTCAACGCCACGACATAGCTGAAATACTGCTAAGGTTGGAGCTAAGCATTAATCAATCATTGTTTCAATCACAAAATACTACTGTATGGAATATTCATCAGAACATTTACCGGTTAATATCAGTTGGTGTTGTAATGGTTAGCGTGCGCGCCTCTAGTGTTGTAGCGTGCGCGCCTCTGGTGTTGTAGATCGCTGGTTCTAGTCACAGTTAGGTCACACCGAAGATTATATAATTGGTGTTTGCTGCATCTTTGCGAGGAACACAGCATTAAGGAGTAAGAGCAAAGACTGATTGGTCGTTATCAGGATAATGTATCAGATTAGATACTCACGAACTGTTGTTTCAGTGAGCTAGCAGTATAAAATTCAACTAAGCGTACTGGTCTAGTACAAAATGGTAATCATTGTAATCTCATTGAAATGTAACATGTTCGAATCATGATATAGCTGCAAAATATTGCTCATTTGACGTGAAACAGCAATCATTCACTCACTCGAAACCCGAGATCAAATTCGGAATCTGTAATTCCCTTTCTTTTTTTTATTGTTAACTTATGTTTGATTATTTATATTGTACTGTGTCGAAGATGAAATGTTCAGCGAGCGTGCTCGCATTAAGTATGGTCGAACATGTGTTCGATCCTTGCTCGACTCAAACCAATGACTATAAAATCGGCATTTGCTGCTTCCTCATCATCTACTACTGAAGTGGTTAAAACGATAGGACTTTTTATAATGCAGTCACTAGTACAGACAACAAGAGACCCATGATAAAAACCAATGGGTACAAATTGTGCTCCGCTACTTACCGATTTGCTTCGACACGCATATGAGGCAGACTTTCTTCAAGAACTTCTCAAGAATAAAGATAGGAAATTAGCCCAGACCTGTAGATGATGTTCTGTATCTGAACAATTCTCGATCCGGCATCTCATCTATCCAAATGAGCTTGAAGTAAAGGATACTACTGAACTTTTAAAACGTCCGCTTCTTACATTGATCGTCATCTTGAAATAGACAACGGAGGAAGATTTAAAACAGAACTCTATGACAGACATGATGACTTCATTTTTCTAATAGTCAACTTCCCTTTCATCAGTAGCAATTATCCTAGCATCACCAGAGTATGAAGTTTACATTTCGCAACTCATATGTTATTCTAGAGCTTGTGTTCAGTACAGTGCTTTCTGGACAAAGCTCAAATGCTGACACAAAAGCTGCTCAAACAAAGCTACGTTGCTCCTAGGTTGAAGTAATCGCTACAAAAATTCTACGGTCTTTCATCAAGATTGTTACTACTTCTCCATGTCTTTGTTCTATGCCTGTGTCGTTTAATTAGTGGGGAGGTTTTGGTCCATAAAACTAATTTAATCTAACCATATTTTATTAAAACACTTGTATTAAACCAGGAAGGTTAGCGGTTAAGTGTGTCGTATGGATATCCATATTCTCTTGCTACGATATTTCTATATCATTCACTCACGTATTTGAAATCATTAGCTTATTTTATAAAAGGATGTTGATTTATGTAAGAATAACGTAGATATCAAATTTAATGCACACTGCGCGTTTCTGGAATAACATTCATCAGATACGCTCAAAATCGAAAGATTGGAAAGCCAAAAAAAAATTAAAGTTTTGTGAGAAATTAAACCCATGTGCTCTTGTTATTTGTTTCAGATTAAAGCTCCTATAAAAGATTCTTTGAACAAAACAATACAGTCCGACTATGCTGGGTTAAATGGAACAAATATTGTATCCATCGGATGGAATGTAATGAATCAAAAAGTAAGTAGATAGAGAAAGATACTAAAAATATGGGGATCAACAAAAAATACCCTATAAATTAACGTGAAGATAGTGCTAAATGCCTCTATATCATGGCAAATACTATGAAAGTGCAGCTGTGTTTTGTGTTTAAGATTGTACCAGATATCACTAATCATAATCTCTTATAGTGAAATACATACCTTCCAAGACTGACTCGAAAAGGTATTTAAATCACGTACACAGTATCAATAAATAGAAAATGTTTCATCGACAATCCTTCGTTTTTACTAGTAAATTTTCAACGAATTGTCACTGATACCAGTTTTAAATAAGACAATATTCCTTAGACAAAATAAAAAGACTTACTGAGCACTTGGTGTCTATGTTTGTCGTCTGATTGACAAAATTATCATCGAACATTTCAAACGTGAAGTCCTTGTGTACATGTATGGGCTTTTTGTAGGACGATGTCAATTTCAGTTTCTGAAGTAATAAAAACAATAACTGATTGGCTATCACTGTTATATATGATATTTCAATGTCCATCGGTGGAGTGGACCGTATGTACGGAGAAATGATAAAATCTTCAACATGTTGGAGGCGGTCAGTCATTTGGTAGAAGTAGTGGAGAAGAAATGTTGACTTAAAGTAAATTTGTTTACTGAGTAGAATATTATATGTCACTGCATCGGTGGTGTAATGGTTGGCGTGCTTGCCTTAGAGTTCGGTAGATCGTGGGTTTGAGCCCCGATCGGGTCAAAATAATAAAGACTATGAAATTGGTATTTGTTGCTTCTCCGCTAAGAACACAGCATCAAGGAGAAAGGGAACGGACTGGTTGGCTCGGAATTAGGATAATGTGTCCGAGTGTGGTGACATGACTATTCACAGACTGTTGTTTCAGTGAGCTAGCACTATAAAACATCTAACTAAGCGTGTTGGTCTAGTACAAAGTGGACCTCATCATCATCATCTCATTGAAAATTAACTTGTCCTCACCTTGATATAGCTGCAAAATTACTGAGTTGGCGCTAAGACAACAATCACTCACTCTGTTACATGTCATACAATATATAAATCGTAATCGATTAAAATAATATTTGATGTATATTTCAGTTCTCTTGTTGTGGAATCGAAAGCTATTATGATTTCTCACAGGCCACTAACTGGATAACAGATTACGGGGGTGGTAAAGTACTGCTTACGCCTCTGAGCTGCTGTGTAACTTTACCAGATTCTGATGATTTTTCATGTGCTGAAGACCCCTTGGCAACGAGTACTAACTATTATAACACGGTATGTCTAATTCTTGGGTATCTATTACTAATTAAAACAATATCTATGACAATATTCCACCTATTGCTATTTGAATTGTCCAGAGATAAAATTAAATTATAGGAGAAATAGTAGTTAAGTATCTACCCTTACTGATTTGAGTTAATTAGGGTTATGTTGTTTAACGCCGTTTTCAACAATATTTCAGTTATATCGTGGCGGTCAGTATTATCGGTGGAGAACTTGTGATTTGGAAATTTTGTAATCCCTCCATTTACTAGATTTGAAATTGTCAACTTCATTGGACAATATCTAAAAAAAGAAGCAAGAAATGTTAGTGCTTTGACATGTTAGTGCTTTGACATGTTAGTGCTTTGACATGTTAGTGCGTTGACATGTTAGTGCTTTGACAATATAAATATAACATGATATGAACCTAAATAGAATTTGCCTTAGTTTTAATGCATGATTTATATCATCCTTTATATCCTGGAGTAGATCCATTTTGATATACTTGCTCCCAGAGACATTAACAGAATTATTGGCATGATAATTATCAATGGCAATATAAAAAATATTCAGTAAAGAAATTAATTTTTTATTACGTTAATTTACAGATTTGCGAAAGTTTGGTCACGGCCGTAGAAATTTGAATATTTCGTAAAATCATTAAAACTCCCGGCATGGAGCAATAAATGTTCATAAAAAGTAAACTCCTGGCATGGAGTGCAAAGTCTAGAAAAACTCCTGGCATGGAGTGCAAAGTTCAAATAAACTCCTGGCATGGAGTGCAAAGTTCGTTCAAATAAACTCCTGGCATGAAGTGCAAAATGTTCATCAATCATTCAATCATATCATATAAAAGCACTAACTCTGGCATGGAGTTCAAAAGTGAATTGTTCCATCCAACGAAAACTAAAATTGAATTAACGTCTTTCGAAAACTTTGAAAACGAATTATTTACAATATTTATAAAAAATACTTTAACACACTTGAATTGACCCTGGGTACAGAGGTCAACTCGATTGTACAGTTTGTACGGAAACATCACATCTCATGGAAACAGCTACAATGACTTGTCTTCGCTGGCTAGGAAAGCACTACAGTTCCATTTCTGATCATCTACAGCCGTGCCGACATTTGTTTATATGTAATCCGAACTACCATATTGGAGCTGAAAAATAGTAACACAACAGCAGTATCTTGTTCAAATTATATACAGGGAATGAGTGGGAAGGGTTTTTAACAAAAATTTAAGTCAGAAATTTATGATGACTTTGCCTCATGAAAGTTTAAAAAGAAAAGGCTGGGATATTTCCGGTGAAGACTTTTGTACTTGAAAAGGGAAATAACTCTTTATTTGCGGGATGCCTTGGTTTCAATCTATACGGTTTGTGTTCAATGAAGGATAACTCTAGCAACAAAAATGAAATTACTGCAATAATTCCATCTATTCTGCATGCGAATGTGATTATTCGCCTTTCCAATCTTTTGACTAAGCGCGTACCAGGGGAGATTACTCCAGAAACACGTCGTTTGTACTTAATTAGATATCTACGGTTGTTTACCCCAACACATTGCCATGACAACTACATCTCTATCTCAACAAAGAACAAAAGGGTGTGCATGTTATGTTTGATAGCGAATGTGAATTCCCCTTATCCTACAAAGTATCCGTCCTATTTTAGTAGATCATGGATTTGACAAAATTCGATCTGCGCGTTTGACCCCCAATATACACCATTTGTGGCATTAGTCTGTTATAGTGAGAATATCATGCGATTCGTAACTTAAATCATTCATTTCCCCTTTCAATTTTATATATATGTCTAATGAAACAGAGTTTACAGTTCACATAATTTGTAATGAGGTGGCGGTAAAAGAAGGGTAACTCAAATATTACATGTATTACATTCAAGATTATTATACTTCACTATCTTTTTTCCTTTATAAAAAATATGACAGTAGTTTTGCTATTTCATCCTAAAATCAACTGCATGACTATTTCCCCGGTGGTGCCGGTCAAAAATTTTAGGACTATTCCCCTTTGCAGTAATTTCAGCAATCATATTTCCCGGACTTTTCTAAATCATTGATTTCATTGGTTTATATTAAATGACGTCATGCAAGTCCTCGGACTTTTTCATAGAGCGAGCTAAACTACCGAGACGGATTAAATTAAATGACGTCATAATAAACTGCATTGAACGCCAAACCGTTGATTCTATATATATATATGCAACGTTACGTTGCCATATATTCCAGATTTGTCAAAAACCGACAAAAATGTTACTTTGGGCTTTAGCGCTGAAGTCAATATCCATACAAAAAAGAACGTACTAAATAAAACATGTTTTTTTTTATGTATTAGTTTTAAAAAGCATTAATAAAGTAGACTTGAAATCCATCAGAAAAGGACCTACAATTTATAATTTTGAATGGCACAGTTGTTCAGTATAATAAAACACTTATAGACTTGATATTCAGGTAATAGCACTTTAATTGTCCCCTCTGTACCAACTATTTTCCTCGGCGTTGCCTTGCAAAATAGTTGGTACCTTGGGGACAATAAAAGTGTTATTACCCTCATACCCAGTCAATAAGTGTATACTGTTTTATGCATTTCGAAATGGTCTTTCGACTCCTTAATTCAGACTTGGGATTTTTCAAATGTCTTGAAAGCAAAGTTATTTCGAATGCATTATTGTTCGACCAAAGATCCATAAAACTTATTTAACCCCGCCATTTTTCAGGAAGTTTCTTCTAGGAAAATGTGATTTAGTTATGTATATGTGTTAGGCCTATCGATTGTGCTTCTGGTACTGTGATTTTTCTATTAAAATTTGGATCTGTTCCGACAGTGTGGTAATTATGTGTTTATCATTTTATCAGTAACACGCATCATTGATTTTATATTCAGGGCTGCTTTAGTTTAAATATATTTTATTTATTAATAAATAATGTTGTACAATAAAAAAAAAAAATTCAATATGATATAATACACTTAATTAAATGGATTCGAAAACATGCTTAAGAAGAGTTTGAAGATACCAAAGAGGTAATCAGAATCCGTATATCGAAGAAGAACAGACAATACAATGGCCAAACAAAAAAGGACAAAAGGACAAACAACGATCTACAAAACATACACATAAAACTAAAGATTGAGTAACACGAACACCACAAAAACCGGGAGTGAACTCAAGTAACTTATATTAATTTGTTTCCCTAGGGCTGCTTTGATAAGGTATGGAATGTTGTTATAGGAAATGTGGCTATTACAGCGAGCGTTTTATCAGTGTGTTTCATTGTGCAGGTATGGGTATTTAAAATTTAGATAGATAGTTAAATAGCAATAACAAGATTAATGGGTGAACGTGTTCTACATTTCAGCTGTTAACATTTCTCCAGCTTAAAAACCACAACACTTGTAAAATAAAATCATGCGCTATGACAAATACCTTTCCAATAATACAGAAAAGGTTGAAGATACCAAAAGAGGTAATTTAGAAGTCGTAATTCGAAAAAGGACAGACAATACAATGGCCAAAAGAAAAAGGACACCAGTGCTAACAATGGTCTACAAAGCACTACGCAGAAAACTAAAGATCGAGTAACACGAACCTCACTAAAACCGGGTGTTAATTCAGGAAGGGTAAGAGGTTCCTGCTCCACCTGTGGCACACACCGTGTTGCTCTTGTTACAAATCAGGTTAATATCATATGTGTGCGTAATATTTTATTTGACCTTAAGTCGTGATACAGAGTATTAATCCAAAGCTGATTTTAAAACTGTCTTTTGCAAATGTATCATTTACAATAACCAGTAATAATTGTGTGTTTAAATTTGCTCTTAAGAATTTCCCCTGTATACTAACCTCATTGATGCCATTAACATTATCACTGTAGTTTAATCGGAATAAAATGAGCAATCAAACATAGTTAAAAAAAAAATTCCAATGATTTCCTCCTAGTACTCCGGTTACTTCCACCAATACAACTGACTGCCACGGTATAGCTGAAGTACGTATACTGCTACTATTGGCGTAGCACATCAAATCTACAAACTGTGGCGTGCAAATGTGTTCTTCTGCTAAAAAATACCACTCCTACCAATATATATTCTGCATTTGTTCTCTTTGAGCAGGCATATTGCATTAGTTTTGTTATTTCTGTTTTTTTTTTAATCATTATTATTTAATTCAATATATAAACATCGATGGATTAATATGGTTTTCTGCAGGATATGTGTATTAGGTGCAAAACTGGGAAAATGCTTGGTGAACCTCACCTTTGTCCCAAATCCTCCAACACAAAAACTTTATATCTTAAGACACTGTACTAATATTGTCAATACATTTCTGTATTGGTATTATATAGTATATTGACAAATGGTTTATTTGTACTATCAATGTGTTGGTCGTTTTGTTTCTCATTCAAGCCACACTTTAATGTTAAAGATGTGCTTGGTATATTTTCCAGTGTATTTTAATTTTATTTTCAGATAATATTTTTTCTGACGGCATTGTGTATGTACTCCGATAACAGTGATAAAATTAAACCTAAAGAATAACGCGCATGTGAGTATTTCATATACAGCAGTAATTTCCTATATGTACTATGTCTTTAGAAAATCTCTAAAATTCACAGTGTTCATACCTTTCCAACAAAACATGAAACACAAACACAGAGTACCACGTATCTGTTCAAAGAGATATTAGAGACTAAGGACGACACCGATGTAAAATAAGAACACGTAATACCTCAAATCTGAAGCAATAATTGAGGGGGAAAGGACGATTTAAATACAAAAGACAAACACAGAGTATCATAAGTTTGAAGCGATATTTTAGCAAGCGGACGATCCGGATACACAAACCAACAACAACACAAACATAAACGTAAAAAAACAAATAGCACAGAGATTGGACAATACGAACTTCATATAATGACAGGTGTTACAGAAGGGTTAGCATACAACGTATTTAACCATGGAAACATTCCTTATGCATGATTTAATGTGGATATATACAACAAGTCATTCACGAGTCATTTCTTTTTAATTTACCTCAAACTACCAGTTGTTTTACTCCAATGATAACATGGATGACGGAGCCGCATACAAAACAAACCTAATGACAGTTTGAACTCAAAGGAATGAACAACCAAGAACGTCAATGGAAAATGTAGTGCTTGTTGTGTATAGGGTTAGATTTAGAGTTATAGTGTTTAACGCCATTTTCAACAATATTTCAGCTATAGTGTGGCAGTCATTTTTATTGGTGGGGGAACCCACGGACTTGTCGCAATTCAATGACAAACTTGATCACATATGTTGTATCGAGTACACCTCGCTTGAGCGAGATTCGAATTCACAACGTTAATGATGATATGCACTGATTGCATATGTAGTTATAAATCCAACTACTATACGATCACGACCACGATGGCTCATGTTGTGTATAGCTACTTTACTGTGATTCGTGTTGCTTATTTTATGGCCAAACATTCGATTTTTTTTATATTTTTCAGAAAAATGAAAATTGTAGATCTGTGATACATATGGTTAGTTACAAACAATATAAAGTATTACATAAGTTGGGGAGTCATTCTCTTTCCACAAACATCTCCAAATCGTTGACCATTCAAGTGAAGCAGTAGAAAATTGTTTATTATGTTCACTATAACTATGAAATTACATTCAATATTGATTTGGGAACATATTCAATGTGTTTATTACAGATTTGTAATACTTATTCGCAAATTGCAATGTACAGAGTTTTATTAATGGCATATTTTCAAGTTTTATTATTATATTACATATTGTTTTATTAATTCTTTCAAATTATTGATGACCAGTGATCATGTTAATGATTATATATTTAATTTCTAGGGCCATCGTGGTCGTGATCGTATGGTAGTTGGATTTACAACTACCTGTGCAATCAGTACCTATCACTACAAAAGTTGTGAGCTCGAATCCCGCTTATGACGATGTGTACTCAATATAACATTATGTGATAAAGTTTGTCAGTGACTAGTGGCCGTCAGTGGCTTTCTTTGAGTACTCCGGTTTCTTCCATCAATACAACTGACTGCCACGATATAACTGAAATAATGTTGAAAGTGGCGTTAAACACCATAAACCTATATTTAGTTACTAAACGGAAATGGATAATTAGACAAAGACAAATTATACCTGTTGTAGAAATGATGTTAGAAGTTAATTTAGATATATATCAGTAGGCGTTCTCCTAATTCATGGAACACCTACAAAATGACATAGCTCTGTATTTCATTTTTATTTTAATTGAGATTTATGCAGCATAATCATGAACTTAAATATGGTAAAGTTTTGCCTTAAAGGGCACCTATATATAATGCATCACTGTCTATAAAGGGAAGTCTCATTTTCCTATTAATGAATAGAGCATATAATTTTAACCTCTATATGAAGGGCAACTGCTCATAAAGAGCATATTTGCAGGTTCCCTTGGGCGTCCTTTGTTTTCATTGTACATGTATTGGGTCGTTTCATCCGGTTTCAAATCCTAGTTCTGAATATGGACAAGAATCATGTTTAGTGATCTGTATTGCTTTTCCAAAAGCATTCACTGGGGTAAAGCTGATGACCGTAATTGTAATTACGGTCATTCCAAGATGGCGGACGTGGAATCAGGTAAGAATCTTTTTTGTCGATTAAATTGTTTCTATAATGTATTTTAAATGGCACATGCATTGGTACGATAGTAATCTATGAACTTATCACAAAGAAATCACAAATTACGACTGAAAAATGTATATGAAAGAGAAAATCCGCTTTTAGAAAATCGCTAAGATGACCGTAATTGCACCGCCGAATTATGATCAGTTACGGTCATCTTAGCGATTTTCTCTTTCATATACATTTTTCAGTCGTAATTTGTGATTTCCTTGTGAAAAGTTCATAGATTACTATCGTACTAATGCATGTGTCATTTAAAATACATTATAGAAACAATTTAATCGACAAAAAAGGTTCTTACCTAATTTCATGTCCGCCATCTTGGGACGACCGTAATTACAGTTACGGTCATCAGCTTTACCCCGGTGAGCATTGGTATATTTATTATTATGTGACATCTTCTGACATTTCCTTGCATATTTAGTACATTTGTCTCCCCTCCTATAAGGCCACTCCAACAAAAGACCATCCCTCTTATCAGGTTAAATTTCAGGTACATTGAGATAGTAAAATACTACTACATGTATATGATTTTTCTCATGAGAGACGATCTTTCCTATAAGGCCTCTTTTTTTTTCATTTTAGCAGGAGTGACCTTATATGAGCGAGACTATTCTAATTTAATTTTTTTTCTCATTTTTTGTATTAATCTGTTTTCTTTTATATTTTATGTCTTTTTGGATTGTTTACAAAATGTTTTATGTTATAGACATGATAAAACAATGGTAAAATGCACTGTATAACAATGCAAGCAAGATCAGGTTCGAGTGTTTCGTATTAATAAGAAGTATCTCCTGCTTGACGCATGCTACACGTTGTACTCCAAACAGACTACAGTACTAATACAGTATATTATACTTTACGTTTTTATTTTCCCTATTTGTCTTTATTAGCGCAGTCGGTCAATATTATATACTTATTGACTGGGTATGAGGGAATAGCAAGTTTATTGTCCCCGAGACACTGACTATTGACCGAGGCGAAGCCGAGCTGAATAATCAGGGTCGAGGGGACAACAAACTTGCTATTCCCGAATACACAGTCTATAAGTATTTTATTATACCGAAAAACATTAGACTCATAGTTGAATGATCACCTCAAAATGATAAAGACCAATAAAATCACACATCTTTTGCCAGTATTTTGCATTATAAATCTCAATATTGTCTCATGGACATTGTTATGCTATTCCCCCAGTCATTCATGATTCTTTTGAGAAAGTAGACTTCAACATAAATTTACATGGTGACTACAAGTCTTATGAAAATTTTGAATTTTTTTGATATTTTTGGAAATTTTAAAATTTTATGAAAATTAATGAAAAACTGAAATTTTTTTAATTTTTTGAAAATTTTAAAATCTTATGAAAATTTTGAAATATTGTGAACATTTTGAATTTTGTTTAAATTTTTGAAATTTTGAAATTTTTTGAAATTTTGAAATTTTTTGAAATTTTTGAAATTTTGATATTTTTTACAAATTTCAAGAGTTTTCGCTAATGGACGATGAAGTCCGAGTGTTCCGAAAAATAATAAAACATTTATCCAATCCGGACATGGCATTAAAATTCCGCGAAACAGTGTGACGTTACCGGTATGGACTGGTCAATAGTCTCAGTGTTAAAAATGTGAAACAATAGCATTTTTATTTCTTTAAAAAAGCTTTAAGAAAGATACAAATGTATATAGTTATTGACTGGGTACGAGGGGACAACAAACTTGCTATTCCCGAATACACAGTCTATAAGTATTTTATTAAACCGAAAAACATTACTCATAGTTGAATGATCACCTCAAAATGATCAAGACCAATAAAATCACGCATCTTTTGCCAGTATTTTGCATTATAAATCTGAATATTGTCTCATGGACATTGTTATGCTATTTCCCGTCATTCATAAGAGTTTGATTCTTTTGAGAAAGTAGACTTCAACATAAATGTACATAGTGACTACATAGTGACTACAAGTTTTATGAAATTTTTGAAATTTTGAACTTTATAAAATTTTATTTTTTTATTTTAGAATTTTGAATTTTGGAATTTTGAAATTTTATGAAGTTTTATGAAAACTTAAATTTTTGAAAATTTTGAAATCTTCCGAATAAATATATAACTTTTATCCAATCCGGTCGCGGAACTAAAAATCCGCGAAAACGATTCACATTGCCGGTCTTATTTATTGTACCTCAGTATATGAACATCACTAACTTGAAATCCTGGATCCGCCCCTGCTATTTCCAAATATGCTTTGTGTATTGTGTGTTTTACGCTCCATGTGACAGTGAAGTTAACCAAAAAGAAATTTTCTGGGTGTGTGAGACAGTTTGGATGCGTTTACCTTCTATGACCAAACGTGCATGGGATCTACACGTCCACACTGTATCTAATTTTCTGTTTAGATAATATAAGTATCTATATACGTTACATTTATTAAACAACTTCACATGTAGTTATCTTTGTCTATTATATCCTTCTTAAACATGTATGTCTTTTACCATGTCTGTATCTGTATGTGTTTGTTTTGTTATACTTTTGCTGTTTTGTTTTAAAATATCAGTTGGTCAAAAAACTCCTCAGTGCTCATGTTTGTCATGTTGACTTGTATATACTTTTGCCGACTTTAAATACAATTTACTTACTTACTAATTACTTACTTACAAATTTTGAAATCGATATGATACAACAAAATACCAGAAATCGAATGAAAGTCAATTATTTTTTATTATAAGATATCTGAGGAAGTGAAATCAGCCATGAGAAATTACCAAAACACCTCCAAGAAATAAATAATCATACCTAAAATAGATCGTGCACAATATTTTTGAGTATTTGTTCAGGCATATTATCAACTCGTGTTTATCAACATATACTAGTAATTCTTTACTTAAGAACTGTTCTATTTTTTCCATTTTTCAATACAAATATTTGTATTATATTATACATATTACAGTTTAATATTTAAACCTGCAATTGACTTGTATTATAAGTATTATACAATGTATGTCTGCTGGCAGACATCTTTGATTGTTTTGTGTAACAATTTGTTAATTTTTTTTAAGAATAAAGTGATTTAATGTTTAAAATGATGTTGTCAAATATCTCAATATTGAAGTTGCAATATTACCCAACTAATTGGGGCGAGCAAAGCCCTGACAGTTAAAACGAACTGGCCGGTGAAATCACCTACTCAAGTCTTGGTTTAGGTTAGGTCATGTAGGCGCTAAACACCATAACCTACCCTAACCCAAGGCTTGAGTAGGTGTCATGAAAAATGGTATTTGGGCACAAACACACGACAGCCGTGGTAAGCATCTGGTCAGACGACAACAACTCGTACCACACGGTCATCCCGGCCCCAAACAGTAACCAGAAATCAATAACACTTAATACATTATTTAAAAAAGATAACCGAGACATTTGTCTTTGACGTAAAACTTAACTTTAAAGACATCTACTATGAACTGAAACCCTGTATCAGAATATACATGTTGTACATAGCCTATGTCATGGTTACAGCTAGGATTTTCCAATAAAAGCGTCAAATTATATACCGTTTGAAATTCAAAACAAGAACAATATTTTAGTTTGTCTGATCCAAAGAGTCATATTGGGTCAGGTGTGCGGTATTGCCATCACTTGGCGTCCGTAGTACGGTCTGTAAACTTTTACATTTTAATATTCTTCTCTGTAACCACTCTGGTGCCGATTGGAACCAAATTTGATAGGAATGTTCATTGGATGGTCCTCTAAAATGTTTATATATTTTTTGTTGATCGGAAATACACAAAAGAAACAACGGTGTCAGTTTTTAATTTTCTTCTCTGAAACCCTTGGGACAATTGGAACCAAACTTGGCCTGCAAAATACTCCACGAAAATTCTTTCCAAATTATTGACATATATATTTTATCAGCGGTCAAAAGCAGCCTTCAGAGTTACTGTGAAACTAGCTTCTGGAGGGGTGGTGTGATTCAGGTGTGGATTCTGAAAAATTCTAAAGTACATACAATCCCGTTCACTCTGATCATGCAATATCATTAAAACATTTGACTTCTCTACCTTCAACACAACTATTCTCCACTCAAAACTAAAACACAGATTTAAAAAATCGGTCCAACTGTGTTTCATAAAAAAAGAATGTCCAACGTAGATACAAATAATTTGTCTTCGGAAGCAACAAATCTTATTTTGTATATAAAAAAAGGAAAGAAAAAAAAAGACTCTTGATTTTACCAAAAAGTTCTCTTGAAACTCATATCATCAAAATGCTTGAGTTTTTTTTATTGGCAACACTTTTTTATGTTTGGTGGGCGTGTTTTTCAACATAGTCGGCATTCATATGGGTACCAACTGTGCTCCCCTTCTCACCAATATGTTCCTTTATTCGTACGAAGCAGACTTCATACAGTCTTCTAAAAAAATGAAAAGAAGCTAACCCGATCCTTTAATTTCAGGTTCCGCTATATACTAGTAGATGATTTCCTTTCACTAAATAATTCGGAGTTTGGTTATTTTGTTGATGGCATCTATCCCATTAAGCTTGAAATAAAGAATACCACAGATACCGGTATGTCTGCTTCATACCTATACATACACTTAGAAATAGACAGTGAGGTCCGGTTAAGAACGAAACTTTACAACAAAAGATTCCCTGTACCCCCAAAATAGTGGAGGTTGTGGTACATGTACCCTCAAATGTAAAAAAGCTGTGGGCATGCTGTTGCATCAGTAGTGTAATGATTAACATGATTCCTTCAAGTGTGGTAGATCGTAGGTTTGAACCCTGATCGGATCAAAGCAAAGACTATAAAATTAGTATTTTCTGATTCTGTGCTACACATGTATCATCAATGTGCAAGAAAACCACATCGGTCATGTAATGGTTAGCATACTCGCTCTGAGTGCGGTAGATCGTTTGTTAAGTCCCTGTCAGATCAAGTGCGGTAGATCGCTTGGTAAGTCCCTGTCAGATCAAGTGCGGTAGTTCGTTTGTTAAGTCCCTGTCAGATTAAACCAAAAACTATAAAATTGGTACATGCTGCTTTTTCACTAAACATACATCATTAAGAAGTAAGAGCAAAAATGTGTTGTCTCAGAATCAGGATAGTGTGTCTGAGTGGAGCAACATGTCTACTCAGGGTCTGTTGTTTCATTGACCTGGCACTATACAAATGCAACTACCAGTAACCATGATGGTCTCGTACAAAACAGGCATCATCATTATCTCAGAACAATGTAACTTGTTCTTGCCATAATATGGCTGAAAAATTGCTCACTTGGTACTAAACAACAATCACTTGCTCACTACAGCTGATGATAATCCTTGGGATGGATATACATATGTCTATAAACATTTGGAGATAAGTCTGTATAATTAATTTATTGAGAGAAAAAAAAACATAACATAACAATGATTTTCATATTGCATTTAACATAGAATGAAATGAAAAATAAATATGAGAAAAAAAGCATCATTTCCCACATTTTTTTGTGACAATATAACCAGATTTCTTGTATCTGCTACTTATTACAAAATTATATTTTAAGTCTACAAGTACATGTATCAATGACTTAAATTTACTATCCTAAAACCATTAATTCTACCATTTTAGTCATTTTCAAGGGGAATAACTCTGAAATGGCAATTTATTATTGATGTAAATGAACAAGGGAGACAATCCAATTTTACATTTTGACACAAATTAGAGTAAAAGAACTGTGCTTTTATTGCATCATCTTAAAATCAACTTGGTCTGTATCTAACAAACATGAAGCAACTATGCAAAAGTTTGATGGTGAAGACCAAGTCTAATTCAAATATCATCCAGAACTATATTTCTTTTGGACGGAATAACAGATGGAAGGACAACATTTTTTGGAATTTTAAACAAGTCAACACTCAAACGGTAAACAGCATTCAGTGCCATAATCAAACATGATCTGGATTTTTAAGTAGCAAAAATGCAAAAAGTAAAATAATGATATCGAAACTTGATATTTCATCTAGGCACCATGTTGCCATCAATTTTTACAGTATGCATAAATATTTATAACATTAAGATTATTGATGTTTAAATGTTTGATTCAACTTCCGACATTATTTCAACCGCATCAGTGGTGTAATGGTTGGCATGCTCGCCTCGAGTGTAGTAGATCGTGGGTTCGAGCCCCAGTCAGGTCAAACCAAAGATTATAAAATTGGTATTTGTTGCTTCTCAGCGTGTTGGTCTAGTACAAAGCAGACCTCATCATCATCTCATTGAAAATTAACTTGTTCTCACCATGATATAGCTGAAAAATTGCTGAATTAGCGTTAAACAACAATCACTCATTCACTCGACAATATTTTAATTTTATTATAGGAAAACAAGATTACCTGGAAAAAACCAGGTGACATTTTGTAAGTTATCTACAAACTTTATCACACAATGTTGTAATGGATACAAAGTACAGCTGTTTTAAAAACTTTCGATATAAATTTTTTCTGACTATTTTAATGTTCAACATATACAGTAACATGCCAAAAGCATGTTAACTTTTCAGAATTACCCTATATATTCCTCAAATTGAAAAACTGGCATAGTTTTCGCACGACACTGTAGTTTTAAAATAAAGATGAATACAAGGTAATTCTAAATAACAGGATACAGTTTAATAAACAGTCACCAAAATAACAAAAAATCTGATTGACATTGATATCAAGTGTAAATATTATGATAAAAACATACATGTAGATAACATAAGATTTTCCTGATTTAACATGCACAATTTTTGTCTTTGAATGAAGGGGTGGTCGTGATCGTATGGTAGTTGGATTTACAATTACATGTACCTATGTATTCAGTACCTATCACCACAAACATGGTGAGTATGAATCCCACTCAGGCGAGGTGTACTCCATACAACATTATGTGATAAAGTTTGTCAATGACTTGAGACAGGTCTGTGGTTTTCTCCAGGTACTCTGGTTTTCTCCACCAATAAAACTGACTGCCACGATATAACTGAAATATTGTTGAAAGTGGCATTAAACACCATAACCCTAACCCTGATATTGAATGAAAAAAACTGTATAGAATCTGAATATTATGTAAACATATGCAAACTCTTTCTTGTATTAAAACAAAAAATAGAAAAGTTAGAAGTACAAAAAAATATATACATATTAATGACTATATATATATAAAGTGAAAATTTACACTTTGTAGTTAGTGGATTTATTGTGACCTGAACAAGATATAAATAGGTCTGCTAAAGCATTTGATTAATCACAGCGAATGAACATGTTTTGAGCAAAATAAACCCTATCTATTTAAAATCTAATCAAACTTTCTCATTCTATAGTACGTAATACATTAAAAAACATATTGTAATCAAGAGTAAGTATACACATTGTAACATTGATAATTTAACAACTCTTGCATTCCAAATATTGAAAATAAATCATGCGTAACTGAACAAAGCAGTAATTCATGAATGCATGCTAGCGTATTAGTGAAAGCAGTCATCTTGGATTTCAATTTTACACAATAAACTTTGTAAAGGACCACGACATGACCATCATTAACATGTACTATCAAAAGTATCAACAGAACTTTGAGATTCAGCCAATGAAAACATAATATTGGCTTTGGTGGCCATGATGAATGTGGGTTGGCATAAAAATCACAAAAGGAACATTTCTGCAATGACTTATAACATTTGTCACTGTAGTTGCTACATATAATGCTAATATTCAATCACGACCCAGATGACAATGGACGCCAAGTGATGACAATCAATAAGCTCACCTGTTCCAAAGGACCAGTCACATGTTCCAACAGATCAGGTGATGCAAAAGTATGATTAAACACTTTGATTAAAGAAAACATTTTGATTGAAACTATACAAAGGGAAGATTCATCAATATGAAGGATACAAAATCCTAAAATATACGCTTGACCTCAAATAAATAAAAAACATCCCGTATTTTTGTCAAGGTATCTACCAGTTTGGTGTGTATTTGACATGTACTATAACTGAAGAGACATTTTATCAGTGATTTCACCCAATTTGGTGAAGATTTGTCACTCTTAACTCGTTTCTTTTGGAAAGCAAGTCATTTTTTTTGCAATATCAATGTGTTTCCTTGACATTCAATCAAATAAACCTAAATTGAAATATATACCCTCACCTCTTCTCAAAGGCTAATTAAGACATATCAAAATCCCAAAATTGAAATATATCCCCCTCTTCTACAAGGCTGGTAAAGAAATATCAAAACCCCAAAATTGAAATATACCCTCCTTTCTTCTACAAGGCTGATAAAGAAATATCAAAACCCCATAATTGAAGTATACCCTTACCTCTTCTACAAGGCTGGTAAAGAAATATCAAAATCCCAAAATTGAAATATACCCTCCCTTCTTCTACAAGGCTGGTAAAGAAATATCAAAACCCCATAATTGAAATATACCCTTACCTCTTCTACAAGGCTGGTAAAGAAATATCAAAACCCCATAATTGAAATATATCCTCCCCTCTTCTACAAGGCTGGTAAAGACATCAAAACTCCAAAATTGAAATATACCCTTACCTCTTCTACAAGGCTGGTAAAGAAATATCAAAACCCCAAAATTGAAATATACCCTTACCTCTTCTACAAGGCTGGTAAAGAAATATCAAAACCCCATAATTGAAATATACCCTTACCTCTTCTACAAGGCTGGTAAAGAAATATCAAAACCCCAAAATTGAAATATACCCTTACCTCTTCTACAAGGCTGGTAAAGAAATATCAAAACCCCAAAATTGAAATATACCCTTACCTCTTCTACAAGGCTGATAAAGAAATATCAAAACCCCAAAATTGAAATATACCCTTACCTCTTCTACAAGGCTGGTAAAGAAATATCAAAACCCCAAAATTGAAATATACCCTTACCTCTTCTACAAGGCTGGTAAAGAAATATCAAAACCCCAAAATTGAAATATACCCTTCCCTCTTCTACAAGGCTGGTAAAGAAATATCAAAACCCCAAAATTGAAATATACCCTTCCCTCTTCTCCAAGGCTGGTGAAGACATATCATGGCGATATTGTATCAAGTCCAAGTACATTTTTGTATTTAAAAAAAATTGGGTGAAAATGTTACAGAAAAATAAGTCCTTCTGTGGAATAGTTCCAGACGGTTGGTTTGGTTTGGTTTAATGCCACTTTCAACAATATTTCAATTACGGTATATCATGGCAGTCAGTTTTATTGGTGGAGGAAACCGGATAACCCGGAAAAAACCACTGACCTGTCACAAGTCACTGACAAACTTTATCACATAATGTTGTATCGAGTACCTCACCATGAACAGGTTTGAACTCATCACTTTAGTGGTGATAGGCATTGATTGCACAGTTAGTTGAAAATCCAACTACCATACGATCATGACCACGACGGCCCCTGGTCCAGACTGAATACTTACCTGTAAAATAAGCCCTAGGACCACATATACCAGTAAGAAATATCCCATTGACCCTTTCAACAAGGAAAATTTTTTCAAGGATCTTTTATACTAAGAAAATTTGTAACTTTGGAATTATATTACTAGAACATTTAGTTTTCTCTGGGTACACCAATTTCCTCCACCAATAAAACTGACGGCCACGATATAACTGAAATATTGTTGAAAGTGGCGTTAAACACCATAAACCAAACCTACTAGAATATTTGTCAGTCTGGACTTATTTTACTGCGACCAATATATTCCTAACGTAAACAGTTAACTTTTTTTAAATAATGGGGTATAATAAAACTGGAATAATTGAAATCTACAGCATATCAAATTAATGCAGCTGTGAGACACAGAATATAAACAAATTGTTAATATAACAATACTGGGGACCATTGGGTTACTAACTATAATATCTGTAAAACTTTCTTCTTTTCCTAATCTGCTATTAATCGTAGAATAACTTCGCCAGGTGATATCTAATTAAAAATGCTATACCACTACAAAATACCTGTAATAGATACAAACAAAACAGTGTATGGCATATTGTATTTTGGTTAATTTTCAATGAGATGATGATGAGGTTCGCTTTGTACTAGATCAACACATTTAGTTGGATTTTTATAATGCTAGCTTACTGAAACAATTGTCCATGGATGGACATATCATGTTGCTCCACTCTGACACATTATTCTGATTCCGAGCCAATCAGTCTTTGCTCTTACTCCTTAATGCTGCATGCTTAGCGGGGAAGCAGCAAATACTAATTTGATAGTCTTTAGTTTGACTCGCCCATGGCAAGACCTCATGATCTACTATTTTGAAGGAGAGTACGCTTACCATTACAACACTGATTATTATACCTTTCTTTATACATACAAGTGAAACAACTAAAGTCATCTAATGTAATGGTCCATTGAATCTTAGTATCAGTTTTTACTATACTGATGATAGAAAAATGACTACCGGTAGTGACATCTTATGTATCTGTCTGATAAACTTCAGATATATCTTACCTGAATTTCTGGAAGTAAAATGATCGATTTGATTTTGATTTTTGGGGTTTTAACGCCACTTTCAACAATATTTCAGCTATATCATGGCAACCAGTTTTAGTGATGGAGGAAACCGGAGTACCCGGAGAGAACCACCGACCATGGGCAAGCAACTGGTAAACTTTATCACTTGTGGCTGCGAGTCGAGTGCACCCTTTTTTGTAATTTACAAAGCCGGGTGCGAACCCATGCCGTATTGGTGATAGGCTTGTATGAAGTTGTTAGATCCAACGACCTAACTCATTGAGCCACCAGGGCCCCCGGAAGTAAAATAACTAGTGTCCTCTCATTTAACAGTCCAGTAAACATCAGTTTACGATTTATCTTACCTGTATTGCTAGAAGTAAAATGACTAGTGTCCTCTCATTTAACGGTCCAGTAAACATCAGTATATGATTTATCTTACCTGTATTGCTAGAAGTAAAATGACTAGTGTCCTCTCATGTAACGGTCCAGTAAACATCAGTATAAGGTTTATTAATGTCATATTGTTACATTCTGTGTACTGTCCTCCTTCACCGACATTCTCCTTTATATCCAATAAATGTAATAATTTAAATATTTTCACAAATAATTTTCCTATAAAGTTTAATTGATTGTACTTAAACTTGGTAGTACTCATTCCTACTTTATCTGTTTTACTGTCATATCTGAAAAAGGAAAATAGGGTACTAAAGTATAAATGAGAGTTCAGAGTTCAAAAAGTTGAAATGTATACAAAAATGTACTTATATACGATGTGTAATCTACATGTAAAAGTAAGATTTATTTTGTTACCTCAGTATGCTAAAGGGGTAAATTAATACATTAATATGTAGGATGGGTTATCAGTCTGCGCCAAAAGCCACTAGCCCTATGCCCCTGTCTAGTAAAAATTGCATAAAATTTACTTAATAAAATAGAAAAAATTCTTCTAAAATACTATTCGGGCTAAGTTAATCAAAATGTTGTTGGCACAGACTGGGTTATGGTGGTTAACACCACTTTCAACAATATTTCAGTTTTTTGGTGGTGGTCAGTTTTATTGGTGGAGGAAACCGGAGTACCCGGAGAAAACCACTGACCTGTCGCAAGTCCCAGACAAACTTTATCAGATAATGTTGTATCTAGTACACCTCACCTTGAGCAAGATTCGAACTCGCAACGTTAGTGGTGATAGACACTGATTGCACCTGTAGTTATAAATCAAACTACCATACGATCACAACCACGTTAACCTCTTATTAATTTGCAAGTCTGTGGAAAAACACTATCATTAACTATCATGTTTATGGTTGTTTTGTGGATAACAGTCATGTGACCACAACAGCTGGTAAAGTAAACCATTTACCTTATATGGTCCTAAGGGACCCACCATTTACCTTTATATCTATATCATATATATTTTATTTTTTCATATTGGATGTCAGAATAACGTCTATCAAGTCTGTAGGTACTTCCTCCATTAAATCATCTTAATTACCATGGATTCTATATTTACATAACAAAATGATAAATTAAACATTTTCTTACTTGGGTAATCTATGTCTTGGACAAGGAACAAATTTAAATACTTGTGGTACTGAATACACAAAATTGACTACTTGAGGTATAAAAAACAACAGCATGGTTTTACTAAAATGTCCTAGAATTGCCACCACTGCAAATGTCATTCCTGAAAAATAGCAGAATGTGTCGCCAACAAACACTCTCGATGGATACCTACAATAAATAAAAATAGCTTTTTAGGAATACAATTGTGTACAATCTAAGTTAACATAAAATTTGTTCATGCAACGATATAACTGAAATACTGCTAAATTTGACGTTAAAAATCAATCAATTTTGGAATTAAACTAATCTGTTAATATTACTTTTTATTATTATTACATTTGTACAATTATATAAACCTTGGCCTATAGCCTCATATGGCAGGCCTGTAGCCATAATTGTTCATGCCATCAGGGCTTCAAATCTGTGCTTTCACCATTATAGTTCAATTGAAATCCCCCCACTTGTCCATGTGTGTATGATAATCTCTGTTCTGTATTATCTGGTAAATAAGACTTAGTTTAAGATGCAATCACATTGGTGGTGTAATGGTTAGCATGCTCACCACGAGTGTGGTAGATCGTGAGTTCGAGCCCTGATCGGTTCAAACCAGACTAAAATTGGTATTTGTTGCTTCTACGCTAAGCATCCAGTATTAAGGAGGAAGAGCAAAGACTAGTTCGTTCGGAATCAGGATAATATGTCCAAGTGGTGCGACATGTCTATCCTCGGACTGTTGTTTCAGTGAGCTAGCACTATAAAAATCCTACTAAACGTGTTGGTCTAGTACAAAGCGGACCTCATCATCATTTCATTGAAAATTAACTTGTTCTCGCCATGTGATAGCTGAAAAATTGCTGAGTTGCGTTAAACAACAATCACTCAATGGATGAAGATGCCACTTCTTTCTTTCAAATCCATACTAAATAAAATGTCTAAAAAATTAATGTCTAATAATCGTTCACTTTTTTTATGTGACTACTTTCTTGTTCCCATGAAAACGTGTATTCTTGGTTAGGTATCTGAAATAAACTTGTGATGTGACATGATCTTGCAGTCGGTTGTCAAAATCTATACTTTTTAATTATCATAGTTCAACCGAAATACTGATTCAAATAGTCATAATTCAACCATATTCTTTACTTTTAATAGTCCTTGGTTTTCAAGGGGAGATTTTACAAACACCCGCCTTGCTTACGGGTGTGAATATTACAAGACAACACATTCCCATAACCCCCTATTGTTCAAGATTGTTTCAAGAAACAAGTCATTTTTTTGCCTTTTTAAAGTTGTATAAACTGCAATTGGCTGTATACAATGTGCACACTGATGTATAATACACTAAATTTTCATGATTCTTACAATAACAAACGGTATTAGGTAATAGTCAATTTCTTGTGTTTTCTAATCAAACTGATATACCTGGGAAACAGTCATTTCTATAGGGCACTATCTAACTAAAGGTAGCAGTTAAATAACGTTGATTATTTCATATCAGTTCTAAATTTGACTTTTTCATTGGTGTAGACATGGACAAGTGTCATGCATTAATCTGCGTTAAAGAAATCGACCAGTCATTAACATGATAATGCCCACAGGCATTATTTTCATGTTGATGGCCGCTCAAGGTTTTAGAGTTGCATCCCTTGTTTAAAACGCAATGGAGATCGTGCAGTTGTCAATGTAAACCAACATGGCAGAAAGTCCTATTTCCTTCAATGAAATAATTAAATTAATTAAATAATAGTTACTTATGCATAGGGCATTATGGAGATAGATAGACTGCTTAAGCTATAAATCACGATAATGCCCTATACATAAGTAACTGTTATATAATTATTTTGAAGAAGATCAGAAAACTTACCAGTTATGTATTAACAATGCTGAAGACACTGCAATAAATGGCATCATGAAATATAAACTAAACACATGTGCTTCCGTACAACATCCTGAAAATAAATAAGGTCAAATGTAGATAATTATAGACTAAATACATGAGTTTCTGTGTTAAAATTAACCAAATATTTAATTTTAGGATTTATTTGCTTCTCCAAGAATTGATGAAAAAAGTATATTTGTGAATGAAAAACTAAAATATCGGTAAATGGGGTTATGTCAGGGTTCATATTTTCAACCCACCAATTAGCGATGAGTCTACCAAATCTTGAGCTATTAAAACCGAGCACATGCTAAGAGTTGTTGTCCAATTGGTCAATATATTTAATTGTCTTGTAATGATTTGACGGTCAAAGATGACTGAAAGGTTTCATGACGGAACCGTAGTTCTAACAGTTTTCTCCTTTTTTTCTTAAAAAGAAAAAGAAAAAAATTAATGTTAAGAACTACAGTTCTGCAGCTATACAAATGGGTTGGTTGGTTTTATGGTGTTTAACGCCATTTTCAAAAATATTTCAGTAATATCGTAAAACCAGAGGATCTGACACAAGTCACTAACAAACTTTATCACATAATGTTGTACACCTGACTCTTGAGTGGGCTATCCAAAGGGGTTAAAGGCATATAACACAATACAATACTATATTTGAAACAATAGTTCAAAATTTGCATTTCATTGCTTAGTGTTTATCATTGAAAGATTAAAATGGTCATAAAACCTGGGTATCCATCACATAATGACCACAAGATGTTGTGTGTCTGTTAAAAAAAAAAGAATTCATACAAATTTTCTATATCGTTTATCATTTTGTTGTATCATTTCTTATTGTTTGAAATTTTCATTTCTACAATTTTACAGATTAGACAGGAATGAGAATTGGTTCAAAAGTCATTCATTTCAACTTTTTTTTGGTCTGTTTATTTGAGATAAGGATATCTACTATTGAAATTGAAAAAAAAAAAAATAATAATAATTAAAAATTATTAAAAAAAAAAAAAAAATTTTTTTTAATTAATGTCATTTTCAGCGTTGGATCGTTATTACGTTAAATTGTTTGTAGTTAATTTGGATTTTTTTATTATTATTTTTTTATTGTTATAAAACGTTTGAACAATATGGCAAGACAGCACACCATACCTTGGAACAAAGTGCACGCTGTTCCATCCATTTTACATACTATAGGAGTGAATTGGAATAGCCGCTCCGAAATTGATACCGCCTACACAGGACGTGTGACGTAGCACTCAATAATAAACAAGCTTTGCGTAAGTGTTTGAAGGCTCTAGATAAAGTTCATGCTAAAACATTTTAAAGGAGACTTGTATCTAGATATTTCCAATGTTTAATATTTCTTTCAACGCCATGAAAGAAAATAATTTACTATTTTTCCTTAAGGGCTCCGAAACCGATACTACGAGGATATTCTAACAAAAATTCAAAACCATATCTGAATTATTTCTTACTTTCAGATATCTGTACATTTTAAGCTGCAACAAAAACAATCCAGAATTCAATTTATTTACATTATATCCTGTTCATTGTCTTTTCATCAATTCATATAAAAATCTAGCACATTTACTTGTGACATGCCAGTACATTAAAATAGTATTTAACTGAAAAGGCCAAAAAACATTCCTGCTTTTCCGATAATCCTACTGCCCCCAATGTTTAGTGCCTACCAACAAATGAACAAGCTTTGGTAATGTCAGATCCTTGTTCTGTGTAACCTAGCTAAAAATTTAAAAAAGAACCTACCCTATTTTTTTCAAGAATGTTTGATCCCCTTTCCAATGGCACCATTGTTGTTTGCTATGGAACGAAATTAAAGTTTCTTTAAACTGTAATGGATTACCTTGTCAAGGACATCACTTTCAAAATACTAAGCGGATATGATAGATTTCAATAAACACAATATCAACATTTTCATAAATGACATTTAGAAAAAATATGCGGATGACAAAGGGCGACTCTTCAAAATTACAAGGTGTCTTCTCCGCCCCAATCACCCTGAAGTTGGCAAAAACCATGTATTTTTTCCTTGGTCTAAATAAATCATGCAAAAATTATAATAAATGTACAAACCATTTACATTACAGAACAATTCATGTAACAGCTGTCAGTTTTAAAGAAGCACTATAGTTATAATGAAAAGTGATTTGTTACTGTTAATTTCTCCCCTTTTTGCTGTTATTAATTAATGTTTAAATATACATGTACTGGGACATAGCATGTAGAAATTATATCTTTATAAGCTTATATGAAAGAAAAAAAACATACACAGCACTAATATTAAATGATAAGTATGCAAATTGAATAGAAATGGACCAAATTTAAATGTGATTTTTTCTTTCATGTTGATTGATACTGAAATTTTGAATATTTCATGTGTAATATTAGTTGTTGGGCTACATATATTGTTATTTTGGGAGCCCAGCTGGCAACTGATGCAAAAATGTAAATCTTTGTCCCTGTAAACCCCCTCCAAATCAGAAAATGATGTTATTCTGTCCATCAGTATATTAGACGGAACCTTACCTGATAGTTCCAGGATATTAAACGTAACGACTGATACAGCTATAATGAGAGATTGTCCTGATTCTAGTCCATTAATACCAGACAATATGTTGATAGCGTTGGTACAGAATACAGCTAACATTCCCATGTACAAATAATACAAAAATCCTGCAAAGAGATTCACAAAACCAATGAAAGTAATATATATATATGCTCATGTAGTTTGAAAGAATGTAGTTATTATTCAGGAAAACACAAAACAAATTGATTAAATTGTAATTTTCTAAATAAAACATATGAATTTCTGTCAGATGAGTAATTCTTCTGCTACATCATGGCGAGAACAAGTTATATTCTATGAAATGATGATGATATCAGCTTTGAATAAGCCCAACATGCTTGTATTTTGATAGTGCTAACTCACAGAATCAACAGTATAAGAGTACACACGTCTCTCCACTCTGAAACATTATCCTGATTCTGAGTCAACCTGTTTTCGCTCTTATTCCTTTATAATACAAGTGTTCAGCGGAGAAGCAGCAAATGCCAATTTTATAGTCTTGGATTTGACCCAACCGTGGGTGGAGCCCAAGATCTACCGCAATCGGGGCGAGCATGCTAGCAATTACACCAGCAATGTGGTTGTTATCTTGAAGTCTTTTAGACTTTGATGGTTGGTTTATGGTGGAGAAAACTGGAGGAAACCACCAACCTGTCGCAAGTTAATGACAAACTTTATCACATAATGTTGTATCATCTACACCTTGCCATGAACAGGGTTCAAACTCACAACTTTAGTGGTGATAGGCACTGAATGCAAAGATAGTTGTAAATCCGTAAATCCAACTACCATACGATCACGACCACGATGACCCCTTTTTAGACTTTGACATAACAAGGTTTCACTATATGACTGTTTCCATAAAATTTGAACAATCACAGTTTTGGTTTCTTTCTTATATGTATTTTTTAAATTTATTTTTATCATAAAATTTACGGTATAACATCTTCAAATAAGCAATATTTTCATATTCTATCATTTACTTTTTTACCAAATGTCAGTCTACAATGTCAATTATCACATTTTTCTGTATTATTCCTTGTAAAACAATAGCAAAATCAGCAAATTTTCTACTGCTAATTGTATTCTTCTATTTGAATGGTGACCCCTTCCCCCCTTCTTATTTTATTATTTGATGTATTACCTAAATTGACATCATGTCCAAGGTATAACCTTAGTGGTTTAGGAACAACAATAGTCGTAGAACCAATGTTAACAAAGTACACCATCAATAACGGTAATGAAGCCAAAGTTGGTAGGAGGAGCTTGTGTCGCCACTTTAGATCTAAAACATCGTCAGCAAAGCCGAAGAATATCATACAACAGATGGATAACAGTGCTGCAATGTATTCTATGTACTGAAACAAATAGAAATAAGAAGGCTACGGTTAAGGATGTTTTACAATATTTCAGTTAGATCACATGTTAGGGGTAGGATTATTGTGCTTAATGCCATTTTCTGGGTTCTTAAATTCGTGGACATCAAATTTCCAATAAAATGATATCAAGATATAAAAAATCATTGGTATTGTTGTGTAATGGAAAATAAAAATATATTTCATTGGATTCATAAATTCGTTGTTCGGTTGACCCACGAAATCCACGAATAGATCGTTTTTCACAGTAGTCAAGAGTATGGACACCAGAATGTAATTTTTGAATAGTTATGTGTATGGACACCAGAATGTAATTTTTGAATAGTTATGTGTATGGACACCAGAATGTGATTTTTGAATAGTTATGTGTATGGACACCAGAATGTAATTTTTGAATAGTTATGTGTATGGACACCAGAATGTAATTTTTGAATAGTTATGTGTATGGACACCAGAATGTAATTTTTGAATAGTTATGTGTATGGACACCAGAATGTGATTTTTGAATAGTTATGTGTATGGACATCAGAATGTGATTTTTGAATAGTTATGTGTATGGACACCAGAATGTAATTTTTGAATAGTTATGTGTATGGACACCAGAATGTAATTTTTGAATAGTTATGTGTATGGACACCAGAATGTGATTTTTGAATAGTTATGTGTATGGACACCAGAATGTGATTTTTGAATAGTTATGTGTATGGACACCAGAATGTAATTTTTGAATAGTTATGTGTATGGACACCAGAATGTGATTTTTGAATAGTTATGTGTATGGACACCAGAATGTGATTTTTGAATAGTTATGTGTATGGACACCAGAATGTAATTTTTGAATAGTTATGTGTATGGACACCAGAATGTAATTTTTGAATAGTTATGTGTATGGACACCAGAATGTGATTTTTTAATAGACTTATCTTGATAAAGGCCTGATGGTTGAAACTTAGGCTAAAGAGCAAGAATATTAATCATTTATCAGACAATCATATTATTTTCCCTATTTGGAAAGAAGGATTGAAAATAACTTACCTCGTGATGAGGAAAACTCTTATAATTTTCTACATCGTAAAGATGTTTATAAAATGGTACTGGTATAAACAAAAACATTATTATGAGGAAAATTGCTCCACAAATCACACCAAGGGCTTCCGGACTGAAAAAAAACAACAACGGTATAAATAATTAATAAGTAGTTTTATATAGTATAACTACTCTAGCACTCCGAATATCGAAAATAAAGAGTATCTGAACAATGCATTAATTCACGAATGCATGTGACGTTAGCGCATGAGTTAATTGACGTCGTTGTTTGGTTATGAGTGATTTATTTTTGATATTCGGAACGCAAGAGTAGTTATACTATTTACTACATAGATTTTACAGTTTTGTTTGAGGTAATTATACATTTAGAAAGGGAACTTGTTTTTCATTGTCGGATGCTCAATGATATTTACTATTGTGATGACATTGGTACTCTGACATCACAGTGAAATATACAGTTTTATTGATGATTTGTACATTTTCCCTTTGATATTTACACATGATAATATCTACTATCAAGCAATTATTGCGATATGAACATAATATTGCGGTTTTCTAATGTGACGTTATAAATAATGACATCACATTTATACCAAATCCTAAATAAACATTCTCTCGTTGATATTTTTTGCTTGAAAATGGATTTCTCAACACATCTCACATGTCATGCTTTGCCTTTGATGCGAGATTGTTCTGAGAAATCCATTCTTGCAAAACAAATCAATGCTAGTACAGTGTTCTAGCTAGGATTTAAGAAGGGCAGGGTGCAAAACTGAAAAGGGGCAATTTTATGCGTGCGACCTGTGAATAAAAGGGCAATAGGTCAGGAGTGTCAGGGGGGTCTGAATCTATTCATTTTCTCTTTAATGTGTTAATCTATGGTTCATTTGCTTCATTTTGGTTTCTACAAAAAATAAAGATTGTTGTCTAGAAAATAGGAAACAACAATCCAAAGTTGAATAAAATTTGATATAATTGATCTTATGCAAATTACAGATCAATTGACTTTGGCGACCATAATACTGGAATACCATTATTGTCCACAATACTGGTATACAAATTTTATACCAGTATTGTAAAGTTTTTCACAATTTCCGTATTGTAATGGATGTCTATTTATGCATGTGTGTTATTACTACAGGTAATGTATAGAACTGGATGTTGCTAAATATTGTCTTTGTTTCAGTTTAAGTAGACAAGTTTTTATTTCATATTAAACTTAAGTGGTTTTATTGTGTTTGATAATAAAATATTGTAAATGGCATATTTAGATTTTGTTAATTTTGGTTTGTTTCAAGTATAACAAAGGGAAATAACTCAACTTTTATATCAACTTACGAAGTTGAAAAATATGATGTCAAACTTTTGTTTTCCTTTGCCACTTTCTTTGCATTTTCTTTCAAACGTCTTTCACGGGAAGGTATTGTGAATGATATGAATTTCAAAGTTCAAATTTTTATAATTACCATGAAATCTAATCAGAAAATCGATCGATATACGCTATATTAGTTAATGTTCTAAATTTAGCTTTGACATATTCAAATTAGATAGGGGGTGCTACAATGTAAACATGATCCAAAATGACTACATATGAGCGACAAAAGAAATGAAAACACAGATAAAAAGGGCACTTGTGTTTACGAAAAAGACATCCACGTTAGTCACAAAGGGCAGGGCGCTGCTACAAATAGAGAAAAAGGACAAGGCGTCACTCTGACAAGGGCGGGCACTGCGCCCTGTAAAAACGGGCTAGCGAGAACACTGTAGTATATATTTGTTTCACTGGGTGAAATAGCAGTTTTTATTTCTATTGGAAATCTCTGTATTTAACTGGTATCTTATGTAATAATGTTAATTATCATCAAGCTGAAACCAAATAAAGGGATACAACTCTAAACCCAATCATTATCTAGAATTTGTTCTTTTATATAACATTAATCTTTCATTGTTTTATTCTGTCTACTGAATAACCTGCGTTTTTGAACTACTTCTTTAATTCATTGTAAGTTTGTCTCTGCAGGCTTCAACTATATATTGTTTTTTTGGTGCTATTTTGCAGATACATATCTGACCTGTCTTGCCGACTTAAAATAAAGCTCATCTTCCTGTATTTTTATTGTGCACAAATATTTTTGTGAAATTATTCTGGTTATTTTTGGTATGTAAATAGAAGTTTCATACTACAAATGTCAACACATTCAAGATTGTTTTGAAAGATGTAACTATGATTTACTTGTGTATTTTCATGTATTTTGTTAAAGCTCACATTTGCTATAAAATGAAGTGTTATAAGTGAAATACAATTCTGAAGGCTATATGAAATTTAACTTGGTCATCTGCAAACTGGACACCAAATCTCTTCGTCACATAACTGACATGCATACTGTATGCAGCCTTTGCCTTAATTTTTTTTTCCACCTACTTGACTGGAAGCCAAATTTTAAAAGTCAGTTTTACTTGTCCTGGGCTTCAGTTAGCGTGAAGACTGGTCAATAAGGTTTTTAATATAGTGTTTTTATTTACTTGAATTATTGATGTAGGAAAACCTACATTTTATATATACAGGTATCATATGCACAAATTTTCACAACCAATAAACAAACTGTTTGTCCAATTCAAACCATTACAATATTGAGTCAAATAAAACTAACACAACATCAAATTCCCTTTAGCTTAGTTGTTTAATTTGAGTCTTTGGTTAACAATGAGACATGTCCCTGGATCAAATCAATTTTTTCTAAGAGATAAACTATATTCAACTGTTTCATTGGTACCAAACAAAAAAATCATGATGGTCAGAACTGGAAAACTAATCAAGTCGAATGTTGGTAACAGAGATATCGTTATCAAGGTATGATGACTATTGAGGTGGGAGGAAGGTAATGGTACGGTACGCTCCTCTACCTAAGGTTATGGGAACTGTAGTAGGTTCCAAACCACCCTCTAGGAACTGTCTTAGTGAAGATCTCCTTTAATTCTGTTGGTAGAGTGTTGGATTACAATGTGAGAGGTCCTGGTATCAAATCCTATTGGGGAATTCTTTTCACATTCAGGATAGGATTGGGTGCAAATGAAATTGAAACAAGCAGCAAACATGAAAATTTGATAACCATGTATAAAACCCATCACACATGGATGTCTGTTCACTGAAAACATTTTCCAATTAAAGTTGACAATAAACACCAATTATTCAACCAAATATCAGGAAAAAAATTAATGCACACCGACTATGAAAATCATGCACAACAAACAAAAACATTCTCTATCCAGAGTTGTCGTTCCTGCTATGCTACACTCCATCTCTGTCAATGCCCATTTTACAAGATTTTTGTAAAATTTAGAAACAGTAAAAAAATGCACCCGTATTTTACGGACAATAGGTTGATATTTTTTTCTCTCAACACGCTGGCTTCGATCTATCGTCCACATCGACCTATACAAGGATGAAGTTAAAAAAATCTGGAATCCCTAAACAAAAATCTCGATAAAAATGACGATTTTGTTTACAGTATACCTTTATTTTGCTGTAGGTTTTTTTTCTGAATAAGATTGAAATCGTCGATGTTCTTGGTGTTGTTATTGTTTTAAATAAAGCAATAAAAGTATACTACTAATAGGGGGTGCAATTCCGGGAAAAAATGTTCAACATCCGAAAAAAATCAATATTCAATGATTGAAGTGTTAGCGAAAATCAGTTCAATATTGTATTGTATATTAAAATATATACTATAAAAAAATGTATGTTGTTGAAAAAAAAATCACAGGTTGGATCGTTTTACAATATAAAATTATTATCACAAAATATAGCTTTTCCATGAAACACGAGCATGCGCACGAGGTTGTAGTAAAAAATGGCGGTTGCATTACATCTAACAATAAATGTGGAGAACAAGCTTTTTTATACTAAATACACTAGAAAATAATTATCGATTTCGTTAAATTAGAATGTTCTACACTTGAATTGGTCAATTAGGAACAAATAAAATAATCACCATGAGATAATCAACACAGGTGAACATCAGTCGGCACTTAATTATCCTGATCAGCTGATTAAAAATTTACTGGACCGAGACGATCACATAATTTGTGTACTATTATTAATTAAACACAGTTTAATGGTACGTCAATAAAACTGCACAAGGTGATACATTGTTTTGACAGCTTGATTATTTTTTGTATGAACATCTCTGTTTACCATCTATTTTGACACCCACAGATGGTCTGATTTGAATGTCATTGATGTCTGGCTTTACAAACTAGACTCCTCATTAAAAAAAACACAAGTTTAAAAACAAAATTTTATTTAATTTAACTTTCATAATTATTTTGTTTATGACACATAAGAATAGTATTTTTGAGCTAATACTTACAGATACTTACCGAAGAACATTGTTATAGGACAAATGCTTACCGATGTACAAAAAAAAAACCTGTTCCATGTGACGATACTTACCCAAGTTATCATCGGCATCCTTGACCTATGGAATGCTTCGTCCTATCTTAGGATTCCCCAAAAAATTTAGCCAAAAAGCAGCAATTCGACCTATCGTCCCCATCGACCTATAGTCCGTAAAATACGGTACTTAAAATTGTTTTAATTATTGTAAATATCAATGAAGATGAAAACAAGTCACTCATTTCAAATCAATTCTCTTAAAAATGATTTGTGATCGTTTTTAACTTTTTAATTTTTACCTCCGCAAAATAGTTCTCCAAGAAGTGGGGGGAAAATAATTTTTAAGAGAGAATTGATTTGAAATGAGTGATTTATTTTCATCTTTATTTATATGTGAGCGTCAGCGAGCTCTTTATGGTATAAAATGTGTACTTAGGATTTTTTGACAAACATGGCTGCACATATTAACGAATAAAAAAAAAATTGACGCTTTGTAAACACGTTCCATGTAACACACTAACACACTCAACTAATGAAGATCTTCTTAACATAAAGCGCAAAGGTGATCCTGAAGTCTTGTACCCTCTCTCGTACGTCCGATACCACTGAAACCTGGAACCCATGTGTAATAAAAGTCATTTTGTTAGCTTGTTTTACTTATATTGATATTTTTTAATCTATTAAATCTCTTCTGACATACTGAGAACTGACAAGAATTTTTGTTTCTACACGGAAGTTAACTTGAGATTTCGTAAGGAATGATAACTCGAATAAAGGAACGACAGCTCGATTGAATGAGACTAGATTCGTCCCTAAAAAAAGTCGTCCCCAATATATCTCGGCCCAAAATATCTCGACACTTTTTGATGCACTGGATGAGCATGAAATTGCCAGATAATTTTCAGATGCGCAAGCATTCATGGCCGTGCCAGTTTCATATTATTTACAATAATTGAAACAATTTCAAGTACATTTTTTTTACTGTTTCTAAATTTTACAAAAATCTTGTAAAATGAGCGTCGACAGAGATGTTGTGTAGCGTAGCAGGAACGATAACTCTGGATAGAGAATGCAAACAAAAACAGTATCGAGTTAAGTATATTATTTTTTATGTTTGTTGTTGTTTTTTCACGTCACACACAATTCACACCGACAACCCTCTTTATTTGTAAACATTGCATTTCAAAATATCTTTTTAATTCGTTACGTGATGGACAAATAGTATTCCTCATGCTTGTAATGCCTACACTTTTTTTGATTTGGACTTTTTACTCTGATCTATTCCGAACAGATTTGCTCGTATAAACATCTCTCCAAACGGTGGTATAAGTTTGTAGCATAGTAAAAATCCAAGAATGGATAGTGCTGCATTTATTAACAGGTTGAAATGTAAATCTTTTCTTTCCATATTTGCTTCAAATCAAGAAATTTTCTGATGCAAACTTTGCCGGTTTACGTGTCCACCATGACAGTCATTGTAATTTCCGTTGAAGTACGGTAATTATTTCCGGGAAATCGTCTTGAACAGGTTTTTTAATTAACAAGTAAACTTGTATTTGTTGGATCAAAAATGATATTTTCTTGTTAGTAACAGCACCAACAGATGGTGATATTGAAACCAAGTGTGAATTTTATTCTTCCTAAATCTGAACCACCCATGTGTCCCATCTGGGAGTTATTACTCTCAGGTCCCATATATGCACATCGTATATCCTACCGTGACATCTGCTCGGTCATGCAATAAAGTCGATCACTTGTTTTGATTTACAATTCTCGCGCAGCACGAGACCAATGACGTCATTCTGTATATTCATAGCGTACATAAACACTGAGGGAATACTTTTCAACGTTAAAATTACAAGATGAGATTAAAACAGAAGTTTGAATTGAATAAATTCCATGCAAGTAAAAAAGATCCTTTTTACTAATGTCTTTTTTTTCCTGATCATTATGCTTGTTAAATATGTTTCCATCGATGGTATTCCCCAAACATTTGTATTTTTCTGGTTTGTTGACATAATCGTCATCACAGTTCATGACCGTTTCTGGAATGTAGGCCAAGCAAATTGTATTTTAAAATACTTTGAAAATATGATGATTGATCATTCAGATTCCACCATTTTCTAGAAAATGGCCGATTTTACCGGGAAAATACATGCAAGTGCTCTCCATTAGTCACAAAATGGCAGATTATTTTGCATTTCCACTGCTGCTTTAATAACAAATATACCCCTTACTTCTTTGGGTATTGAAATGAAATTCACAGAGAAGATAGAAAAAGAATTAACTAACAGCAATAATCAAAATTTATAGCATAAATTGAACAGAGAATTAAATTAAACCAGACAGAAAAATGAGATTATTTGGGTAAAAAAAAAACTCATTATTACAAATAGCATCAACAAAACTGTATTGTTACCACTCCGTGATAATAAATGTGATTAAAATAAATTGAAATCAGTCATTAATTGTTTTACCAAAATATGTCGGTCTAATAGATTGTATTGACAAAAGCAAAAACACAAAATTCACTGGATTAAATACTTTTTATGTGGGTAAGCAAGTTTAATTTTTGCATCAAATAATTAATTTTTAATACTTCAATTTCAAACTATTTAAAAAAAAACATCTTTTGAAATTTTTCAGACAAATCAATTACACTGAAAAAGCTAAAATACTGTACTTTCTTAATCTGGTTTACTTTTTAAGTTTGGTTGGCCTATGACAAAATCATGTGCTTTATTGAACTTTGACCGGCTTTATGTGATGTCATACGACGCCATTTGGAAAATGAATGGTAAACAAATACAGGTCAGTGTGTTATTATTATCGATCTTTTTTCCATGGAACTTTACACATGTGAGCAAGAATAGATGAGGAACATAATTAAACAGAAAAAAATGTTTACTTTTCAAACATGAAAAAAATAATCAAACATTATCCAATGACTGACCGACTTATTGTCAGACGAGGATATATATACGCAAGGATTTGTATACTATTACCACTATTTAAATCCTTGGTATACGTCAGTGGACATAGTTGTTCGTCACCTTCGATTTTTCAATTCCTATATATTTCATATAGGCCTAAAACTATCTGTTTTCAAAAAATAATACATAGGTAATTTTTTTTAATGAATTTTGTTGAAATTTTCGCTCATAAAGGCACAATATTTTGACTCTTTAACTTTTCACGGTTGAAACACAATCTTCAATTCTTGAAGTTCAAAAAATACTATAATTATATAGTAGTTTGTCATGTTCAAATTAAGATTTGTGTTTAAATCGTCAAATTGAAAAACCAAATCTTAATTCACAAAATGAAAACAAAATGTGCATGTCAAAACGCCCCCATGTAGCACCACTAGTTTCAAAACGCTCCCACTTTTTACCAAAATTAAACGCCCGCGTTGTTTTACCAAAACGCCCCTACTTTTTCCAAAATAAATCCTTATTTGACCAAAACGTCCCAATATATATTATTTTATTTTTGTGATTTAAATGTTTTTAAATGTCTTCCCGCGATTCAAATTTGCTGGAATATATAATATCAATTAAGTCGTGACAGGAACACTGTCATTCAAAATTAAGATAAATATATTTCGTTTTTGTTTTATTATATTTTCATTAATATATTTATTAAAATTATAAATTGCAAATCTTTTTAATTAAGGATGATTGCATTTAATTAAATTTATATGTTTCAATTAATTATTTCAGTAATATGCGTTTATCCGTGCCGATCGTCTTTGATGAGCTTAATTATCGGTAATAAAAATAAAAACACACACAATACAAGGTCTGGTGAAAAAGTACAAATCCAATAAAAGAATTTTGAGAAGTTTAAGCTTCGATAACAAATATCGTTTTAGTTGAAACAAATATCTATTAAACAGTATGTCTTGGGGGATTTTTGGAGACAGAAAAAACGTGCCGTTTTCCTTTAAAAAAAAATGGGGACGTTTTGGTCAAAAGTTGGGTGGCTTTGACCTGTTGCCTCCTAGCCAACAGACAGCCGTGTCTCTGCCTGTTCACGTATGAAAATGAATAGTTAGGATTATGGTGTTTAGCACAATTTTCAATAATATTTCAGTTATATCATGGCGTCTAGCTATAGTTTTATTGGTGGAGGAAACCGAAGTACCTGGAGAAAACTAGGAATCTCGGACTAGGAGAAAACCATCGACCTGTCGCAAGTTACTGACGAACTTGATCACATAATGTTGTATTGAGTACACTTCGCCTAAGCGGGATTTGAGATCACAACGTTAGTGGTGATAGCTAGGCACTGATTGCACATGCATGTACAATGTAGTTGTAAATCCAACTACCATACGACCACGACGCCACCAAATAGTTTTTGAAGAAAATGTGTCACGTTTGCAGTAATCTGGGGCGCATACGCTGAAACTTCTAGTTGCTATTTTAAAATTGTTGCCACAAATGTTAGCAAATCATATCGATGGTGTAATGGTTGGCGTGCTCTATTATGGTAGATCGTTGGTTTAATTCAGACTTGTAAAATTGCCATGTTGTTTCTATGCTATAAGTACGCAGCATTAAGAAGAAAGAGCAAGAACGGGTTGGCCGGGAAGCAGGATAATGTGTCACAGTGGAGTTATACTATAGTCTACAAACAGACTGAGCTAGTACTATAAAAATCCAACCAAGGGCGTTGATCTAGTGCAAAGACGACATCACATGGAAACTGATATAGCTGAAAAATTGCTCACAACAGTTCTTGTTTTCATAGCTAGCTTGTCTAGTTTATTCAGATAGAAAATACAATTCTAGTTTTGATTGGGTAGACTGTCCTATGAACTATTTTCCAGAAATGATTTGCTTATTATGTGTGGTTGAATTTCTCAGTCTGGTTACTGCTTTAGTTCTGTTCTTTCCTCCAAGGTAAAAACACACGACCACATTTCTTCACTAGGGATACCTCCACTGGTTGTACAGAAAAATTCAAACAACTGACACACAAAGGACTGTGATGTTATCTAAATACACCTTTTTGTACTTTGTGTATTGAGAAGGCAACACAGACAACTTGTTTAGCTAACAGTGAACAAGTTTGTTAATAGTTGTCAGCCAGTTTTAAGACAAAAATTCCTATCCATTTTCTTGTGGCAATATAAAGCTCCACCTACTGTCCCTTCTGTGCCTTAAAGGGTTGTTTGTAAACTTGTTCTCGGCATGAATACAGCAGAATTTGTGTGCACTTGGTCGAGTGATCATTGATTGATTGATTGATTGATGTTTAACCTCCAGCGAGCAATTTTTCAGCTATATTCAGGACAAGGTCGAGTGATCAATAATCATTCAATTTAGATTATTTTCTCAAATCTGCCCCCATATGACAAATTGTGCAAACTAACTAGAGGCTCCCAGGAGCCTGTATAGCTCACCTGGGTATAATAACAACATCAGTCAATAAAACTTGATAACTTCGGCAAAAGAAATTAACAAATGTAGCCTTCGTCATTGCAGACCCCTTCTACAAAAAAATGTGGGCAGGGGTTTCCCCTTTAATGTAAGTTATCAAAATTGCTGTAAAAAAACATATATGTCAATGATTCTCAAAATTTAGCTTTTCCTACTTCACATTTTGTAATAGAGTTGCTTCCCTTTGATTATTTGAGTAACCAAAAGCAGTGAGTCAACAAAAAAAATGCATTTCAAGAGGAATAACTCTTCACAGTTGTCGCATATTTTTAACTGTGGCAAATTTTTTGTAGATCTTGACATGCTGAACATTTTTGCAGTGTAAATTTTCCCTCTATCTCTAATAGTTTTTGAGATACAAGATGATAGTATTAAAATTGAGAACATTTTGATGAAAAAAGGGCAATAACTCCAAAATGGGTGATAGGATTTACTTCAAAATTGCAGGGTAGGAAGATCTGGACATGCTGCAAATTTTTGCGATTTAAACTTAACCTTTATCTCTTATAGTTTTTGAAATATAAGATGAAAAGTATTAATTTTTTTTTATAAATTTGATGAAAAAAGGGCAAGAACTCCAAGATGGGTAATCAGATTTACTTCAAAATTGCAGATAAAAAAAAAATTGATCGAAGGGCCGAACCGCCAGACACATTTTTGGAAGAGAATCATCCAAAGACTATTTCATCAAAATTTTGTTCTTATTGAGCAAATGGTTTCAGACAAAAAGATTTTTATGGGAATTTCCCATAGGGTCCTATGTTAAATTAAGTTCGACTGTGGTGGCCATCTTGGTCGGTGTTCTGAAATGCCGGACACAATTTTGGAAGAGGACCACCCAAGGATCATTTCAGCAAAGTTTGGTTGAGATTGGCACAGTAGTTTCAGAGGAGAAGATTTTTTTTTTAATTTCATCCCCCCTTTTTTCTAATTTGCATAATCGGTCAAAATAGGCAAAAGTTCAAAGTTCATAAAAAATCCCATAATATATGTTAAAAAGCTCATCATTATGCTTATACAGTTCAAATTTGGGCACTTTCTGGCTTAAAATAGAGGAGTATTGGCCATTTGAAGACATTTCTATTTTTAGTCATGGCGGCCATCTTGGATACAGGACGGCACTGACGGACACAATTTCGAAAGGGGACCACCCAAGGATCATTTCAGCAAAGTTTGGTTGAGATTGTCACAGTAGTTTCAGAGGAGAAGATTTTTTTTTAATTTCATACCCCCTTTTTTCTAATTTGCATAGTCGGTCAAAATAGGCAAAAGTTCAAAGTTCATTAAAAATCCCGTAATATATGTTAAAAAGCTCATCATTATGCTTATACAGTTCAAATGTGGGCACTTTCTGGCTTAAAATAGAGCAGTTTTGGCCATTTGAAGAAATTTCTATTTTTAGTCATGGCGGCCATCTTGGATACAGGACGGCTCTGACGGACAGAATTTTGAAAGGGGACCACCCAAGGATCATTTCAATAAAGTTTGGTTGAGATTGGCACAGTAGTTTAAGAGGAGAAGATTTTATTTTAATTTCATCCCCCCTTTTTTCTAATTTGCATAATCGGTCAAAATAGGCAAAAGTTCAAAGTTCATACAAAATCCCGTAATATATGTTAAAAAGCTCATCATTATGCTTATACAGTTCAAATTTGGGCACTTTCTGTTTTAAAATAGAGCAGTTTTGGCCATTTGAAGAAATTTCTATTTTTAGTCATGGCGGCCATCTTGGATACAGGACAGCGCTGACGGACACAATTTTGAAAGGGGACCACCCAAGGATCATTTCAGTAAAGTTTGGTTGAGATTGGCACAGTAGTTTAAGAGGAGAAGATTTTATTTTAATTTCATCCCCCCTTTTTTCTAATTTGCATAATCGGTCAAAATAGGCAAAAGCTCAAAGTTCATAAAAAATCCCGTAATATATGTTAAAAAGCTCATCATTATGCTTATACAGTTCAAATTTGGGCACTTTCTGGCTTAAAATAGAGCAGTTTTGGCCATTTGAAGAAATTTCTATTTTTAGTCATGGCGGCCATCTTGGATACAGGACGGCGCTGATGGACACAACTTTGAAAGGGGACCACTTAAGGATGATTTCAGCAAAGTTTGGTTGAGATTGGCACAGTAGTTTCAGAGGAGAAGATTTTTTTTTAATTTCATCCCCCCTTTTTTCTAATTTGCATAATCGGTCAAAATAGACAAAAGTTCAAAGTTCATAAAAATCCCGTAATATATGTTAAAAAGCTCATCATTATGCTTATACAGTTCAAATTTGGGCACTTTCTGGCTTAAAATAGAGCAGTTTTGGCCATTTGAAGAAATTTCTATTTTTAGTCATGGTGGCCATCTTGGATACAGGACGGCGCTGATGGACACAACTTTGAAAGGGGACCACTTAAGGATGATTTCAGCAAAGTTTAGTTGAGATTGGCACAGTAGTTTCAGAGGAGAAGATTTTATTTTAATTTCATCCCCCCTTTTTTCTAATTTGCATAATCGGTCAAAATAGGCAAAAGCTCAAAGTTCATAAAAAATCCGTAATATATGTTAAAAAGCTCATCATTATGCTTATACAGTTCAAATTTGGGCACTTTCTGGCTTAAAATAGAGCAGTTTTGGCCATTTGAAGAAATTTCTATTTTTAGTCATGGCGGCCATCTTGGATACAGGACGGCGCTGATGGACACAACTTTGAAAGGGGACCACTTAAGGATGATTTCAGCAAAGTTTGGTTGAGATTGGCACAGTAGTTTCAGAGGAGAAGATTTTTTTTTAATTTCATCCCCCCTTTTTTCTAATTTGCATAATCGGTCAAAATAGACAAAAGTTCAAAGTTCATAAAAATCCCGTAATATATGTTAAAAAGCTCATCATTATGCTTATACAGTTCAAATTTGGGCACTTTCTGGCTTAAAATAGAGCAGTTTTGGCCATTTGAAGAAATTTCTATTTTTAGTCATGGTGGCCATCTTGGATACAGGACGGCGCTGATGGACACAACTTTGAAAGGGGACCACTTAAGGATGATTTCAGCAAAGTTTAGTTGAGATTGGCACAGTAGTTTCAGAGGAGAAGATTTTATTTTAATTTCATCCCCCCTTTTTTCTAATTTGCATAATCGGTCAAAATAGGCAAAAGCTCAAAGTTCATAAAAAATCCGTAATATATGTTAAAAAGCTCATCATTATGCTTATACAGTTCAAATTTGGGCACTTTCTGGCTTAAAATAGAGCAGTTTTGGCCATTTGAAGAAATTTCTATTTTTAGTCATGGCGGCCATCTTGGATACAGGACGGCGCTGATGGACACAACTTTGAAAGGGGACCACTTAAGGATGATTTCAGCAAAGTTTGGTTGAGATTGGCACAGTATTTTCAGAGGAGAAGATTTTTTTTTAATTTCATCCCCCCTTTTTTCTAATTTGCATAATCGGTCAAAATAGGCAAAAGTTCAAAGTTCATTAAAAATCCCGTAATATATGTTAAAAAGCTCATCATTATGCTTATACAGTTCAAATTTGGGCACTTTCTGGCTTAAAATAGAGGAGTTTTGGCCATTTGAAGAAATTTCTATTTTTAGTCATGGCGGCCATCTTGGATACAGGACGGCGCTGACGTACAAAATTTTGAAAGGGGACCACCCAAGGATCATTTCAGTAAAGTTTGGTTGAGATTGGCACAGTAGTTTAAGAGGAGAAGATTTTATTTTAATTTCATCCCCCCTTTTTTCTAATTTGCATAATCGGTCAAAATAGGCAAAAGCTCAAAGTTCATAAAAAATCCCGTAATATATGTTAAAAAGCTCATCATTATGCTTATACAGTTCAAATTTGGGCACTTTCTGGCTTAAAATAGAGCAGTTTTGGCCATTTGAAGAAATTTCTATTTTTAGTCATGGCGGCCATCTTGGATACAGGACGGCGCTGATGGACACAACTTTGAAAGGGGACCACTTAATGATGATTTCAGCAAAGTTTGGTTGAGATTGGCACAGTAGTTTCAGAGGAGAAGATTTTTTTTTAATTTCATCCCCCCTTTTTTCTAATTTGCATAATCGGTCAAAATAGGCAAAAGTTCAAAGTTCATAAAAAATCCCATAATATATGTTAAAAAGCTCATCATTATGCTTATACAGTTCAAATTTGGGCACTTTCTGGCTTAAAATAGAGCAGTTTTGGCCATTTGAAGAAATTTCTATTTTTAGTCATGGTGGCCATCTTGGATACAGGACGGCACTGACGGACACAATTTTGAAAGGGGACCACCCAAGGATCATTTCAGCAAAGTTTGGTTGAGATTGGCACAGTAGTTTCAGAGGAGAAGATTTTTTTTAAATTTCATCCCCCCTTTTTTCTAATTTGCATAATCGGTCAAAATAGACAAAAGTTCAAAGTTCATAAAAATCCCGTAATATATGTTAAAAAGCTCATCATTATGCTTATACAGTTCAAATTTGGGCACTTTCTGGCTTAAAATAGAGCAGTTTTGGCCATTTGAAGAAATTTCTATTTTTAGTCATGGTGGCCATCTTGGATACAGGACGGCGCTGATGGACACAACTTTGAAAGGGGACCACTTAAGGATGATTTCAGCAAAGTTTAGTTGAGATTGGCACAGTAGTTTCAGAGGAGAAGATTTTTTTTTAATTTCATCCCCCCTTTTTTCTAATTTGCATAATCGGTCAAAATAGGCAAAAGTTCAAAGTTCATAAAAAATCCCATAATATATGTTAAAAAGCTCATCATTATGCTTATACAGTTCAAATTTGGGCACTTTCTGGCTTAAAATAGAGGAGTTTTGGCCATTTGAAGAAATTTCTATTTTTAGTAATGGTGGCCATCTTGGATACAGGACGGCACTGACGGACACAATTTTGAAAGGGAACCACCCAAGGATCATTTCAGCTAAGTTTGGTTGAGATTGGCACAGTAGTTTCAGAGGAGAAGATTTTTTTTAAATTTCATCCCCCCTTTTTTCTAATTTGCATAATCGGTCAAAATAGACAAAAGTTCAAAGTTCATAAAAATCCCGTAATATATGTTAAAAAGCTCATCATTATGCTTATACAGTTCAAATTTGGGCACTTTCTGGCTTAAAATAGAGCAGTTTTGGCCATTTGAAGAAATTTCTATTTTTAGTAATGGCAGCCATCTTGGATACAGGACGGCGCTGCTGGACACAATTTTGAAAGGGGACCACCTAAGGATCATTTCAGCAAAGTTTGGTTGAGATTGGCACAGTAGTTTCAGAGGAGAAGATTTTTTTTTAATTTCATCCCCCCTTTTTTCTAATTTGCATAATCGGTCAAAATAGACAAAAGTTCAAAGTTCATAAAAATCCCGTAATATATGTTAAAAAGCTCATCATTATGCTTATACAGTTCAAATTTGGGCACTTTCTGGCTTAAAATAGAGCAGTTTTGGCCATTTGAAGAAATTTCTATTTTTAGTCATGGTGGCCATCTTGGATACAGGACGGCGCTGATGGACACAACTTTGAAAGGGGACCACTTAAGGATGATTTCAGCAAAGTTTAGTTGAGATTGGCACAGTAGTTTCAGAGGAGAAGATTTTTTTTTAATTTCATCCCCCCTTTTTTCTAATTTGCATAATCGGTCAAAATAGGCAAAAGTTCAAAGTTCATTAAAAATCCCGTAATATATGTTAAAAAGCTCATCATTATGCTTATACAGTTCAAATTTGGGCACTTTCTGGCTTAAAATAGAGCAGTTTTGGCCATTTGAAGAAATTTCTATTTTTAGTCATGGTGGCCATCTTGGATACAGGACCGCACTGACGGACACAATTTTGAAAGGGGACCACCCAAGGATGATTTCAGCAAAGTTCGGTTGAGATTGGCACAGTAGTTTCAGAGGAGAAGATTTATTTTAATTTCATCCCCCCTTTTTTCTAATTTGCATAATCGGTCAAAATAGGCAAAAGTTCAAAGTTCATAAAAAATCCCATAATATATGTTAAAAAGCTCATCATTATGCTTATACAGTTCAAATTTGGGCACTTTCTGGCTTAAAATAGAGCAGTTTTGGCCATTTGAAGAAATTTCTATTTTTAGTAATGGCAGCCATCTTGGATACAGGACGGCGCTGCTGGACACAATTTTGAAAGGGGACCACCTAAGGATCATTTCAGCAAAGTTTGGTTGAGATTGGCACAGTAGTTTCAGAGGAGAAGATTTTTTTTTAATTTCATCCCCCCTTTTTTCTAATTTGCATAATCGGTCAAAATAGACAAAAGTTCAAAGTTCATAAAAATCCCGTAATATATGTTAAAAAGCTCATCATTATGCTTATACAGTTCAAATTTGGGCACTTTCTGGCTTAAAATAGAGCAGTTTTGGCCATTTGAAGAAATTTCTATTTTTAGTCATGGTGGCCATCTTGGATACAGGACGGCGCTGATGGACACAACTTTGAAAGGGGACCACTTAAGGATGATTTCAGCAAAGTTTAGTTGAGATTGGCACAGTAGTTTCAGAGGAGAAGATTTTTTTTTAATTTCATCCCCCCTTTTTTCTAATTTGCATAATCGGTCAAAATAGGCAAAAGTTCAAAGTTCATTAAAAATCCCGTAATATATGTTAAAAAGCTCATCATTATGCTTATACAGTTCAAATTTGGGCACTTTCTGGCTTAAAATAGAGCAGTTTTGGCCATTTGAAGAAATTTCTATTTTTAGTCATGGTGGCCATCTTGGATACAGGACCGCACTGACGGACACAATTTTGAAAGGGGACCACCCAAGGATGATTTCAGCAAAGTTCGGTTGAGATTGGCACAGTAGTTTCAGAGGAGAAGATTTATTTTAATTTCATCCCCCCTTTTTTCTAATTTGCATAATCGGTCAAAATAGGCAAAAGTTCAAAGTTCATAAAAAATCCCATAATATATGTTAAAAAGCTCATCATTATGCTTATACAGTTCAAATTTGGGCACTTTCTGGCTTAAAATAGAGCAGTTTTGGCCATTTGAAGAAATTTCTATTTTTAGTAATGGCAGCCATCTTGGATACAGGACGGCGCTGCTGGACACAATTTTGAAAGGGGACCACCTAAGGATCATTTCAGCAAAGTTTGGTTGAGATTGGCTCAGTAGTTTCAGAGGAGAAGATTTTTTTTTAATTTCATCCCCCCTTTTTTCTAATTTGCATAATCGGTCAAAATGGGTAATGGGATTTACTTCAAAATTGCAGGGTAGGTAGATCTTGACATGCTGCACATTTTTGCAATTTAAACTTAACATCTATCTCTAAATAGTTTTTAAAATATAAGACGAAAAGTATTAAAATAAAAAAATAAATTGATGAAAAAAAGGGCAATAACTCCAAGATCGGTAATCAAATTTACTTCAAAATTGCAGGGTAGGTAGATCTTGACATGCTGAACATGTTTGCAGTTTCAACTTACCACCTGTCTCTTATAGTTTTTGAAATAAAGGACGAAAAGTATTAAAATTTTGAAAATTTGATGAAAAAAGGGAAATAACTCCAAAATGGGTAATGGGATTTACTTCAAAATTGCAGGGTGGGTAGATCTTGATATGCCGCACATTTTTGCAATTTAAAGTTAACCTTTATCTCTTATAGTTTTTGAAATATAAGACGAAAAGTATTAAAGTTTTACAAATTTGATGAAAAAAGGGCAATAACTCCAAGATGGGCAATCAGATTTACTTCAAAATTGCAGGGTAGGTAGATCTTGATGTGCTGATCATTTTTATCCCAAATCAGATTTTTGATATTATTAACGGTTTTTGAGTTATTACCCAAAACCTGCAATTTTACCATATGTTCTATTTTTAGTAACAGCGGCCATGTTGGTTGGTGCACGGCATCACCGGACACAATTTTGAAACTAGACACCCTAGTGATGATTCAGACCAAGTTTGGTTTCCATTGGTTTAGTACTTTCAGAGGAGAAGATTTTTGAAAAAGTTTACGACGGACGCCAAGTGATGGCAATAGCTCACATGACCCTTTGGGTCAGGTGAGCTAATAAAACTGTTTATTTTTTTTCTATGCAGTTGTCATAGAACTCCAAATTTTCACCATATATATTATGTGTGTGTGTATTATAATATATCTAGTTCGTAACATATCTAAAGGCCAGAGAAGTTTTTTTTTTTGGCATCATAAACATAATCAAAGATTATCAGATTACCATTTTTATTAAAACATTATTTTTTTTTCTCCATTAAAACATGACATACAGAACATGAATCATATTAACAAATGTCATTCACAATATCACAGCAATAACCCTAAACTGTATCATTATACATGTAGACAGTAATTCTTGACTCGAACATCATACATGTAGACAGTAATCCTCGACTCGAACATCATACATGTAGACAGTAATCCTTGACTCGAACATCATACATGTAGACCATAATCTTTAAATGTATCATTATATATACATATCATGTATATAATAACCCTTACCTCTATCATCATACATGTACATGTATGCCATGGAGGTTTTTTAAAGCACAATATTTTTTAGTCTTTGCCATTTTTGGCCGCTGTTTTCCAGTACTCAAGCCAAGAATTGATTCCATTGTTCTTTTAATTTTTCAGGTTGTTTCAAACTTTCAACATTTTACTTTCTTCAAGCAATTAATTATATGGTTATTCTTTTCAAACTATAGAATATAAGATAAGAATTTTAACATTGGTGATTACAGTAGTCTTCCTCTTATATGAACAGTCCCACCAATGGCCATTCCTCATATCAGGTCAGATTTCAGATGAACTAAGATAACAAAATACTACTAAAGTGTCCCACCACACAAGAGGCCACCCCTCTTATAAGGCCTCTTTTTCATTGCAGAAGAATCAGTCTTATAAAAGGGAGACTACTATGGCCTTATAAAAGGGAGACTACTGTGTCCTAATAAAAGGGAGACTACTGCGGTCTTATAAAAGGGAGACTACTGTGGTCTTATAAAAGGGAGACTACTGTGGTCTTATAAAAGGGAGACTACTGTGGTCTTATAAAAGTGGGACTACTACACCTCTACAATACACAGTAATAGCATATTTGGTTAATTTCAACAGTATTTATTGCAATGTGTATTTTTACAGTAATGAATCAAACTCAGCTGGATCAATTAATAAAGAATTAATTAATGTCATTAGGATATAATGACAACAAAGCAGCAACAATTCTGTGCAAAAATTTGAATAAACAGATAATATACTTTAACAAATGACAACGAAAAAGTACCCATAATGTTATTTAATTCTGAATTAAATACAAAATGAGCTTGTACAATTGTCATAATCCATATCAAAGCAATATGATTAAAACAAGTTGTTATAATATGCTACACTCCCCTTAACATATGACAGAATACAATTACAGGTCATGTCCAGATGAACTCATGATCAGCCAATCAAAACGCTGCTGGTAAAATCTTAAGAGCACCTTGCACTCTTTTTTATTACTACATCATAAATGTAAAGCTTTCTGATCAGCTGATATTTTTAATAATTATTCACATACAAAAGTTCATTTGAATATGACCTCTAGTCTAATAAGGTTCTATCAGATGTTAAGGGGCTATGCTATGGGGATTTATTGTTTCCAAAAATTTCTGTTGCCAAATTATTTAGGAAAACTTAAATTGAACTGAAAGATGCAAAACATGTTTAATCTGATCCTGCAGTTTTCAATGAAAAATTTAGGTTAAATTTGATAAAAACATATATTGATTTTTCATGTCAAAAAAAAAACTAGATTTTTATTGTGTGTAAAAAATTCTAGCTCTGAGAGAAAATAATCACTCTTATTTCTGGGCATATCAATCACCCAGATCATTCAAAGTAGTTAATATATGTTACACAATGATTATTAAAACATTCAGGCGAATTCATTCATAACAATATATCATGTTATATATAAAATAAAAGAAAAGAAGGAAACTCAAAAAAAAAAAAAAATCTGGGAAGAATAAAAATCAATATCTATAAATATGAAGGAAAAAATATATAATGAAATATCATATTTATATGTATAATATATAATGAATACCTGAAAAGCTCAATGATTTATTTAAAACATTCAATTTTAACAAAGGTTTTATTTATCATTTTATAAGGAGAAGGTATTTTATAAAGCAATATAACAAGGAAGTAATAAATAAAAATAAAGTTAAAAATACAGTGATATCTGTCTAAACTAGACCCTGAATCTATTAACATTTTTTGTATACCTTATAGAAATATTAGGCCAAAAATAAAATTACATGTGTTTCCGCTAACTCTACCTACCCTAATTTTTAATGCCTACCCTGAAGTTTTTTTTTGGTCATTTTTGAACAAGTACTATCAAAGTCAGAATGTGTCCCATGTAGAAACTAGCTAAAAAAAATTTTTTTTAAATCAAATCTTTTTCCTACCTACCGACCCTAATATTTTAGAGCATATTAGCAGAAACCCAGGTATTTTTTTTTCTTGACCTTATGCTGATTCAACAACAGGTGGAATTAACATTGTCGAAGTGTTCGAGAGTTTGACAACAAGTTTTTGAACGATGGACACACCGTTGTTTAGGGGCATTTCTATTCAATTCTACCTGCATACATTTTGATGGCAACAACAATATCTGACTACTGACTACTTACCCTGAGAGAAGTAAAATGATGAAATATATTTTTTGTTTGGCCTTCTGGGTCTATATTACAGTACACCTAAATTTGATAGTATGTCGACACATGTTGTGAAAAACCATAACTAGGTTATATTTTTACTGCAAAAAGAGGGGGAGGAGGGGTATGGTGTTTAATGCCACTTTCAAAAATATTTCAGTTATATAGTGGCAATAAGTTTAATTGGTGGAGGAAACCAGAGTACCCGGAGAAAACCACTGACCTGCCGCAAGTCACTGACAAACTTTATCACATAACGTTGTATAGAGTACACCTCACCTGAGCGGGATTCAAACTCACAATGTTAGTGGTGATAGGCACTGATTGCATAGGTAGTTGTAAATCAAACTACCATATGAACACGATAACGACGGCCCCTGCAAAATGGAAGGAAGGGGATATATGAAGGTCGATTCACTTATTTTTTATAGATAGTATAGCCATACCATTTTCAAAAGGTGTAAACAGATACACTAGTATACTTTTTACATTAGTTGATGGGTGTGGCCTAAAAAAAGTCCTTATTCATTCCCCTACTGGTAGTATACCCTATTGTCTGCTTATTTTTTTCTATTCACATAAATTATACATTCTGAAAAAAGACAATATACTCTGATTAATTGATTGGTATTAAGCACAACATTAGCAATATTTCAGCTATCTCTTGGCACTAACAAATTTTATAAATTCATTTTCAATATACTTGGCACCTGGTGTCATCATCAGTAACTCACCGCTGATCACACCCTGATCCTCTCCCATTCCTAATCTGTGGGTCAACTGACAGAGAAATCCTTGTAGTCATGAATTATTCATTAGTCATTTAGAACAGTTTGATTAGTTCAGACACCTTGTTTTACAGCCAATCAAATAACAGTTAAAAAATCTAGAAGCTCAGTGGGCTGAACCTTTGTCACTCACCTTTCATTCTATTTTGAGAAAATTTTATAGGCGCATCCTACCAAGTTTCAATTAATTTGGCCAAATGGTTTTAGAGAATATTTTGTTTAATTGCCCATTCACAAACAAGAACTGCCTATGGCCGCCATGTTTGTTAACGTATCGGGACGAAATGAGAAATCTTTATAGAGGACCTGCCATAGATCCTTCATACCAAGTTTCATTTCAGCTATCTCTTGGCACTAATAAATTTTATAAATTCAAGTGTTTCAGAGGAGAAGATTTTTTAGAAATCGACCAACCAGATACAAGAATTCCTATGGTGGCCATGTTTGTAAACGTATCGGCACAAAATAATAAATTTTGATAGAGGACCCGCCATAGATCCTTCCTACAAAGTTTCAATTCATTTGATCAAGCGGTTTCAGAGGAGAAGATTAAAATGTGAAAAGTTGACGGATGACAGACGACGGACGCCAAGTGATGGCAAAAGCTCACACTGCCTAAGGTGAGCTAAAAAAGGATTTCCATGCAAATTTAAATGATAAGAGGAGAGGAATATTTCGTAATTACCCATGGGTTATCAATGATGCATGCTTTATCTAATAATCAGGTCGTAATTTTTATTATCTGTTCAAGCCAGCTAATAGGGAAATTTGAATGCTGTTAAATAAAATCAGTTACAGAACAAACCCAAAATGATGGTTTTCATATGAATTGACCCAACGGTGATGAGTGGAGAGAATCAGGGCATGATCTTGTAGTGAGTTAATGCTATGAAGCATTATTTCATAGTTTCATCAATTAAATATCAAATTAAAAAAATTCTGATGAAAATTGTGTACAATACATTATATTTTTTTTTAAATGTTAGGATGAAGTTAAATAAAGTCATAGCGATGAAACTTATATTAGTCTTTAGGCATTCAATTCTATAACAAAACACACCGGTATTATACAATGTTGATACCTCCCTTCCTACCACAGGTTCTGTCCACGAAATAATTACAAATTATTCTGGAGAAAACTAAGAATCATAGTTTTGTAATGTTCACTTGCTTCATGGTTTCTTATTCCATGCCTCTCATTTGGATAAATCTAAAACAAAATTATAATGTCATATAGGTAATCTACGTCATTAGGCAGAAACAGTTGAAAGTGGCGTTAAACACCATAAACACATGCAGAAACAGTACAGCAAATCTAATCAAATATGATATAAAAAATCAAAATGTGAGAGGAAATAATAAAAAATTATTGCCCAAATTAGAATAAAATATTACAACTCATAGCAATTAACTTTCTGTGATGGAGAGTAGAGTTATGTTGTTTAATGTCACTGTCAACAATATTTCAGTTATATCGTGGCGCCAGTGTTTATTGGTGGAGGAAACCGGAGGACCCTGAGAAAACCACCGATCTGTTGCAATTTACTGACAAACTTTATCACATAATGTTGTACACCTCGCCCTATTCGAACCCACAACATCAGTGGTGATAGGTTGATTAAATGGTGATTAACGCCAACTTTAGCAGTATTTCAGCTATATCGTGGGAATGGTGATAGGCACTGATTGCATAGGTAGTTGTAAATCCAACTACCATATGATTACACGACGGCCCAGACAAAAAAAAATGACAAAGAATTTTCTTATAATTTGTAGATATATTGTTACAACATTAAAGTTTTTGTACAGATTATGGGGATATGTTATTTTTATAGAATTTGTAAGAAAGGTGACACATCTACCCACATTAAAGTTAAATAACACCAATAAAAACATATAATATTAGAATAAAGTCAGAAATGTGTAAATGTTCTATAGTCACTCAAACTTTGACTATATTAAATCTTAACACTTGATTATGTTATTAAGTAATTATATTAAGCTCATGTAAATAGTCTTACTAAATCAAGTATACAGTACATAAATAGAATAAAGTCAAACCTGTGCTAAGAGGTCACATTTGCGACAAAGATAAAGTGACCTTAAAAGACGGGTGACCCGTTAAAAGAGGTTCAATTTATATGAAATGTTCTATGACAGGATAAGAAAAAGGTGACCTTTTAATACAGGTGACTGCTTAATACAGGTGACTGCACAGACAGGTTTGACTATATTTATATTTATATTTACCTGTAATTGGTATGGTTTGCAGGCTTTAATTAAAGCATTAATTAGTGCACTTGTATGGTGAAAATGTACATTCTCATCAATCAAACCATGGATTATCAACAGTCGACTTTCACTGCAATAAAATTTAAAGTTTACATTAAATGTTTTCTCCAGAATTGGCCCTGCTGCTTTTCGAAACAGAAAAAAAAAATTGAAGACTTTTCAAGTAGAATGTTTGTGTTTGTTTGTTTGATGGTGTTTAGCACCACTTTCAACAATATTTCAGTTATATCGTGGTGGTCAGTTTTATTTGTGGAGGAAACCGGAGGAGCTGGAGAAAACCAACAACCTGTCGCAAGTCACTGACAAACTTTATCACATCATGTTGTACACCTCGCCCTAATCGAGATTCAAACTCAAAACATCAGTGGTGATAGGCACTGATTGAATAGGTAGTTGTAAATTCAACTAGTATACGATCACGGCCACGACGGTCCCTCAGGATGTTTGTGAAATTTGGCCTATGGGACAGGTTAGCCAAAATAAAAAAGAGGTTAAAATCAGAAAATATTGAAGACCATAAAGGTAGCATTTCTTGTTGCCAAATTTGGTCTATATGACAGGTGAGCTTAAAATAAGGTGGCAATCAAAATGGTTATTTTTCTTCTCCTCTCTAATTAATACTTTACTTTCAATAAATTATATTTATTCAAATAACCCTGCCACATTGTTGTGCCTGTCCCAAACCAGGACATGGATTACCAACATAATATATATATCTTGGTCTTTTTTTTATTTTTTTTTTTTTTTATTAAAGTTCAGTTAGAGGTGATTGTTGGTTTTGTTGATATTGGTGGAATTCTTGACTATCATTGTTTAAACTTTCTTTTCGTTGGTGGAATTCTTGATTATCATTGTTTAAACTTTCTTTTCATTGGTGGAATTCTTGATTATCATTATTTAAACTTTCTTTTCGTTGGTGGAATTCTTGACTATCATTGTTTAAACTTTCTTTTCGTTGGTTGAATTCTTGACTATCATTGTTTAAACTTTCTTTTCGTTGGTGGAATTCTTGACTATCATTGTTTAAACTTTCTTTTCGTTGGTGGAATTCTTGACTATCATTGTTTAAACTTTCTTTTCGTTGGTGGAATTCTTGACTATCATTGTTTAAACTTTCTTTTCGTTGGTGGAATTCTTGATTATCATTGTTTAAACTTTCTTTTCATTGGTGGAATTCTTGACTATCATTGTTTAAACTTTCTTTTCGTTGGTGGAATTCTTGATTATCATTGTTTAAACTTTCTTTTCGTTGGTGGAATTCTTGACTATCATTGTTTAAACTTTCTTTTCGTTGGTGGAATTCTTGACTATCATTGCTTAAACTTTCTTTTCGTTGGTGGAATTCTTGACTATCATTGTTTAAACTTTCTTTTCATTGGTGGAATTCTTGACTATCATTGTTTAAACTTTCTTTTCGTTGGTGGAATTCTTGACCATCATTGTTTAAACTTTCTTTTCGTTGGTGGAATTCTTGATTATCATTGTTTAAACTTTCTTTTCGTTGGTGGAATTCTTGACTATCATTGTTTAAACTTTCTTTTCGTTGGTGGAATTCTTGACTATCATTGTTTAAACTTTCTTTTCGTTGGTGGAATTCTTGATTATCATTATTTAAACTTTCTTTTCGTTGGTGGAATTCTTGACTATCATTGTTTAAACTTTCTTTTCGTTGGTGGAATTCTTGATTATCATTGTTTAAACTTTCTTTTCGTTGGTGGAATTCTTGACTATCATTGTTTAAACTTTCTTTTCGTTGGTGGAATTCTTGACTATCATTGTTTAAACTTTCTTTTCGTTGGTGGAATTCTTGACTATCATTGTTTAAACTTTCTTTTCGTTGGTGGAATTCTTGATTATCATTGTTTAAACTTTCTTTTCATTGGTGGAATTCTTGACTATCATTGTTTAAACTTTCTTTTCGTTGGTGGAATTCTTGATTATCATTGTTTAAACTTTCTTTTCGTTGGTGGAATTCTTGACTATCATTGTTTAAACTTTCTTTTCGTTGGTGGAATTCTTGACTATCATTGCTTAAACTTTCTTTTCGTTGGTGGAATTCTTGACTATCATTGTTTAAACTTTCTTTTCGTTGGTGGAATTCTTGACTATCATTGTTTAAACTTTCTTTTCGTTGGTGGAATTCTTGACCATCATTGTTTAAACTTTCTTTTCGTTGGTGGAATTCTTGATTATCATTGTTTAAACTTTCTTTTCGTTGGTGGAATTCTTGACTATCATTGTTTAAACTTTCTTTTCGTTGGTGGAATTCTTGACTATCATTGTTTAAACTTTCTTTTCGTTGGTGGAATTCTTGATTATCATTATTTAAACTTTCTTTTCGTTGGTGGAATTCTTGACTATCATTGTTTAAACTTTCTTTTCGTTGGTGGAATTCTTGATTATCATTGTTTAAACTTTCTTTTCGTTGGTGGAATTCTTGATTATCATTGTTTAAACTTTCTTTTCGTTGGTGGAATTCTTGACTATCATTGTTTAAACTTTCTTTTCGTTGGTGGAATTCTTGACTATCATTGTTTAAACTTTCTTTTTATACAGTTAAAAAAACTTACGCATCAGGAAATTTATCAACATAAGTTAATATTGAACTATCTCTATAATTATCTTCATTATCTTCAGGAATGTTCATATATCTCTCTGTATATCCTGTGTCATAAAGGTTCCAACTAACAACAGGGGCACCTGCTATAGCTACCTGTAATTAAATACTAAATACAGTCAAACCTGTATTAAGAATTCACCTTTGGGATAAAAAGTGGCCTGATAAGACAGGTGACCTCTTAAAAGAGGTTCAATTCATATGAAATTTTGTATGACAAGACAAGAAAAAGGTGACCTTTTAATACAGGTGACTGCTTAATAGAGGTGATTGCATGGACAGGTTTGACAGTATCGTGTTTGTTTTCTGCATAGACTTGAGAAACAATTCATGGAAGACATAATTTGCTGGGAGTTTTAACACAAGTTGGCAGGATATTAGTATTTTATCCTGAGCAGGTGCTCCTGCTATACCTACCTGTAATTAAATACTAAATATCATGTTTGTTTTCTGTATATACTTAAGAAACAATTCATGGAAGACATAATTTGTTGGGAGTTTTAACACAGGTTGGCAGGATATTAGTATTTTATCCTGAGTGGATGTTTGCATGCACCACGGTCTTGTATAAATACATGAAATCACTTGGGAATGGTGTCCAAAATATGTCCGATAATACTTGTGTGAAGTAAAATATATCAGGAATTTTATCACGGCATTGTTCATATAGCCAATGTACTATTATATACACACTGTAAGTTCCAGCCAACAACAGGTGTTTCAGGAATAGCTACTTATAATTAGATATGATGGGGTTTTTTCTGCATACCATGTATCATATAGGTACTAACATTACATTGTAGATATATATAATTGGAAAATTTGAGAAAAAAAGGTTGTATTCAATCCAAAAATAAATAAATCAGAAAGGACATATATTTTGAAGAACACCAATGATAATTTCATATCATTTAACACTAACTGAAAGTGTACTTTCATAGAATTTTAATTCTAATTTTACCTTGAAGATATTTGGATGTTTCGCCAAACCCAGTAATGACAAGTAACCACCTGTGAAAAATAAATAAATCTAAGCTTAGGAAACTCAAAATCAAATTCTATGTACAAACTGATTTTGTGGATAGTAAAATTATCTAACAAATAAAAATGTTGTCATAAAAAACAATTTGTTTATTCATGTGTTGATAGTTTATGGTCTAAATAATGACAAAAGGATCTGAATGACTGCTGACCACATAAGTACGGTAATGCTTATTTATTATAAATGTAAAAATTATTTGTACAAGCTTATGAAACGGTATGAAATGCAATGCTCTGACAAGTTTTTCTGGTCTGTTTTACAGAGAGTGCAAATTAATTTAATTTTAATTGATAATGTACTTATATTGTATTTATCCTGCAATGTCCAGAAGCATTAAAAAAAACTGCCAATTTTACTGAAAAAAAGATGAAACAAGTGTCATTCCAAGCGTTTTCAAGGTCGTTCTTTTTCATATTCACTCTTTACTGTTATTGCTTGCTCTACATGAATCAGGTACCAGGAAGTTGATTTTTTGTATGCTAGAGGAATAAAGCAAAAATGTATTCCTTTATTGTACAGCATATGCAATGATTGTATGATATATTAAAATATAACTACAATTTTGTCTACAAACCATAAGACCATCCATGAATGGCTACCCTATCTAAATCTATAAAATCTACTACAGAGGCCAGGTATCTTAATCCTTCTATCTGATCATCCAGTTCTACAGTACCCTGTAAAAAAACAAGATAATAAAATCAAAATAATGGAGGGGGGGTTATGGTATTTCATGCCACTTTCAACAATATTTCAATTATATCAGTCAGTTTTATTGGAGAAGGTCACCAGTGTAAACCACTGATCTACCATAAGCCACTGACAAACAATATAATGTAAGTAGTCCCTGTCTTATAAGGTAATCCCTTCTGCAATGCAAAAGAGGAATTATAATAAGACAGTGGTCTCTATTGAAGGGGGACAATTTAATAGTATTTTACTATTTCAGTGCATCTGAAATATGGCCTGATGAGAGGGACGGCCTTTGGCTTTATTTATAAGAGGGAGCTATTGTATTCTCAACAGATTTGAATATTTCAATCTGTCTGTTTATCATTTTTTTTAAACACTTTACAAAATATGGATATTAACCTTCAAAGAGGTTTAAATATTGATTGTTATTTAATGTCAAGTGAGCATTTTAAGTAAGTTATATTCATTACAAAAACAAATTCACAAATAACCCACCATGGAGCACTATTATGGACCTTATATGAACAGATGTTTACATTGTCACAAATCAACTAGAGGCTCAGTGGGCTGTGCCTGTGTTGCTCACCTTTCATTCTGTTTTGAGAAAACTTTATACAGAGCCTTCCATAGATACTTCCTACCAAGTTTTGGTTCATATGTCCAAGCGGTTTCAGAGGACAAGATTTTTTTTAAATTGACCAATCAGAAACAAGAATGGCGGCCATGTTTCTTAACAGATCGGGACGAAATGAGCAATGTGTATAGAGGATCTACCATAAATGCTTCATATCATGTTTCGGTTCAGTTGGCTAAGCGGATTCAGAGGAGAATATAAAAATGCGAAAAGTAAACAGACGACGGACACCAAGTGATGATAAAAGTTCACATTGCCTTTGGCAAAATGTGCTAAAAAAAATGATACAAAGGATAGTGCTGGATAATTTGTGGTCATAGTAATATTACTTACCAATTTGTCTTTAATGTAACTTTCATATTTTAGACCTCGATGACACGACCCTCGTCCATCTATCACAACAACAGTGTATCCATGTGTTGCTAAGGTATGATGACGTAAAAATCTGAAGAAGAAAAATATTTCAATCAGTCCATACAGTAGTCTTCTTTTAAACTCAATTTATTCAAAATATTCTACAAAATCATGTATTTGACCATAGCAGGTTTCTACAAGGGAAAACTAACTTATTCAAAATATTCTACAAAATCATGTATTTGACCATTGCAGGTTTCTACAAGGGAAAACTAACTTATTCAAAATATTCTACAAAATCATGTATTTGATGATAGCAGGTTTCTACAAGGGAAGTCATCAGTTTCTATGAATATCCCTGAAATAATGGTTTAGTATAAACCTCATTGATTTTTGTCAAGAAAGACATATTAGTTTGGAAATCAACATAAGATAAGAAAGCTTCATAAACAAAGTTATAGTTAAATTAGGCTCAGAAGAATAAATAATATTATGGGGAGCTAACAGATATGAATACTAGAATGTAGCTCTGAAGAGTGTATACCGGTATTACTCATCTGAATTAGATAGGCAATGAACAAACAATTTGAAACTTCTCGTTAGAGTATTTTAACCCAATGCTTTATTTACGGTAAAAGGAGCCATGTTGGTTTAATAGTGGGATCATCAGATACATACCCTAATGATGACTCTGACCAAGTGTATTCAGAGGAGATGATCTCCAAATCAATATTTGGTAGAATAGTTTAAAGACGGATGGCAACAGATGCCAAGCGATGGCAAAAGCTCACTTTGAATCCTATGAGCTAAAAAGCACAGCATGTGAAAGAGATATTGAAAAATTCTGATTTGCATTGAACCATAAACAATTATTTCTTTTCTTTTTCTGCAATTACTCGACTCATTTTCTATCAGCAAGTTTCATAGCAGCTAAATTTTAATCAGAAATCATAGAGTTATTACATTGTTACAAATATACAATCCTAATCCTACCTTACTCCCTTAAATGCATTAGTAACTTGTTGTGCTTGCGGCCCTCCATACACCATTAACACTGTAGGTCTTTTTTCTCCTGGTTCACAACCGTAGGGTTCATAATATAGACCATGTAATTTATACCCGCATGAACTGTCAAAACTAAATAACTTTGGTGCTTGATAATCTGGACAGGCTGTAAAATACATGCAAAAATTAGATTAATAGTAAATGAATGTTGTTAGGATTAGGGTTATGGTGTTTAATGCCACAATATTTCAGCTATATCGAGGAGGTCAGTTTTATTGGTGGAGGAAACCAAAGTATCCAGAGAAAACCACAGACTTGTTGCAAGTCACTGACAAACTTTATCACGTAATGTTGTATCAAGTACACCTTACCATATTTTTATGTTACTTTAATATTGTAATTCAATCACTTGGAATCCTGGGCCAATGTAATATACATGTATGTTAACAGTTTATAACAAGTTTATATTATGCAACATTGCGTTTGTCCTGGAGAACTTTAGGATTGTCTCTGGCTGAAACCAAATCCTCTCTTACGATTTTGTCAGCTATATATGTTATTCAGAGCTTGTGGTTAATATATAAGGACTTCCTCGATAGGGCTTGCTGCTAACAAGCCAGCTATTGAACTAAGGCTTCCCAGTGGTAAAAATGAAGTTGTCACTTCTCACGTTTTACAGTCCATTATCGAATATCTACATCACAGAGATGCCCATTTGTCATAGTCACAATCCCATCCTCTCTTCTTGCACGACTTGTCACCATATTTTTAAACAAGAATAACATGATGGGTGTCACTACAAGAGTAGGAACTTCTCACCTTTCTAGAGCACCTCAGTTCACCTTCGGTTTTTTGTGAGGTTCTTTTTTTCCCAATTTTTGGTTTTCTGCATAGTGTTTTGATGACCATTGTGTTGTCTGTCCTTTTTTATTTGACCATTGTGTTGTCTGTCCTTCTTTATTTGACCATTGTGTTGTCTGTCCTCCTTTATTTGATCATTGTGTTGTCTGTCCTTCTTTATTTGACCATTGTGTTGTCTGTCCTTCTTTATTTGACCATTGTGTTGTCTGTCCTTCTTTATTTGACCATTGTGTTGTCTGTCCTTCTTTATTTGACCATTGTGTTGTCTGTCCTCCTTTATTTGATCATTGTGTTGTCTGTCCTTCTTTATTTGACCATTGTGTTGTCTGTCCTTTATTTGACCATTGTGTTGTCTGTCCTTCTTTATTTGACCATTGTGTTGTCTGTCCTTCTTTATTTGGGCATTGTGTTGTCTGTACTTTTTTATTTGGGCATTGTGTTGTCTGTCCTTCTTTATTTGACCATTGTGTTGTCTGTCCTTTATTTGACCATTGTGTTGTCTGTCCTTCTTTATTTGGGCATTGTGTTGTCTGTCCTTCTTTATTTGACCATTGTGTTGTCTGTCCTTCTTTATTTGACCATTGTGTTGTCTGTCCTTTTTTGATTTACAGATTCTGATTGCCTCTTTTGTATCTTCAAACTTTTCTCGTTCATAAGTTAATGACTTAGGGTACTTAACGTCACTTTCAAGAATATTGTAGTTATATAATGGCGGTCAGTTTTATCGGTGGAAAACCACTGACCTGTAGCAAGTCACTGACAAACTTTATCACATAATTAATGCTGTATTGAGTACACCTCACCATGAACAGGATTCGAACTAACTACTTTAGTGGTGATAAGCATTGATTGCATAGGTAGTTATAAATCCAACCACCATATGATCACGACCACAATATCCTCGATATCTAGTTAAATTAAGCTATTAATGGAGAATAATATATTTTACATATTATTCTATTTTCATATTTTTATCTTTTAAATGACAATGTACGCCATTAATGCATAATTCCAGTTTACCTGTAGAAGACATAAGTATGCCTCGTGTCTCTGTATATACAATGCCCCTTCTACCATGACACAATTTAAATACTTTACTGACCGATGTCTGTTGAATAGAACTGTATACTGTCACAAAATATGTACAATCCTGAAAGGGAAAAAAACTTTTGTCAAGAACAGACAAACAAAAATTCACAATATATGCTGATAAATTTAGATAAATATATTTACAAATTAATGATCCATTTCAAGTCAATCTTTGCTTTCTCTAACTTTTCTTGGATAACTTGAAGAAAGAATTTGGTTTGTATATAGTAATTATAGTTAAACCTGTATTAAAGAGGTCACCTTTGGGCAAAGAAAATGTGGCCTTCTAAGACAGGTGACCTCTTAAATGATTATTTCTATGACCAGATAAGAAAAGGGTGACCTTTTAATACAGGTGACTGCTTAATAGAGGTGACCACATGGGCAGGTTGACTGTACTTTATTTAATAGCTTACTTGGTGTAAAGCATACAGAATTAAAAAAAAATTGTCCTATCTCAGCTCAGTCATTTTGTTTCTATGTTTGTATCTTCTATCTAAATGTGTAGCTTACTGAGCTAATTGTGACATTATGTGTAACTTACTGAGCTAATTGTGACATTATGTGTAACTTACTGAGCTAATTGTGACATTATGTGTAACTTACTGAGCTAATTGTGACATTATGTGTAAATCCTTCCTCTGTAAGCCGAACAACATCTTTAGGATTATCATACGAAACACAATATCTACAAACAAGAGAAAAAAATTAATAAACAACATGTCTCAAAGGGCTGCCATGCACCACTCCATATTTACCAATAAAGCATTGTAACCACTACAAAAGGCTTGATTTTTAAATTCCTACATAACTCCCCATATTTTTTTCCAGAGGCAATCAAGAGTTGTTGGCCTTGTTGTCATATTCCTCCCTCATTTCTGTACAATGTATATACTGTGGAACTTGTTCTTGTCCTGAATATGAATGAAATATTTTACCGCTGGACATTAGGGGTTAGAGGGTTATATATATGGTGTTTAACGCCAGTTTCAACAATATTTCAGCTATATTGTGGCAGTGAGTTTTATTGGTGGATGAAACCGGAGGACCAGAGAAAACCACTGACATGCTGAAAACCACTGGATATTAAACAACCAACACTCAATCGAAATACAAATAAAAGTTGCATACTCATTCTAAAGAATCTAAAAATGAATGTTCTTGTCAAATGTTTAAAATAAAAACAGCAGAATTAGGGATATACTTGTAAGTAAAACCATATATATATGCAGTCAGACAGGAAGCTTTGAAAGCTGCAGTCATGATAGAAATCTTTAGAATTTATCACCAATGATATATGTATTGTCTTTATGATTAACTATATATACAATATTGGTGTATTGACGGTAAATATAGAATTTATGTGGAGAGGCTTAGAAACGGGGGAAAGACAAGCTTTAGCGAGTCTTTCCATCCGTTTCGTGCCATCTTCCTCGGAAGAATTTCCATAATTCTCGCTATTAAGCATTGCTATAATCATTATCATATCATTGCATAAAATTATTCAACTGTAATCTACAAGAGTTTTCAAGATAAATTATAATAACAAAAAATGGAAAGTGGAACAAATCGATGTCAAATCAGGAATTCCGAATGACAAGGTAAATATCGAAACAATCCCGCCAAACACGGAACAGTTGGCAAGTGTGCATATCAATGTCAAATACAAACCAACAACTAATCAGGAATACTTACAAATGTGTTTCAAGCACCGAATCTTTCAGACCAATAAAATACACTACTTTTTTATCTTTATCAACCCAAATCTACCGAAAAAAAAGAAAATGTAAATTTAGCAATTACATCACATGATGGGTGACACAACTGGTTTGTTATAAATAGATTCACAGTCCTTTGATCAACTGAATGCAAAATTTGGAAAATGCCTGATTTACAAATATATTAGTACAGGGCTTTCAATATTTTTCAAGCCTACCAGTACTTCACTATTTACAGGCAGTACTTTTTATTAAAATTTGAACAATTTTCATGAATATCTTATACAACATTCTTTAAAATCAGGAGGTACCAAAGACTATTTTAGATGGGTAAAGGTACCTGGTACTATGTCTTATTGAATGGCCTGTTAGTATCACGTATATAAGTATATTTTATCTTGTATCCGTAGTCATTACATCAATATGAAGTCATCAGCTGAAAAAGTTATCAATTTAAAAAGCTCAGAATTCTATCCTTTTATAAAAGTTACAGTACCTGTTTGCTTATGACTTCCCAGTCTCCACTTGTTAATGGTAATTCTTCTATGACGTCTGCCTCCAGGACATCTATAAAACATTTAATATATAATTAATGGAAATCATTGTTTGTTGGACATGTTAACACAGGTAACATTATTATCATAGAAATTTTTATCCCGAGCGATCACGAGAGATAAATTGCAATGAAAATACATGTAATGTTATATATATGTGTGTGAAATAAAAGGACGTCATATTAGAATCATTTAATTTGATTTGAATACTGCAATCTGATTGGCTGATCCACCTGGAGAAAATTTTGGTTATACTTGATAACCTGGGTTAGTATTGTGATGTCACCAACGTATTCATTTGCCAGGACAAATTCAAATAGTCACATGAAATAATCGTAATTAAAATCGAGGAATCATTAAAATTTGTTGTAAAAATTAAATTATAAGGAACATTTAAAATTTGTGAACAGGATACACTTGTATAACCTGGTTTGGAACAGCTTACGCTTTTCATAAACCGCTTTGCGGTTTATTAAGTGTAAACTGCCCCATACCAGGTTATATCATATAACCTGTTCAAAAATTTCAAATATTCCTTAAATAATAACTACTGTATGACATATCGGTGACTATAATAAATAATTATTTCATGTCTCTTTTTTTTTCATGCATCAAACAATGAATGCTGGTTTTTGTTTGTGCCTTAAAGTGAAATTATAGTTTTGTTGATGTCCATCAAGATGATTTTCTTTTCTTTTTTATTATTGTCATTTCCAACAAAATATGTTGACAATAACAGACGTACATAATATTCTATACATATAGTAATAAACACTTAAAACTGCACTGGTGGTGTATTGGTTGGCATGGTTGCCTTCAGTGCTGTAGATCGTGTGTTCGATCCCCGATCGGGTCAAATCAAAGACTAAACTAGAGGCTCAGTGGGCTGAGCCTGTGTCGCTCACCTTTCATTCTGCTTTGAGGAAACTTAATACAGAGCCTTGCATAGGTGCTTCCTACTAAGTTTCGGTTCATTTGGCCAAGCAGTTTCAGAGAAGAAGATTTTTAGAAATCAACCAACCAGAAACAAGAATTGCCCATGGCAGCCATGTTTGTTAACGGATCGGAACTAAATGAGCAATTTTCATAGAGGACCTTCCAAGGATGCTTCCTACCAAGTTTTGATTCATTTGGCCAGGCGGTTTCAGAGGAGAAGATTGTTTTAGAAATCAACCAATCAGAAACAAAAATAGCCTGTGGTGGCCATGTTTGTTAACGGATCGGGACGAAATGAGCAATCTTTATAGAGGACCTTCCATAGATGCTTCCTAAGAAGTTTCAGTTCATTTGGCCAAGCGGTTTCAGAGGAGAAGATTTTTTTTAAATCGGCCAATCAGAAATAAGAATTGCCTGTGGCGGCCATGTTTGTTAATGGATCTGGACAAAATTAGCAGTCTTTATAGAGGACCTTCCATAGATGCTTCCTACCAAGTTTCAGTTCATTTGGCCGAGGGGTTTCAGAGGAGAAGATTAAAATGTGAAAAGTTACGAGACGACAGACGACGGATGGCAAGTGATAGTAAAAGCTCACCTTGCCTTTGGCAAGGTGAGCTAAAAATTGGTATTTGTTGCTTCTTCACTAAGCATGCAGCATTAAGGAGAAAGAGCAAAGACTGATTGGCTCGGAATCAGGATAATGAGTCAGAGTGGGGCAACATGTCTATCCGTGGACTGTTATTTCAGTGAGTTAGCACTATAAAAATCCAACTAAGCATGTTGGTCCAGTACAAAGTGGACCTCATCATCATTTCATTTAAAGTTAACTTGTTCTCGCCATGATTTGGCTGAAAAATTGCTGAGTTGGCATTAAACAACAATCAATCACTCCAAGTAACACTTCTGTATTTAGAATTGAACACCAGTGAAATTTAAGGCAAGAAAATGTCAGATAAGATTTGAATTGTTTCTGACTCAGTGAACCTCATTAGACAAGAAATTGTTCAAAATTTCCCTGTCTTGCAATTTGGTCTCTGTTATATTCTATATTTGGCCTTTCAGGAACAAAAACCGATGTACACTTTACAGTGTAAAATACAATGTACACTTTACAGTGAAATATACAATGCACACCTTACGGTGAAAAATACAATGTACGCTTTACAGTGGAAAAAGTTAACCTTATCTATTTTCTTCAACCATTGACATTTGCTATGCAATTTTGAATTAATCACATACCTTCTTCAAGCATGTCTAAAGCACTTTTATATGTATCACAGTTTTTCAGCTTTGACGTAACCTTGTACAGATGCCTGTATCCAGATTTTTCACTAGACCATACAAATGTCACTTCCGAATTACTCACAGATGGTAGAAAATATAAATTATCATGAACCTGTTGATCAAAGAAATATGTAATCAGATTTGATATTTAGATCGAAAAAAATTGTTTTGCCAATCACACTGAAAATTTTATATAAAGACTATTTAAGCCAAATAATAAGGGGGGCATCCACCAATCTGATTAAAATCACATCTCTCACATGCTCCCTCCCCTTGACTGACATGTCTGACATGTCGTGACATATCAGTAGGAGGAACAAGTCAAGAGATGAGTTTGAATCAGATGGGTCCTCCACCAGTGGAAGCAAAGATTAAGATCAGTAGGAGGAACAAGTCAAGAGATGAGTTTGAATCAGATGGGTCCTTCACCAGTGGAAGCAAAGATTAAGATCAGTAGGAGGAACAAGTCAAGAGATGAGTTTGAATCAGATGGGTCCTTCACCAGTGGAAGCAAAGATTAAGATCAGTAGGAGGAACAAGTCAAGAGATGAGTTTGAATCAGATGGGTCCTTCACCAGTGGAAGCAAAGATTAAGATCAGTAGGAGGAACAAGTCAAGAGATGAGTTTGAATCAGATGGGTCCTTCACCAGTGGAAGCAAAGATTAAGATCAGTAGGAGGAACAAGTCAAGAGATGAGTTTGAATCAGATGGGTCCTCCACCAGTGGAAGCAAAGATTAAGATCAGTAGGAGGAACAAGTCAAGAGATGAGTTTGAATCAGATGGGTCCTTCACCAGTGGAAGCAAAGATTAAGATCAGTAGGAGGAACAAGTCAAGAGATGAGTTTGAATCAGATGGGTCCTTCACCAGTGGAAGCAAAGATTAAGATCAGTAGGGGGAACAAGTCAAGAGATGAGTTTGAATCAGATGGGTCCTTCACCAGTGGAAGCAAAGATTAAGATCAGTAGGAGGAACAAGTCAAGAGATGAGTTTGAATCAGATGGGTCCTTCACCAGTGGAAGCAAAGATTAAGATCAGTAGGAGGAACAAGTCAAGAGATGAGTTTGAATCAGATGGGTCCTTCACCAGTGGAAGCAAAGATTAAGATCAGTAGGGGGAACAAGTCAAGAGATGAGTTTGAATCAGATGGGTCCTTCACCAGTTGAAGCAAAGATTAAGATCAGTAGGGGGAACAAGTCAAGAGATGAGTTTGAATCAGATGGGTCCTTCACCAGTGGAAGCAAAGATTAAGATCAGTAGGAGGAACAAGTCAAGAGATGAGTTTGAATCAGATGGGTCCTTCACCAGTGGAAGCAAAGATTAAGATTTGGTTTATGGTGCTTAACACCACTTTCAACAATATTTCAGTTATATCGTGGCAGTTAGTTATATTGGTGGAGGAAACCAGAGTTCCCGCTGAAAATCACTGACTTGACACAAGTCACTCACAAACTTACTCACATAATGTTGTATTGAGTACACCCGACATCATAGTATAAAATTAATTCTTACATATTTGGTTTTCATAAACTAAAAGGTTTCTTTCTGAACATAGTATTTACTTCATTTTAGCATATGAACCTACAGTATAATTTCTGAACACTAAGTATTTACTTTTTAATAGTGTACATTCAAGATGGCAGTCACTACAGCAATACTATGGTAGTACTGCATCTACACAAACATTATGATTTTGATCCCTGTCTGCGACTAAAATAACATCAAACTTGTATTCAAAGGTTACCATTGGACAAAGGAAAAATGACAGCATAAGACATTCGACCTTTTATTTAAGATCTGTCGATTCTGATAGTCAGTTCCTGCCCATAATGATTCTCCTATTACTATTACCAAAAGGTACTCTATTGGATAATGCTGCTGTGTTTATATAACAATTTACAGTTAATTAGTTACTCATTTGATAGTTTAATTGGTACAATGAATGTATTGAGAACACCTAGAAAATTATCTACCAATGATTTAAAAAAAAAGTCTACAATAAAAACTGAGAATTAAATACTGCTAAACTGATTAAACTGATACAATGGGGTAAATTTTAGTGACCCCAGACTGTGTTAGTGATGTGGCTGCTTATTTGAGTAAAAACAACATTCAACATTGTGAGGGTTTTAAACTGGTTGCTTACAGCAGGTGACCACTAAATCAAGGTGATTATAGAGGAAGCTTTGACTGTAATATAACATTAGACACTCTTACCCAGTACTATAGTGGATATGGATAATGGTAGATACAGTCAAACCTGTCTAAACCCAACCTCCTAGTGACCAGCTTCTGTGTTCAGAATAGACAGGTGTTTGGTTTATACAGGTTAAATTAACGAAGAATTCCTACATGGGGAACTATATCTACAGTTCGGCTTATACAGCATTCTGGGTTTTTTTCAAGGCTTAGCGCAGACATGTTTTACTGTATAATGGTTTCTGCCTGTAGTGTAAATAATGCAATTAATCAACATTTAAGTTTTTGAAACTTTGCTTAGTTTGTGCTAAAATTGTTTGATTAATGTTTTGAAATGAATAAAAGTATAAGATAACTGATACTTACATTGACCCAAACATCGGAATAATCTTCATAAATGACCTGCAAGGAAGGATAACTTGTGCTGTAGTCATATTCTGGCATCTCAACATCAGTATCCGTGGCAACAGGGATAAAACATTCCAGTGGAATGAGGATTAGTGAAAGACGCATTTGGGATCGATTCATTAGCTGGGCGTAAACACTGAAAATAAAAGTATACAATATTTTTGTTATATAATTTGACAAAAGTAGAGACTTAAAATTATTGTCTAATACTATTACGAAGTAAGATAACATTTTACAGGGGTAAAAATATATTATCGCCAATGATTTATACATTTTTTCTTTTGATCTCTACGAGGGATATTATCAGTACATGTGTTAATAGAATGACTGATATGAAAATTACCTGTCAGTGTGATGTCAAACATCATGACGTTACAAATAAATACAATAACATCAGTTTCGAAGGTCTCCACATCAGACTCGCTACTACACTAGTGATAATGTCTGTCTCGACATTCATAGCTGCGGTTATTCTATATATATGGTTAAAAAAACATTTAATCTCATTCTGCATCAACCACTTTCAAATGCCAATAAAAAATGTAAATTGCTATAATCAAATTCTTTAGAAAAGTATTATCATTCTTTGACCGTTAAAAATTATGAACATTTTTTTAACCACATGTTTACTTATTTTACTTTGAATACCAATGACTCTGAATACCTTGCATGATTTAGCAATGTACAAATTATTTTAATGTATGTATAGACTGTTTGCACTGTACGTGTGTCTTAACGCTGCATAAATTGTACCAATAGGGAAACCTTTGTTGACTTTATGTATGACAAATATACACGATACAGCCATGGCTGTGATCCTATAGTAGTTGGATTTAAAGCTTGCAATTAAGGCCAATAAACACTGAAGTTGTGAACTTGATTTCTGCTCATAGCAAGGCATATTCAATACAACATTACATTATAAAGTTTGTCAGTTTTTTAGGTGCAGGTCTGTGATATTCTCTATATATCTACATTTCCTCCATCAGAAAATAATTGTACCTATGTAATCAGTGCCTATCACCACTAACATTGTGAGTTTGAATCCCGCTCAGATGAGGTGTACTTGATACAAAATTATGTGATAAAGTTTGTCAGTGACTTCTGACAGGTCAGTGATTTTCTCCGGGCCCTCCTGTTTCCTCCGCCAATAAAACTGACCGCCACAATATAACTGAAATATTGTTGAAAGTAGCATTAAACACTATAAACCTAACCAATCCATATATCTACATTTCCTTCATCACGAAATAATTGAAATCATGTTGAAAGTGAATTAAACATGCATGACCATCAACCCCTAGAAAATATAATATTTTAACAATTAGCTTACTATTTACAATCTGGTGTCCAGCCAGCTCTTACTATATATTCCATCCACGGGAAAAATGTAGACAATGGTTCATATAACTGTTTCTCTACGATGTTGTCTTGAATCTACAAAAAAAAATACATGTAAGTACATTTAACAATGTAAAAACATGCTAATTTAAAATGTATCGGGGGCCGTCGTGACCATGATCGTATGGTAGTTGGATTTACAACTACCTATACAATCAGTGCCTATCACCACTGTTGTTGTGAGTTTGAATCTCGCTCAGGGCGAGGTGTACAACATTATGTGATTAAATTTGTCAGTGACTTGCGACAGGTCAGTAGTTTTCTCCGGGTCCTCCGTTTTCCTCCACCAATATAACTGAAATATTGTTGAAAGTGGCATTAAACACCATCAAATGTATCATATCAAGCAAACAACTGTAGTAAATAAATATAGATTCTCCTTCAGCTGCCCGTGGGTTACGATATTTCTCCACTCAAGAGAGCTAAATTAAAAATTTTAACCACAAGCCATCAGGCGAGTGGTTAAAATTTTAAATTTAACTCTCGAGAGTGAAAAAATATCGTAACTGAAGGAGAATTTGTTTCTCCCATTATTTAACACAAATTTTATTTCAAAATCCTTCAAAATTACCGATTTGACAACATGCGGAGAAAGGCACGAAACATTTTAATTCTCTAGAGGATTACAGATTTTTCCACCACTGGTTCAGCGGGGTTAAAATGCCGTAATAAAGGGAGAAGACAAATTATCTATTAGCAAGTGAGTGAGTGATTGTTGCTTAATGCCAAGTGAGCAGTTGTTAAGCTATAGCAGTGAAAACATTACAATGAGATGATAATCATGTCTGCTTTGTACTAGACCAACATGCTTAGTTGGATTTTTATAGTGCTAAATCAATGAAACAAAATTCGGCAGATAGACATGTCCCTCCACTCGGACACATTGACATCATCCAGATTCCGACCCAACCTGTCTTTGCTCTTACTTTTTAATGCAGCATTCTTAGTGGAGAAGCAGCAAATACCAATTTCATAGTCTTTGGTTTGACCCCGGGGCTTGAACCCACGATCTACTGCAATTGAGGCGAGCACGCTAACCATTACAACACCGATGCAGTTCAAATCCTTTGTAGAAAGTCATATATTAGTGTCTGTATAATATTAAACTACAGTCAAACCTGCCCATGTGGTCATTTCTATTAAGCAGTCACCTGTATTCAAAGGTCACCTTTTCTTGTCCTGTCATAGAAAATTTCATATGAATTGATCCTCTTTTAAGAGGTCACCTGTCTTGTAAGGCCACTATTTCTTTGTTCCATTGGTGACCTCTTAATACAGGTTTGACTGTATACAGTTTCAATAGAGACAAAGAAGAACTATAATTAAAACAGAAAGGAATTGAACTTTTGAACTTATTACCTGTTCATCAGTCCCAACTATGAATTCCACCAATTTTAATGAACTTCGAGCATTAGTTGTACCTGTAACAAAAAGTTTACTGAAGAGCAAATTGTTGGAACTGTTAAATAATGAGCATATGTACTATATAACATTTGCTTACTGAAGATGAAGACCTAATTTTATCTTGAATATCCAACTATAAAATTAAGATTTTGGTGTCAACATCATCTTTTGTACATTTTACATTAAAATTAGTTGCTGCATTTTGGCTTTCTTAGTCATGTTAAATTTCTTTGTAAAAAAATTTACAGCTTGTACCCTAATTATATCCCTGTCAAAAAAATATTCTCCACCAAAAGTCCAAATGTAGCTTTAATGTTTTTTTTTCTTTAACATATTTGGTGGAAGAGGAAACAAAAATCACATTCAGTTGGATCGAGTACAATGGATTATATAATGAAATAACATTGAATTGAAAGGTATTGCAAGTCCCTAAAAAGAATTTAAACAGGAAAATACTTTTATCATAAGATAGTTACAGTCAAAGCTGCCTTATTGACCACCTGTATTAAGCAATAACTTGTATTATTTGACCGTAATATTTATTTCTCTTCACAGTGCATTTCCTATCAATTAAACCTGTATTAAGTGGCCACCTGTCTTATGTGACCATATTTCACTGTTCCCTTGGAAGGTCACATAAGACAGGTTTGACTGTACCATGATTCCTTCAAAAGTATGACTTACCTGCCCTTGGATATCTATATTCATCAACGCCTCTCATATCTGAAGGTGAGAAAATACTAAGGATTTCTACTTCTGTCTCATCTACTTCCTCATATAAAATTCTATAATGATTTGATTTCTCTGTGACTGGTTCCCACCAGTAGCCTGTATACCTGTCAAATTCCTCTTGTACAACAAATGATGGGACTCCTGCTGTCATTGGATCAGCAGTCAAACTATTTAAACCTGTCAAGAAAAATAATAATAACAACATAAGTGTGATTATTGACAGTTAGTGAGTGATTGTTGCTTAACGCCACATGAGCATTTTTTTGGGCTATATCAGAGAGAACGTACAAGTTTCATTTGATGACGATGTATGCTTTGTACAAGACCAACATGCTTAGTTGGACTATTATAGAGCTGTCCTTTGGTAGTCTTATAAGAGGGGGGTACTGAACATTATATACCATAAATAGATATTATTATACCATAATGGAGTATTTTGAATATTCAGATATCGTTCATCAAGACTAGCTGATTCATGCTGACTAACAAACCAACACTAAACAAAATTCTTATGCGCGTGTGTGATGAAAAATTAATGCAAATAATTCCCAAATCTATTTATAGCTTTTACACTGTCCTCTGAAGCAAACATTGAAATATTTTAAAATACTCATGGTCCTCTGAAGTAAACATTGAAATATTTTAAAACATTCACTGTTACTCTATGAAAGAAATAATTGGAACTATTTTTATGAACCACAATTTGCATTTTGTGTGATTACCCTATATACAATGTAAACATTATAATCATTGTTATATGACATTAAGTCAATGTAGAGTGATGTGATGACAAGATGTCAAATCTATGATGTGAAACATTGTTTTATTAGCATAGCAATAATTTTTTACTATTGAAGAGGCCAACAACTACAAATTTGATGATTTTGTATCTTCATGACCAGTTGCAATAGACAATTACAACTGTTTAAAACTAGAACTGTGAGTAACCTCACTGAGTGATACCCCCCGCTTGCAATACTATGATGTTCAAACTTTGGAATACAGGTATATTAGCAAGTTACCTATGAAAAATGAACGGATATGGAGTTATGTCAAGGAGACAACATCCCATCTCCAAAATAAACTAACCAAGAACATACATCTAGGGGTCACCACAAGTACACGACCCCCCCTTTTCGTGAAAGTATAAGTTGAATTATCTCCCCTTCTAAATTTTAGACAGCAACGGTATTCCGTCATGCACATCTGCAGGTTGTGTACTACAACTGTGTAGTTTCATAAAAATTCAATAAGCAGTTTAGTAGGAGTTGCGTTTACAAGGTACATGCCCCCCCCCCTTTTTGTGAAAGTATAAGTTGAATTATCTCCCCTTTTAAATTTTGGACAGCAACCATATTCCTTCATGCACATCTGCAGGTAGTGTACTACAACTGTGTAAAGTTTCACAAAACTCCAATAAGCCATTTAGGAGGAGTTGCACTTACAAGGTACACAACCCCCCTTTTCATTAAAGTATAAGTTAAATTATCTCCCCTTCTAAATTTTAGACAGCAACGGTATTCCTTCATGCACATCTGCAGGTTGTGTAATATAACTGTGTAAAGATTCATAAAAATTCAGTAAGCAGCTTAGTAGGAGTTGCACTTACAAGGTACATGCCCCTCCCCCCCCCCCCCCCTCCCCTTTTCGTGAAAGTATAAGTTGAATTATCTCCCAAGGTACATGGACGAACAGACGGATGGACGGACGGACAGGGTGATTCCTATATACCCCTCCAAACTTTGCTTGCGGGGGGTATAAATACAATAAAAAAATATCTGATTTCTATTAATGTCTCTGATGATATTATTTACCTTTATGTGCAAATGTTAATCTGCATTCCTGTTGTGTTGCTAGGTTAGTCACCCATACATCATTACTGTGTACAAAAGCTACCAGGTCAGAATTTTTAGGACAAATCTTTGGGTCAAGTCTAGCTCCTGTTGTACTGGTATTGATAAATGCTGGTAAAACTGGTTCCTCTGACTGTAGAAATAAATCATTACATACAAAGCTGATTTTATAGTTGCTTTATTATCTCCTTTGATGTGTTTTTTGCTACCTTTTTGAAGTAGAATAATCAGTTATATTTGTTTTGTGTGATTGAATCAAGTTATTTTTATAAAGATTTCTATACCCTATAACTGAATTTTGAAAAAAAAAAATCTTGAATCAGTTTTTCAGTTATATGTATATATCAGTTATAAGTTTTGGACGTTTCTTCAGTCCCTTATAGCCTACAACTTTACCTTTCTAAGTGACGATACATAAAATCGGGTAAAAACATGTGAAGTGCACCCTTCACTTATTCAATCCACCACACTCACTTATCGCCATCCAATTTCAAAGTCAAAATTTCAAAAAATCATGTATTTTATATGTGAAATTCTCCCTTGATATATTGCCATCCTCGTTTATCGCCAATAGCTTGGTTTAGGTTTATGGTGTTTAACGCCACTTTCAACAATATTTCAGTTATATTATGTCAGTTTTATTGGTGGAGGAAACCGGAGTATCCGAAAAAAAACAACTGACCTGTCGTAAGTTACTGACAAACTTTATCACATAATATGGATTGACCAAAAAGGTGCTGGTATAACGAAGGTGTACAACAATACACTCTTTTAGTCTTTTACCCGTTCAATGATTTAAGGAGAGAGGTGGTTGTTCATTTAGTTGATGTTAGTGGAATTCTTGACCATGACCGTTTAGACTTTCTTTTCATGTCGAGCCAGTCTATAATTTACTGTCCCGAAAACTTCAAAATTAGAATATTTATATAGATTCTATTGAAAAGAATTGGCAAAAGTCACTGGTCCGAATCAATTTTCACTGGCCGTGGGCCATCGGACCACTGCTAAAGTTGATGACTGCTATAATATATCCCTGTGGAACCAGTAATGACGCACCTAAGCAGTAATTGTTTGTTACCGTTTGACGATAGATTGTTGTTTTAAAATTTCTGCATACTTTCTATCGATTTAATTTGCAATATGATTAATAATTATTTTGCTTTCATGCATTTTCAACGTTTTCTTGGTACACAGGTAATGTGTTTACATTTTGTTCAGGGACCGGAAATGACGCACTCCTATTCTATCACTATATTATCACTTCAGCTTACCTTGCTAATCGAAAAAATGCTTCCATTCGAAACCACTGTCTTTGACGAATGTCCAAAGTTGTAAAATCCAAACAACCATTTCCAAATTAACAACTTAAATGTCAAATTCAACAGCACTGTCCATAATGAACGTCCATTTTTTTTTAGTAAGTTACAGTATGGTGAAATCTATTAATTCAATATTTTAGACATGTTTAACATGATATATTTTAAATACTGATCAGTGAAAAATGTCATAACTGTATTAAATTAATTTTCAGTTCTATTCATTAGTTCTTAATTGCTCCAAAGTAAAGATTTATTTAAACAATTCTTAATTCCTGTTTGCCAAATTTCGTTATATTCATTGAAAATCATATAAGCGATTGTCACACTTTGACAGTGAATATTTTTTTTAGTACGGAATGCTCACCACATGACAGTCGAGTGATCTAATATGTCCAACCAGCCTGTCACATAGATGCCAACCCCTTTTTGGTGCAATCAGTAACAAAAAGTTGAGATGTCAGTAATTTGTGATTTTTTTCAGTAATCATAATTTTTCATAAAAATTACCATAATCGTACTACAGACTAGGCACAAAGTGATGAGCAAATGATTTCCTTTATTTGTGACAACTAGATGCAAAATTGATGAGCAACAAAAAGAAATAAAAAGTTAAGTTTTAATACATGTATGTTCACTTACAAATGTATTCTATGTTTCAACTTACTGTCAATAGAAATGAAAATTTCCTGAAGTGGCCCTCCCTCACTCTCCTATGGAATAATTAATGTCTAATTCTGGAGTGCCTGATATGTTGTTGACTTGGCACTTTTGAACTGTTTTGTTGTATATGTGTGTTCATCCCGACCACAGTGCTGAATGGACAAGTCTTGTTTGCAATATTTGCAATAGGCATAATTTTCCCGTGTCGATTTCATAAGACAAGAGAAGAATATTCGGGACGAAATCGTTGTCCCAATTTTCTTTTCTTCGCTGCAGAAGCTTCACTTGTTCCCTCAGACATAGCGAAATTGACAAAAACGTGCTGTTTTCATTAACTACTCGGGATCGAACAAGAAATGGATAGATCGTTTTCTACTATAGATAGTCCCGAGAATCCCTAAAGGATTAAATAATCGAAATCCCTCAAGCGCTTATCATTACGCGATTTTAAGATACAATGAAGCGTCTAAATGATCACAATGATATTTAAATGGGGAACGGTTCGGGCCGGCAATAATCGGAAATCCGTAACAAGTAGACTGTTGACCGTAACACCGTAATTTTGGCCCGAAATTCGTAACAATTACGGAAAAATCGTAATGGTTGGAATCTATGCTGTCAGCAGACGGAAACTTTTGACAACACTTTGAAGGGTTTTAGGCCAATCGTGGGTCTATTTTAGTAAACAATCTTTTGGACGTAAGGAAAAATGGCAGTTTTATATGGATAACAAAACTAGATGATTTCTAACCTTGTTTATGGGTGATTTCCACATGTTGTGGGATACAACAGCGAACACTGCCATCAACGTGAAGAAATCTCAAACCTCTTGAGGTCATAGGTTTTGCGGTTCATAAATAAAACCTGAATGCATCTCGGTGCGTCATTTCTGGTCCGCGTCAAAATAGGTACCAGCACGATAGGTCTAGAACTGAAATATTGTTAAAATTCACCTCAACACCCAAAACAATCATAATCATAAATTAAAAAAATTAATAAATAAAATATACAAATAAGCAAATAATAAAAATCATACACAAATATATCTTATATCTAATCTTTAAAAAAAATTATTACCATTACATTGGAATCTGAACACATAAACAGACTGTTGCATGCTGGGAAAACAAACTTCTCATCAGACATATCATATGATGTTATACCATATGTTCCCAGTCTTTTTCTTTCTCTTAACAACTGTTCTTCTCTTGAAAGTCGGCCATTCTGGAGTGATGCCTGAAAAAAGTGTCAATTGTCAATTGTGTAGAGGTAAACCAAAATATTATAGTGAGCAGGTTTGGTTGGTTTGGTTTTATGGTTTTACAGTAAGCTATAATGCTTTGCCAAACAAATAATAGAGATAATCCTTTGAACTTATCATCACGCTGAGTAAATTTACTCACCTTAAGAGGGAGAATAAATAATAAAGTTGAGCACCAAGAAGATCAGCTCAAAGGTCATTAGTAATCTAATTCATCATTTCAAATACAGCAGTGGCCAATTTCATATGATTAAACTTGTATTGGATTGAAGGCTCAACTTGTTCTCATGCACAGTTTGTGTTCAATCAAGAATAGTTGTTCAGAAAAATAATTTTATTCAATTTCCCAGAGTTCTATGTCCTGTTGTGGTGGCCATCTTGAATTTCAAATCAACACAACAATAAAGATATTTTGAAGAGGACCATCCAAGTTTGATTTCAAATGTTTCAGTGGTTTTATCAAACTATCTTCCCATTGGGTTCTATGTTTAAACTTTGTCCTGTGATTTTTTTTTAATTTCTGATTAACGAAAACACAAAACATTTTACAGGGTCATATAAGGAATGTCCCTACTATGTGTACCAATACCAATGCACATATGGTTTCTTTGATCCAATTCAGCTAAAAATTCTATGATTTTGCAAAAACAGAACATAAGGATATTTGAAGAATTTTAGAGCTTTCATAATAAAAATAACAGGTGATGAAAAAGTAAGAAGAAAATTAGAAATGCTTGAAAGCCTGATTGAGTTTAAATTTCAAGGGTATCTGTCAAAAGGGCCACATATAGCAGTGGAATATTAACTATAGGGTGAATGTCCTACAAAATACACAAGTATCATATTCAGGTAACTAAAGAGAATGTTAATTTCTTAAATGAAGATACCCTGATAAGGGTAGATTTACTAATTCATGATATGATTCTAATTTCAATAAAGGTCAGAAATATTGAGTTGGACTGAATACAAATGCTTTGATTGGTTGGTTTTATGGTGCTTAATGCTACAATATTTCAGTTATATCGTGGCGGTCAGTTTTATTGATGGAGGATAGCGGAGTACCCAGAGAAAACCATTGACCTGTTGCATGTAACCGACAAACTTTATCACATAATGTTGCATCGAGTAAAACTCGCCTGAGCGGGGTTCGAACTCACGTTAGGCACTGATTGCATAGGTGATTATAAATCCAACTACCATACGATCACAACGGCCTCCGAATACAAACGAAGAACAGCAATCAAACAACTGAATATAAATACTAAATATATTACATTTATGTTTTTATGCTAATGGTAAATTCTTTATTTTAGATCGACAATTCACATTTTATAATTTTGTATTTTAAACAGTGCCTGCATACATGCTATGAATTGATTACTAAAAGTATCTGCTACCTCACTGAAACAAAAATACGAATAACTAGTTTGTATTTATACAATCTATATACCTGGAAAGAATCCAATAAATTTTTCCATTGAAGGCCTGGTACAATCTCTGAAGTTTGCTTTGGCATATCAACATACATTAATGTGTTTTCTCTACCGTTCTGTGGAATCCCCAGAAAGTACAGTCTAGTGTGGGGTCCGTTAGGTGTGTCCACGGTCCTAAACGTTAAATTGCTAGGAACCCTGCTGGCAAGTGTTAGTAAAAGTTTTCTTTTCTGTTTAATATCATGTCGTAATGTGTCCCATGATTTTGGTTCTTGTGGTGGTTTATGTCTTGGCAACGATGTAGTATTCAAATCACAAGAATCCATCACGATTTCAGTTGCCATAGCAACTCTATATGTCCTTCAGTGGACCTTATCTGTTACAATGGCACATCTTTATAAATAAATATCTACAAAATAAAATAAGATAATATGCTTTATGTATATATTCAGCCACATAACTTTTTTTTTCATTATGGCAATTAATTAATTTCCAATATTAAGATATGTAGCCACTGATTTATTCTTGACTTTTTATGACATTTTCTTTGTTCTGAATATGCATGAAAGAAGAGTTTAATGATACCAAAGAGGTAATCAGAATCTGTAAATCGAAGGACAGACAACACAATGGCCAAAAAAAAAGACAAACAACAATCTACGAAACACTACAAAGATTTAACTAAAGATTGAACATCATGAACACCACCCAAAACCGAGTGAAACATTTGACATGTGATGTTGAACAACAAACAAGACATTTCCTCATCCTTTTTTTATCATTAGATATGATAATTTTTTTCACGCAGAGCTTAGATATTTGCACAGTAAAATCGACACTAAAATGCCTGCACATTATACCTGTAGTTTATACCCAAAATCTGAATATTCTGATTACTGACTTATCCCTTTTTACTCCTCAATGGAAGGATTTGCTCCACTTTACTCTTTTACTGGGTACTGGTGAAGGTTCCTAGGGCTCAACCCACAGAGATGCTCAGCGTGACCCCAGGTGGTGGATAGAATAGCCCTCTTGATAAGGGTGGGTGTCAGGTTATATTGTGGAAAGCCTGAGTGACCGTGGACAATAATGGGTAATGTATTTGAAGAGTGCCATGCCCCATGCACGCTAAAGAACTCTTTTGTTGATTTCGAAAAAGGGTAGGCACATTGTAGTCACTACAAAATACAAAATTGTTTGCCCCCACCCAACTCTCAATACTTTCTCAGTGGCAGTCAAAAGTCGTTGACCCATCCCTTCCCTCATTTCTATATAGTCTACATATTATTGAACTTGTTTTCATCCTGAATATAACTGAAATATATCTTGCTTGCTGGACGTTAAGCAATAATCAATCAATCAATCAATTTACTCTTATGTTGTGGCATGGGAAATCTGAAGAAGCCACATTACGGGTCACATGTGAGTGACCTCTTGCAAAGAATATATAATGATGTGCTAACTATCATGAATTATGATCTTTTTTCTACCAACCAAATTGCTCGTACTGTAGCAAACAAATCTGTTAAATTTAAATTTTAACTCTTTCATAGTCTTCTAAAAGATATTTTCATTGCCATTGGATGGTAAAGGTCATGACATGGGTCACTTGCATGTGGCCCATAATGGAGTTTCTTAGCTATAGCCTTTAGTAACTATTTAACATTTAAATGATGGTTAAAGCCATCGAATCTCTTTTGTAGAACTGGTACATGTATTGTACATACAGTAACATTTGCATCACGAAAAATAAATATATCTGTATCTGTTACGTCGAAGATACCAAATCTGGCTTTTACTTGAAGGGAGACAAGAGAGCACATATGATGGTGTTGGAGGGCTGATTTGAAGCTCTCAACTGACTTAGCGCACACTATATTCGCACCCAGATGGTTCCAAGATATCACTGATTTTACAAAGAATTAGTTCTTTTACTGTTCAGTCTTGCATGCAGTCACTTCAAGTGCCTTAGAATTGTTCTTAAATGAATGGATCACTATGATATACATATATGTATTTCACTAAAGAATAAGATTGCAAACCGCATCGGTGGTGTAATGGTTAGGTCTGGTCAAACCAAAGACTTTAAAATTGGTATTTGTAGCTTCTCCACTAAGCACTCTGCATTAAGGGGAAAGAGCAAAGACTGGTTGGCTCGGAATCATAATAATGTGTCCTAGTGGAGTGACATGTCTACCCATGGACTGTTGTTTCAGTGAGCTAGCACAATAAAAATCTAACTCAGCGTGTTGGTCTAGAACAAAGCGGACTTCATCATCATTTCATTCAAAATTAACTTGTTCTCGTCATGAAATAGCTGAAAAATTGTCGAATTGGTGCTAAACAACAATCACTCACTCGCTCGCTCAAGATTGCAACATTTCACTTATAAGAGTGGAGGTTTGGGACCATAAACCTAGATTACCACTCCCCCACCCGTTTTTAATAAATCCTCCTACAAAGACGGAATAGTGAGCAGTATCAGGGCTCACATTAGAGGGCGACTAGGGCGAAGAAGTCACCTTGTGAAAGTTGACTTCGCTTTCTCGTTGGTCAAAAGCGAAGTTGAAGTCGCATTGCAATTTTGAAGAGTCGCTCTATGTCACCTCCGCTATTTATGAAAATGTCGATATCGTGTTTATTGAAATCTATTGTATCCGTTAAATATTTTGAACGTGATTTTCTTGAAAACATCTACATCTACATTATACAATGCTCCGTTAATTGTGACCACTATGCATTGGCGTGAACAGACCATATATTAATGTAAAGTAATCCATGAGTTAAAAAATATACTACATATGTTTTATCGGTAGTCATTACGGGTAATTCCGCATACTGTCTAATTCTGGGCACTACTATGAATAACATAGATATTGTATCAATGTTGTCCATTTCTACGACTTTCAAATTGCATTTTTGAACTGTTCCGAGGATGTGTCATTTTTGTTTTTAATTCTAATATCAGTATACGAAACTGTATGTGTGCAATGAATTCGTATATATATTGCTGCATTAGAGTTTGTTTTGTATTTAAATGATGTTCAAAATGGGACAATGTAACATTCTACACAGTTAAGAAAAGAATGCAAAAACGTAGAAAAAAAATATCGAGTTACGTCAGGAATCTGCGAGTTTTATTAATCCCAGACCCAGGTGGAACTTCGTGGTCTCAGAGATTATTATCAACTATGTCCACCTTTGCATATTACAAAATGCTTTACAATCAAAAGGATCAAGATACAAGTTTTCTAAAAAAAAAAAGACTGAAGACACTGTTGATGGTGTGATCTGTTTGACAAAAGATAAAACTTCCAACTGACCAGAATATACAAGATATAAAAATAAAACTGTAAACGGGTAAAACTTGATTTTCCGCGTTCTTATTTCAAATGTCCCGATTTCGATGTAAAAATTGACAGACATACATTTTGTGTCCGTTGAAACATGTGTTCAGCTTTAAATGAATTTAATTTAAAGCAAATGCACAGTAGATTCTAGTTCTCATTAACATGTTGCTTAATATGAAATATTTCACCATGTACCGTGCAAAGGTCAAATTCCAATTTTATTAAATGTATAGACCAGAGACACGTGTCCCTGCATAAATAAAATAGAAATTATTTAATAATGATGTCATACATATTGTAAGCATCATATAATAAACGTAGGTTGAAGAAATATCATTCATTATCATATACCGAGTTTGATACGAGTTTACACACAGCATGTACAAGTAGATATTCGTTTGGATGTGACGCCAAGTAAAATCTTCGAAATCTACAAATACTGTAATTAATTAAGTATTTGATATCTATCAACATAGATTAAATATAGTAATTAAGTTCACCTCTGGTCCTTGTTGACACTAAATCTGATCTCTGTATAATGTTTGATTGTCTTAAAAATCATACGTTACAACAAGGATTTATAATATAAATCCTTGGTGACAGGTTTTAAATTATGAAAATTTAATTCAAATTCTCTATTGAAATAGAGGTACAATCCCGAGTAAACCTGCTAGCTTCACTCATTCAATTATAAAATGTGATGGTGTCCGGATAAGAGGGGGTTAGGGGGCTTAGGGTTATCAAGTTGTGTTTAACGCCACTTTCAACAATATTTCACCGAGTTTTATCGTGGTGTTCCGTTTCATTGGTGGAGGAAACCGGAGAAAACCACCGACCTGCTACAGGTCACTGACAAACTTTATCACTAGCACATAATGTTGTATCGAATAAATCCCACATAAGCGGAATTAATTCGAACTCACAACGTTAGTGGTGATAGGCACTGATTCCACACGTAGTTGTAAATCCAACTACCATATATCACGACCACGACGCGAACTAATGAAGATTTTCATGGGCAAAAAAACGTCGGGACAAGCAGGAAAATTGTTGAAAAAATACTTACGATCGTTTCCCTGCATATTGAAAAATGCCAATTGTTTACGTAATTGTTTCTATCCAACAAAAAAAAATGTTAAATACACATTACGCAAATAGAAAAACTACAACCGATAAAAATAGAAACGTTCCCGACTGCGTTATTTTTAGCTGAACATGTCATTTCAAATTGCTTATTTCTTAGCAATTACTGTTCTTTTTAATTAAATTAAAACACTGAGAAATTATTAAAGATTTGATAAGCACTTTAGGGGCGGATCCAGGGGGGCGCATCCGGGGCGCGCCCCCCTAAAATTGGAAAAAATATGATTTTTTTGGCATAAAATTGTGTTTTTTCACACGAAATACCCCAAAAATTTTCGCAATTTTTTTAAGTGCGCCCCCCTAACTTGAAATTCTAGATCTGCCCCTGCACTTGGATAAAAAATTCGGGTTGAAAATTTGAATACCGGTGAATGAATATCAAACCAGTGGAGAAAAGAACAAAAGTTAGGGGAATAAAATTGTCGGTTTCTATATTATTTTGTGTGACTATAAAACCACATCTTACTCTCTTGTTACTTTAATAGTGACATACAATGTAATTACTTTAATAGTGACATACAATGTAATTACTTTAATAGTGACATACAGTGTAATTACTTTAATAGTGACATACAGTGTAATTACTTTAATAGTGACATACAGTGTAATTACTTTAATAGTGACATACAATGTAATTACTTTAATAGTGACATACAATGTAATTACTTTAATAGTGACATACAATGTAATTACTTTAATAGTGACATACAGTGTAATTACTTTAATAGTGACATACAGTGTAATTACTTTAATAGTGACATACAATGTAATTACTTTAATAGTGACATACAGTGTAATTACTTTAATAGTGACATACAGTGTAATTACTTTAATAGTGACATACAGTGTAATTACTTTAATAGTGACATACAATGTAATTACTTTAATAGTGACATACAGTGTAATTACTGTAATAGTGACATACAGTGTAATTACTTTAATAGTGACATACAATGTAATTACTTTAATAGTGACATACAATGTAATTACTTTAATAGTGACATACAGTGTAATTACTTTAATAGTGACATACAGTGTAATTACTTTAATAGTGACATACAATGTAATTACTTTAATAGTGACATACAGTGTAATTACTTTAATAGTGACATACAGTGTAATTACTTTAATAGTGACATACAGTGTAATTACTTTAATAGTGACATACAATGTAATTACTTTAATAGTGACATACAATGTAATTACTTTAATAGTGACATACAATGTAATTACTTTAATAGTGACATACAGTGTAATTACTTTAATAGTGACATACAATGTAATTACTTTAATAGTGACATACAGTGTAATTACTTTAATAGTGACATACAATGTAATTACTTTAATAGTGACATACAATGTAATTACTTTAATAGTGACATACAATGTAATTACTTTAATAGTGACATACAGTGTAATTACTTTAATAGTGACATACAATGTAATTACTTTAATAGTGACATACAGTGTAATTACTTTAATAGTGACATACAGTGTAATTACTTTAATAGTGACATACAGTGTAATTACTTTAATAGTGACATACAATGTAATTACTTTAATAGTGACATACAATGTAATTACTTTAATAGTGACATACAGTGTAATTACTTTAATAGTGACATACAATGTAATTACTTTAATAGTGACATACAATGTAATTACTTTAATAGTGACATACAGTGTAATTACTTTAATAGTGACATACAATGTAATTACTTTAATAGTGACATACAATATAATTACTTTAATAGTGACATACAGTGTAATTACTTTAATAGTGACATACAGTGTAATTACTTTAATAGTGACATACAATGTAATTACTTTAATAGTGACATACAATGTAATTACTTTAATAGTGACATACAATGTAATTACTTTAATAGTGACATACAATGTAATTACTTTAATAGTGACATACAATGTAATTACTTTAATAGTGACATACAATGTAATTACTTTAATAGTGACATACAATGTAATTACTTTAATAGTGACATACAATGTAGATGATGTGCGTATAAGAGATAAAAGAAATATTGATCTTTTTAGTTTGAATTATATGATTGAAAAAAGGAAAATGAAATAAAATCGTCGCTATTATTTATCACAGTATACCTCCATACTTAGAGATTACGTGTCCATGTACTTAATATCAAGAGATTGCGACCTGTGTTTTCAATCGGGCACGAATTTGGAGGATGCGCACTGAGTATGACCCCCCCCCCCCCCCTCAATTTCGCAATGCAAATGTTATATATATATATATATATATATATATATATAATCCCGTCGAGGGAAGAACAAAAATTTGACAGCTCAAATATCTAATTCTAACACTGTTTGGTTTAATTTTCAGACGTATATAATATTTAGTATTAACCTAGTACGGTATCACAAGTAACTTTGAGATCCAGTGGGACAGATATATTGTATGGCTGTCACCTGCTTAGATGTTTGTATAATATACTTTATTTCCTGTGACTGTATAATTAATTCTTCACTATCCTGTACTATATATTAAAAATTGCTGAGTTAGATTGCTGTCAAATTATAATATTAAGTATATATGTACCATCTACACACGCTTAGACACATGTCTTATGTCTATCTCTAGATTTTCCTTACGAGACAAGGTAACACTTCGACTATTGAAGCTATACTTTTATATAGCGGATGTGGTCGAGTGGTCTAGGGCGATGGACATAAGGCTAAGCGATTGGTGCTGCAGTGTATCAATGGTGTGAGTTCAAATCCCGTCGACTGAGGAGAGAGCAAAAATTTGACACTCAAAGATCTAATTCTAACACTGTTTGGTTTAATTTTCAGACGTATGCATTTTGTATATACATATATAAACCAAACAGTGTTAGAATTAGATTTTTGAGCTGTCAAATGTGTGTTCTTCCCTCGACGGGATTTGAACTCACACTATTGATACACTGCAGCACCATTCGCTTAGCCTTACGTATACTGAGCCCTAGACCACTTGACCACATCCACACCCTTAAAAAGGAGCTTCAATAGTCGTAGTGTTACCTTGTCTCGTAAGGCAAATCTAGAGATAGACATATGACATGTGTATATATATATATATATATGTTCAATATGTACTTGACTACTTCAGGGTGTTAAAATCACCATATAGATCTACGGATAGGAACGTAAATAACGAATTTATCTCCGGTTATCAGGGGCGGATCCAGGATTTGTGGTTAGGGGGGGGGGCGTGAGTAGTCGAGGGGTCTGGGGACGCATACGGTCCCCAGCGGGTCCAGGGCAGAGCCCCGGTAGGGGCCCCAGGGTGGCCAAGCCCCCCGTAAGCTCTGAGGGTTTGAGGAATTACAGACATTTATTTGAACGACAATTTTGAACCAACCACACCATTTTTATCAGACCAAAAAAAATTGACTTTGAGTCTTAATTTTGTCGGATAATTGTTAACAGTATATTTTTGTCAGATTATAAGAACCTAACGTAAAACTTTTTTTGAACAACCGTGGTGCGAATTGTTTAACTCATGACTGATTGATCACGATATTTTAACACTTCAAAGAACTATTGGTTTACTAGTTTTAACCCTAAGCTGGCGTTAAGAGTCTATGTAAAATGTCGTGAAATACAAGAAATTGGTGGAGTTTAGCACAAAATTTAACAATGAAATAAATGAGGAATGACATTTGGTGGCACATTTTCTGAAATCAATTTGGATTTCTCAATCATAGATATAATTCGACTGACTTCTAAACTCGAGGTTTTTAATTTAATACAAAATGATCATTTTTGCATGAACGCGACTTCAAGAAATTGTTAAAATCGTTAGAATATATATTGTATTGCCTAATCATAGGGCCCACATGAGGCATCATTAGCAATACAAACATTCATGATTGATAAATGAAACATACACAAAAAAAGGACATAGTTTAAGGTTTTTATATTTCTAAAAATATAAATATAATTATTATTATTTAGTGGATCATGTTCTGGTTTGTCCCCTATATCCCAGATCCAGTGTGAAACTTTACATATGTTGCATATTCCTTAGAGAACAACAAATGGTTTGAATTTTGTCACAAGAAAAACTTTGCGGAAAACAATCTTTTAATGATCGAATCGTTGACGGAAACAGTGATTTCCGTATTCGAATAACAGCTTCCAGCAAGGACAATCTAACAGTGTGTCGTGTATTTGACAAAACCAATAGGGTTAAGGCTATGGTGTTTAACGCCACTTTCAACAATATTTCAGTTATATCGTGGCGGTAAAACCAATAAGCTGATGATTGCATGATTCTCAAATAATTTAAATCATAAGTGGTTGTGTCATAGAAATAGAAGGATAAATAGATAGGGGCGTGACATAGAAATAGTACGATAAATGAATAGGGTCGTGACATAGAAATAGAACGATAAATGGATAGGGGCGTGTCATTGAAATAGAACGATAATTGGATGGTATCGTGACATAGAAATAGTACGATAAATGGATAGGGGCGTGTCATTGAAATAGAATGATAATGGATGGGGTCGTGACATAGAAATAAACCGATAAATGAATAAGGGCGTGTTATTGAAATAGGATGATAAATGGGTGGGGTCGTGACATAGAAATAGAACGATAAATGGATAGGGGCGTGTTATTGAAATAGAAGGATAAATGGATGGGGTCGTGACATAGAAATAGAACGATAGATGGATGGGGTCGAGACATAGAAATAGAACGATAAATGGATAGGGGCGTGTCATTGAAATAGAATGATAAATGAATGGGGTCGTGACATAGAAATAGAACGATAAATGGATAGGGCGTGTCATTGAAATAGAAGGATAAATGGATGGGGTCGTGACATAGAAATAAAAGGATATATATAAATAGCGTCGTCGCATATAGATAGAAGGATATATTGTTAGGGCCGTGTCTAAAAAATAGGAGGATATATGGATAGGGTTTGTCATAAAAATAGATGGATATAATTATATTGATAGTATCATTTCATAAAAATAGAAAGATATATGGATAGGGTAGAAAATGTCTGCATTGTTACGAGTCATCAAAGAACACCCCACCCATTCGGAACTGTTGTAAGACTTTGTCTTATTAAAAGAGATGTGCCAATTTAAAACAAATCGTAAACATGCGAACTATTACATGCTTCTTTCATGAAAATGCAATCATGACGAGAAGCTTACATCTTTAAATCATTCAGACGTATATTTAAATAATTCAGAGATATCTTTGAATCATTCAAACGTATATTTAAGTAATTCAATGATATCATTAAAAGGATAGTTTATATATACCTTCAAAGCATGACTATGAAACGTCGTTTTGCGTTTTGCTAAAAAAAAACGTGTATTTTCGTTGGGTTTGTTTTGTGTGCAGATTGTCTCACAGCAACATTAATTTTGCATATGTCCCAATTTCCGAACTTCATGCGCAATGGAACTGATGAACTCCCATCGCTTCCTTCATTTCCATCAAAGGTTATGTTGGTGGCCTATGTTAATTCTTGTTTTATTATAATTCGCCAAAGCTTCTTTCCTGTTTCTTATTCTAGCCGTAACAGTTAAAATTCTCACACGACCGTTGCAGGGTTTTCATCTGTAGACCCCCAGCCCCCACACGCCACACAATATTAATTTACTTCGCACATGCGTATACGTAGTAAAAGGTCGTCTAAGTTCATATAAATAGGGGCGTATATTGTCGTACAGACAGGAATTTATGTTCCTGAAAATAAAAGAAAACTGATGCACTTTTTACTTTAAAACTCGATAATTCGTGTTAATTTATGTTTTTAATGTATATCTGAACAAAAAAATATCAGCAAAATCACAGACATTACCTGATTAAATCAATCAGACGTATATATGTTTTTGTTTGTTTGCTTGTTTGATGGTGTTTAACGCCACTTTCAACGTTCAATATTTCAGTTATATCGTGGCGGTCAGTTTAATTGGTGGAGGAAACCGAAGAACCCGGAGAAAACCACAGACCTTTCGCAAGTCACTGACAAACTTTTTCACATGATGCTGTACATCTCGTCCTGATCGAGATTCGAACTTACAACATCAGTGGTGATAGGCACTGATTGCATAGGTAGTTGTTAATCCAACTACCATACAATCACAGCCACGACGGCCCCCATACGTATATAAATAATTCAGAGTCATCCTTAGATCATTCAGACTAATAATTAAATAATTCAGTGATATCTATAAATCATTCTGACGTATATAATAAATTTTAAATCAGCCAGATGTATATTTAGATAATTCAGTGATATCTTTAAATCATTCAGTGATATCTTTAAAAGTACTAAAATATATCCCATAAAGTTTTAAAGATATCTTAAAATAACTTGGGGAATTATGTAAAATATTAAGAAATAAATCTTAGAAATAAACATATACAAGATATACACCCCCATGTATTTAAATGAAACAAATGAAGCACAAAAAGAATTGAAGATATCTCTAACGATACACGTAATTGATTTAAATATATCTCCTCAGATCTCTGAGTTTATGAGATGTCAAAAGATCATATAAGATATCTCTAATTAGGTCGCAAGTGATCAAGTTTACCAGTTGCTTGTCCAAGTTCGGTGGTCTCTCCGGGTACTCCGTCTTCTTCCACCACTAAAACTGGCCGCCATGACATAGCTGAAATATTGCTGTAGGTGGCGTTAAAACACCAAAAATCAAAAAACAAAAAATAAAATCTCTAGTTAAGTAATAAATATAAAACAGTTTGTCATATGTATCTTTTCTTTCTTTCCAGACGGAGTGTGACTTTGTACAATTATTTACAATTAGTAATCAAGGTCCCTCTGGATGCTGTACATATACTAGTGTATCCAGTATTGATTTAAAGGATGACCAGACAGACAGTGGTGTATGCTGCGTCAGTCTAGCCTCCATCTCTAAACTTGGAGATGTCCTGATAGATAGTAATCTGGAGACAATGCTACCAAACGTTCCCATTTTACACATATGAAGTTTTGTACCAAGCAGAGAACTAAATGCTGGACACCAGAAGAATGGATTACAATGCCAGCATGCCTGCAGCTACAGTTTTACCCTCCAAGAATTCTGTTAGAGAATCCTCTTTCACATGGCACAAATGTAAAAGGCAGTTAGCATGATATTTGCTAAAGTGACAAAATCAGGAAACGTTTCATTGTGATCCTTGATTAAAAATAAACAGAATTCTTTCAAATCGAGATATTTTTGACCATTTATCAGAAATTTTGATTAAAGAAAATTGTTTCTTGCTCTAACTGTATCATTCCTATACTTGTTTATTACGCTAACTGTATCAGTGACAGGGTCTGGATCATTCCTATTCTTGTTTATTACTGCATCAAGAGAATAATCACCATATTGTCTAATTGCAGCTTGACCCTGTGGTAACAATTTTGGATTCAAAATACAATTCAAGTGATTCAAGATACATATGTACTTAATTCTGCATCTGGGAAGCTTTCAGGAAGCTCTCTACACACAGTATATAAACAAAACGTTCATGTTATTAAACACATTTCCATCATATAAAGAACATTGCATTTCTATGCCACAATATTCTGAATGTTCAGGGAACCTTTATATAACAAATCACTGTCAATAAAGGGCAGTCTCATTTTTACCATTAATAAATAGTGTATATAATTTTAACCTGTCTATAAAGGGCAACTGCTCACAAAGACCACATTTTCAGGTTCCATGGCATTGAGTGGCCTTTATATACAGGGTTGACTGTACAATGTCATTCCAAAAGTAGGTCAGTTTTTCAATTTTATGAATATATAGCGTAATTCTGAAAAATTGACACACTTTTGGAATGATACTGTGCCCGGAAAATACTTGGTTCAAAGTTTTCAAAATGTTTGTACCTTTTTGAGTTATTGTAAATTAAATATGCTATGTATTACAAGGAACTCTCATGGACACACAATAGTACAGTAGTTAGATTAACACCACCATATGAAGATATTCCAAGTCAACTCCTGCCTATGGCCAGTTGTACTCATTACAACATTGTGTGATAAATTTATAAATAACTTAAAGTCACCTGGTTTTCTCCAGGTAACCTTGTTTTCCTATAATAAAATTGAAATATTGTCAAAAGTTGAATTAAACACTCACAATCGTAATGCTACAAATATTTATGCATGCTGTAATATTGAAGGAAACATGGTGCTTAGATGAAATCTCAAATTTCGATATCATTATTCTACTTTTTGCACTTTTGCTTCTTAAAAAATTCAGATCATGTTTGATTTTGGCACCGATTGCTGTTTACCGTTTTAGAGTTGTGCCCCTAGAAAGTTTTTAAAATACCCAAAAATGTTCTGTCCATCTGTTATTCCTTCCAAAAGAAATAGTTCTGGATGATATTTGAATTACACTTGGTCATCATCATCAAACTTTTGCATAGTTGCTTCATGTTTATTAGATACAGACCAAGTTGATTTTAAGATGATTACTTTAATTTGTGTCAAAATGCAAAATTGGATGGTTTCCCTTGTTCATTTACATCAATATCTATACTTACTAAAATAAATTGCCATTTCAGAGTTATTCCCCTTGAAAATTACTAAAATGGTAGTATTAATGGTTTTGGGATAGTAAATTTAAGTCATTGATACATGTATTAGAAACTCTATGTGACAAGCATGTATTTGTAGATTTAAAATATAATTTTGTATTAAGTATCAGATACAAGAAATCTGGTTATATTGTCACAAAAAAATATTGGAAATGATACTTTTTTCTCATATTCATTTTTCATTTCGTTCTATGTTAAATGTAATATGAAAATCATTGCTATATTATGTTTTTTTTCTTCAATAAATTAATTATACAGACATATCTTCAAATATTTATAGACATGTATATCCATTCCAAGACTTATCATCTGCTGTATAGTGAGCAAGTGATTATTGCTCAACTTCAACTCAGCAATTTTTCAGCTATGTCATGGCAAGAACAAGTGACTTTTTTATTGAATGATAACGATGTCCGTTTTGTATTAGACCAACACGCTTAGTTGGATTTTTATAGTGCTAGCTCACTGAAACAACAGTCTGTAGGTAGACGTGTTGCCCCATTCCGACGCACTATTGCTGATTCTGAGCCAACCAGTCTTTGTTCCAACTCTTTAATAATGCATGCTTAGCAGGAAAGCAGCAAATACCAATTTAATAGTTTTTGGTTTGATCCGACAGGGACTCAATAAACGGTCTACCGAACTCGGAGCGAGCATGCTAAACATTATTACACCACTGATGCAGTTTCTTCCTCCTTGATGATTCATGCGTAGTAGAGAATCAAAAAATACTAATTTTTTAAAGTTTTTGGTTTGATCTCCGACCAGGGTTTGAAACCATGGTCTACCACACTGGAGGGGATCATGCTAATCATTACACCACTGATGCAATATATTGATAACTAGATATCCAGCATATAAACACATATAAAAACAAAGAAAATGAGTAGAGATTTGCTTCAACATAAATAAAAGTCCTATGCTATCACAGTCAAATTAAATATTACAATAACAGGGTGTATCTGACTCAACTACCGGCTAAGAAATATAGGGACTAACACCAAGAGAGGGGCAAGATTGTAAAATCTGTGACACCCGAGGATACAATTTAAATCTTACTTGAGAGTATCAGATTTAATGATCTTGCACCTTTCACTGTGTTGACTCTTTTTTATCACCCCTTTCTACCATGTAAATGTTTGTTTACTTTGAGCGTAAATGATAGAGTGCCCTCTCTTGTTAGTAACTAACCTAAATAAAAAGAATTACCTCCCTTTGACCAAAGTCGAAAAAATATCACTCTTGCAGTAGCATATATTTTAAGGATATGTTCTATACATTTCCTTATGAAATGTATTTAAAATACTGCCAAGACACGGATGTATATCGATAAATCGACAATTTACTTCAACAATAGAAATAAATTTGGCAGGGAAATGCTCATGTAGCTTGGGTAAGATAAAAAAATCTTTTTCACCTAAATTAACGGACTTCTTTATCTCAGGGATGAGAAGGTAGAATCTGCTCTCTATAGACCATTATTGATCAAAGGATAAAAATGGAGACTATTTTTTATTTTCATTTTATGCATTTAATAAATATTTTCATAAACCGAAGATATTGCAGTCATTCAGTTGGCAGATCTAATTATTTTTGGCAGAAATCATATGCGTTTTTTATCTGCCATCTGTCGTCTGTTTCCCCCTTTGTGCTGTTCTTTCCAGCGTCTGTTTCTTAAAACACTGGCATCCTGTCCTTGCCCTTTAGCTTTTCCTTTCACATCATGCTTCTTTTCAGCACCATCAGGATTGGATGGTCTGTTGTGACTCTGGTGATGACCATGACCTCTTCTTTGTGCCTGCCATCTTGCACGTTCCTCAGCTCTTTGTCTTAATAAAGCCGGGTTTTGAATGAATTCATCTCTGATTGGCTTATCACTGTCTGATTCCTAAAAATATTCACAAAAAGATACTTTATTATTTACAAATAAAGACTTTTTGTGACACAGATAAAACAATAGTCGGTTGGTTTATTGTGTTTAATGCCACTTTCACCTTAGGACATCTTCTTTAGTATACAGCAAAACTTTTTAACTGAAGATTACTTGCTGGTGCACATGTGTGATAATTGATTAAAAAAATATATGTACATTTGTATATTGTACATTATTTACAAATAGTTTATTTTTATTTTTTTTCTTACAAAATTTTTGGTAAAACTATGTACATTGAAATCATTGGTTTACAGTAGTGGATAGAGAACAGTTGTTGTTAACTGTTCTCTAAGTATGTCTATTGTGGTTGATTGAACTGTATGTTACCGTAGCATGTTCCATTGTATAATTGTATGAGGAAAAAATAACCATTTATATGTATCTCTAGATGTTTGTATATGTTGGTAGGATTGTGAATGATGTTTTCTTAAATGCTGTGATACTGGTGATAATGCATGTCAGTAAGATCAAAGAAAAAAATGTAAGGGAGTGAGTGATTATTGTTTAATGCCAAATGAAAAATTTTTCAGCTATATCATGGTGAGAACAAGTTACATTTCAATGAAATGATGATGATGTCCGCTTTGTTCTAGACCAACACGCTGAGTTGGAATTTTATAGTGCGAGGTCATTGAAACAAGTCTGCTGGTAAAAAGTCGTTCCACTCGGACACATTCTGATTCCGAGCCAATCAGTCTCTGCTCTTATTCTTTGATGCTGCGTGATTAGCGGATAAGCAACAAATACTAATTTTAAAGTCTTTGGTTTGACTCGACCAGTGTTTGAACTCACGATCTACCGCACTCCAGGTGAGCACGCTAACAATTAAACCACCGTGACTGATTAACCAGGGATAGTAATTAGAATAAATAAATACATGTATACATAATATTTTATTTATATCATAAAATAGTTTAGGTTCAAACATTAATAATTTTAAGCATACTTTGAAATAAAGTACAGTAAAAAACCTGCCCATGCAGTCACCTCTATTAAGCAGCCACCTGTGTTAAAAGGTCACCATTTTTCCTGTCTTGTCATAGAAAATGTCATATAAATTTAACCTATTTTAAGAGGTCACCTGTATTATAAGGTAACTTTTTCTTTGTCCCAAAGGTGACCTCTTACTACAGGTATTTTTCTTTAAATAAATTTAGCTTACCTCTGAATCAGAGTCTGGACTACTGTTGGTATCAGTCCTCTTTCCTCCTAGTATTCTGGGAACTCTAAATGGTCTGCAATACACAAAATCTTTCAGTTTTATAAAAAAAAAAAAAGCTAAAACATGCAATATTCTTTGTCACTTTGCTACCAATAGGTCATTTGCTGATAATTTGCGACACTAGAATTCTTCTGTGACAATGATTTTTTTCCCTTGGACATCCACCAGAAATACAAGTTTAAAAGTAAATATCAGTCACTTATATAACAGTAGTTCTTATCTTAAAAGACCACCCCTTCTGCAATGAAAAAATGGCCTCAATTTAGATGGACAATTTAGTAGTATATTACTAATCTCAGTGCAATCTGAAATCTGACCATATAATCAGCACTTTAAACAGTAACGTTTTAAATAAATAAAAACTTAGAAGGATCGTTCAACTAGAACTAAAATTATTGCACGAATAACATAATATGACTGTAAAATTTCTATAGGCTTTACTGGTAAATCAAAAAGCATCGTTCTATTTAGCCATTAATATAAAATACATCATTGCTCTTAGGTCATTAGTTAAATAGTTTATCTTTCATTTCAGTCTTAAATACAGTAATATTATTATTTAGTCTATAATATACTCACCTCCTAGCAGTCAGCTCATCTGCTGAGTCAGCATCGAAGGCTCCAATGTTATTCGTATCGTAAGTATCATCATATTCATCATCGTACAGTTCTGGTTCCCCATCTTCGGCAGGTTCTAACTGGTATCCATATCTCTCGTTGAGATGAAACTTCATATCATCAGAAGGTTTTACATCTAAATCAACTTTATCTGACTTACTCCTACAATTGATTGATTGATTGATTGATTGATTGATTGATTGATTGATCCATCGAATATTTGCATAATGCCACATACATTCTTTTTTATTCATAATCATCATCACCAGCTGGGGGGGGTTGAAAAAACCAAAGTTGATGGAGAAAATCCTTGATCGATGAGAAGTACCCAGCAGTTCTCAAATAAGGCTTAAATCAAGTAAATCTCATTTGTGAAAGAACAGTGATCATGGCATCGTAGTTGATCAATGTAATATTCACTCGACCACCATGCACCATCGGTTCATACAATTAGTCATTTTCAATTTTTATCAAAAACCTCAATCATCCAGCTTAACACTGTTTTTGTCCCTGTCCAAAAATCAGGAGCAATATTTCTATCTGTTTCTGTCTATGCTATTTCTGTGTTTGCAGGTTTTAGGTTTTTCAGATGAGTGGTTTATGTTGGTGTCACTGTGTGTGGTAGATTATATTGTTGACCATTACTATTGAATTTTTTATTTTCAATAGATATAATTAAATATTTGAACAAAATATATAAGAAAATGCATGCATTCAAAGGGATTCATTTAATTTTTAAGGCTATATTTGAAACACTTTGGAATAAATTTGTATTGAAAGTCAGGGTCTGCTATTAAGATATTTTTAAGAAATTAAAGAAATTTTCAAAGTATGGTACAGATGGTGGGAGGTGAATGTGTCTTCCACCCATAATTAATTTTATAAGTTTTGCTGAAGCAGTTCTTACTAGACTGGACATTGATTGTGTAATCATATTTAGGACCTGGGTGGCCGAATGATTCTGACCACAATCCTACATGTATCATTACTCAATGTGGGTTCTAACCATATCTGTGGTGTAATGGTTAGCAAGCTTGCCTAAGAGTGCGGTTGGTTGTGAGTTCGAGCCCTGATCGGGTCAAACCAAAGGCTATAAAATTGATATTTGTTGCACCTCCACTAAGCATGCAGCATTAAGGAGATAGAGCAAAGACTGGTTGGCTTGAAATCAGGATAACGTGTCCGAGTGGGGCGACATGTCTATCCGCAGACTGTTGTGTCAGTGAACTAGCACTATAAAAATCCAACTAAACGTGTTGGCCTAGTACAAATTAACTTGTTCTCACCATGATATAGCTGAACAATTGCTGAGTTGCCGTTAAACATCAATCACTCACTCACTCAACGAGAGGTGCCGGCCCCAAAGACTTGGAGTTTCCCTTTTCTGTTCATTAAATCTGTCGAGGCTTTCCATCCCTGATATGTAAGTTGAGTAGCATCGATATAGAATTCAGCTCAGAATATATTAAAAATAAGCATTGTGCATACCGGTCGATATGATAATAATTTATCTTACATTTTTCCTCTATGGATTTTACTTTTGTCTATATCATCTCTTCTAAAAACATCAAACTCATCATTATCAAAGACATTATGTCGTTTAGTTAGAACAGTCTCTTCTGGTACTACCCTGCAAATAAAATTTAACTTTCTTAAATGATGTTTATTGATTTATTCTTTGTTTAAAGTTATGAGAATATTATAGATAATTTAAATTTTATACAGAGTGAAGCAAAACACTACTAATAAAGAAGAAATGTAACTAATCACCCAGTCCCTTCACTATGTTAGCCACTTCTTTGAATGGAGGTGTTACAATAGTCTAACATTGCTTTTTATGACAAACAAGTGGTGATTTAGGAGATAACTGTATTGTATTTTAAGCTTTGTTGATGTCAATCATTGGTTTTACTGTGTAAATTGAATTTACTGCATTGAAGAATAGCAGAGCTATGTAAATATATATCTGTGACAGTAAAACCAAGAATAATTTTGGCAAAGTTTAAAATACAATTCAATATGTCCATTGTAATGCGATACGGAAAAAAAATGTTTCAATTGAGCTAGAAATTGGTATAAAATTGACACAAACTTAAATTCTGTGAATTGTATTTGACATCGTTGCCAAATAAACATCAAAATAAAGACATGACATCATATTTTCCCTCCCAGAGTTGAAAGTAAACATTGTTTTTTTCCCCACTACATTCATATACTATAAAAGTTGATAATAAGATGTTTTAATACATGGGTGAAAGTGGTTTTTTTTTTGACAAATACTGAAAATTTTCTACTATTAACACAGATCAGGATCCTCTCAAAATTTTAATTTCTTTGTCAACAATACATACCTCACCCCCTAATAAAACCTCATCAAATTTAAATGAATCTCAAGAACTGTCTGGACCTTTGCCAAAACAACTGAAATCAGTCAAAATACTGAAAACTTTCACCCATGCAGTAATATATTGTTATATTTTATTTATCAACATATTTTACTGTAAGAATTCATTATGACAGCTTGTTTAAAATAGTACCTTTAGTTACAACATGTAGATTGTGAATTTTATGCCAAACTTTAGCCAACCAAATTTTATAATACAGAAAATATTGTAATCATGTAAAGGGAGATAACTCATTAAGGGTGTAAACAGATATGACATTAACCACTGGTTTTACAACTTATCGTAGTATATCAGGTATATGTGATTTTTTAATTCAAATTTTAATGGTTACTTCAGTTGTGTGATGAAATTTTAGTGTTGTGATTTACAAGTTTTAAAATTTGTTATTCTATTATCCTATGTTCCTGTCTAATAAATTACATACATTGTATATGCTTGAGAGAAAGCAATTCCTTTAATGAAATACAGTTGACTCTCGTTATCTCGAATTCGATGGGACCATGGAAAAAATTCGAGTCAACCGTAGTTCGACTCAAGAGGAGCTACGAAAATACCCTAAGTGTAGTTTGTTTAATGACGAAAGGGAGACAACTCGAGCAAAATTTTGAAGAGCTAAAACCAGCATCGCATGTTCCTATTCTCGGAACGATTTTAAACATATTCGATGTTTTTGTTGCTGGTTTTATCTCTCTGTTAAATTCTTTGAATCTTGTGGAATGACTGATAACTTCTAGATATCTTTTTTTTGTGTGTATGAATATGTTTATCTGTTTTGTTTATGTTTTTCAGCTGTTGCATTGTCATTAAACTTCACCCACCATGACGTATTTTTCTTTGTGCAATACTGTTTATTTACAATAAATTGTGTGTTTTTATTATTCAATAAAGTGTAGAAGAAAACTATTCTTCTTTAATCAAAATTAATTTCCGACAAATAATTCAATAGATAAAACACTTCCTTTGTGTACTTTTCATAATCATTGATGTGATGTATGCCGACCCAAGCGCACTTATTATGAATCGATAATTTTTGATTGTACACATCTAACCTGTGTCATAATACCAAGCCAATTCAAATATTATCACTAATTAATTTGACAGATTGTGAAATAAACATGTGAAATAGCCTAAGGTAAAAATGTCAAAGTCAATGACCGGATGTTTCACCTGTGATCCGATTTTAATCCCAAGGTAATACACATGTTTTGACAGGTATATTCGACTTAATGAATGTAAATAATATGGCTTTCTACATCTCGGGACCAAAACTTTTATTCGAGACAACCGAAATTTCGACTCATCCTAATTCGACTCAACAGGAGTCAAATTATATATATTTATACACAACGAAGTTCAGGACTTCTATAAAAATTTGACTCAACCGGAAATTCGAGTCAACCAAGTTCGAGACAATGAGAGTCAACTGTATATTCTAATAATATTTTTTGGCACTGAAATATATGTATGTACTGATACATGTTTAAACAGTGTTGTATATCTGTCAACACTTTATATTTCTATCACTAAAATAGTTTTCTCACCTTAACAAAATATAAAATGATAATTATTACCTTGGAAGTTTTCTGTCAATTTCTAGTAAAGATGGAGGTAATTTTTCTTCTAATACGGCATTGATAACTTTCTCTATGTTGTATCCCATCTCATCTAAACATAGCTGGAAAAAACCAATCAATTTACAGGCATATAATTTAAAATATTTCTTTCTTTGTGTCAGTTTCGATAATCCGAAATTCAAAATGTGAAAAAAATGTTCACATTCAAAATAAGGAATAAGTTTCAATAAACTCCTTCACGATAATTGCATTCCTACATTCGTCCGGGACATTGGTGAGTGGAAAAAATGATTTCACGGAAAAATTGCGACATCATCAATGCATTTAATTGTTCTACGACGTCATTTTACAGAAAATGGTATCATTGGCACTCAAAAAGGTCTCGGATGAATGCAGGACCGCATTCATCATGATAGGGGTCTATTGACTTATTTATTTTCTAATTCAAAATAAGGAATGAATTTCAATCCAATCTGATCATACATGGGAGGATAACTCTTTTCTGGATGCAAAAATAGTTTGTTGATTGATTGCATGGTGAAATATTTTATTCTATTCATTTAATCATCAATTTACATTCAGAATGTGTAAAATTAATATCAGAACATACTGACTACTGTTTCTTTAAAAATAAAATGGTTCAATCAAATTGCTGTGACAATATGTGAATCTCCATATGGTAATAAACATGCATGCAAAGATTTGAGAAATTCCCATTCATTATGTTGGAGGTGCTGCATGTACAAACATTTTAGATGAACTGCCAGATGGGGGGGGGGGGGCAGTCAGACAGTTAAACTAGGACGTGGTGCCCTAATAAACCAAATATTTACCTCAATAAACCCCTCTCCAAGATCAGGAAGTAAGTCTTTTACAGATGACACCATGGACTCAAGTTCAATTCCAATCTTCATTGGTTCACTACAAGCTCCTTCATAATCCTACAATATCATATTAAATACAAGTACAAACCTGTATATAAAGGCCACTCAAGGGAACCTGAAAATGTGGTCTTTATGAGCAGTTTTATATACAGGTTAAAATTAAATGCATTATTATTTAATGGGAAAAATGAGACTGCCCTTTGTAGACAGTGATTTGTTATATAGAGGTGCCCATTTAAGACAGGTTTGGCTGTACTTACATTGTACATTCAATATTTTTTCGAATTCTTTAAAATGCAAACTGTACCCAATAAACAAATTGACGAAATTATTTAAAGAATACCAACATTTCAACAAATGTTATACTCTTACACACCAGCTAGCCTAAAATTTTCCCCATTCCAATCGGACATATTTTTTAGCTTAACTTAAAAGTTATGGGACTGATTCATGAATCACCATTTCACATGAAATATGGCACAGTATTGATATATGTTGCATTTATTCAGCAACAACTCATTACAGACCATTCACAATTAAACTAAATCACTATTAGGCACAGACATTTATTGTTTTATCTATTTAATTAAATATTGTCACTTTTTAAGCTGAAACATTGTTTATTTGGTGAATAGAACACCAATTCATTTGGAGAAGCTTTTGTTTATATTTGACATGCTGACAAGATATATCGTCTGCTGGAAATTTTAGGGATAACTTTGGCTTTTAAATAATCTCATTGTGTAATTTACATTTGCATTTAGTGGTCTTTCTTTTATTGTCCCTGATGTGGTGGATAAATTTCAAATGTTTTGCTTAAAAGGAACTTAAATTATTGAGCAGAAATCACACATTAGGCCGTACAAATGGGCAGGGGCATAAAGTAAGCTGGTCATGGATAAGGGTTAGGGATATGGTGTTTAACGCCACTTTCAACAATATTTCAGTTATATTGTGGCGGTCAGTTTTATTGGTGGAGGAAACCGAAGTACCTGGAAATCACAGACAAACTTTATCACAGGAACAGGATTCGAACTTTAGTGGTGATAGGCACTGATTGCATAGGTAGTTGTAAATTCAACTACCATGCGATCTTGACCACAACCACAGATTATAAAATGTACTTAGAAAGGGGTCATACATACATTGTAAGATTCAGAGTAATCTTCCTGTGTGAACTGGTCCCCAGTCCTGACTGGTGCCCCTCCTGTAGCTACTAAGGGTTCTGGAGAACCATCTGGACTGGTTCTACCTCCTCTGTTCATACCTCCTGTTGGTTTCTTCCTTTTGCCATATGTTGCAAAGGCTGAGTTAACAGCTTCCTGTATATACTGTATCCTGGTTTCATCACTGTATTATATTGTTAAGGAACCAGACACTGATTTGTTTTATCTACATGTATATCAATAACCTTATTGAGAGGTTCATATTATTAGTTATAGTTAGTGTTGTAGAGAAATATTTTACAAGGTAAACTACCATTAAGATCATTAAAGACGAAAACATTTTACTATCAATTTCTCTTTGCATTCAGTGTAATTTGCTGAAAGTAGTAAGTTGAACGCTATGGTCAACATTTCCTTTTCTGTATGATTATATGATTACGTATAATATATCTGCTTAAAAACTGATTACATAAAATATCTCTGCTTTTAAATTAATTTATCATTGAATATTAAGAGGATACACATTACAAGCAGATTGTGTGATGATATCTAGGTACACTTGTACTTGGTAACATCCATCAAAATCAGCCAGAAATCTGAAATAAATGGAAAATATGCCTAAAATACATGAACATTTCATATTTGAACATTTCAAGCAGTCTGGTCTACTACAAGACATTATTTGATGGATGGGATTTGTGTTGCTCAACGTATTGTTTTGTGTACCACTGTTTGTCCATTTTTTCTTTTGGAAACCGCATCTGTGGTGTATTGGTTAGCGTACTTGTCTTGGTTGCAGTAGATCGTGGGTTTGAGCCCAAAATTGGTATTTGTTGCTTTTCCCCTAAGTATGCAACATTAAGGAGAAAGAACAAAGACTGGTTGGCTCTGGTGAGGATAATGTGTCCTAGTAGGGCAACATGTCTATTCACTGACTGGTGTTTCATTGAGCTAGCCCCAAAAATCCAATTAAGAGCATTGGTCTAGTACAAAGCTGACCTCATCATCATCTCATTGAAAATCAACTTGTTCTCGCCATGATATAGCTGAAAAATTGCTGAGTTGCCGTTTACTCACCGACTCACTTGATTTTGAGACTCACCAATTTAAAAAAAAAAAAATAACATAGAATACACTAGTTGGACTCGTAACGTTTTGGTTGGGACTCATACAAATTGTATCCTGCAAGGTATATTGAGTTATAGGGGAAAAACATGGACCTGTGCAAGTCACCGACAAATTTGTTCACATAAAGTAGTATCTACATGTAGTACACTTTGCCATGGTTGGAAATTTTGGTTTATTCAGGGCTCCGTTTAGGGATGTCTCACTGTATATGTACAAAATTTATAAGCTTTAACTGAATAGAAATACAAACCTCCTATCTCCGAGCACAGCTGAAAATGTTTCTATAAAACCTTCTATACAGTCTGAATTCTTTGAACTGTCAAAAAAAAAACATATCTATATACTGTGAATTCAGTTTTGTTAATTTAATGCCAATTTCATTGATTTCCGTTGCTGTCATCAAACCTTATTTGGAGTGTTTATATAGACAATATATGCACATCGTTGGAAAACATAAAATTTATTTAAGAGAAATTTAGAGATAGGTAGAAAAACAAACCTTTGACAAGCTTTTCTGCTCTGTTTTGCAGCGAGTGCAAATGAATTTGATACTTTCTGAAAATGTACGTTTATTGTACTTTTCCTACAATGTTAAAAATTCCAAAACAACTGCCAAATTGTCTAAAATAAGCAGAAACAAGTGTTGTTCTAATCGTTTTTGATGGTATCCTCTGTGAAGTTTTGCGCTTATACTGTTACCGTTTCTAACCGTCATTCAACATGAATCAGGTACCAGAAAAACTATATCTTTGTCAGTGACCGTATATAATAAAACATTTATCCAGTGACGAGTCAATGAAATTTGACCACTCAAATAGAACCAGTGCAGGATAAATCCAATTGATATATTGTGGAAGATTCAAATGTTGAATATCATAAAAAAAATATAATCACATGCCTATCTACACATGTCTGATTTTACACACATTCTGAATTTCCTAAAATTCCATACAAAATTACTGTGAAATCATTGTTAATCATGGGGTTCTAATTTTCATGGATTTCGTGGTTCACTTAAACTACGAAAATTAAAATCTAACGAAATACAATTTCCCCATTGACTGTTGCCTGTAATGTTTGAAACCACGAATTCAAGAACCCAAGGATCAATGCATTTTATAGAAACCACGAAATTTGGTGTCAACGAATATAATTACTTTCACAGTAAACTATAAACAAACCTCTGATCTAGCACTGGTTGTAGAAAGCAATGATTCACCATTATATTGACAATTTTCATGAAGGAAGATGTTGCCTGTTTAAGTTTTCTTTTCAGCAGCTTCTTGTGACTACAAAATATTTTTTTTTTTGAAAGAATAATTTTAATGCAAGAATTTTTTTTTAATTCTAAAAACATAAAAACGAAACCCAATAAATGTGTTGTTTGTAGATCTGGAGCACGAGATATAGCTGTAGCCATTCAATTCACAATTTAATCAGAACATTAGCATGCTGTTTGCAAGATGTAATAAAATATAATGTAAAAACATGAAAGTTTGATTTAACAAGAAATCCCCCCAAAATGGTTGGTTGGTTTGGTTTATTATGTTGTTAAACGCCACTTTCAACAATATTTCAGTTATAACGTGGGGTCAGTTTTATTGGTGGTGGAAACCGGAATATCCGGAGAAAACCACCGACCTTTCGCAAGTCACTGACAAACTTTATCACGTAATATTGCATCGAGTACACCTTGCCATGCCAAACATTTGAAACTGTAAAGGCTAAATGTAGTTAGTGTCTCTATTACAATGTCATCTTACTAAAATGCTTCCTCAAGTAACAACCACTAAACCCTTTTAGATAGTTAAGGTATTGTAAAAGAATAAATATCAAATCCAGACCTCTGTTGCGACAGTAGTCCCTCTCTGATGAAGCCAACCCTTCTGCAATGAAAAAAATATCGCCTTATAAAAGAGGAGTGATCTCTCTTGAGGGGAACAATTTAGCAGTATTTTACCATCTCAGTACATCTGAATTCTGGTCTGATAAGAAGGGAAACCTCTGCAGGGGTCTGCTGTATTAGATGTTCAATAGAGCTGTTTGACATGTTTGTTAATGGTAATTGATCATCAAACGTCATATTTTAAATTTGCAGTGTTATTTTAAAATGTTGTCAAAACCATATATTATACACTTATTTCAGCCATTGAAACTATCTAACTAAATTTTACCTGATATTCTCAAAGTTTCTTATCTTCAATGCCTCCAAGATTTCAGGAAATACTACATCATAGAATTCTGCAAGTCTAAAAGTAAATGAGCTGGTTTTAATAAATTAATCATTTTTCAAACCTTGATGACATGTTGTCAAATATAACTGTCAACCACATGAAACAAATAAAATTAAAAAAGATATAATAAAGGCGCTTGTTCACCTGTGAAGCTTTTTTCTAAAGGTGACACCTGCACATTTCATTATGATTTTGACTAAGGAGTAAGGACCAGCTCATTATTATTCTCTTACCATTAAAAATTTAAGAAGATTCTGTCTTCAAATAAGGCAAGTTTGGACAAATCAAATTTATTTTACAATGGGGACCACCCAAAGGCATATTGTTGTCAAGTTTGGTTCAAATTTCGCTTGGTAGCATCAGAAAAGAAGATTTTTAAACACTATTTTGCTTTAATACATGTATGTCATATTTCTGTAATCTGCAAAAATCACCAGTAGTGTAATGTTAACAAACAAAAACCAGGAATATATGTCATAAACCTCCTAACTATGCTCTCATGTTCAATATTTGAGCCAGGTTCTGCTTCAAGTAAGGTAGTTTTGACCAATTTAGGAATTTTCTATTTTCAGTAACAGCAGCCATCTTGGATGGAATCCAATGAGATATATTTTACAATGGGAACCATCCAAGCACTATTCCTGCCAAGTTTGGTTAAAATTTTCAGAGAAGAAGATTTTTCAATGATTTTTTGTTTAAATATGCTTTATTTCTGTAATCAGCAAAAATAGACTGAAATAAAGTTGACGAAAAGATCACACTTCATATAAGCTCCTTTAACCAATTCAAGAATTTTTTATTCTCAGTAATGGCTTCACATTTCTATGCTGATTCTTGAGAAGAAGATTTTTAAATATTTGATTATTTTCTCCTAGTTAGGATCAACTTCATTTGTAAATTCTATAAAGGAACCATAAATACCTGGGAATAAATTGTTCCTGTAGGAATAAGTCACATGACTTTGGATGAATCTCAAGAAAATTAGCCAAGGTCAATGCTATATCTGCCAGATATAGCACAATATCTTGAAAATCTGGGATGATCATCGTAATTAGTGGAGAGTTATCTTTTCTTGGATTGGAAAGTTTCTGTGGTGATAAGCTTCCTTGTTTATCTATTGACAAGCCACATTTTTCTCCTATATCATGAAATACCTGTAATGGAATAGTTCTACATCAAGATATGCAAAGTTGTAAACCTGAACAAAACAAAATAACAATTTGTTTGATTCTAAGAATTTCTGAATACTAGACTACTTGTAAAAGAATTAATTCACTTTCAGTACCTGATCAATTTGTTTGACAAATTAATTGAAAGAGATTGACATTATGATGTTCTCAAATCTTAATTAAAGGGGCATTAGCTACGATTTTGACCAAAAAAATTATATGTTTTGGAAATTGGTAAATATCTTTAAAATGATTAAATAAAGGTAAATATTTCACATTTAACAGCTTATCGTACCACTTTTCGCCTTTTGAGAATGAAAATTACCATCGATTTATTATTTCCTTGCAAGCAAATAATTTGACCTCGCTTTCTCCGTATGCAACTGACCTTACTAGTGACAGGTAAAAACGAATAATTTGTATTTTGTCGCTTATTAACTGCAAACTTGCATGGTTCTTTGTCCGTAATTAACGCCGACTAAAAGCAGATGCACAGAAAATAAGAAATAAGTGCATTGTTGTACTGATTTAATGACGATTCAGCAAACTCCGTAAACAATGCCGATAATTAATAAGATGGCGTCCATTTCTTGATCGATCTCAAAACATGAGCAGTTGCACCTTTTTTTCATCGATGCGCATACATTTTCATAACATTTATAAGTTACAGAAATACGTTTTATTAAGGCATCAATCATATCTGATACTTTTTATGGGCAACAAAAATTTACGATTTTGGCAGATAATGCCCCTTTAACAAACAGCACATAAAAATATTTATCGACAAATTGGACATTTTCCCTTTGATGTGTGCCATTGATAAAGTCTGGATCACTGAACTAACCTTGATCTACAAAAATATTAGGTCAGTTCACTTCTCGCAAGTGCAAGAACTGACTCTGATACCTGTTGGACTTGCTGCGATAGTAGCGATAATGTCTGTCTTGACCTTCAAAACTGCCGTTATTCTATATTACTTGGTACTGGCGACGAATCACAAGGTGGTAAACAATGGATACTCTCTCAATGGGTTTTCAGGTTTTAATTAGGAAAGCCCCACCATGGTACTATAGTGGGAACCATGATTGGAGAGTAGCCATGCTACTTGCATGTTACGGGTCACTTTTGTAGCTTTTGAAAAGGAGTACCGCTATGTACATTATTGCCCTTATAAAACTAGGGTAAACTTTTTGTCGCTACTAAACTCATCTAATTTCCCAGTTGCAGCCAAAATTTGCTACCCTGGTTGTCACATTCCTCCCTCATTTCTGCATAATTTTCATATCTTGTTGAACTTGTTGTCATCCTGAATACCAGTATGCATAAATATTTGTGGTTGGATGTTAAGCAACCAAAAATCAATCAATCAATCATAAAATATTAAGTTAATTGGCAATACAACACAAATAAGAAACACAGCATTAAACCAATATGACTTGTTCTTAATATACAGTGAAAACTGTCTAAACCAAACCTTGAATAAACCGGAATCTTGTATAAACCGACCGAACTTTAAATAAAGTTCCAATGTAGGAATTCTTTGTTAATTTAACCTGTATAAACCAATCACCTTTGTGTTCTGAACACAAAAGCTGATCCCAAGCAGGTTCGGTTAAGACAGGTTCCACTGTTGGAAGAGTTTGAAGATACCAAAGGGGTAATCAGAATCCATAAATTGAAGAAGAACAGACAACATAATGGCCAAAAGAAAAAGTACAAAAGGACAAACAATGATCTACAAAACATACACATAAAACTAAAGATCGAGTAACATGAACCCCATGAGAAAAACCTTGCTTTCAATGTGTACAGTAATTACCTGTATAATTGTAGGAATGGCACATTGCAGGTCATCATTATACTTGGGTTGCTGGGTAAAAATGTTGTCCACTATCTTTGTTAGTAATGGACCATTTCCTTCACCATACAACACACAAAGGTCAAAGATCTTTGGAATATCAAACAAAAAATTCTCATAGAGAATCTCTCCAAATACATGTGGAGTGATGTGATTTTCCTGAAAATACATTGTACGTACATAACATGTATAAAGCAATTGTGAAAACACAATAACAAATTTGGAAGTAAAGCCTGGTAGTTAAGTGTCAATAGAATCATCACAATTTCACTTTGACAATATTTTTATGGAGTGGGTTTGGGTTTATGGTGTTTAATGCCACTTTCAACAATATTTCAGCTATGTCGTAACGATCAGTTTTATTGATGGATAAAACCGTAGTACCCAGGGAAAACCACTGACCTGTCGCAAGTCACTGACAAACTTTATCACATAATGTTGCATCGAGTACACCTCAACATGAACAGGGTTCAAACTCACAACTTTAGTGGTGATAGGCACTTATTGTACAAGTAGTTGTAAATCCAACTACCATACGATCACTGCCATGACAGTCCCTTCTATGGAGTAATTGACATTCCACAAACGTTCACCCTTAAACATATTTATTTTCATTTTTAATGATAAAATATTAGCAAGAATTTACAGAGTATAAATATTTGCCAATATCTATATTAAAGCTTCAAACTGTTGCTGCTGCTATTATAAACCAATGGAGAATTTTTTTGTGTTTCATAATTTTCATTTTTCATGCATTAGAATAAAATAAATACCATTAAAAATTCTGTCTTACCTGTGATTCCTTATATGTAGCCATTCTAAGACAGGTCATAAATACAAGTTTGTGAACCTCATTATGTGTTGTCTTAACATCTTCTGGCAGTCTGTATACAACATCATATGACCTATAAAAGTCATTTTCACATAGGCTTATTAACAGTATAGTCCTTTTTGCTACCGTATAATAATAGAAATATCTATAACTTTTCAAACATGGAAATACATCATGTTATTAAAGGTTTGTGTCATTGTAACTCCAAAAACTTTTATCAATTTTCGGACTTTGATAACTGGTATTTAAAGAAGCTTTCAAAACTATTTCAGTAATGTTATGGCAGCTAAGCGATTGGTGCTGTAGTGTATCATAGGTAAGAGTTCCAATCCTATTGAGGGTAGAACAAAAAAAATATTAGCTCAAAAACTGTTGGGTTTAATTTTTATATATTAATGTCTACCTATCAGTGTCTATGACTCCACCAGTACAACTGTGCATGTGATCAAGTTTACCAGCAACTTACAAGATTTTTCTCCAGGTACTCTGGTTTCCTCCACTATCTAACAGTCACAGCAAGAACCAGCAATAAAATTTCAAATTTCAATATAACTTACATTAATAGCTGTTACCCAATTCGCATCTTCAAACTTTTAATGTTTTTATTCTTTTGCATTACAATTATTACCTTGGAGAAAATCTCAAGTAAGTGTCCAACAAATTCTGTAACGTGTTGTCATGGATTACCTGGAAACATTAAATATTTTAGAGAAATACAAAACTTAATATAATGTTTCTATATCTTTCTTTGTCAACTATTTAACAGAGGTAAATATGTACCGGTAGGTTTTTTCAGAAAAAATGTCTGCCTTTAATGCTGAAACTTATCTTTTGAAGTTGCCAGAGACTGAGAGCTTAGGGTTAGCCTCGATACAAATATCTGGTATGTTGATCGCTGATATTATACATGGTATATCTATGACAAACACAATTCTTATTATTGTACATTGTATTTGATTTCATTTTGAAATGATTGATCAGTTGTTGTTTTTTAGACAGCATTGGTGGTGTAATGGTTAGCATGCTCGTTTCGAATGTGGTAAATCATGGATCGAGTTCCAGTAGGGTCAAACAAAAGACTATAAAATTGGTACTTGTTGTTTCCCAACTAAGTACACAGCATAAAGGAGAAAGAACAGAAACTGGTTGGCTCAGAATCAGGATAATGTGTCTGAGTGAAATGTCTGTCTGCAGACTGTTGTTTCAGTGATATAGCACTATGAAAATCCAACTAAGCATGATGGTCTAGTACAAAGCAGACATCATCATTATCTCACAGAACGTAATTTGTTCTCACCACGATATGCCTGAAATATTGTTCATATGGTGTTAAATAACAATCTCTCACTCACTTATCGATCCATATTTTAACCATTACCTGGCACCAGAATTTATCATGTGGTTGCTGTAAAAGCAAGTGCAGATCTTCTGATATAAATTTCAACCTATCTTTCCATTCTTCCATTTCCACACGATCATTTACAGGAGGGATTTGATACGACACAAATTGAATGTCTTCCTTCCATCGAGGATCCTAAACAAACAAACAAAAATCAATTTTAAAATACATATACTAATATTAAAAAAGTAGGCTTGGTGTATGGTGTTTAACTCCACTTTCGACAATATTTCAGTTATATCGTGGTCATCAGTTTTATTGGTGGAGGAAACCGGAGTACCTGGAGAAAACCACAGACCACTGACAAACATTATCACATAATGTGGTATCAAGTACACCTTGCCATGAACGGGATTTGAACTCACAACTTTAGTGGTGATAGGCACGGATCACACATGTAGTTGTAAATCCAACTACCATACAATCACGACCACGGTGGCCCCTTGTTATTATTAATAAACTAAATTTTCCTGCATATGGAATATTTTTACAACAGAATGTCAGATGACCATGGATATATTCAGTAACTGTTAGTCAAATCCTGGACTTTCCTATTATTCCTAATTCAAGTCTTATTTCCGGATTTTCAACGAATGTTACCGATCCCTGTGTTTCGTCACATAACCTCCCATCTAATTCAATCCTTGTCCCAATGCAAGGGTTAACAATTTTTGTGAGACAACACCATTAAGATCTGAAAATACCTTCTGCACCAAAGGCAATTCAACCACTCTACCAACTCAGCTAAAGTAGGTCTCCATTACATTTTAGGGCCTACTGCCGGTGTACTGGCACTGCCAGTAGCACAGGCACTTGTTTCTGTAAAAAAAAAATATACCATATACCTTATATTATAATATAAGGTATACTTTTGTATGTAATCCCAGGCAGGCAATATAAGAAAACAACTATGGCTTCGAATCCCAAAAGGGATTATTTTGTATGGTGGCCAACAGGCAGTACTAGAGTCCTATATAATAATATGAAACTAGCAGAGGGTTTTTAATCATCAAACTATTTTCATATCCGATAACATTTTATGAAACGAATGTTTTACCAGCAATGATACATTTTCCTTCTTTCCTTTAATGTCAACAACAAGATATCGTTTATCCAAGGGTAAAGAGAGACTAGCCATTATCAGCTGTGTTGGGATTTCTCAACATATTTCACCAGAAAGTGTTGATTTTTAACTTACATTTTTAAGAAGATTTGTGAAGTTTATGACTCTTATAGACAACATTTTTACTTTTTTTTAATGAAATTATGGTTATATTTATTATTCATAATTAACAATGGGCGAATTTAAATTGCAAAGTCATTGACTTATCACTCGTTCAACATAAAATGAACACTTTCTATGCATATGATTATTGTGATTATCTCCCCTGTACAAAATGTCTCAAATAAGCAAAGCGGAGTATTTGAAACGTTATATGTCCACAACAGAGAATGAAGTGAAGAAAAAGAAAAGAAGAAAGATTACAAAACAATCATCAAAGCATGCAAGGTTAATTTCCGTATTGACATGAATATTTGACATATAATTAGTGAATTTTTGTTTTCGATTTCACTTGCCTTGATTTGGCCACATACCATCACTTGTTTCATGCAATTGCCAACGGTCCAGTCCCTACCTCTTCGATATTAAGATGTAGGTGTTAGACCATTGCATGATGATAATCTCATTTTTGGAGTTCGTCAAATAAGTACATTGATATATACATGTATACCGTTCAATTAAATAAATATTTTCCAGTAAGCTTCCATCAAAAACGAAGTATTTTCTTTTTTAGTTTCAAAACAGTGGCATGAAAAACAACAATAAAAATCCAACTCAGCGTGTTGGTCTAGGGCAAAGCTGACCTCATCATCTCATTGAAAATTAACTTGTTCTCGCCATGATATAGCTGAAAAATTGCTGAATTGGCGTTAAACAACAATCACTTTGTCATACACCGTACTCATATTCATAATCCATGTGCACTACGGTGGGTATGACATCGATATCAATGTTCATATTATTAATGATAATGTAGTTGATGGCACAAGGACTGCACCAGTTATTTTTCTAAATAACTCGAGCCTGTTTCGGGGCAAGGAAGAAGTATGTTTTCAACCTGAAATAATAGATATTACAGTTTCTACATTTAAAGATGATGATAACATTTTAAGCTCTGATGTCTTGAGATCGACATACATTATTTCAGCATCATACCATAATCTCTGGTCAATGAACCGATCAAAATAAGGTGAGATTTTTATCTTGTGAAACAAACGTCGAAAATGGGTGATGTTGTGATATTAAAACTTAAGCTGTATCGATAGTTCATCTCACTGAGATTTGCATTGGCTCTCGGAGCTACTTTTTGTTTTTTTGACCTCCTCTCAAATCTCATAACAGTCACTAATAATTCTATTCTGGAAATTTAAAATCTGACCCCCAGTGCATTCAATTTCATATTTTGTACTTGACAGACTGTGTCAGGCCAAGCATGGGTAAGATTTCATATATTGACATATTTTCTAGTTCAAATCTGCAAAAATAATTATATTTTCTTACCGTTATAAGTACAAAGGTACCTAGTTAAAAATACATTTTAACCAATATTCTCTTTGAAGTGCCTGCCATTGTTGTTGTACTTAAAAAGTTTACCACATGATCAATATTGTGATGTTTTTTTGTTATAGTGGCATGATGACACAACAATAACACACTTGCTCTAGAATTTGTGTTATATTAATTTATGTCTTAAGAGTTAATAGAAATTATTGGTACAAATTAAGCATTGTTTCTTCTAAATTTCAGGTCAATGATTATAGATGATGATATAGACATTAAATCATTACTCCCAGAAAACCAGGGGTCAACAGTGGATGAATTTATTGGTGACGATGACCCAACCATTGTAGCAATAATTGACGAGCGACCAGATAATATCAAACAACTAGAATCATACAGACACAGTGATGGCAGATGGAAAATGCTGGGAAAGGGTATGTTCATCTTGTGAAATTTTGTATTATTATTTTTTGTTTTGCAAACTTTTCAGACCAAAACTATAGAAGGGGATAACTGCTCTATTATGAAAAGACATTTTAAACAGTGATGGTCATCAATTCCACCAATATCTACAAAACAAACAATCGTCTCTCATCTTAACTGAACTCACTGAACACAGAAAGACCATGACATGTGACGTTGGAAATCCAGGTTCTGCCATTGGACAGGCACAAAAATATGGTGGTGTTCAACCAGTTAATGGGATCCCAATCCTCTCCTTTATATATGTATGTACATCAGTAAAGCAGAAATATATCAGAATTTAAGTAATTATGGGTGCATTTAAAAAAAAAAGATTTTGTGATTTATATACAAATGTATTTAGGTCGCATGTTTTGATCTAAGTAGACAGATTCTGAAATAATGCCCACCCAATTTAAGACAATTGTCAATTTGCTGGAAGAAAAAAGAAAAGTTTGAAGATACCAAAGGGGTAATCAGAAGCCGTAAATCGAAGGACAGACAACACAATGGCCAAAAGAAAAGAAAAGAAAAGTAAAAAAAAGGACAAAAGGGCGCAAATAACAATCTACAAAACATTACACAGAAAACTAAAAATCGAGTAACACGAACCTCACTAAAAGCAGGGGGTAAACTCAGGGACCCGAAGGGTAACCAGTTCCTGCTCCACATGTGGCACCCGTTGTGCTACTCTTATTACAAACCCATTGAGCTATGTGTCAATGGACAGGCGACACACCTTTTTTGCAAAAGGCTCAGAAAGAGAGACACCTTCATTATAATAAAAAGTGGTACCTAATTTATGTAGAACAATTAAAGCAAACGGTAAGAAAATATAACAGTATGAGCATGGACATGAAAGAGAATATAACAGTATGAGCATGGACATGAAAGAGAATATAACAGTATGAGCATGGACATGAAAGAGAATATAACAGTATGAGCATGGACATGAAAGAGAATATCATTGAAAACTATTAGAAACATCCTTCAAATGTTTCTCCTCTTTTCAGTCAAATTTGACATTTGTTTTAGACTTTCTGACATTGCATGGTAATCACAATATACTTACATTTACCTTGTCGGTAAAAATAAAATTTATTTGCAATCACTGCGAAACAGGCTAGAAAAGCTTTCCAAAGACTTGCGTTTCTTACCCGTTTCTTAGACTTGTATAAGTAAATTTTATATTTTATGAAAATATACGTATACTATACACAGTCTTCTCGCTAACCCACTTGCCCGAAGCTCGGAACAAGTAAAACATGATCTGGACAAATGAAAAATATGAAAGTATTTGTTTGAATAAATAGAAAATGTTTCTAAATTTGGCTTTCGGGCAAGTTGGTGAAAAAATATTAAGGCAAAGACTGAATACATGTATATTGTTCTAATTAGTGAAAAACGAAAAAGATTATATGATATATGTAGCTTAACTTTATTTTTCTAGATGAACAGTTTGACCCATCGTTGTTAAAGAGTATGAAAGATGAAGATATTATCAAAAACAAGAAAGCAATACTTAGGAACCATGATGAAAGTGCTGGCCGCAAAAGTTTAGATTCAACACATATCAAACATAAAAGGAGACAAAGACATGACTCTGATTCAGATAATTCATTACCGAGAAAACGTCGACATGATTCAGATTCTGACGAATCATTACCAAGGAGGGGAAGACATGATTCAGATTCTGACCAATCGCTACCAAGAAAAGGAAGGCATGATTCAGATTCTGACCAATCTTTACCAAGAAAAGGAAGGCATGATTCTGATTCTGACCAATCCTTACCTAGGAAACAAAGACAAAACTCAGATTCTGATGTCTCACCTCCACGGAGGAAAGGGTTAAATTCTGGATCAAATAAAGGACCTTCAAGAAAAAGGAAAAATTCAGACTCTGATATATCTCCCCCAAGAAGAAATAAGGTGAATTCAGATTCTGATGAATCACCACCAAGAAGAAAACAAGATTCACACAGCAAAATGGACAAAACATTATCAGGGAAAAAAGCTGGATTATCAAGTGCTAAAGATATGAAAATAGAAGCAGAAAAATTGAAACAAAAAGAAAGTGAAGCTTTTAAAAAGGTATCGTGTCCCTCTATTTGTTCACTAGATATAAGAATATGTTTGAAAATGTTTAATATAAAATGGTTAACCATGCATACACACATGTATTTAGAATTGATCTTTGGCACATTTCCAACTTTATTCTAATATTATATGTTTTCTACGTTTTTTTATATGACTGACTTATTCTCCTTTAATACAGACAAAAAGGTCCCCTTTCATGGAAAGTTTAATGAAAATAACATATTTTTCCTATAATCTGTACAAAATTTTTTAATGTTGTAAGGCCTAAATTAAAAAATTGTTTGTTTGCCATTCTCCGACTCAGATTTTTTTGTGTGGGTAGGTAGGTAGGTATATTATTTTATTTTTCTGAACCAGACATACATTTTTTGTATGATTAAAATATTAAGCATACAGTATGAATATACATGTACTGAGCATGCATGAAGCTAAATAGACATCCGTGCATGTTTCTGTTTTAGATTTAGATACATGAACCTTGCACTTTTTGGGCTATATTGCATGTGTTATCGACACGAACTATGAAAAGACTACGAGAATTCCGAATATACCGGAAACCGGAACTTTACTAAAACACGGAACGGACCGGAACGCAAATTTTGGAAATTAAAAAAAAAAAATTTAAAACAGCAATACAATCTTTTGAGTCACGCGGATTTTTTTGGATCGGTCGCCTGACGGCAAACAATCAATATTTTAATTTAGGCCTAACAAGGTTCAAATATCTACAAATTATAAAAAAAAAAAACTCAATTTGTCATTTCTATTTGCTCTTTGTAGAATGGGTACCATTTTGTCCATTGTAAGGGAAATAACTCATATAAAACATCTATTTAGAATCAAATCAGGAATGTATTGGTACAAAAGATCTAATCAGGAAATAAAATCAAGTAATAAAGAGAGAGTATATGATAAATATTGTCCATAACTTAGGACAGGTCGGTGGTATTCTCTAGGTACTTTTGTTTCCTGCTACAATAAAACTGACCACCATGATATAGCTGAAATATTGTTGAAAGTGGCATTAAATACTGAATACCCTCCACCCTAACCCTCTTGACAGCAGGAAAACTTGACATACGTGTGGAGTGGTAAATGTACTGGAAAAAAAAGGATAAATCCATGTAGTGTAACAGTCTTTTAAATTGGCCATCCTTCATTTCAATTTCAAAGAAAATTGCTGTGGTTGTCATGGTTATGTAGTAACATTAAAATCATTGTACAATGCGTTAATTGTCTCATCATATTGTTCTTCTTTTTTTTGTGCATGTAAAGATAAGTCGTGACACACTTGGAAAAGATGCAGTTACAGTATTCAGAGATAGAAAAACTGGAAAGAGAAGAAATATGAAGGAAGAGGAAGAAAAAGATGCCGAACAATTAGAGAAGGAGAGAAAAGTGACGGAAAAATATCAGAAATGGGCCAAAGGGTAAAACAAACTTAATTCTTCTATTCTTAGCATGTTGTCAGAATTGAATTTTTTTTATATATATTTTAAGTTGCCAATATTCAATGTTTTATACTAATTGCAGTTGAAATTTTTCATAATATCATACGTAAATAGCCTAGAACGAAGGAAATACGTCGCTGTTTTATTTTCTTGAATCCAGTAAAGAATCCAATGTTTACCCGTGCAATATTCATATGACCTGACAGTGAACTCATTCTGGAAATTGTTTGTTGATAAAGAAAGCACATGGCACAAATTGAATCATGGAAGAACGAAAACATTGACGGATTCTATACGAGCTTTGTGTAAAAATTAAAAAAAGATGTTATACCGACCTACTCCATTTTTCAACACGTAACTATGATTTAGTATCTTTTTTCGGCCGATTCATATTTTGACAGTAGAATTGCATCGTAGTTTTTTATATATTCTTTTTTTTTTTCAGGACAAAACGCTAGGTAATATCTCTTTTAAATTAGAGACTAAAATAATGAACTTCATGCAATACAATTTGTTTACAATTTTCCCTTTATCGGGCCCCTTTGCAGAGTTTGGGTTTGTTTTTATTGATTTCATCACGTATTTCCAATTTTAAGTGTCATCCTTACTAAATACCATTATATAATATTAACTGATTACCCCGGGATCCAATTTCATAGATATATTTCTTAAATTATATTAATTCTAGCGAATTTACATGCAACATGCTTCCTGGTTATTTATAGCAATTATCAGTATTTGGCAAACTTCGCAAAAGCAGCCGACTTATAATTAGGTCGTGTTAATGGCGATTTTACCAACAGACATTCAAATTCTTTTCACTAATTACAACATTATAACATATTTTCTAAACCTGGCTTCTTGTTCAGAACATTTTATTAGTATAAAACATCGAATATTGGCAACTTTTAATATAAACAAATAAATTCAATTCTGACAGCCTGTATGCCTTTAAACAGTTGGTTACATTTTTGTAGCATGTTTAAACAGTTGGTTAAATTTTAGTACTGGTAATATTTTTAATCACCAAGTTGGTTAAATTTTAATACCGGTAATATTTTTAATTACCAAGTTGGTTAAATTTTAGTACTGGTAATATTTTTAATCACCAAGTTGGTTAAATTTTAATACCGGTAATATTTTTAATTACCAACTTGGTTAAATTTTTGTACCTGTAATAAGAAATTCCAGCCAATTTCATTTCGACAGTTATTAACAATGGAAATTAACAACTTAAAAATATTTTTGATGGTTTGATCAAAGAAGAAACAGATTCTCTTTCTGTTACCAGTGGATTACTCATGATAGTTAAATATTCAAATTTTATGGCTCTAACTTTGAAATTTGGAAGTTTAATTTTCTCATGCGGAGAAATATCGTAATCCACTGATAGCAGGAGAATCTATATTTATATTAGCAATTTTCAAAGATATGTTTATTGAGAAGAGTTGAACTATAAATTCCCTCTATAAACACATAAAAATTATCATATTTAAATAGTCCATTGTGCTGCAGTAACACCTTTCACATTGCAACATAATTGATTTGCACTTTTACAGGTTCGATGATTATCAATCAGTGTGGACACACAAAGCAACTTTACTGACCAAAGACTATGAAATTAGCATTTGTTGCTTCTCCGCTAAGCACACAGTATAAAGGAACAAGAGCAAAGACTGGTCGGCTCAGAATAATAATAATGTGTCAGAGTGAAGTGACATATCTACCAGCGGACTGTTGTGTCTGTGAACTAGCACTGTAAAAATTCAGCTAAGCGTGTTGGTCTAGTACAAAGAGGACATCTTCTCATCGAATATATCTTGTTCTCGTTATGATATAACTAAAAAATTGCTCATTTGGCGTTAAACAGTAATCACTCAATAAAAATCCAACTAAATGTGTTGGTCTTATACAAAGTGGAAATCATCACCTGAACGAAATGTAACTTATTCTTGCCATGATATAGCTGAAAAATTTATCATATGGTGTTAAACAACAATCAATCACCTTTACAAAGATTGAAGAGTCTAGAATACAAAAGATGTTAATAAATGTGATCACATTACACCTTACTTGCCCGAAAGCCAAATTTAGAAAAAAATGATATTTATTCATGCAAATTCTTTCATAATTTTCACTTGTCTGAATCCAGTTTTACTTGTCTTGGGCTTCGGGCAAGTGGGTTAACACGAAGACTGGTCATCATAGGTGTAAACATGTAATTTATTTTTTTCTTTAGAATGAAACAACAAGAACAACAACAGAAAAATGTAGAAGACCACCTCCATGAAGCATCTAAACCATTTGCTAGATTTAAAGATGATGAAGATCTAGATAAACAACTTAAAGACCAGCACAGGGCAGAAGATCCCATGTTAAAATTTCTAAAGAAAAAGAAACCAAAAGATGAGAAGAAAACAAAAGGTCTGATTTGTAAAGTTAATGTACAATGTTTGTAATGTTTTAAAATAACTAACCATAGCAATGCAATCTAGTTATATCAGCAATAAGCCTTCTAAATCTAAAGAGCTGTTGTCAGATTGGTCAATATATTCAATTGTCTTGCATATATGATTGAACGGTGAAAGGTTACATAATATGACCCCAAACGGGATGTTGTTAAATGTTAGTGTATTGCCATAGAAAAAAAGATACAACAAACATCTATTTTTAAGTCGATGGTAACATCACGTACCTCTATTCCGGCGAACCTCAAACAACAATGACAGATGCTGATGGAAATGTAGGTTCTTTCTTGAGACAGGCTCAAAAATGTGACTGAGATAAACCAATTAAGGGAATTCGAGTCCATCCCTCTTGGTAATTAGATCTATAGTGGCTACTAGATAAACAAATAATGAAATACATGTACTTATTAACTTCAGCTCTGAAAGGCATCAAATTTATCATAGAATTGACATCAGTAGGATCATTCCTGTGAAAATCCAGGCACTGACATGGGACAGGCACAAAAATGTGGCAGGGTTGAAATATTCTGGTTTGTTTTAATCTTACGCTGATAAAAAAAACCTTTCAACAATAAGCAATAATAATTTTATAATTGACAGAATTACCCAAGTATAAAGGCCCTCCTGGTCCACCTAACAGATTTAATATCATGCCAGGATATAGATGGGATGGTGTGGACAGATCTAACGGGTTTGAGGCTAAATATTTTGCCAGTATATCCAGTAAAAAGGCTGTGTCTGAGGAAGCTTATTTATGGAGTGTGGAAGACATGTGATGGTTCAAAGTACAGAAGGGGGAAAACTTCACTCACGGACAGAGCTGGACAAGAGGATCAGTATGAGAACTACTTTTACTTTTTCTACATTAGAAATGTTTTGAAGTGATATTTCGTTCATCAATCTACCAGCTATATATTTACTTGAAGGCAAAAACATGTGAAATGAGGGGAAAAAAAGAACCATAATTGTAGATACTATTGTCCGAAGATATATTTCGAATCTTGCGAAATCAATGACTGAGAATTCTGCAAAAACTGTTGCCAAATTTACTGGTATTTTATATGAAATTAACAATACAATTAAATCAAATTCATCAATATTGTGTTTTATAATAGCCAATACAAATATCTTAGTAGTCCCCTCTTACAAGGCCACTCCCACCAACGAAAAATCACTTTATGGGTTTGGCTTAGAAAAGTTTCATAGTAAAATGTAAAATTGAGTGAATGAGTGATTGTTGTTTAATGCCAAATGAGCAATTTTTATACGCCCGTCTTTAAGACGGGACGTATTATGGTATACCAATGTCCGACTGTCTGTCCGTCCGACTGTCTGTTTCACATGTCGCGCTCTAACTTAAGAACCCCTTGGCCAATTCACTTCAAATTTCACAGACTTATTGGAATTGATGGTCTGACGGTCTGTATACTTTATGGTGAAATTTGGATTTTTCGTTACAGAGTTAAGGGACTTTATTCATCAAATTGTAGGCGATTTTTCGTATGTCACGCTGTAAATTCACCTTCGCCAATTCACTTCAAACTTCGTACTGTTATTGGAATTGATAGTCTTTACTGATTTCTCAAAAAATGTTGTTTTCAATTGTATAAATGTTCCAATTCATGTTTATGGTGCAGCTGTTGGTGAAATTTAGATTTTTCATTCAAGAGTTATGGGAAAGAAAGTCTTTACAAATATTGTATGAATGTTGACGACGGGCGTATCATGCGCTCTTGGCGCAGCTGTTTATTCAGTTATATAATGGCAAGAAAAAGTTTACATTAGATGATACGATCATGATGTCCACTTTGTACTATACCAACATTCTTAGTTATATTTTTATAGTGCTAGCTCACTGAAACAACAGTCCACAGGTAGACATGTCTCTTCACTCGGACACATTATCCTGATTCTGCACAAACCAGTCTTTTCTATTATTTCTGAATGCTTATGAAAAGAAAGTTTAAAGAGTGATGGTCATCAATTCTACCAATACCAACAAAAGGAAAAACCACCTCTCCCCTTAACTCACTCACTGAACATATAGAGGCTCAGTGGGCCTGTGTCACTCACCTTTCATTCTGCTTTGAGGAAACTTAATACAGAACCTTCCATACATGTAGATGCTTCCTACCAAGTTTCGGTTCATATGGCTAAGAAGTTTCAAAGGAGAAGATTTTTTAGAAATCGACGAATCAGAAACAAGAATTGCATGTGGTGGCCATGTTTGCTAACCGATCGGGACGAAATGAGCAATCTTCAGAGGACATTCCATAGATGCTTCCTACCAAGTTTCGGTTCATTTGGCCAAGCGGTTTCAGAGAAGATTTTTAACAAGAAATATGTGCATCACAAAATACGCCCGTCTATATAAATTATAAAACGGTATAATGGTAATGACCCCAAAATTAATAGGGTTAATCATGTGGCCAAGTTTGGTAAAGATCCAATATACAGAACTAAAGTTATCGTGTGGAAATGATCCTGTTGTCAAAAATTCTATTTATAGTAATGGTGACCTTAACCTTTGACCTAATGACCCCAAAATAAATAGGGTTCTTCCACAGGGGAATCATGTGGCCAAGTTTGTTAAAGATCCAATATACAGAACTAAAGTTATCGTGCGGAAACGACCCTGTTGTCAGAAATGATATTTATAGTAACAGTAACCTTGACCTTTGACCCCAACATATATAAGGTTCTTCCCCTTCCACAGGGGAATCATGTGGTCAAGTTTGGTAAAGATCCAATATACAGAACTAAAGTTATGTGGAAACGACCCTGTTGTCAAAAATCCTATTTATAGTAATGGTGACCTTGACCTTTGACCCCAAAATAAATAGGGTTCTTCCCCTTCCATAGGGGAATCATGTGGCCAAGTTTGGTAAAGATCCGATATACAGAACTAAAATTATTGTGTGGAAACCTGTGTGGACACCCGCCCGCCATACCCAATCACATAATACGGACTGTCTCGAGACGGGCGTATAAAAATCGGCCAATCAGAAACAAGAATTGCCTGTGGTGGCTATGTTTGGTAATGGATCATAACAAAATGTGCACTCTTTGGAGAGGACCTTCCATAGATGCTTCCTACCAAGTTTCAGTTCATTTGGCCGAGGGTTTTCAGAGGAGAAGATTAAAATGTGAAAAGTTAACAGACGACGGACACCAAGAGATGGCAAAAGCTTATATTGCCTTTGGCAAGGTTTGCTAAAAAGAATATTAAAATGTGAATACCTACTTGTAATGTATAGAATAAACATGTTACACTATATCAACATTAGTTAATTTTCAAGGGAGATAATGGCAAGTAAGGGTAATAACAAAATTACCGAACTCCGAACAATCTTACAAAGGGAAAGTCAAAACTCATAATTATATAAACAGACAAAATCAGTCAACAACCGGAAAACTGTGAAAACCGTAATGACCCTGACTTGGTACAGGCATTTCTAAAGAAATGGTGGGTTGAATCAGATTTTAAGGCGCCAAACCTCCCGCTCTCATTATGGTTCAAAGGTTCCGGCTGTCACTATAACAGTATTTAAACACGGGAACAAAATAGGTAAAACAGTTGTCAAAGCAGTACCATATTCGGTGACGTAAATGTCAAAAATATCCTTACGTCACACATTGATAAAAAAAATATCCTTGACATTTTTCTTGACTTCTTTATCTCCATACACCCCCACCATACGAAAACGCATCGCTTACAATCGTTTCTGCAGAGACGGAATACATTTCGACAAGATCTTGGTATCGGAATATAAACTTTTTAAGAGATCGAATAAGGCGAATCTTTTTATAGCCCTGGTCCAGTAGCCTGTTTCTCAGATGAAGATGACGTTTCAGGAAATCAGAATAATTGCTACTGGCCCTTGCATAGCGAATCAATTGCGAGATGTAAACACCATATGCGGGAGAAGCTGGTATATTGCTGCACATGTTTGGAAAATTTATGATTTTAAAATTGAAGTCGTCCCGTTTATCATAAATTTTAGTACCGAGTTGACCACTGTCGTCAAATTCGAGGTACAAGTCCAAAAATGATGCGGACGAAGCTGTATCGGTGGTCTCTTTAACTACCAGCTCTGGAGGATATATCAATGGAAGAAATTCTGCAAATCTAGAATTATTGATAGATAAAAGAGTTATCCTTCTTTTAACAGGAGAAGATTTTTTAGAAATCAACCAATCTGAAACTAGAATTGCCTGTGGTGGCCATGTTTGTTAACCGATTGGGACAAAATAAGCAATCTTTATAGAGGATCTTCCATAGATGCTTCCCACCAAGTTCCGGTTCATTTGGCCAAGCGGTTTCAGAGGAGAAGATTTTAAAAAATCAGCCAATCAGAAACAATAATTGCCTGTGGTGGCCATGTTTGTTAATGGATTGGGACAAAATGTGTAATCTTTAGAGAGAACCTTCTATAGATGCTTCCTACCAAGTTTCAGTTCATTTGGCTGAGGAGAAGATTAAAATGTGAAAAGTTAACGGACGACGGACGCCAAGTGATGGCAAAAAGATCACATTGCCTTTGGCAAGGTGAGCTAAAAATACCACGACCTATGTTGTTGGAAATCCAGGTCCTGGTTTGGGACAGGCATGAAAATGTTTTAACGGTGAAGCAGCTGCATTTACCAATTTTATAATCTCTGGTAAATGGTTTGCTTTATGGTGTTTAACACCACTTTCAACAATATTTCAGTTATATTGTGGTGATCAGTTTTACTGGTGGAGGATTACAGAGTACCCGGAGAAAACCACCGACCTGTTGCAAGCCACTGACAAACTTTATCACATAATGTTGTATTGGGTACACCTCGCCATGAACAGGGTTCAAACTCTTCTGGTAAGTGTCAAGTTCAGGAAAAAAACAAAGATGTTATATTGACATACATTTATTGATGCAATAATAATTAAATGCAACAAATATGCTGCTAACAAAATAAAAAGATGATTTCAGTTTTAACAAGATGTGCATGAAATCGAACAATACACTCAAACAAGTATAATTACATACTACTTTGTATATGCAAGGATATGTAAACAGCATGGCAGTTGAATATTTATTTAATAAAATGGCAGTTGCTTTACGGAAATCATGGTTGTGAATGCACAGATCAAGCTTCATTACCAAAGTATATTAATTAAGAATGCAGCGAAACAAAATAGTGCACAGTGGATTTGGCTAAAACATTTGACAATTCCATGGCCACAACATCATTTACCAGTTTACACCTGAAACAGGGAGCTAACAGTGAATGATTGTTGCTTAACGCCATGATGAGAACATGCTACATTCAATGAAATGATGGTGATATCCGCTTTCTACTAGACCAACACACTTAATTCCATATTTATAGTACTAGCCAACCAATCTCTCTTACTCCTTAAATCTGTGTGCTTAGCGGAGAAGCAGCAACTAACAACGTTTTGGTGTGGCCCAGCTGGCACTCGAACCCAACAATTGATAACCATTAAATACAACTGAGGGGTCTTATCCCTTGCCAGTAAGAGATATGTCCTTTTATCAATTCACTATATATATATAAATCCAATGATACAAATGACCCCTGCATTGTTGGTAGGTCACTGCAGAACACGCTCCGATTATTTTCCACTCGCACGATGAGTGGAGAGTAAATTTGAGCATATTCAGCTGTGAGTTACCGACATGAGGTCCCTAATAGCACATTTTCTAATCACAAAGAAATAGACTACTTATTATCAAGAATTCTCTTACATCATATCAACTTTAAATGAAAATTTGCTCCACGTTTCACATACAAATTAGACAACAAATCTTCACTTTTAACTTTATCTGTATTTTTAAAAAGAAAGAAACAAAGAGTTTGAAAACTAACTGTAAAGAGACAATTACAATGATATACCATTTAAATGACCATAAATAAATATATCTCCCATATCATGATATACAACATTGTTCGGTAACCAACAGCTAATCACGCTCGATTATTCTCCGATGAGTGGAGATTAATCGAAGCATGATCAGCTGTGGGTTATCAACATGAATATACAAGAAACAAACAAAATAAAAAAAACATAAATATTCCCTAAATGTAGATTAAACATATTCATGACAATAGGATCAGATACAAGTTTTTCCACTTAGAACATCTTCTCCGTAAATGTAGAATATATACATGCATTCAAGTTTTTCAGTCTCACTACAAAATACACGCTATATGTGTTATTGCAATACTTTACTGTATACCGGTAAATGTATTCTGTCTGGTGTACAAAGTTTTAAGTGATATTCCTAAATGCTTTCTATATATTTGTATGTTTGTTTGCAATATGTTTGTTCTAAAGCAAATAATGTATTTTAGAGAATTGTTGAGAATCCATAATTTGTTCAATAGAAATGTTTATTGGTTTTTTAAAAAGGTGTCTCACCTGTCCCAAACAGATATAGGGTTACAGCTATGGTTTTTAATGCCACCTTCTATAATATTTCAGCTATATCGTGGTGGTCAGTTTTATTGGTTGTGGAAACCGGAGTACCTGGAAAAAACCACCGAACTATCGCAAGTCACTGACAAACTTTATCACATAATGTTGTATCGAGTACATCTCGTCATGAGCAGGATTACCATATGATCACGACCACGACGGCCCCCTGTACATCTGATAAAAAAGATTAATGACTCATACATAGTATATAACTGATATAAACTACACAGATAAATAACGGGTAGAGGAAAGTAATTAAAATTGTAGATACATAGGTCTCGGGAATAATAAATAATCTGGTTATAAAACCAACTCTCTCTCTCACACAAATATCTAATGTATATACAGCAAATAGTAATTCGACAATCTATTGTTTGGAAACAATTTTAAAAGCAGAGACTACCAGTATTATTTGAAAGATTTTAACAGGTGGCAAGAATATGTAATTACGGCGAGTTAGAGTAGCCAACTAGAAGTTATCATAGATATTTCAGCATACAGTAGCCCCCGCCCCTCTTATACGGCCATCCATTCTGCAATGAAAAAGAGACCTAGTAAGAAGGTTTGCCTCTCTTGAGAGGGGACAATTTACTGGTATTTAACTATCTCAGTGCATCTGATAAGAGAGGCAGCTGTCAAAAGGATGGGCCATATGAGAGGTGGACTACATGGTCATATGCATTTAAAACCTCAAGTCTTGATGGAGATATAACTAATTCCAGTGCTTCACATCTATTGTGTTATTTTAAAATCATATCCATTCCTGATCAGACAAGAAATGTGATAGTATGCATTAGGCAAAAAATGCTAAAAAAAACAAAAACCTGCTCCACTAACATTCTTGAAAATAAAATACAATAGGGTAGGTACATGTAGTTAGGCAAACCTTTTTACAGTACAGTCAGAGACATAGCGTGATAAATCACTGCGATAGGCATATCACTCATATTGGTGATTTGGATATATCTTTTGTTCTATTAAATTTTTTATATCTTCAAAATTTCTTTTACTTTTATTTAGTGTGTTGCTTACTATCACCTAACAGGCATATCAAAATACGTAAATAGATTAAACGGACCAAAATATATATCAGTATCACTAAGAAGAGTGATACGTCTATCACAGTGATTTATCACGCTATGTCTCTGGACTACTGTATATATTTACCTAGGTGATACAAGATAATGATCTGACCTTATAAATGATTGTCCAAAAATGGCAATAAAAACTTTGGAGGAGGCACTAAAAATTAGGGTTCGTAGGGTTAGCTGAAGCACAGGTTTTGTTTTGCTTTTTTGTTTTTTTTTGGGGGGGGGGGGGGGGGGGGGGTATCTAGATTTCTGTATGATGAACAAAAATATTAACATTTACTGAAAGAGTGAACTATAAACACATTCAAATAATGTGGTTATCCCACTGCCATTTTAATCCCACAATTTTAAAGTTTAAAGCATGAAATATGCATGGCAATGAACTCATTACAAAACTGATCATGTGACATCAAAGAAGTGGTAACCATGGTAACTTCAGATAAACTTATTGATAAGTTCAGGTAATGATCAGCCACTGACTGTGACACCATGAAATCTCCAGCGGCAATGAAATAATTTTAAGGTGTAAGGAAATGCTATAAACAAACTTCTACATTTATATAATAGTTTTATTTAGTTGTATGATAAAATGTCCCCCTCGCACACACCTTCAATCAAATCACATTGATTTTTATTGAGGTACAAGTTTGGGATGTTTATGACCTTAGACAAGTAACAGTAGAGCATGTTTTACCTCCGAAAAATGCAATGTCCCCAGTGGGATTCGATCTCAGGACCTTTCACATTGTAAGCCACTGCTCTACCAACTGGGCTAAAGGAGATCTCCACTAACGCAGTTAGCAGAGGTGGGTATGAACATACTACGGTTCCTATAATCTTAGGTAGGGGCATTCCCATTACAGACAAATAGATGCTGTTATACAACCATACACCATTATTTTCTACAAATTCTACACACAGAGCTGGCTCTAGAAATTTATAAAATAAAAATGTCTTGGTATTTTCTAGTATAACAATATAGTAAAACAAAACATCAACAATAATAAAAAAAAAAAAAAATTCTAAATGCCACTTAAATTAAATCCTCACATAGAATAGTTTTCAGGATGAGTTAGTACTATCTTTACCAGTAGTCAGGTTAAGAGGCTTATTTTGTTTCGCTTGTAACATTTGAAGCAATGTAGCTTGTAACGATGTAGATACATTTGTCACTCGTCCGAGTTGATTCATGGCAGCGTGGCCGACTCCTCCCTGGTTTTTTCCAAATTTTGAAGAAAACTGTTGTGAACTGTCCGGACTACCTCCTCCTGAATCGGAGAAGTCCATTGGTTCTTCCACTCGAACACTTTCCATTAACTTTTGTCTTCTCTCCGTTAAATTCTCTATAGTATTTTCCACAGACTTTTGTTTTCTTTCAAAAGAATTATCAATAGCATTTTCTACTGATCTTCTCCGATCAACAATAAAATTGTCCATAGACATTCTCCGGTTTTCAACGGGATTATCCATAACATATTCCATCGCTTTCTGTTTCTTTTCCATTGAATTCTCCAAGTCCGATTTCTTGACATTTAGTAACTGTTGTAACATCGCATGTCTTGTTCTACTGTCCTGTTGTCTTTCACTATGTACATTTGAAATATGGCCCCTTCCATCCTTAACAAAATCACTAGTTTTTGGAGAGCTCAAAGTTTTTGCATCCATGAAACTATTTTTAGAAGTCAGATTTGCTAGACTATTTTTGTGTGTAGTCATACTTGTGTGACCACTAACGTTGAATGCATTTTGTTGACTATGACCTATATTTACACCACTTGTACTCTGAATGGGTACATTACCTACACTGTGATGATGAGAGGTAGCTGTAGTAGTACTTGAATGTTGTGTATTTGTCCCACCTGGACTTGGTTGTACTTTTTGCATAGCAAGTAATGTCAACATTGTATTTTGAAGTTTTTCTAAAAGATCTCTTGGAATCAAAATCGCCTCGGTATTTTCCTGCTTCATGACATGCACTGGTACTTCTGTTTTAGTATCTTGAACACCGTTTGGTAATTGTGTAAAATCTCTTTTGATTTCATTTTGTTTTTCAGTGTCTCTTTCATGGTCGTCTTGTTTCATTAGTTCTTTTTCTTTCCTGCTAACGTCTATTTTTGTTCGTTTTCTACTGTTACACGACTGTGTTGAATCATTAGAGTCAGAGTTTGTTAACAGCTGTAAGTCAACCATACCTGGTTTTGTGTCTGAGGCTTGTATTAAATGAGATTTACTTGGGATTCGTGGAATAGGAACCTAAACATAAAATAAAAGGAATTAATACAAGGAATACTTAACAAAATTACATGGGTAAGAAATACCCAAAATATGCTAAAAACTAGTGTTACTTGTATTTTTTAAGCAATACTTAAGTTAATTTGAGATTCAGATGTACATGTACACATATGTATAAAAAATATTTCTAATTCTAATGTGGTATCCTTCATTAGCTATATGAACAATGATATATATTTATGCTTCGCCAACATTCAGGATAAATTTTTATGAAAATAATGTCACACAAACCTATGGCTTCGTACTTGAAACAACCTTATGTGATTAAGTTTGTCAGTGACTTTCAGCAAGTCAGCAGTTTTCTCCGACTACTCCGGTTTCCTCCACCAACAAAACTGACCGCCATGATATAACTGAAATATTGTTTAAATTGGTGTTGAACACCATAACCCTAATGCTATAATAAACAAAAAGATATACTATGTATGTATGTATGTAGCTAAAAATAGGTAATATTAAAACACAGTAAATGTCATTAAAAGGTAAAAATAACTGGTGTAACAAATGACGTTCAGTGTTTTTATATTCAGTTTAACATTAACTTTTCTAAGTGGGGTGACATTTGTCTTCTCTTTCAAATGATATGGAAAATCTCTCTGTCATGCCTTCACTTCTTCCTTAAGTTCTCTGTGAAGAGGCCAAGTCTGCCTATCTCCCTGGTGTGGTAAGCCCTGTTTAACTGCAGTAACATTTTTCTTCTCTTTGCCATATGAGAGTGTCCTTTTCCCTTTACTTATAATGATTTCATTTTTACCTACAGGGTACTTTTCTCTTCAAATTCCCAATTACCTTTTTAACTGGGGTGCCTTTTTCCTTTTCTTTCATCTCTAGGTAAGCCTTAGAATCCATACACCTCAATAACATAGAAGCTATCTCATGGTAGCCTCTAGCCTGAGCCGCCATTACTGCTGTGATACTAGCATAGTTTGGCAGGTCTAAATTAGCTCCGACTTTCTGGAACAATTCCACCATAGGTACAATGTTACCTTCTACTGCATAGAATAATGGCGTCCTACCACTCTTACCATCCTACAAGAAATCATTATTATAATACATTTATATTACAATGCTATCGTCTACTGCATAGACTAAAGTTGGCATTAAACATCAATCAATCAATCAATCTACTGCATAGCATAATGGCGTCCTACCACTCTTGCCATCCTACAAGAAATCATTATTATAATACATTTATATTGCAGTGTTATCTTCTACTGCATAGACTAAAGTTGGTGTTAAAAATCAATCAATCTACACAAGAAATCATTATTATAATACATTCTTAAAAATGGTATTCATAAATAATGTTACATGGTTCACGTTTGAGGAAGATTCGGGTGAAGAAGTTGCCTTGTGAAGGTTGACTTCGTTTTCTTGTTGGTCAAAAGCGAACTACAAGTCGCCTTGTAATTTTGAAGAGTCGTCCTATGTCGCCCCCATATTTTTGCCATGTGTCATCTATGAAATTGTTGATATCGTGTTTATTGAAATTTATCGTATCCTTTAAGCATTTAACATTGTTAACCAATAAATTGCAGTACAATAAGTCCAAAATGTGTGCAAAGATACAAATATATACCTGGTAAATATCATTCGAGTTAAAATACAGAGGTACAATGAATTAAAATACAGAGGTAAAAAAAGTTGTGAATCATGTTAGAAAATACAAAGAAAATTTTACATATCCAAACAGGTAAACAAAGACACAGAAAAAAATAAAATATATCCACAAATTTTTTTTAGTTTCATATTGCATTGCATTCTGTAAATTCCTATTAGTTGTCTGGCTCCAAATGCTTTTTAAATTATTTGACTTTTGGGCATGTCTGATGAAAGTTTTTCCAGAAATGTGTCAAGCAAACTAAATTAGATATCTATGTTGTTTTTAGATGTTCTGTATTGTGAATACAACTGTGTACCATCCACTCGACATCATAAAAAACATGAACGATTTAAAACTATTCAAATTTTTTTAATTGAAAATAACATGTTTTACTTTTATATATATAGTCAAACCTGTGTTAAGAGGTCACCTTTGGGACAAAGAAAAAGTTGTCTACTAAGAAAAATGACCTCTTGAAAGAGGTTCAATTATACAAAATATGACCATTTAATACAGGTGACCTCTTGAAAGAAGTTCAATTTATAACACGTGACTGCTTAATAGAGGTGATCACTTGGGCAAGTGTAACTATAATTATTCTTACCTGAATGTTTATATCAGCTTTTTCTGCTAACAAAAATCGTACAATGTCCATATTGTTTTTCATCACAGCCACATGAATTGGTGCAAGTCCTGAAAAGCAATTTCCCACAAGTCATTAATTCAGGCCTAACTCCTCCTTCAATTTTTTTTATAACAAACCTAACATTAATTATGCACAAATTCATATGAAAACTGGCAAGCATGTATTTACAAATTTATGTAGCGGTAAAATTAAAAGGAAGAGATAATTTATGTTACCAAATTTCTTTCTAATGGGCAATAAACCCTTATGAAATACTAGCTGTCTGAAAACTGAAACATACATGTACATGTATGTGAAAAGGAAGTATATTATAAGGTTTGGGTATAATGTGCTTAATGCCACTTTCAACAATATTTCAGCTTTATCTAACATCATGTATGTTTTCCTTTGAAATTAACGAAAGTCGCCTGTCTGATACAAAGTGTCTGATACAAGATGTTGTATCACCACACTGTGGTGATAAAAGAATTGCGCGACGTTGCACGAGACGTTCTCTGCCGAACTACTTAGTCATGACGTCATATCATTGGAATGTGAGAGAAAACACAGTAACGTGGCATCGTTGAATGAACGACAAAATAATGTGATGTCATGCACGAAATGTAGTCTCCCTCAGAATATTGTATAAATTTTACTTTAACCCTTGTTATTTGTTTAAAATTCGTTTTTATTGAAATGTTAGATAAACTTATTACATACCTAGTGTGTTGGTATAAGACTTTATATCAGGTCTTGCCTGTTGCGTGAACTAACCGCATCACAACTTGTCGTGATAGTGATACTGGTTCACACAACAGGCTCGACCTAATACAAAGTCTTGTACCACCACACTATGTATGTAATGGGTATATATCACATGGTGGTCAGTTTTATTGGTGGAGGAAACCAGAGTACCTGGAGAAAACCACCGATCTGTCGCAAGTCACTGACATACTTCATCACATAATGTTGTACACCTTGCCAAGGCTGGGTTTCGAACTCACAACTTTAGTGGTGTTATACATTGATTGCACAGGTAGTTGTAAACCCAACAACCGTACGATCATGATCACGACGACCCCACAAGCATATTAAGATAAAATTATATTAAAGAAATCTGATTGAAAATAACAGAACTAGCATTTTCAGTCTAAATGTTGTGGGGTTTTTTTTAATGAAAACAGTTGTAATTGGTAATCCTGACCTCTTTAAAAAATCATTTTTACCAGGATTTGTATTGTGAAGTCAACATATGTAACGATATGAGTAAGTATTGGATTGTACTGAATAAAATGTTGTATCGAAGTTCAATATCTTCCGTTTAGATTATGACAATATCACTTATATTTGTGTTAAATTAAAATCAGCAATTGGAATTGCAAACTGCCATGATCATATACACACCTTCAAATGATAAAAATCCATAAATACCTTAAAAAAAATCTTAATAAAATTAGGAGATGCACCAAAAAATTACTATATTTCTGTCATAAGGGCAATAACTCCTTCATAAAAAGTCTGACCAGATAAAATTACCACAATAATATCAGTGTCTTTGTATATAGTTATATAAGTACATGTATATCAGTAGACATTCATGTTTGATAACTCCAAGTTAAAAAAATTGACATAGTGTCATCATGGGTTTTACGTCACACTGACAGATAATTTTCAAAATCGGAGTCATTTCATTGATACTGACAATATCACTAGGTTAGATCAAAGGAAAAAAGTCCAAAGTACCATATCAATATATAGAATTCAATTGTTGATTTGTTTTGCGAGAATGGATTTCTCTGAGCAATCTTGTATCGAAGCATGAAATGTGATGAGAAGTCCATTACAAGCAAAACATATTAACAATAGTATGTTTATCCGAGGATTTGAGAATGTGACGTCATTATGACACCACATTATAAAAAACAACAACATTATGTTAATATTACGCTAATTGTTTGAAGCATGAGATATGATATGCAATGAGAAGTCCATTACAAGCAAAACATATTAACAATAGTATGTTAATCAAGGATTTGGGAATGTGACATCATTACAACATCACATTAAAAAAACAACAACATTATGTAAATATCACACTAATTGTTTGATAATAGATATCATCCTATGTAAAGATCAAGGGGAAACTGTACAAATCATCGATAAATAACTGTAATACTTACCGTCAAAATTCCTAGCGTTAATATCTGTACGTTGAGAGTACTTAAAAATTAGCTGAAGACATTCAAGAGAGTTGGCTTTTACAGCCATATGGATACAGTTTTCTCCATTTTTGTTGACCAGATTAGGATTAGAACCAGCTAGCAATAATGTATGGACTGCTTGTATAAACTTTAACTCTACAGCTATATGTAATGGAGTCTGCAAAACAAAACATGGCAAATGTATGACGTTTAACTCAAACAAATGCAGTCAACATTGTCTATAGTGATCTTTGATGGAAATTCACTGTAAAAAAGGTCACATTAGAGTGATTGCTGTTTAACGCCAACTCAGCAATTTTTCAGCTACATTTGTATATCATGGCGAGAAGAAGTTAATTTTCAATGGGATGATGATGAGGTCTGCTTTGTACTAGACCAACACCCTAGTTGGATTTTTATAGTACTAGCTGACTGAAACAACAGTCTGCAGATATACATGTCGCTCCACTCTGATACATTATTCTGATTCTGAGCCAACCAGTCTTTGCTCTTTCTCTTTAATGCAGCATACTTAGCGGAGAAGCAACAAATACCAATTTTGTAGTCTTTGGTTTGACTCAAACCCATGATCTACCACACTCGAGGCAAGCACGCAAACCATTACACCACCAATGCGGTTATGGAGGTCATGATATTTGCAAACAAAATGTCAATCAACATCAATGTAGATGTACTTATAGTGCATAGTTTCCAGTGGACATATATATATATATATATATATATATATATATAGTGTGTATATGAAAATGTCTGTGTTTATTTATTTTTGCTGCCTTGTGTTTTTAAAATCGCTTACTTGTAATCAGGTTGTAGGTTGCAGATATCTTTTATTCCATAAGTTAATATATTGTCAAGAACATTATGCAGTAGGCATAACACAAAAATAATTGTGAAAAATATCCAATAGACATCTATATGTAATGAGGTTAGTATGTGTCCAGACTTTTACCTGTATCTTCTTCTTCTTCTTTAGAAAATCCACCCTATGTGCAGGGTCACCGCATAATTAATGCATTTTAAAATTTTATAATTTTCTTCTTTCTTTTTTTTTACATTAAAATTAATAGCAAAAACCACGTTAAAAAGTTAGAAAATAAAAGATAAAAGAACTTGTATTTACACTATACATGTCGATCTGGCATGGTCAATTAAATTTGTTTTTTAAAGAGTTAAAAGTACCTATATCTTCCTTATTAAAAATGGTTTTATCCATTATAAAATCAATATTGTTAAAGTGTGGTCTCTTATATAGACAGGACTATTATATTTAAGAATATTTATTAATTCAATTATTAAAAAAAAAAAAATAAAAAAAAAATAACAATAATAATAATTCTAAAACACTGTCTACATAGTGACTCATGACCGACAGCTAGAAATGTCCTATTTTAGAGACATAGCCCCAAACTATTTATCAAATCACCACAGTAATTCTGCTCTTTTAACATGTAGAGCATATATCCAGTTTTTGCAAATTCTTCCGATTGCGACCATGTGTATCATTCCCCTGCAGAGCTTTATTATTCCTGTGTCCACACTTTTACCTGAATTATTTACCTGTAGAGTTTTATTTATACTTGTCCACATGTTTACCTGTATTATTTACCTGTTGAGCTTTATTATACCTGTCCCAACTTTTACCTGTATTATTTACCTGTTGAGCTTTATTATACTTGTCCACACTTTTGCCAGATATACTCATCAGGTGTACAAACTTTTGAACCATAACAATGTTCTCGTGCACAACAGCTATATGTAATGGCCTGTAAAAAGATAATTATCATTTTTTAGCCCCTTTCCATTACGGCAGAGACACATTTTTTGTGTTAATCAGTGCATATATGTTGATACTATATATAATAATAAATTTTGTTCACTTCACGATATAGCTGAAATATTGCTAAAGTTGGCGTCAAACACCAATCAATCAATCAATAGACTTCATGTTATTTTTCACATGAAATATAAAAATCTATTTTTCTGAAACATCAATTATCTTCTTGACACCCTTCTTGTTAGTCTTGACCCCTTTCGGGTCATAGATTGGTCTTTTGAGACTATTAAAAACCCTTTTTCCTTAGAAATCTTGAATGTAGACTAATATAAATACAATATACAGTCAAGCCTGTCTTATGTGACCTTTCAAGAGAACAGTGAAATATGGTCACATAAGACAGGTGGTCACTTAATACAGGTTTAATGTACATGAAATCAATGTGAAGGGAAATAATAATTATGGTCACATAATACAAGTTATTGCTTAATAGAGGTGGTCACTAAAGCAGGTTTTACTGTAGATGAAAACATTTGATGCTATTGAGACACTTAAGTTATTTATAATTTACAATAAAAAATCAATATCATATGCTCCTTATACAAAATTACATTGTTATACATGTAATTAATTATTTCACAGCAGAATGAAATATTTCTACAATTTTTTTTTTTTAATTATCTAACATCTGTACACCTTCATTCAATTATTAATTAACATTAATTTTGATCATAGAATATTGTAAAAATTCATAATTAAAAATACAAGTAGGCCATATATATGTGTCTATTGTTCAATGTTATTCAAAATAACTTTTGTAAGTAATATTTCTTATATTTTCTGATAAAATTATCTATATAGTTATACATTCAAACCTCTATTAAGAGGTCACCTTTGAAACAAAGAAAGGGTGGTCTTTTAAGACTTGTGACCTCTTAATACAGGTGGTTGCTTGGTCAGGACTTACTATATATAGGTAATTAAAAAATAGCCTGCTTTAAGAGAACAATTGAATGTCCTTTTGATCACTATTATTTAGTGTATTTAATAATGCTAAGTCATGACGAGGGTCGTCATGGTCACGAGGGTTGTCATGGTTGTGATCGTATGGTAGTTGCATTTACAACTACGGTCTACCTATGCAATCAGTTCCTATCACCACTTAAGTTGTGAGTTCGAACCCCGTTCATGGCAAGGTGTACTCGATACAACATTATGTGATAAAGTTTGTCAGTGACTTGCGACAGTTCAGTGGTTTTCTCCGGTTTCCGCCACCAATAATACTGAACGATATATTCCGGTAACTGAAATATTGTTGAAAGTGACGTTAAACACCATAAACCAAAGTCATGACCACTAGTGAAAATGTGAGGTAAAATTAATGCAAGCAGCTTTGTTGTTAAGGGACTGACCATTCAAAACACCAAGTAAGCAAAACTAAATCTTCTCAAGAGCCTGTAATCGCTCACCTGATTCAAATATGCCTAATTTGCATAATCGGTAAAAATCGACTGAAAGAAAAATTTCACAGAAAACCCAGAATATATGTTAAACTACTCATTGCCATGTTGCTGCACTTAAAATTTGATCTCATTATGAATGATTTATAATAAAGTAGCAATGGACAATTGAAGAAATTCTATTTCTAGTAACAGTAGCCATTTTGAATGGAGGTCAGGGCTGTCAGACACAATTTTGAAAGAGATCCACCAAAGAAACATCCCTGAAAACTTTGGTTTAATTTGGTTCAGTGGTTTCAGGGGAGAAGATTTAAATGTGAAAGTTATTGACGTATGACGTCAAGTGATGGCAAAAGCTCACATGTTCTCCATTAGCTAATCAAAATGTAAACAAATATAACATTTCAGTTGTTTTACTGTACTGAGACATATTTATACCAGGAAACTAATAAAAACATTTAATAATTTACACCTATATGCTTCTCCAGTGACCTAGTTCTTAAACCTGACCTAATAATTTATAGAATTTACCTATGTGCAATAGTTCAGACACAAATAGAACACAAACAAGATCATGTATACTACAGTGAAACCTATCTAAATCAAACCTCCTTAGGAACAACCATTTGTGTTTGGAATAGTCATATGTTTAATTTATACAGGTTAAATTAACAAAGATTTCCTACATTAGGACTTTGTTTAAAGCTTGGTTTATACAGGATTTCATTTCATTCCAGGTTTGGTTGACACATGTTTCTCTAATTTACAAACTATAATGTGTGAAGTTTTAATGACACATTATAAGCCCTGTCATGTTTTTACAAATAAAAACATCACATATTATCAATTGATGAATTTACAATACTTGTTATAATTCCTGAATGATCAAATATTGTTGTAAAGTCTAGGCAATGGGAAAGAAAATTATATACATCAAATAACAAAATTGAAAAGTTTCCAGAAGTAGTGTTTACTGACAGATGTAAGAGTACTCCTCAACTGCAGGCTTTAGGCCATTTTACACTCATTTTAAACTACAAGTACAGTGATTCAGCTAGACACGGGTCTGGACATTTTACACTCATTTTAAGCTATAAGTACAGTGATTCAGCTAGACATGGGTCTCTGGACATTTGCCCATCTATTTATATATAGTTTAATTATTAAAGAATGTCCTGAAGAAATTTTGATGAAACTGGCAATTGTCCCCGATGAAATTTATATAAAACTGGAAATTGTCCTGAAGATTTCAAAGTCTAGCTGAAACACTGGAGTATGCTCATTACTGAAGAACCCACTGCTACTGTGAAATGAAATCAAAACAGGCATCCTTTATTTTAAATTGTGTCCAAGTGTAAAGTTGGATAGTCTTTCATGTTCATTTACATCCATATCCTAGTACATGTAGATACAAAGTTAAAACAAACTCTGGAAATGAATTCCAGATTCTGTTATCACAATATTTTAAGCTAATCCTGTTATCATAATAACTTACAAGTCTCCATCTTCATCTTGTTGAAGGGCAACCTGCATCTCATTCAGTAGCATCAGACTCGTGGATGGGTCCACTGCAACAGAGTTCACTCTCTCTGGTGGACCCGGGGTGTTTGGACCTAGAAATATAAATCATCAATAATCCATCAATGTTTATTATCTAAATATGGTGTCAATCAAACTGCTTTGGGGTCCAATACTACTGAAGTTATAAGTAAAACTCAAAAATGTGAATCTGATCCACTAAATTAATATTGGTGTCGACCGTTGATATTTATTAGCAACACTGATGATTTTACCACTACTGGTGGACTGTTAGTCCCCAAGTAAATTACCATCTCAGGAATTAGGATCTCTTTGTCGACGTGAAATAAATTGATATTACTGTACCCCGCTATTATTAATATTCCAAAAATGTTCAAATATTAAAATATGAGAAATTGTCTTATATTTGAGGTTTAACCCTCTTATAAAGTTCAGTGTTCTTGCCAAATGGAAATAGTGTGGTGCAGCACCTTGCCGTCAAAATCATTTACACACCATCCCTCTTTCAAAACCCCTATGTCCCTCTAGTTATAATTTCAATATATAGAGGTGGTTGGGAATTAATAACATTTCTTGGTGAAACATAGCAAACTATGTTTTTACATTTTTAGTTATAACTTACCAATTAGTTACTTTCATTTGAACAAGTTGGATGTGAAAAAAAAATCCGGACCTACCAAACAATTTTTTTGGACATGAAACTTGAAACATGCATACATATTTTTTTTTTTAACAAAACAAATATTTTCATGGATGGCCCAGTCGGCAGTACTTAACACTTTAAAGGGAAACTTCGTGATTTTTTACATGTTAGCTAAATATGTTCCTGGTGATATTAAATACATATTCACAAAGTTTTATCGACATATTTCCACAAATAACGAAACAAATCGCAAATTTGTAATATTAATTTCTAATTTTTTCATGGGTTGACGTTTTAGCCAGATAATTGCATTGTGGGATTGAAATTTAAAGTCTGGGTTGCTGATGTTAAATTTGCTTCATTTAAAGAGCTCGGAGGACTGTAATTTAAATCTAATAACCGTTGGAAAATTAAATACTGAAGTGAACAGCTACACACCTTTTTGACAAACAACTATTTTAAATGAACAAAATGTTTCATTTCCTTTATATTTACAATGGAAAAAGTGTTTTACAACAGTCACCTATATTCACTATATGTATGATCCCTTTTACAATTATGTTCACTTTGTTTTATTGCTAATGACAAAAATGTGCTGAAAAATATAATAGATAATTTTGACAATGCGTAACTTGTGTATTGATCGGATTAATAAAATGGGAATTTGAATACACACTATTTGCTTTCCAAGACGAGTTGGTAGATCGTTTATTATTTATCAAAGATAAAATATTTTTAAAACATTTGAATAAATATAATGTTGAAATAACAGGAACAATTATAATTGTAATTATGTTTTAGATGATAAAAAAGTATACACCATCCTTGAAATTATAAGTTTTCATTATTAGAGGTGCCAAATTGGCCTAACTATATATAGCTGTCTCATCATAATTAATATGTATTCACAATTTTAATGATCGATGTTCATAAAAGATGTTTTAATTTTAATTAAAGAACTAAAAATTAAAGGTTAGGAGATCGGGTGGCAAATGAGTTTACAAAGTTAGTGTTTAAAGAAAAAAAACCTCTTTGCTCAGTGACCCCCAGAAGGCACAAAACCTAAATATATGATTTTTTTCAGATCGGAACCCTGTAAGCAAACTTGACCTATAATTTTGATACTCACTGATATTCATTCAGAAAAAGTTTGGAAGAGATCATGATCATGAGCGGTATAAACAGATGAAGAGCAGTAAAAATATAGAGAGATTAGGCCACACCAAATTTACTTCTTGTTCTTCGGATTTTGTGCTAAAAACGTTGGAGCAAGCAAGTGATTTAAAAATGTTAATTCATTTTCCTTTTTTTGTTTGTTTGTCATTTTTGATGAGCGAAACGCAAAATATTATGCGGAAAATATATTCCTTATATTTTTCATGTATTTTCAGAAACGCGAGATCATATTTTAATTTTAAAATTTTATTCTTCAATAAATTAAGGCAAATAATTCCTGAAATAAGAAGTGAAAGGTGGGATTTACTTATTTTCATTTTCATTCTGAATACGACAGGTGCATTCACACCAGTTTACTCAGCAGGGTACCTAATATTGCGTAATGAGTTTAGGTCCACACAGGAAGTCGCCAGGCAGAATATACAAGTGTCATTTTACATCCGGTCGACGGGACTCTGACCGAATACTTGAATACATGTGTCATAATCTTTGGCAATAATCAGAAACGCAATACACATTTTGTGACCCGTTAACGCTACCCGTGACTAGAATAGGAGATGCAATACACATTTCAAAGGTTCTAATAGGTGATCAAAATACACGACCCTGACCAAGTATACATTAGGAATTGGTGCATATTAATGCACACTGGCGGATCAAGGGGGTGTTCGACAATTTAGTAAAATTTGTGTATAAATTGAGTAAAAATTGGCAAACAAGAGCCTGGGACCCCGTTTTCAAAACTGCTGGATCCATGCCTGATGCAGCAATGATTCTGGGGCTATTTTCACAAAAAAATCTTAAGATTAACATTGATCGTAAGTTATATTGAATTGTTCATTTTTATCTTGATTTTTTTTGTGCCTCATCAGAATGATATAGCAACAACCAAAATTATGAAGTAAAGCAGGGTGAACAGGGCAGGGTAAAAAATTCTTCTTGCAAACCCCAAAAAGCAAACTAGACAAAAACCATTCGTATGCATTTTTTACTTATAAAAACAACAACCATATTTTTTATGACTATTCTGAGATTAATCAGAAGGGTCAGCCAGTTCGAAAGACATGATTAAAATAAACAAAAAATGTTTTCTTTACACAGAGACATATTATATGTTACGCTTTGTTCAAATCAGAAATAACCGTTATGAAAACAGATTAATCTTTTTACTGTTGGCGAATAAGAATATTGTATTTCCATAAACAAATTATTATATTACGTAAGAGATGTACCCTGAAGTTTTGTATAATAAACTTTAAAAGTATTTATAATACTCATCGTCTGTAATTGTCAAATGAAAACTATTACAAATTATATGTTTACATAATCCTCTCAATTTTATGGCTTCCTACCCTGTAACTTTCTGTGCTTTTAGCTAAGAAGCAGAGCTTATGTGTAGCTTTATTGTAGTGCATGAACGATCGATTACAAAGTGCGATCTTATAAATAATACCATTAAAACAATTTTGTCCCGTAGTATAGGCCTATTTTAATTTTTTTACGAATTCATGGCATTGTTCCGATATCTGTTCTTTTTTTTTCACATAATTTCGTAGTTCTTCAATTTTCGAAAAAAATCTTTTCTAAATGTCTCATTAAAGACGGATCGTTTTCTCCGATTCGTTTGTTTTGCCATTAGTATATAGAAACAAAACGTAAATCTGCAAAAAGTGATTGTGTAATAAATTCATATATTTAGAATAATAAGAAAAATAAAAAGAAATACGCCTGACAAGCCATATCGACACTAAATGAGGACCCTGGTTTGTCACGCTTGTTTTGGGGCGTGGTGGTATTAAGACATCACATGATAATTGGTATCGAGATGCTATCAAAATGGCGACATCCATCTATCGTTGACCGAATTTTAAAATCGATTTCATTCCCTTATCCAACATAATAAAACGCTAATATACATATAAACATCCATATTCATATATCAGGAAAAACATAACAAAATAATTTTTTGGCAAAGTTTCCCTTTAAAGACGAAATCCATACAACCTGTGTATACATACAAACAAGTATTTGACACCATCAAATTTGATAAAAATGCATCAGTTGTTAAAACAAGAGTACAAATATGTGTGCATCATATTACTATTAGATTTTACTTTTTATGTACCTTCCCCTTTCTCAGAAATTGTATCTTGTTCTGATGTCTTGTCAGATCCATCCTCTGCAACCCGTGGGTCGTCTTCTTTATATCCTTGTAATCTTCTCTTCTTCAAGGGCAGGGATGATTCTGACGACTCAGGCTTCTGTTTCAGGACTACCTGACTCAACAAATTATCTACTACAGACTGACTAAGCTCAACACTCTCTGTGCTGGCAAGATTTACGAGCTTTGATGCAATGGACTTAGCGACAACATCTTGAGACTCAGCATTGTCAGCTTTTACTTGGAATGGCAATTTTCCGGCTAATATTTTGTGTAGGTCTGTACTTGACAAATTGTATAGTCCCAGGCCTGGTTTATTGTGATCAACTTGTATTAAACATGGTTTTGTAGCACCAGTTTGGTCGACTTGAACAAATGCTGGAGTTAGTATTGGAGGCTGTAACTGATCAACTTTCATTAATTCTTGTTTTAGAATTTTCGGTGCTTCTACCTTTTTCTGCTCATGATTAGGGTTTCTAGGATTGATGGTTAGGGACAACACTTGGTCTGGCAATTTAGTGTGTTTTTTGCTGTTGACTGCTAAAGTTGGTGCATACAAATTTGGAGTTTTCAATTTCTGTTTATTTGCTGGACTTACATTTTTGTCATTTGTGGATGGATTTTTTTTAGATGTTGATGGCGGGGAATTTTTGGTCCCACGAGTTCTGGTTTTTCCCTTTTTGTTGGCGTTAGTTGTTGCTGCCTTGGCATTGTTTTTTGTTGTCACGTTCGCATTTTTTGTCCCAATTGCACTTTCATCACCAGCTAGTGCAAAAAGTTCTTCTGAATTTGACGGTAGTACAACCATGGAAGACAGACACGACATCGCCTCAGCGGCGGCAATACGATCTGCGTGTTCCTTTTCATCGATTGATGTCGATTCATTTTGTTTCTTGGTTTTCCGTCTGGTTGTCATTATTTGTATATTTTCTGGGTTAAAAATCGATGTAAATGTAAGAATACTTATTCATATCGCTGAAATACACATATCTCAATATTTCTGAAAATGAAAGGAATCTGGTTTTCCAGAAATTATATCAGAGCTGGTTTGACTACATAATCTAGTTGACCTCCATGGAAAAAATAAAGCATCTTGGGAAAATCCCTACAACATGTGACCATTTTGACCAATCGGAAGTACAAGATTTTATAATACGGGACTTTCCCTTTAGTCGTCGGGTAGTGTTTCGTGTGATGTCTATAAATAGACTTTCTCCATGTTATTTCTCATTTGATCAAAATAGCACACCGTCTCATACTATTTATATTTAAATATATTAAAAGAAATCAACATAAATTATTTCGAGCTTGCAAAAACTTCAATGATGTAATTCTTAATATTTTAATCATGTGATAAGTTGTCCGATAAAAAACCGGAGTGTTTCTATTAATAGAAATAGGTGATTATTGTTCTAAAGTCAGTTTCTTGTTATATTATTAAAGTCAATTTCCGAAAAGTATTTCTGTTATATAAATATCTCCAGGAAATAATAACATGACAATATGAAAATAACAAAGTAACGGTATTAAATTAAATATAGTATCGTCAGTTACCCTAAATTCGTTAATACCGTAAATTCGTATATAAAGTTGCTAAATAGCTGGAAATTATATTTCCGCGTTTCAAAGAATAATGTTTAGTCCAATCTTTTGTTTTGTCGCTTTGATAATTTGATAATTTGACGACATTTTCACTTGTATTTAACACAACTCCGTCATAATCAACTTTTGTTTAAACTATTGTATTTTTAAACGTTAGACTTTTTAATTATTTGTCTTCAAGAATTCAAGAACCGTCTTTTGAGTTTGAAGTAGACTTATTTGATGAAGGTTAGTCAAAATGGCTTCGTGCGTGATAAATAAGATATCTACAATATTGTATCAAAATTGTGGAGGAATGAATACAAGCCGTTTTCTAGATGAACACTGTATATTTTCGTATATCTCATCATAGGGAGTGTCTCTGTTTCATTTGCAAAACTAGATTTCTTATTTAACTCTTTAATTTTTCTCTAACCTTTCTATTCTGTAGGCGTGGTATTTTCTTTTTATTGTTAACAAACAAAAACATAATAAGTTAAAGAAATGATGAAAACTCTATATAATCACCTGGTCATGATTTGGATCAATCTATTATTGGATGTGACCAATCTAATTAAAACTAAAAAAATAAAGAATTTTGTATCTATCCAACCCCCCAAAAAAAACCCAGATACCAAATGACATAACCAAATTTGTATGGAATGTTACCTGTATTTGTCCCACAGAAGATTCAACACTAGAATCCTACAGTTGATCAAATTAACAGCTTTCTATTCAATATATAGCCAAAATTAACTAAATTTCATTTTGGTGCGTAACATCGCGAGCTTTGACGTCATATTATCCCCGCTTTGAAAATTATAACAACATTTGATTGGTTAATTGGCTAGTTACACCCGGTAATATGGCCTAGCAACACCCGGGAATATGTTTTTTTAATGACCGGAGTTTTAGCCAATCAAAAGTTGTTATAATTTTCAAGCCGGGGATAAAACAATATATATAACTTAGTTGGATCAAATGGAGACCATTCACCCAAATTTACTCAACAGGTGTCGCTCGAGTACCAACGGTGGTTAGCGGAGCGTTTTATTATCGCTTAGACGTTTGTAATCTATGTAAACTATTATTTCAAACACAATTTCTATCTAATTATCCAACAATAATTATTTGTTATTTGTATAACAATATTCCTCAAGTTAACAACAAATGCATCATAAGTTGTAACCATCTTCTGACATGTTACTAAATTACTAAAGTGATCACTTCATTATGTTGAAATAAGGACAACGTTGCAATCATATCTGAGTCACGGGCACCTGTTACTGTGAATGCGAATATAAAATAAAATTGAATACATTCTTATTAATTTTTTCTTATGTTCTCCATGAGAAAAAAATCAATATTTTCAATAATTTTGTAATTAGTAAATACGCATAGCATACGTACAATAACTGTTGAATGAGGAAACTATAGTACACGTGTACGTACGTTGTTAAACAAAGTTTGATATTTGTTCACATTCTTTGTATTTCCCTTTTTAAAAGATTTTCGTGTTGGTTTCCTAGTTTTGTTGTATCGTGATTTTCTACTTTCATGGTAAATAATCGTTTATTAATGGTTAGAATCAAATAATTTCGATCAATTTCACGTACATTAATTATTCTTGGCGAATTTTATGTACTGTTCTGTTCCGGATTCCAACCACATTGGCTTGTCCTTAAGAAATATAAGTTTATTAATAAAAAAAATATGCACCCCTATATCATTTTTAAGATATATATATATATTATATAAAAAAAAAAACTAAGCGTGTTGGGACCTCATCTTCATTCTCATTGAAAATTAACTTGTTCTCGTCGTGATATAGCTGAAAAATTGTCGTAAACAATAATTACTCACTGATCCCCAACATGATGTTAAAAACATATTCTGTCTCAAACATAAATATCTACATTTATTAATCTACTATTTAAGTGGTTATTTTCGAAGGGGTGTTAATTTGGCGTTTTTTAGTCAAACTGTTCGCGTGGGCTCTAATTTTGCGAAAATTGAAAAAAGCAAAATAAAAAATTTTACGATTTCAGCTTTATCTTAAGCCATTCAAATAAAGGCATCAAACATTCTTAACATTTTGATAAATAAAATTCAAATGTGAATACCTGGGTCGTATTATAGATAATGTTGATTTTTTTCATGAACAGTCATGTGTACATTTTATTTTCATCAACAGTCATGTGTGGATTTTATTTTTCATCAACAGTCGCTTGACTATTATTGATTGGTAATACATGTAATACTAATGTGATTTCTATATGATAAAGTTTGTCAGTGACTTGCGGCAGGTCGGTGGTTTTTTCAGGGAACTCTGGTTTTCTCCACCAATAAAACGGGCCGAATAAAACTGGCCGTCACGAAACAAGAAGTGTACTGTTTCATTTCAACAGTAATACAAGCTATTTAACAACCTCTACACTAAATACAAAAAATATATTTGGGCGGTGTTGATTAAATTACATGATAGTGCTACATATGACGATAGAAGAAAAGCATATGAATGGTTAAAGCACCAAGCATTAAAATGCAACTTATCTCTTTGAAGGTTTACTTTTTAAGGAATCAATCTTATCCGGACAAATCCGCGAATCAGAAGCAATAATTAAACTGTTGAACTTTCTTGCATAAGGTTCTTGAAATCCGGACACGTATTATACGAGTGATTGTTGTTGCTTAACGTCAATTCAGCAATTTTTCAGCTATATCATGGCGAGAACAAGTTAATTTTCAATGAGATGATGATGAGGTCCGCTTTGTACTAGACCAACACACTGAGTTGGATTTTTATATTGCTAGCTCACTAAAACAACAGTCCGCGGATAGACATGTCGCCCCACTCGGACACATTATCCTTACTCCGAGCCGATCAGTCTTTGCTCTTTTTCCTTAATGCTGCGTGCTTACCAGAGAAGCAAAAATATCAATTTGCATAGTCTTTGATATGACCCGACCGGGGCTCGAACCCACGATCTACCGCACTCGAGGCGAGCACTCTAACCATTACGCCACCGATGCGGTTCGTATTATACGAAGCTGCATGGACGCGGTCGAGACACACATTCATGTCATTAAACTTTTTGGATGTTTTTTTCTGAAAAAAAAATATATTAATTATGTGGTGAAATTTTAAAGAAACAAAATAAATTGACACGAAAGATGCAAAAATATCATTAATCCGGCCCTACAGTTCTCAACGAGAAATTTATGATAAAAATTTGAATGGAAATTACTGATTTTTTTTTATGTCCAAAAATTAAAAATCTGATTTTTGTTTCCTGTGAAAAAATATATCGCTGTGGGGGAAATGATAGTTTTCTGTGTAGTGTTTTGTAGATCAGTGATTGTCCTTTTTCTTTTGACCATTGTATTGCGTGCCCTTGGGCGTTGGGGATCTTAAAACTCTTTTTGCATTGTTTTTGAAGCAAAAGCGAGTACGCAAATTTACATGGTTAGACCCTATACAGTGTGAAAAAAATACGTGTACAATTTTCAATCGGGTTCAATTTAGTCTGAAAACTTAGTGTGCAATTTTATGTCATTAGACAACAAATGAAGCAAAAAAAAAACTCGTGTGCAATTTTACGTTATTAGACACCAAATGAAGTAAAAAAAACCACGTACATGCAATTTTACATTGCCATTGCAGGCATTGGGCCCTATAGGCTATGATTGTTACCGGTCACTGTGAAATAAACTAGAAAATTAAGTATTGGAAATATCAAATTAAAATCTATTATGTTCACTTCCGTCCTCTATATAGGCCGTGCCTACCGTCATATTACGCAACGCTTCAGATCAAGGACACCGCGTAGGTAATGATATTGTCATTTGATTACATTGGTTACAAGCGTTTATCGGAAAACAAACGTTTTCCTAACCACCGTTGGTACAGCGACGCCACCTGGGGGGAAAATGGGTGAATGGTCTCCATTTTGAACGTCGTAGAAAAAAAATGAAGTTGTGGGGTACGTGAATTTTGTGAATTCGAATGCATGATGGAATGTTTGCATTCAGACCTCACTTTCTGTATCCCCTCCCCAGATTTATCATGGCGACTAGTTTTGTTGGCAGAAGAAAACGGACTGGATGTTCGATCACCTTTACCCACCGTCGGAACCCCTCTTCTGTCTTTTTTATTTTTTTATTTTACTACAAGTTTTATTCAAATGCAGGTAAAGTGACTATACTAATAGTTTTTTTGTGGTGACAGATTATTTCATAATGCACCCAAAACTTCACAATTTGCCTACAGCTGTCAATTTGTTTTGAACAATACCAATTTCAACTCGTGACCAATTATCATAGACAATACAAGTACATTGTCGGAACACTCGCTGCGAAACAAGGCAGAAATGATTTTTTTATTTTCCGACAATGTACGTATATTGTATTTACCCTGCAATGTCAAACAGCTCAAAACAGCTGCCAAATTGTCTAAGTAGAACAGAAACAAACGCCGTTTTAATTAATTTTGATTGTGTCCTCTATGACGTCCGCACTTATACTGTTACCGTTTCCTATCGTTGCTCAACACGAATCAGGTACAAGAAGAAAAAAACTAACATTATTAAGAAAAAAACTGGTAGAACGTGCTAAAGTAGGTCACGGGTCACTGTAATCGGGCGGCTGTATCGAGAAACAGATACGGTGTTGAAAAACCGTTTTTTGATACTCATAAAATATTGATAAATGCAATGCAATTTCATGTTTGTTTTCAAGAAATATGATAGACAAAACCATGTGTGAAGTTTTATGACGAAATATCTCCGATTTCTATGTAAATTTACGAGTTGACGTGGGGAAACACCCACAGGGAATTTTATCGATGTATTTTTTATTTTGGACAAGAATAATGAGCGTCCTGATTGGATGACTGATTTAAAACACAATGACTCCGCATGGTAAAAAGATGCATGTAAAAGAAATCTATTATATTTATTCATTTGTTTGATTCTGGAATATTGTTGATCATTGATTTAAACAAGAAAAAAGGGGAAAAGGGGGTGGGTGTGAATTTTACAGTTAAATAAATGTTGTGTTTCGACAGTTTAAAGAGAAAAATCAAAATTTGTTGCGACTAAAGCTTAAATCAGCGTTAAAAATTGAACAAATATCAGTGGTTTTGTAAATGAGATTTATTTTAAATAGGAAATCTGAATTTATCATTTATTAATTTATTATTAATGATACAATTTTATATCCCTTGGGAGGGGGAGGGGGGCTATGAGGAAAATTTGAAATAAAAACACAGGACCGGACTTTAATTTTTTTTTTTAAAGTTAATAATATGAATTATTGTACCTCAGAATATGAACATCACTACACAATTTTCTACATTAAAATTGCTATTTTTCTCCTCTTCCAGTTGTTTTTAAGACTTTGGACCGGCAATGTGAATCGTTTTCGCGGATTTTTCATTCCGCGACCGGATTGGATAAAAGTTTTATATTTATTCGGAACACTCGGACTTCATCGTCTATTAACGAAATTTCTAAATTAAAAAAATTTCAAAAAAATTCAAAATTTTCATAGCATTTCAATATTTTCATAAGATTTCAAAATTTTCAAAATTCTAAAATTATTATTTACTTTTTTTTAAAGTTCAAAATTTTAAAATTTTCATAAAATTATAAAATTTCAAAAACTTTCATAATTTTCATAAGACTTGTAGTCACCATGTATATTAATATTGAAGTCTACTTTCTCAAAAGAATCAAACTCTTATGAATGACAAAGGAAATAGCATAAAAATGTTCACAAGAAAATGTCCATTCAGATTTATAATGCAAAATACTGGCAAAAGATGCGTGATTTTATTGGTCTTAAACATTTTGAGGTGATCATTCAACTATCAGTCTAATGTTTTTCGGTATAATAAAATACTTATAGACTGTGTATTCGGGAATAGCAAGTTTGTCGTCCCCTCGGGGACAACAAACTAGCTATTCCGTCATACCCAGTCAATAAGTATATAATATTGACATCCACACTTGTCTTTTGGACAGCACATTTCTGTGTCCACACTTGTACTATATATAACAAAACATTATCCAGTCAATGCAATTTTACTGCTCAAATAGAATAAGTGCATGATCAATTATAGTTCTGTGGTTGTGTCTTGTCGGTATTTGTCACTTTCTTTATATGAGGGGCCGTCGTGGTCGTGGTGGTGCAACTACCTATGCAATCAGTGTCTATCACCACTGATGTTGTGAGTTCGAATCTCGATCAGGGCGAGGTGTGCAACATTATGTGATAAAGTTTGTCAGTGACTTGCGACAGGACAGGTCGGTGGTTTTCTCGGGGTCCTCCGGTTTCCTCTACCAATAAAACTAACCGCCACGATATAACTGAAATATTACCAAACCAGTCCCTTTCTTTATGATATTGGATATTTAGATGACAGTTATACTGTTTGCAAGATATTTTACCCTTATTTTATTACTTCTCTGATTTCTTGTTATATCCGTGAGGTGAAGGTACAGATGAGTGAGAAGTTACAAGCAGAACTTAACCCAAAACTACCACTTTGAGGTAAGAATATCCGAGGATTCCAAAGTTCATGTTGCTACAATTGGTGGTTATATTGTTGACCTTTACTATTTGGGATTTGTCAGAGGAGTTGTTCGTGTTGTTGCAGTTGTTTGATTTAATTAACCGTTACTGTTTGAGGTTTGCCAGAGGTGTTCATTGTATTACGGTTGATTATATTGTTGACAGTTACTATTTTATGTTTGCAAGAGGAGCGGCTAGTGCTGTTACCGTTGTCAGATATTAACATTATCATTTGAGGTTTGCTAGAGTAGTGGTTCGTGTTGTTGTGGTTGGTTAAATTGTTGACCGTTTCTGCTCGATGTTTGTCAGTGTAGTAATTCGTGTTGTTGTGGTTGATTGCATTTTTGACATTGCTATTTGAGGATCATTTGAGGTTTACCAGTTTGGTGGTTAGTATTGTTGTGGTAAGCTATATTCTGACTTTACTAGTTGGGGACTCCAAAGCGCTTACTCATTTTCGAAATCTACAAAGGAAGTCTTATAGCGTGCAGAGAGTGTGGCACTCTCCAAACACGTTATCCACTACCGTCCACGGTCAGGTTTTCTGCTTTATAACCTAATAACCCCTCATCTAGAGGGACCCCCTAATACGCCACCCGGGACACGCTGAGCAGCTCTGTGGAATTGGCCCCTGGGAAGCTTCACTAGTACCCAATGTGGTTACATGTAAAGTATTTCATCAACATCTATGTCAAGTAAGGCCCGTTTGTAAAACGTATCTCAAATCTCAAGAAAGTCAATACGAATACTAGGTAAAGGTTCCAAGTGCTCAAACTCACAGAGCTGCTCAGTGCGTCCCTGGCGGCGGATAGGTGTGTCCTCTCGTTGGAGGGGGGTGATCAGGTTATGATGTGGAAACTTGCTCTCGTCCTGAATATAGCTGAAATACTGCTCGTTGGGCGTTAAGTAAATTATCTATCAATCAATCAATCAATCACTGGAATACAATTTGCTTGAAGTAGTTGTTCTAATTTTTAAACCAGTACAACTGGAGATCATTTATTTAACATGTACACGATGTATATTTGTCAAGATGTTTTCCGTTTTCAAAAAGCTAAAAATATCACTACACGTGATATATCCACATCACAAATATTTAAACAAACCACCAATGTTTATCATTACCTGTTAACATACGTGTAGTTATCTGTATGTCGATAGCTATATAGATACACGTATATACTATTTACACGAGTTTTTAAGTCCAGCAAAATTTGTGGTTATATTTGAGAAAATGTCACTGAAGACTTATACAAAAGGTGAGTTATACTAAAATTTCCGGATTTTTTAAATACATTTTAAGAGAAAGCATGCACAGGTGCTTGCGGCATGGAATGACCACTTTTTAGTTTGGGTCAGGTGAGCTATTGTCACCACTGAGCGTCCGTCGTCTGTCTTCCGTTGAAGCCACTGGGTCAATTTGAACCAAACTTTGGTGGAATGGTCCTTGGATGGCCCCCTTCCAAAAGTGTGTCAGGTGATCCCGACTTCCAACCAAGGTGGTTGCCAAGCTAAAAATAGAAAAAACGGGGGATGAAATTTTAATTGTCCATTGCTGCTTTAGTATAAGTCAAAATGAGCTTATATTTTAACTGCAGCTAAATGGCAAGGAGTAGTTTAACATATATTCCGAGTTTTTCTGTGAAATTTTTCTTTCAGCCGATTTATACCGATTATGTAAATTAGTTATATTTTGATAAAAGATCACATTTAAATCTTTTCCTCTGAAACCGTTAAAACAAATTAAACCAAGCCTGGTACGGATGGTCCTTGGGTGGGTCCCTTTCAAATTTGTGTCCGACAGCCCCGCCCTCCATTCAAGATTGCTGCTGTTACTAAAAATAGAAATTTCTTCAATTGTCCATTGCTGCTTTAGTATAAACCAAAATGAGCTCACATTTTAACTGTGGCTACATGGCAATGAGTAGTCCGAGATTCCTCTGTCGTTTAACGGCTTTTATAAAGTTGCTGTAGCCGTTCAACGTCAGAGCGTGATATATACGGATTACAGCGGGTTTGCCTCTCCAGCTCTGGATCGGCACATTTCCACGTTTCGTGGCTATCGGATTTTATTTTCTATCAGAAACCCTTATATAAATCGCTTCACCAATCATTTTTCTATTCATTCATAACCATCTTACCCTCAGAAAGTGGTGTTACATTCCATTACAGCTCGATTTTGCCTTAGATCCTATTATTCCGCCATTTGACTTCCATTTTCGAATCTACACACGTGATCTTGCGATACTAACTGAATGATGGGAGCTAATTAATGCAGCGTGCCAAATTATTTGGAGCATTATTTGCATACGTAAACAACATTCAAATCACATGGAAGACGATACATTTAAGCGTATTCTGCAGGACAAACAGTCCATCTACAGATCAAAGCAGAGCAGAAGGAAATAATACAGAATTCAATGGCAGAGTGTTACCAACGGGCTTCGGAAAGAGCATGTGTTACGTTCCCCCTTTTTGGACAAGGTACTACAACATTTTTTTTTCTGATGGTTATCTGTAATTCACTAAATTTGCTGTTAAAATCATTACCAATCAATATAATCAACTGTATTAAATTTTATGTTAATTGTTCTGCCTTAACAGACACCTATGATTGGCAATACAAATATTTGTTTGTTTGTTTATAGGTGTACTACCACTAAACATGGGTACCAGTCGAAAAGAACGTATTGGAAAGTAGTACGTAAACAGAAAATGAATTCCTACATTGTTGGATAAAAAATAAACCCTATTAGATACTGCAAAATACTGAATGTCAGCAGAAACCTACACATTTTAGGATAATTTTAAGCCCATATTTGATGTCCTTGTGGTTTTAAATAAATAAATTATTGCATTGGAAAGAAACCACCTGAATTTGTGTTAAATCGAAAGTGAAAGTAGGATTTTTGACGGTAGACATCTTCAGACTGTCTGTTTTTTCTTATATGCCATTAAATGTATGTTGATTTTCGGAGTTAAGCTTCCTATTAGGTACCCCTTCCATGAGATATGAGTGTCGCTTAGATTAAACTTAAGGTGAATCCTGTATGAAATTTCAAAAAGATGTTATTTAACATAGAAGGCTAGGGAGAATTCTTTAGTGGTATTACACCTATATGCAAATCATCTCCCATGATACATTGCGGTAATCGTAGTTTTCTCGTAGTCACGTGACAAATGTTTGAAAAATGGAAGACAAATGTCGAAATCATAGGTTCTAAGGCAAAATCGTGCTGTAATGGAGTGTAACACCACTTTCTGAGGGTAAGATGTTCATGAATGAATAGAAAAATGATTGGTGAAGCGATTTATATAAGGGTTTCTGATAGAAAATAAAATCCGATAGCCACGAAACGTGGAAATGTGCTGACCCAGAGTTGGAGAAGCAAATCCGCTGTTTTCCGTATGTATCACGCTCTGACGTTGAACGGCTACAGCAACTTTATAAAAGCCGTTAAACGACAGAGGAATCTCGGACTAGGCAATGAGTAGTTTAGCATATATTCCGGGTTTTTCTGTGGAATTTTTCGTTCAGCCGATTTATACAGATTATGCAAATTATGCATATTTTGATAAAAGATCACATTTAAATCTTCTTCCATGAAACCGCTGAACCAAATTACAAAAAAATTGGCTGGGATAGTCCTTGGGTAGTCCCATTTCAAAATTGTGTCCGACAGCTCCACCCTCCATTCAAAATGGCCGCTATTACTAAAAATATAAATTTCTTCAATGCTGCTTTAGTATAAGTCAAAATGAGCTCAAATTTTAACTGCAGCTAAATGGCAAGGAGTAGTTTAACATATATTCCGAGTTTTTCTGTGAAATTTTTCTTTCAGCCGATTTATACCGATTATGCAAATTAGGCATATTTTGATAAAAGATCACATTTAAATCTTCTCCTCTGAAACCGCTGAACCAAATTAAAGCAAATTTGGCTGGGATGGTCCTTGGATGGTCCCCTTTCAATATTGTGTCCGACAGCCCCGCCCTCCATTCAAAATGGCTACTGTTACTAAAAATATTAATTTCTTTAGTTGTCAATTTCTGCTTTATTACAAATCAAAATGAACTCAAATTTTATCTGCAGCTACATGGCAATGAGTAGTTTAACATTTATTCTGGGTTTTTCTGTGTGATTTGTTCAGCCAGTTTATTCCGTTTAGGAATATTATGAGATAAAAATCGCATCAAAATCTTTTGCTCAGAAATTTGAGTTGAAATGATCTTTGGGAGGCCCACTTTCAAAATTATGTGTAACACCCCCATTTTCTATCAACTTTAGATGTCAAATTGAAAAGCAGGTGAGCGATTACAGGCTCCTGGGAGCCTCTAGTTATTTATTTTGTACAGATGTTTTTTAAATAACATTTCTCTATCATTTCAGCTTATTTTCTTATATCTAACCAGTTTTTGCCCATACTCATACAATTTTATGGTAATAGAAGCTTAAAAAAAGAGAAAAATCTGGAAGAAAAAGAGGAGGGGGTAGATTTGATTACTAATATGTTCTTTCATATGTCTATGTTCATTGTTTTTTCAAAATCTGATTACGTTTTTTTTTTCATTTGTAAATTTTTGTTATTTCCCTCAATGAGAGGAGAGGAGGGGACATCCATCCCCGTTTCCATTTTTGCACTAAAATAATCCACAACAAATTGTCTGCTGTAGAAGTGAAAAAAATAATAAACTAACACGAGTTCTACATCTAAGTTCTAAAGATTGACCTGGTCATATTTTGTTCAATAACGTGACATGTTTGTTTTTATTTGATAAATGTAATGATACGGAGGAGGTCAACAAGACGGAGATGAAACGCTCATCAATACCGCAAACAGGAAAGATATACATGTATAAATCAACGAACGGTGTATTGTCGAGTTGATTATCGTTTACGAATTCACAATAGAATTAAGATTAAATGTTTATTGTACCCTTTTTCTTTAGCAATACACTGACCTTAGTACAGGGGTCGTCATCGAATGGTAGTTGGATTTACAACTATCTATACAATCAATGCCTATCACCACTAAAGTTGTGAGTTCGAATCCCGCTCATGCCGAGGTGTACTCGATGCAACATTATGTGATAAAGCATGTCAGTGACTTGCAACAGATCGGTGGTTTTCTCCGGTTTCCCCCCACCAATTTAACTGACGACCACGATATAACTGAAAGTGGCGTTAAACACCGTAACTCTAATCCGAACCATAGCCTTAGCACACTATCAGTACTTCTTTTCAGTTCTCCAATTTTAACAATTGTTTTGATGTATTTCGGATCAAAGCTGTATATAACCGCACCGGTGATGTTGTGCCGTTGTTAGATCGTGGGTTCGAGTCTCGGCCTGGTAAAACCAAGGACTTTAAAACTGATAATTACTGTTTCTACGCCAAGCATATACCATTAAGGAACAAGGGCAAACACTGTTTGGCCTGCAAACAGGATAATGTGTCCGAGTGGAGCAACATGTCTACCCGCGGACTGTTTTTTTTTTCTCAGTGAGATAGCACTTTAAAATCCAGCTAAGCGTGTTGGTCTATAGTACAAAGCGGACTCGTCATCATCTCATCGAATCTATCCTGTTTCGCCATGGTATAGCTAAAATAAATTGCCCGTTGTCGTTAAACAACAACCACTCACTCAAAGCTATATACAGTAATTAGTTGAATACTCTATTCAATAAAGCAATTTATTGTACCTTTTAAATGAATTAATTGATTCACGGGGCCTTGTTGACCATCTATGTATGATTACTGTCTAACATGGAAAGCAACATACTTGGATAGTCAACAAGGCCTTGTGATTGATGTCAAACTTCCACACTGGTATTCCTGCCGAATTTAGTTTATGGCCATCTTCTTATCCAAGGACAGACCTGCGTTCTTTAATCCTATTGAACTGTCTCCTTCTTATCGCATCAAGGATAATTTTAAATGCATAGGGCTGCAGCGATACCATTTTCATCAGTGGGAACCATTTTGTTTTGGAGGGAAATATGATTTTTATATTTAAAAAAACCCAAAGACATAAAAAGGAAAAAAAAGCAAAAGTACACGATTAATTGCTAGGTGTGAATGGCGGTGTCGTATACTCCAAAAATAGAATATGATTTGTAGTGTACGATTAATCTTACCGTGTGAACTTGACTTTATAATCAAAGTAAATTTGTCAACGGTTTCTCTATTAAGAACAGTTTGACGAACAATAGAAAAGTCTGCGGAAAGAATGTGGATGTAAGTAAAAATGAAGGAAAAAAGTCCATAGAAACGACATTTTGGCATTTTTATTGCCGTTCTTCATCTTACAATCACAATTTGAGTTTATTTTTCAAATCATTTTGTTCATAATTGCTATGATAGTGACGCATATTTGTTTCAAAGATACGATGATATTATCTTGTGTAACGAAATTATGTTAATATCATGGTCATTTGGATATCATGATAGATTGATCAAGAATGCTTTAGTTCAGATGGTCGAGCTGTTGTATTCGGTGCACAAGACGGGGGTTACAGTGCTGTGCGGGGTTCGATCTGAGATCGGAACGTTGCACTTGAACGTTAAGGCGTTTTTCTTACAAATCAATACAACAGTAACTATTAGTTATCATAAATTATGATTTAGTTTAATTATAGAAGTCTAGTTTATTTATTTATTGTGTAAATATTTCTTCTCAGTCCATCTTGTAAACTCCAAACGAAATCAAAAATATTTCTTGTTTTATTACCACATAAGGGCTAAATTGGAAAGATTAATTATTTACAGGATTTATATTAATATTAAGGACTTATCAATTCTGTTTCTTTCTTTTTTGCATTTATATTTTATTCATTTAATTATTATTAAAGAAAAGTATTCTCCATTTGTATGTTGTAGAAATTATCGATTTCGGTTGAGAGATACCAGGGTTTAAAAGGTTAATGGAATGTATTTTTGGACGCTAAGAAGGCCACGGTCTAAAATCTAGAACATTGCAATCCAAATACAATTTAAAGTATACTAACTTACGTTAATGACTATTCAGAAAAACTTATCAAGAACAAACTTGTATAATAGGGTCAAAATATGGAATGGTAAACTTTTTTTGTCGGGTTATGCAATGCTACACATTTTTAGTTGCAAACAAACGGCTTATCTGAGAAATATTTACATGAACGAATATAGTACAAGTAAACTTCTCTATACCTATGTATATGCTTTATTGAGAAATAAAGATATTTAAAGATATATTTATATATAGCGGATTCTTTTCAATGGTTTGTTGTATATCCCCCCTCCCCCAATCACTAATGAAATTGAAAGAAGAAGATACAATTACCGTAGATTGGGTTCTGTTCAGATTTAAACAAATATTACTACTGTTAATATTAGTGTAATTACTTGAAGAGTTTGAAGATACCAAAGGGATAATCAGAATCCGTATATCGAAGAAGAACAGACAACACAATGACCAAGAGAAAAAGTACAAAAGGACAAACAACGATCTGCAAAACATACATATAAAACTAAAGTTCGAGTAACACGAACCTCACTAAAAACCGGGAGTTAACTCATGTGTTCCGGAAGGTCCCTGCTCCACTAGTGACATACGTCGTGTTAATCTAGTTACAAGCCCGGTGAGAGTCATGAATGAGGAAAGGACCGGAAAGTGTTTACGACAGTGTGGAACATATCCGTTGATTTCGGCCAATTGCACTTTTATTTTACATCTTATTTAGCCGACTTTGGTTATCCTGTTTAGGCGCTTTTGTTTTATTGCTCCCAAATTGTTAAATTATTTGACTTCCCAATCTTTCGATTTTGAGCGTACCTGATGAAGGTTCTTCCAGAAACGCGTCGTGCGCACTAAATTTGATATCTACGTTTTTATTCATTGATTTCATATTGCAGTTATTTTTGTCACTGTGGACGAATAATACATTCAGACGAATGCATCCGATTTTCATTTACGTTTTTTGATCTGTACAATCTAAATTTAATTAAATTGTGATCTTTAGATCGGGAGTCGAAATCTGATTTGTTATTTCTTGTTTTCGTTCTATCCCCCTTTTATCGAAATATAAGAGTTCGAAATGTGGAACATCAAATTTCCTTTGATCATTGTTTATTTACCGTGCTTGTGTGTTTCTTCTGCCTATCAATTACATGTCAGTGCCTATCACTGATAAGGTGATGAGTTCGAATCCCGTTCATGGTGAAGTGTACTCGATACCATAGTATGTGATAAAGTTTGTCTGTGACTTGCGACAGGTCGGTGGTTTTCTCCGGTTTCCCCCCACCCATTTAACTGACCACCACGATATAACTGAAAGTGGCGTTAAACACCGTAACTCAGGGGTCGAAATCTGGAATGTTAGATATGAGCAAAATGTGTAAATCGATGTCATACGAGATATCAGGGGTCGAAATCTGGAATGTTAAATATGAGCAAAATGTGTAAATCGATGTCATACGAGATATCAGGGGTCGAAATCTGGAATGTTAAATATGAGCAAAATGTGTAAATTGATGTCATACGAGATATCAGGGGTCGAAATCTGGAATGAGCAATAGGAGCAAAATTTGTAAATTGTTGTCATATATACTTTAGGAGACATCATGGGGGTCGAAATGTGGAATGACGAATTATTAATGATGGGATTAGAATCTGGAATGTTGGAATATGTGTCATAGAGATCTACGAATATATATTTTTTAAGCCTAGAATACATAATTATGTTGGATATACATTGTATCTTCCATTTTTGTGCTGCCAAAGTTCATAGTTTATGCTGCTGTGTATTGTATAGGAAAAGAGAACATATTAAATTAGAGAAAAAAACATGAATAGATTTTGAATATAAACATGTAAAATATATTAAAGTGGTTTTTTTTCAAGGTTCAGAATTTCCACCATTGAAAGATGGAACGTTACGGCTATATAGTATGAGATTCTGTCCCTTTGCACAAAGGACCAGATTAGTTCTTGCTCATAAGAAGATACCGTAAGTAAATGAAAGACCATTCGGTACTCTGATTGATTGATTGATTAAATGATTGATGTTTAACGCCAACTTTAGCAGTATTTCAGCTATTTCGTGGCGTTATGATCAGAATATTTTCAAATACACAAATGTAATGATACAGCGCCGAATTCTGTTTGTGCGCCCAGTATTTTGAACCACTACAATAACTGACTCTGTTTACATCCGTGAAAAGATACCGAGATCAACAGATAAATATAAACACAAGATGAAACCAGGAAAACCGTACCGGTAGTATAATGGTTAGCGTACTTACATCGAGTACGGTAGGTCGTGAGTTCGAATGCCAGTCAGGTTAATAAAAAAGACTAAATTTGGTTTTTGCTGCTTCTCCGCTCAGCATATATATATATAGCATTAAGGAGTACGAAATGTGTTCGGAATGAGTATAATGTGTCCCAGTGAAGCCAGCGACATATCTTTAAGCGGACTGTCGGTGTTTTAACGAGCTAACGCCATATATAGAAATCTAACTAAACATGTTGGTATAGTCTAAAGTGGTTATTGGAAACAGATTAGGCTACGTAATGATGGATTCCCGTTACAAGCAAGAATTTAAGGCTATCAACTGCGAACATCATATACATTTATCTAGAGTATAATGATATTTATTGACATATTGTGGGGATCCCGTTATAAATAGAACATTACCACAGAAACTATTATCTTTGTTTTATTTTTTTTATTTTTTTTTGCATAAAATTTGATGTATATTTCCACAATTTGCCATTGTTTACCGGTGTCTTCGTCGTTGAGATTACACATGTGCATGATGTGTCCTCACTGATCTCGGGGAAATTTCAAATGAAGACGGTTCTCTTGTGTGTTGACACAAACATATTGAGTTGCTGCTTTTTTAATGAAAAGACATTTTATCTAAATTGTGAAATAAATTACTTCTTTTCCATTCATGTTTTTATGAATGATTAGCTTAAAAATGTGTTTGTAGAAAACTATGGTCTATTATCTGGAACCTGCATGTTGTACCATGATATAAGCCCCGCCCACTTGTATTTGGATTCAATAAAGTTATAATGGTTGGTTAATGAGTATGATACAATATACATTCCAGATAATAGACTCTGATTTTCTACAAGCACATTTTTTAAGCAGAATAATCCATAAAAGCATCAAAGAAGAAAAAGTCATTTCTTTTTACAAAACATAAATACCATGTATCTTACTCATGAACTTATTCAAACAAACTTTTCGAATTCGTATGTTTAAATAAGTTAATTCGTATACGTAAGCCCCGTTGAGTATATAAAAATTACAAAGACAAAGAAATGTCACATTGCATAATATCGATTAGGGTTAGGTGGTATGCTATGGTGTTTCAGTTATATCTTGGCGGTTGGTTTTATTGGTGGAGGAAAACCGTAATTACCTGCCGCAAGTCACTGACAAACTTTATCACATATTAAATGTTATATCGAGTACACCTCGCCTGAACGGGATTCGAACTCACAACGTTAGTGGTGATAGGCACTTATTGCATAGGTAGTTGTAAATCCAAATTCCCATATGATCACGACCACGACGGCTCGTTAATTCGTAAGACCCTTGGAATAAAAAATACATTTTGTACTTGTAAAGACAAAGAAATATCACATTGCATAATAACGATTATATTTTCAACAAATATGTATAAGTAATATTGAGGCACCGATATTTTCAGATTTGAGACCATAAATGTTGATTTGAAGAACAAACCAGACTGGTTCTTGGAGAAGAACCCCCTCGGTCTGGTTCCAGTTTTGGAACAGGATGGTAAAATTGTTTACGAATCTGTCATTTGCAATGAATATCTCGATGATGTCTATCCCCAGGGAAAATTAACCCCCGAAGACCACTACAGGCGTGCACAAGACAAAATTCTGATGGAAATGTTTGGCAAGGTATTTTTCTAACTTATTTCTTACTATAAATCTAGTTGCGAATCCACAGCTCTTCTAGTCTTTTTGTTTTTGTACTATGGTAACAAAAAAGAAAAAAACCCACACACACAAGGGCTACGGTTCCACAGCTTACACCAAACACAAAAAATAAATCGAGATTTTGAACATGATTATTCCCCATCAATTGTGGGTACAAATTTTCAATCTGGGTTAAAAATTCCTTTCTTAATAATTCGTAGTGGACTGGAATTTTTAGAGGTTTTGGGTTGGGTTTTTCTTTGCAATCCTACTATGGTTATGGAACTAAAAAAAAAGGATCAACTAACAACTAATTTTAATTAGTCTAGATAAGAACTATCATGTCTGCAGGTTAGTTGACCTAGTCTAACAACAAGTAGTTTTTTCTCTCTCTTTTTAACATCGCCACTTTTTATTGAAGTGCCCGTATCAAGCCAGAAAAGTAAGCGATAGTGTATTTGTGTGTAAGTGGTATCTATTTTGCTTCTACGATTTTTGAACTGTTACGTCAGTGCGGTACATTTTTTATTTTATTTTATTTTTCATTTTATTTTGTCAAAGTGATAAAAACGTAGAATATCTAATTTAGTAATTATCACGATGTGTTTCTAGAATAGCCATCATCAGGTCCTCTCATAATCAAAATATTGGAAAGCAAAACATACAAAAGTCTTTGAGAGTAACTACGGTAATCCAAAAGGACACGAACAGGATAGCCAATGTTACCTATGCATAAGGGAGATTGACCTGCTTTTAATCTTGAAAAAATTGCATTATTTAGAAACTAAATTTCGAACATAATTATATCCAATAAACCATGTCAGTGCCGAAGACATAAATATGTCTAATAAACCATGTCAGTGCCGAAGACATAAATATGTCTAATAAACCATGTCAGTGCCGAAGACATAAATATGTCTAATAAACCATGTCAGTGCCGAAGACATAAATATGTCTAATAAACCATGTCAGTGCCGAAGAATAAACCATGTCAGTGCCGAAGACATAAATATGTCTAATAAACCATGTCAGTGCCGAAGACATAAATATGTCTAATAAACCATGTCAGTGCCGAAGAATAAACCATGTCAGTGCCGAAGAATAAACCATGTCAGTGCCGAAGACATAAATATGTCTAATAAACCATGTCAGTGCCGAAGAATAAACCATGTCAGTGCCGAAGACATAAATATGTCTAATAAACCATGTCAGTGCCGAAGCAACTAATAGGAGCATGATAACCTCGGGGACTTATAGTCCACCAGCATAGGTATCGACCCATTAACATTAATTAAAAGATATACAATTTAGTGCACACGACGTGATTCGGGAATAACGCTCCGAGTCAAAAGATTGGAAAGCCAAATAATTAAAATGTTTTGGGAGCAGGAAAACCAAAGGGCCTAAACAGATATCCAAAATCGACAACTTAAGGTCACCTATGTTTTAGGGAGGAGAACCTTAGTTTTAATAATAGATACATTGTTTGGGAATTGTAAATTTAAATACGGTAATATATATAATAACAATATCAGTACAAATACCGGATATCCTTTCCCGGCTTGGTGTATGTAATAATCGTGATAAGCTTTCGTATCGTGATGATGAGTTGGTTTCATTCTAGAGAGAATTCTTTTCGTTTTCTACAGTGAAGTGTCACCACCACTCGTCCTCTTTCGAATGGCACTATAGAGCCCGTGCCGTCCCTTATATCTATTTCTACTTTCTGAAATCGTCGTTGTAACAGGGGTCAATACTGTATCGGATCAAACACTCGGGTGATCATTTCGTTTGCGTCTTTTTACCACAGAACTCCACCGAATACCACAGAACACTATAGAATTAGCACAGAACACTTAAAATCTATTAAATCTGATTAAATATGTAAAAAAAATGTTATTTGATTAAATAGTTTAAATATATTTTCGTGTATTTTGATAGAAATGGATTAATTTAACTAGAGTTATCTCTCTTTACAGACTATTTTCGGGAGGAAAATAAAGTCTTTCAGTCCCACTCCTGGCACTATATATATGTTGGGGTTGTTTTTTGTTTGTTTTGTTTGTTTGCTTATATTTTCTTTCTTTCTTTTTTCGTTTTTTGTTTTGTCTTGTTTTTCTTTTTTCTTTTTGTCTTGTTTTTTTTTTGTTTTTTTGTTGTTTGTTTTGTTGGTTCATTCTTTTTTTTTTAAAACCACGAAGCTTATACAAACAAAAATAATACATAATGTTTATAAGAAATTTCATAATTTATAAGTTCTAAATATTTTGTTCTTACATTATTTATTTTTAATTTTTGATATTAATTTTATTCCTATAAATGATACACAATAGATCATGTTATGAGAACATAAAATCACGTCCTAATCACATTTTTGGTCACAAGTAATATTATCATTTAATAAATAATTCATTTTCACTAAGATAATAATTGTCTTTTTAATAAATAAATAATTATACACATATAAATATTGAACAATATTATAAAACAATAAACTATTTCCCCCGAAAATAGTCTGTAAAGAGAGACAAGTATAAGATACAGTACTATTGAAACAAAAGAAGCGGCCCGTATTGGATATAACGGGTTTCTTTTTCCGCATGAGTACTCAGGTGAAGGCCGAGGTGCGTAGAGTACGAATGCGGAAAAAGAAACTCGTTATATCCAATACGGGCAAATTCTTTTGTTTCAATAATAATGTACATCTAACTTGTACAATAATAGTGTTGTTGAAAAAATAAATGGTATGGCATATATTTTTACACGTTTAATGTTTAGAAAGCCAAATAAGACAACAATTAACAAAAATAAAACGACAAATTTTTATCGGTCAACGTCCTTTCGATTCTCGTTTATATTTAGATATTTCAAGGTCTTTCAAGTGAAAAGAATCATTTATATTTAGATAGTTCAAGGTCTTTCAAGTGTTCCACATGTTCACCTGTGGTCTGTCTGATTTGTTATTACTTGCGGTCGGTTCGTTAGTTGTTTTTGTATTGCGAGAATACATTTTAAAAGTTCACATACTCGTCAGTTCTGAACATAAATTATGCTAGATCTGAAATATTTGTATCGTGTCTTGTATATTGCTTTTTTAAACAAATTATTGATATTTTTTTAACAAAGCTTACTATCAAGAGTCATATATACTAATTATAGAGTTTAGCAGTGTGGTCAACGTAGCTGAGTTGTTAGATGGAAGTTTTGAAAGTCAAAGTGGACTTGAAAAGCCCAACAGTGGTTCGATACCCGAGAGTCCCAAAATATGTTTAACACGTTTTTAAGCCTGAAACAGTAAAAGGTTAAAGTTCATATATTCAGTACAGCAGCTTGCATCATCGGCCTCTATTACCGGCCTGTATGTGATATCAGAGGCCGTATTTACAATAGCGTTGCTGGGGGTATTATTGTACAACTCTAGTTAAACTAACCCATTTCTACTACAATGCACGAAAATATATTAAAACTATATAAACAAATAAACATTTTTTTGTACATATTTAATAAGATTTAATAGAATTTTAAGTGTTCTGTGCTAATTCTATAGTGTTCTGTGGTATTCTGTGGAGTTCTGTGGTATTCTGTGGAGTTCTGTGGTGTTCTTACAGACCAAGCTGAAGCACTAAACAATCAATTTCATTCAGCATTTACAACACCCAAACCATTAAAACTATCACACATTTGTGAGCTAAACAAGCTAAAATCACAAGATCACAAATTTCAAATGCATGACATCATTATTACCCCAGAAGGAACATCAAAATTATTAAAGAATCTAAATCCAACCAAAGCAATCGGTCCAGACAAGATTTCACCCCACTTTCTAAAAGAAGTACATGACGCAATTTCCCCTATGATATCGGACTTGTTTCAGTCATCAGTCAACACAGGCACCGTACCCACTGATTGGAGAGAGGCAATAGTTACACCCGTATTTAAAAAGGGAGCGAAATCAAAACCAGAAAATTACAGACCAATCTCCCTCACATGCATTCTAAGTAAAGTCCTAGAACATATAATTGTTTCTTACATAATGAACCACCTAGACAATCATAATTTATTATATCCACTTCAGCACGGTTTCAGATCAAAACTCAGTTGTGAAACACAATTACTAACATTCACCTAAGAAATTTTTGATAGCATGGCAAGTGGTAAACAAACAGATGTAGTCGTTATGGATTTTTCCAAAGCCTTCGATAAGGTGGACCATCAAAGTCTAATCCTCAAATTAAAACGTATGGGTATAAACAACAAAACAGCAAACTGGATAGGGGCATGGTTATCACATATATTTCAAAGGGTGGTAGTTGATGGCCACACATCAAACAGTTGTCCTGTATTGTCAGGCACCCCCAAGGCTCTGTCTTTGGTCCATGTCTTTTCCTTAAATATATAAATGACATGCCAGACACCCTTAAAAGTAACGTTCGCCTCTTTGCAGATGACACAATAGTTTATCTTACAATATCAGCATTAACAGATTGTCACACACTCCAATCAGACCTACACAAACTCGAAAAGTGGGAGGAAGAATGGCTTACGTCATTTAACCCAGACAAATGTGAAATCATCCACATATCCAGAAAACAAAAACCGATCATCTTCCAATATACACTACACATCCAGGTACTCAAGTCAACAAACAAGGCAAAATACCTAGGTGTCACTATTACTAATGACCTAACTTGGAATCACCACATAAATGATATCACAAATAAAGCAAATGTATCTTTGAGATTTATAAAGAGAAATGTAAAAACAAACAGCATAAAAACTAAAGAACTAGCTTATAAAACATATGTCAGACCAAAAGTAGAATATTATAGTGTAGTCTGGGATCCCTGGGAGAAACAACAAATTAATAAAATTGAAATGATACAAAGAAGAGCAGCCAGGTACACACTAAATCAGTACAGTTATCAGAGTAGTGTAAGTGCCATGCTATAACACATGTGCTGGCCTACCCTCCAACAAAGAAGAAATCTAGCATCAGTCACCATGCTATACAAATTACAACACCAATTAGTTTCCATCTCAAATTTACATTACCTAGTTCCATCAAGAGATCACAAATTCATACAGCTATTCTCTCCCACAAATTATCATTTATACTCATGTTCCCTAGAACAATCAGGTTGTGGAATTCACTACCAAACCAGGTAGCGAATAGTCCAGACTTGGATGCTTTCAAGTCTGGTGCCCAATCATTCCTCTATTGTTAATATATTATGTTGTTTTATCCTATTAAAAAAAAAAATGTTTATTCATAAATGTATGTTATTCAAATTTTCGTTTCCCTAGCATGCCTTCTAAAAAGTCATCAACACATTGACGTTTAGAAGTTTGGGAACTGTAAATTTAAATACGGTAATATATATAATAACAATATCAGTGCCGAAATATTGACAACTGGTTAGATGATACCCTATGTACTGATTGTGCACTAGCAGAAGTATCGACCCAGTGCACACGACACTATTCTGGAACAAATCGTCATCTGGTTGTTACAAACATAACATTTATTGTGTGTTGGACAATCAGAGATAGGTTCTTGAAAGATCATACGTTATATATATATATATATATATTATGTTTTAGTTTAGTACCGCATACTTTAAAGCGGCAAGATCTAAGGGACAGGATAAAGAGGTTATGGAAGATGTTTACAACAGACTGGAACTGTTTGAAAAAACTATAGGAGAAAGAGGATCATTTTTTGGTGGTAAATTAATTTATTCATCAGTCAGTTTATGTTACTATAGCAACGGTAACCAGTTTATTGCCTCATTTCGCATAACCACTCGGTTGATTCCGTTCCTAGAATGAGAGCAGCGGATTGACCCGAGGTTTCCCGATTGGGCCTCGTGAATAGAGAATGCAACGCACGGTTCAAACACACTTTTGACACATTACAATAGCTCCTGACGAGCAATAGATTGTTGGGAGGGGCGTTGGTGACCTATCGCAAGGAACATTATATTAAATCATCTTTCTTCCCTGTGGCAATATACGTTTCCATCCATAGGTCAATCCCCAGCACCAACTTTTAACATGAATGAAAAACTACGGAACACCGTTACTGTCTTGCGTCATGGCTTAGATATGCATGTGCAGTATTTTTGCAGATATACATAGTAATCTCTTTGATATATTCAGTACTTTTTCGCAGTACTTTGCTTCTATACACAATTGATTATTTTCCATATAGGCTACATGTATATACAAACAATTATTAATTTATTTATTAAATATTTGAGAAAGTAGATAATTGCAAAGAGCAATCTTACGATTACGATATTACTAAAATTGTATATCTTCATATACATTCGGTTTTATACAAGTTTTACCTTGACTGTGGTTAACACATGGATTGAATTAAAATTACTGTACCTTATTCACAATTCTGTCTCTATTTATAATGGAGAATGGTAGACAGTACTTATTTTGTTTTGTTTCAAAAAATAGTTTACACGTATATTTTTACAGGAGACAAGCCGTCAATGTTGGACTTCAATATGTGGCCTTGGTATGAGAGAATTAGCCCGTTAAGAGCAACAGGTACTGATATTCTTCCGGAAGAAAAATTTCCAAATTTAACTGAATGGATTGCCCGTATGAGGAACGTACCGGCAGTGAAGGAGACATTATTTGATGACCAAACACATCTTGCTTTTTTCAAATCGCAAGCCACTGGTCAACCAAACTACGACATTGGTCTCTAAAAGATGACTATCACTAATAACATTTAATTTATTAATCTATTAACCCAGTAAGCTATTAGGATACACGCCACGATATAGCTGGAATACTGCCAAAGTTGGCGTTAAACACCAATCAAACGACTATTAGATTAAATTTATTTATCCTGCACTTGTTCTATTTGAACTGACAAATGACATTGACTGGATAAATTTTGAAATATTTATACATTTGTTTAAACAATAAAGTTTGGAAAAGAAATTTGTAATTAAATCGAAACTTGTTGGAGACTACAAACCGATAGAAGCACCGCGACTACGAAACAACCGATAGAAAATAGGGAGCAAGTGCTGAGATCTAATTTTAATTATCTGATGTTCTTGTAGCAAGTAGAATTTTGATTGGCTAAAAATTTACTTCTAACACTTCGTGGAAGCCGTGCTGTGCATTTCATACGGCACAGAAAATCAATAATCACTCTCACTTATTGCCTGTGCTGTGTATTTCATATGGCACAGAAAATCAATAATCGCTCTCTGTGACCTTTTTCCAAAGATACACGTATTTGTGTTTTTCCTATAATAAGGACATACTTATAAAAATGTTATCAGTCTCCAGATGTTATATATCCCGTTTAACAAAACCACTGCCCTTTAAAACGGGATATACATGTATATAACATCTCGAGATTGATAACGTGTATTAGATTGGATTGTTATCAGTCTCGAGATGCTATATATATCCCGTTTTAATACTTGTAACAATTATGTTTTTCTTGTCCTTGACTGTTTTTCTCATTACAACAATCGATCACAAACCAACATGCCTTGGGAAACTAAATTGTTAAGAAATACGAGTTCTCTACAAGACAAACTCCGCCGTGTGATAGTGGAATTCTCACGTAGTTTGCATCAGGTGTTAAGAGTTTCTTTTTCCTGCTCCCCTTTCTTTTTGGAATAAATCTGAAATGTGCTCACATTTATTTTCAAAATATATTTATACCAGTTACCTATGACTACATAGCGGTTTGAACGGTAAATATTCACAAGAAGCTTCCTAGTTTCGCGAACACAATACCCAATTTAGAAATAATTGAACGGAATACTACAACATATCAATTTCGAACACTTTGATGGGGGCCGTCGTGTTCGTGATGATACGGTAGTTGAATTTACAACTACTATGCAATCAGCACCTATCATCACTAACGTTGTGAGTTCAAATGCCTCTCAGGCGATGCAATATTATGTGATAAAGTTTGTCAGTGATTTGTCGGCGGTTTTCTCCGGCACTCTGGTTTCTTCCACCAATAAAAGTGACAGTCATGATATAACTGAAATATTGTTGAAAGTGGCGTTAAACACCATAAACCTAAACTCAAACACTTTGATGCCAGGTCAAACAACCTAGATCGTCAGCAATGGTAAAAACAAATTAGTAGGCCTCAAGAAACTCTATCACATCATCAGCTTTGTTATGATCCATTTCCTGTCGTGATTATTTGGCCAATGTTTTAACCACATTACAACTCTGAACCATAAAGTCTATATGTATGGTCTTGTCACTAAGGTCGCTTTCTATTAAAACCTTTCCAATGTAGCAGATTTTATCATACACTGCTAGAACATAATCGCTACATATAATTTCTTCATTTTCTACATGCAAAGGAGAAACATTGGGATCTCCTGTACTTGGCGATCGCAATACTGGTATACTAGTATTGTGCACAATATTGGTATGCAAATTTGTTCCAGTATTGTATACCAGTATTGTACCAGTATTGTGATTTAAAACAAAATATATTTTACTTGTGTATAGTATTGTAGTAAGTATTGTAATAGGTATTGTGCAAATGTTACATACATCAGCATCATTTAACTCCTGGGTAGACCAGTTCTTGAAGTAGTTGTTCTTGTGTCGCTGTATAATAATCTTGACTCTATCCATAACGGACATCTGCTTAGGGAGGTCAGGGAATAAAGATGATATACCAGCCATGATACTTAGTATGGTTGAACATAATTTGAGGTGCTGATCAGGTGGTATTTAAGACGGTGATCCAGATGTACCAGTACCTCCGTGATGTCTGCACCACTAAGTTACTCAACACACCCATACAATTAGGCGGCCAAGATGTAATGGTACAGATCGATGAGAGTCTCTTCAACCACAAGTCCAAATACAACCGGGACAGGCGACCACAGAAAGAGCTATGAGTATTATGACTAGGTGACACATCGTACAAGCCTGCAATCACCTACCTGGAAATGGTAGAGAAGAGAGACGCAGCAACACTTCTACCAATCATTAGAAAGGCAGTTCAACCCGGTACAATCATCAATTCAGATCAATGGAGAGCCTACCACAGCATCCAGTCTGAACTAAATCTGCAGCATCGAACCGTCAACCACTCGGTCAACTTTATAGACCCAGACACAGGTGTGCATACTCAGACCATAGAGTCTTACTGGGCTAAGTACCGATTTAAAGAAATGAAAGGCGTATCATCACACCTACTACCCAGCTACATAGACGAAAGAATGTGGCGTGATCGTTGGGACAACTGTGGTAACCAAGCTTTTGGCAACATCTTGGAGCACATAGCAGAACAGAACCTAGTTTAAGACATTTCATAATAGGACTATTAATGTTATCATCACATTTTGTTATCTTGTTGAATTATCATGATGATTGTTGTGTATTGCGATGTATTACTGATGCGCTGTTATAAATGCCAATAAAATGATACACAATGAACTTATACTTTTAGTATGCTTTTCAACAGTTGATGACATGAACCTCCTAATATGAAGCAATCCAATACACTACAAAAAATCCAATATCTTAATTACATTACTGGTATACCAGTATTGTACAAAATTTTGAAAAAAAATTCACAATACTGGAACAAATTTGTATACCAGTATTGTGCACAATACTAGTATACCAGTATTGCGATCGCCAAGTACAGGTATCCAAACATTGTTATCATCAAGGAAAGCTTAAAGATACCAAAGTGGTTATCAAAGGCAAAAAAAAGGACGATAATCTACAAAACACTACACGGAAAACCAAAGATTGTGCAACACCGACCCCACTAAATTATGGTGATAAACTCGGGTGCTCCGAAATGGTAAGCAGTTCCTGCTCCTCTAGTGCCACCAGTCGTGTTACTCTTCATAGCCAGAAATCATGGGTGATTTTGCTCATGAATATTCATAAACCAAATCGCGTCATGTATGACGTCAGCAAATAAACGTTGAACCATATTTGGAAGACTCTGATGAAAACTCGTATCTATTTTTTTTTAAATAATATTTCATCACATAAATATAAATAACTTCATAATTATTTGTGATCGTATCAAAATTAATTGTCATCATTGTTTATTAGGAATCCGATGATGTGTGTAAAAGATCGAAAATATATTTAATGCACTGTCCCCCCCCCCCCTTTTTTTCCCACGAAATAAAAATATGTAAATAAAAAATATATTGTGCATTTTTTTTTCAATTTCTGCCCCACATATGTATTAGTATGTCATTGAAATCGTTTAGTATATATATTGTTAAATTTTTTGAACTTTATATATCAGCAGTATTGTTACCAATTGTATTATAGTTACTTCTTCTGTTGTTTTGTCGAAATAAACAAAATATCCTTGTGGAGGCTTTTTTTAATTGTTTATTTACATTTACAATGGAATGCGGTGCTTACTCAAATAATGCTATGTCTAGCAGAAGCAGTTTTACGAAATAGTAGATTTTTTTGCGTGAACCCCTATTGAATCTCTACTAGAAAGGTATAAAAAAAAACTTGTGAAGCCCTCTTTTAAATTATCGTGGGAACCTTTATTTTTTCAGCAAAATATTTCTCGAAGAAAGATTCCTCAACAATGTTACCGGAACTGACCGAATTTGTCCCGGCAACTAGAATGGGGATTGTAAGAAAAGTGCTTTTAGGTCTTGAAAACCGTGCATGATGCATTTTTTCACTTCTTCTCAATGCTTTTGAATGGTGCTTACGCTTCAAAATTTGAAATTAGGTGGGAACCTTGAGTTTTCATGGTACAGCTGTAATATTTTGAGATATTGTTCAAACCGGTGCATAGTTTAATTTTTTATCCCGGAAAATTGTCCGGCCCAAGCTAACAGAAAGTTTCCCATTCAACTATATGTTAAAATCCAAATTCTCTTTGAGACGCCATTTTGAATATGCAAATGAGCAAATCACCTATCATTTCTGGCTATGTGTTACAAACCCGGTGATGTGACATGTCATGAATGAGGAAAGCATCGGATTGCGATTACGACAAGCTGAACATATCCGTGGTCATTTGTGACACAGATATTCCGTAACGGTTAACCAAGTCATGGTGGTGTCATGGGATCTTCAACTTAAACATTAGGAACCCTCGGTTTAGTAGCTTCCTCGTTAGCAGCAACCCGCTATCAAGGAAATCATGATGGAAACAACAAGCTCTGGAATATCTATCACCTGTGAGATATATACATCATATGCAGGTGCTGTTGGAATATTGCTACATATATATGGAATGTTCACAATGGGAAAATTATTTCTCTTCTGTCGTAAAGTTTTGTTCTCGATGTGTGTATCACGAATAGACTGTTCATTATGTTTTAGCAACTCAACTGTGCACCACTCACATGCAAATATTCCATGGCATCCATCTGCACCATTACAACAAAATATTCGCATTGATATAACTTTTCTAGAAAACAAATATTAGTCGTGTATTTCAAAATAATGACCTAATGCTATTATATACTTAGTATGCATTATTCAATATTAAATAGTAAACATTAATGCCATCAAATTAACACAGCTTTTAGTCTTTTATTTACTATCATACACAAGTATAAACTACAGGGCGAACACTCTTAACTTTTAGGGACTCTATCAAAACAACCATATACAAAACAACAATGATTAAAATCAGACTTGAATTGATTTCAAGATAATATTTTGTAAAACTGGTTTTATATGAAATATATAGGGAAAATTGGAAGCGTCCGAATACTTTTGTCCATTGTCTGTATACATAGGAAACAAACATATAGATCGCTAATTTATATTTTTATGTAATGCTATTGACTTATTCATATGTAAATGAATTCTACATTTCGCAAAACACACAGAAATAAGCATACGGAACTTACTTGCATGAAGGCAGAAATTAAGCAGACGATGATTTTTGTCCAAACCATGCATACACGTGTAGATTTCTAACCATCGGTGGAGATTTCTAACCATCGGTGGAGATTTAAATATACCACAAAGAGTTATTGGCATCAAATATGTGTCTTAATATTGAGTGAATACTGCACGTGCAAATTTTATATAGTTTATAACGTAAATTAGGTCCCGTAAATCATAATTCTTATATTTTTGGAACCGCATCGGTGGTGTAATGTACTACAAAGTCAAGAAATTCTGAATAAACCCGTTTTTGTGCTAGAAATTCTGAAGAAGTTCTGAACATTCTTAAATTTCTAAACGGTGTCTTAAAAAGTCTGAACAGATTCTGAACATGTTTAATATTGTCTGAAAAGTCTGAACAGAGTCGAACATTCTGAACATTGTTTTGTAAGTCTGAACATTCTTAGCATTGTCTGAAGGGTCTGGACAGAGTTTCAACATTCTGAACATTGCCTGAATCGTCTCGACAGAGACGGAATATTCTTAACATTGTCTGAATAGTCATTCTGGACATTCATAAAATTATGTGAAATAACGGCTGTGTCAACATTCTCGATAATGTCTAAAAGTTCTAATGTATTTTTTTTTTACTAGGACCTTTATTTCAACCCAAACACAGACTTTTTCTATTTATTCAAAATGAATGTGGCTAATACCATGATCACTGAATGATGAAAAACACAATCAACAGAAATGGTAATCTCAGCCTGACAATAAAAATTCAAATTTGGTTTGATGATGTCAATTAAAAAAATGAGTGATTGTAGCTTTACGCCAACTCAGCAATTTTTTAAGCAATATCATGGGTGGGGGGGGGAATCAATTTTCAATGAGATGATGATGATGATGAGGCCCGCTTTGTTCTAGACCAACATGTCTCTAGTGCTAGCTCACTGAAAAAACATGTACAGTCCGCGGGTAGAAATGTCGCTCCAATAGGACACATTATTCTGATTCCGAGCCAACCAGTATTTGCTCTTTCTCCTTAATGCTGCGTGCTTAGCGGAGAAGCAACAAATACCAATTTCATAGTCTTTGTTTTGACCCGGTCGGGAATCGGACCCACAATCTACCACACTCGAAGTGAGCACGCTATAACATTACGCCACCGATTTATACCTACTTTTTGTAAATGTGGAAAAAACTATAAAGTTTCTCTGTTTTGTTTTTGTTTTGCAAATGAGAAATCTAAAAAATCTTCAATTTGCATTCCACAATTTGATAAGAGAGAGAGAGAGAGAGAGAGAAAGAGAGAGGGGAATATAAACAAATAAGATGGGTACAAATGTCTACAATTATAAACATTTTCATTTCATGAAAAATGGGTACCTTAATTATTTCTTTAAAAAAAATGTTTATAAAGAAAGGGAAAAATTTCATTCGATTTGACTTTGTTTTATATAGTACTCAATAGTTAACATATTTAACTTTCATGTAAGAATTACTAAAAATGGTGTCTTTAAAACATTAATATAATTTAACTTGGATGATCTAAAATCACAAAAGGTGGGCCCGGAATTCAACTTGGATGATCTAAAATAATTTCATATAGTTTTTATTTCCTTTAAAATGGATCAAGAGATGGTTTAATGAATTTGTTTATATTTGTTTTTTTAGATACTTTAATAGTGATTTTTTTGCACATATATGTAGACAGGGTGTTCCCATACAGGCATATAAGGTGCCTCAATGCTACACTTGATTTATGGTCCCAGTTGCATATTGATTCCTCCATGCAGAGATGTGACACCTCTCTAATAAATTGAATGCAGGTTTATCAATTGACAATTGATACCTTACTGTTTATGATATACAGGTCAATAGAATTATTTTGATCTTTGTGATTAAAAGAATTTAAGTTTGTTCATGAGAAACAAAATGTATATATTGAAACATTGGTTCTTTTCAATATTTCAGTATAGTACTGATTAGAATTAACCCACCATATATGTTAAACTTTTTATCCAATAATTTGTTTTAGCTGCCAGATAGATTTCCTGTACAAGCATATTCTAAATGAATTGTATTTTTACACTTCAAAACAAGAAAATATAATTAACATACTGGTTAACTTTTCTAATAATAGACAAAAAAAAATTAAATTAATTGTCCTATAGGTAATAATAAAGAGAGTTGTGATGAAATCATACTTGGAATTAGGGAAAAAATCACAAGATTTGTATTAACTAAAGTTGATCAAGAACTAAATAAACTGCAAGAGTTAAGTGTTAACTGCCAACAACAACAACATATCAACTCTCCGAATGATAACAATAATCAATTAGGCGATGACCGATCTTACCACAATGCTCCTCCGTACTATCATACACAGCATAATACAACAGAAGTTCCAACTCCACAGTATTCATGCAGTAACAAGACAACTAACAGTCCATTTCATCGAACTACAAATAGCTCATATGGTTTTCAGGCAGGCGATAGTGGGGCCTACCACAACGTCCGGTCTGAATACCAATATGAACACCACGATCAACACAAATCACAACCAACATATAGCAACTACCAAACAATGGGACACAGTGAGGTTGACCAATGGGGAGAGTTGGGCGATGGTGGAACTTACCACAACGTTTCGTCTTCCCTCCAAAAGAGTCGACAAGCTAATCTCTATGAGAGTTCTCATAAGCTATACCAAAATCATACTAAGAACATCAAAGAACGGTCAGAAATAAATCATTCAAATCACACAATGTTACAAGAACCAGAACATGATGATGGACATGATGCAAATTACGATCATTGGTATGGTCATAATAATCATACAGATGATTACTATCCGTATTATGAGCAATATCAATCAGATATCAATATATGTTTTTCCAACCTAATAGAGATAACACCAACAACCAACCTGGAGAAAGACATAAAACCTAAAATGCAAACTTAAGGAGTTCAAAAGAACGGACTACAGTCAAACCCGGAAATAAACAGAAATTCTAGTATGACCAACCCTACGAACACAATATCAACCTTTAACTCCACCAGATTAGGTCTACCAATATATTACTCTTCAAACTATAATCAGTATTTTTTAGGGAAAGGCAGAATACAACTGGAGAGGGAAAAATAGCTGATGCAACAACCAACAATGTAGTACGAAACAACAATATCAATAGTTACAACGTAGATACACAACATATTTTAGATTTTAATAATACAACACAAAATATTTTAAGTGTAAATAATAAGAAAGATGGAAAGTTTTATGATAGTAAAAGCTGTGTTTTAAACATATTAACTTTTAACTGTAAAAATATCAAGACCTGTGGTCTGTTATTTAAAGAATTAGAAAAAGATGTTGATATATATCTAATACAAGAACACTGGCTATTTGACTGCCAACTCGATTTATTAAATGAAATTCATAATGATTATATTGGTATTGGAAAAACAATAGACTCTAATGACCCTATTCCACCAATCCAAATGCCACGTGGTTATGGAGGAGTCGCAATATTGTGGAGAAAAGAACTAGACAGTTTAATTACTTCTCTAAAAATTGGAAATGAAAGAATACAGTGTGTTGAAACAGAAGGAAATCCAAATACTCTAATCGTGTCTCTTTACTTACCATGTAAAAGCTCAAATAACCACTTTAGTGAGCTATGTGAATGTATTGACCTACTACATGAAATCCTAGAAATGTATGAATCTACCCACCATATTACTATAGGAGGGGACTTCAATGAAAACATATTAAGTATAAAACACTCAAATAGAAAGAATTATATCACTACTTTCATGAATGATCATCAGCTCTTATCTAAAGAAATAGGAACCACCTACATACACCCAAGTGGTAATGCTTCCTCAGCAATAGATTATATACTATATGACAAAAACAACAGACAATATACTGAACATAAATAGGTTAGAAAGTACAACAAATGTATCTGACCATATCCCAGTACTACTGAAGCTAAGACAACCTAAAACTTCAAAACGTTTACAAACACCATCAACAAATAAAATTGATAAAGAAAAATATAAATCCATATTAGACGAAATGTTAACTGTAAATCGAAAGCAACCAGAAAACAAATCCGAATTAGAAGAGGCGTACAATGCTCTTAATCAGATGTTCTTGAAAGCCACGCAAGAGGTTATTCCACAGAAGAAATCAAAGAAGAAAAAGAAACCAAAACTACAAATTATGTCAGAAAAAATCTTAACTGCTATTAAAGGGAAAAAAGAAGCATTCCATCTATGGAAAACAAATGGCCACCCTAAAAACTCAGACAACACCTATACAATTAATAAAAAGAATACAACTATTGAACTGTGTAAACAATGTAGACTCAAAATTGCAGAAAAGAGAATGCAAGAACGTCAGAACATTATAAATGCCAGGTCGGGTGATTCGACACTCTTTTACAAACTCATTAAACAACAAAGAGGAAAATTATTACGTTTCATAGAAGAATTACAAGTTGATGATCAAATATTTCAGTCACATGATAACATCATGAGTGGACGGAACAAACATTTTGGCCAACTAGCACAAAAATCTGATTATGAAAAGTTTGTCATAAAATTTCTAGAATTAATTGAAAATGAAAGAGAAATAATCACCCTAATAGGTGAAGAAAAATTTATACATAAAGAAGTGACTATTGAAGAAGTCAATACAGCTATTAAACAACTTAATACTAAGGGACCGACCATTTAACTTGCAATTGCGGAATTTTGTTTGTCGCGCAAAGCGCAATTTTTTTTTCTAGAATTTAACATTAGGTTATATGACAAAAACTCTGAATCAGATTATTTTTATTTTCCTCCACCAAAATCAGAATATTTTTTTCAGCAACATTGGGAATCAGAATATTTTATTAGAAAAAAAAACATAACCCCCCCCCCCCTTTTTAAGCTAAATGGTCGTTCCCTAACAAAGCACATGACTATTTTGGATTAACTGCAGAAAATTTCATCCACGCAAGCAATCAACTGATAGAACATTTAAAACAACTCATCAACCTCTGTTTCCACTTTTGCCATATACCAAATTTACTAACAATAGGAACATTGTTCCCTGTAATTAAAAAAAAAGGTGACATCAAAAACTCAAGAAATTACAGAGGTATTACTAGCTGCAATAATGTACTGTGACAAACTTGTGTCTCGGCAGAGCTACAACGCGGTCCCATTCGTCACAATGGAGCAAAAAAAAAGTTGCAGTTGAAACATAAAAACTCACTATTTACGCTTCAAACATTTCATTATAACAATTACTGATGATCCCAGTCCTTGTTAAATCGGTTTGGCTGAGAAATATATGCTTTTCAAAGTTAGCAACAACCTTGTTCAAATTTATCGATCGTTTTCCATAACCGGAAACTACGGAAGGCGGAGCTTTTCTAAATATGGTATTTCTTATAAAGCTGATTTAACATTCCAATCGTAACTACTCGGCCATTCTCGCTACCCTGTTATTTGCAGGGTAGCGAGAATGGCCGAGTAGTTACGATTGGTAAACATTCACGCCTAAATCGCCAAATATGGTATCGACATCCAAATAGTGAGGCCGGAAATGACGAAATTCAAAATTTTCAAAGAGAAGATTTTATTTTGTGGGAATTACATTCTAAAATACTGGTAGGTGATAAAAACTTGTTATAATAATGGACAAAAGGAAAGGTTATATCTTATTATTGATAAATGCAGGCGTCAGAAGCTCTGTAAACGAGCGCAAAAAATCTCGGCGGCTGCTCCATTACGTGTAATGGCATCCCGTTATAACCCTTGCGAGTAAGCGAGCATTTAGGGTTTTATTATTAGAAGTAAGGTATTACCATCACGCCATCTTCGCTAGCCAAGGGTTACGATTCGGGTCCCCCTTCTCTCCACCCTTGGCAGATCTAGAATACATTTCGAGGATTCGCGCTTTAATATTTCATTGGTTACGGCTACCAGTACACGTATCCAATCAGAAGACGTTTTACACGGAACACATGTTATCCACGAAATGTAAACAAAAATGGCACCGGAATGCTCTCATATGACAACGATTTGCCACTTCCCGTTTTGGTTCCAATGAAAACATCTTTCCCGTCTGCCAAAGCTTTGAAACTTTCACTTGGTTAACAGTAAGTGCTTCCAAATTAAATTTATCACAAATAAGTTTTTATTCACTGGGCGCTGCCATTTTCAACTCTCCAACATACGTATAACAAAACGATTCTGATTGGCTGGCGATGACGACTATCTAAGGGGTGCAACTTCGATAAACCACCAGGTGGCATTGCGCGCGAATTTCAAAATGTATTCTAGATCCGCCAAGGGTGGAGAGAAGGGGGACCCGAATCGCAACCCTTGGCTAGCGAAGATGCCATCACGCCAACATATTCAAAAATAATTGAGAAAATTATAAAAGAAAGAGAAAAATCAAAAATATTACTCTCACAAAATCCGCTGCAGAAAGGATTCACAGAAAATTCAACACCCCTTCTATGTGAACTCTTCATTGAAGAATTTGAAAGAGAAAGCAAAGATTCAAAATTACCAGTTTACATAGCAATGCTGGATGGAAAATCTGCTTTTGATGTGGTAATCCATGCAAATCTTATCAGAAGATTATTTCAAATTGGAATTTCAAAGCAGTCTATTTTATTATTACAAAACTTATATCAAAATGCAAAATCATATATTAAATGGAATAGTCAAATATCTGAAGAATTCTTCATTATTGAGCAAGGTGTTCGTCAAGGAAGTGCACTTAGTGCTGACTTATATAAAGTATATATAAATCCATTATTAGACATACTCTCCAACTCTGGCTTAGGAGGAAAAATTGGCAATATAAATTGCTGTGCACCAACCTGTGCTGACGATGTAGCACTTATATCAAACAATCCTCTTGAGCTACAGACCATGATCGATATTGTGGTAGATTTCAGCAAAAGACAAAAAGTGTTGTTTTACCAGTAAAAAGTAAATGGAAATCAATGGAAATTAACGACGGCTTTTGGAAATTAAATAACTGTAATATGCCAATAGTCACCCAGGCATCTCATATAGGTATTCAAAAATCTGAAAATTGTTCGGCGATGACAACCGTCACAGAAAATATTAGAAAAGCAAGAAGGGCACTTTATAGTCTAATGGGTACCGGTTTACATGGAGAAAATGGTCTTGATCCTGAGACCGCCATGTCCATGATTAGAACATTTATTTTGCCAATATTAACCTATGGCTTAGAAATAGTATTACCAAAAGGAAAGAATTTGGACAATATTAATAGGCAATATAAAAAATGGATAAAACAAATTCTGTCGCTATATATTAATGTAGCTGATCCGGCAGTTTTCATTCTAGCTGGGACTCTCCCTATAGAAGCAGAAATGCATATTAAAGCTATAACACTATATGGCAACATAACAAGAGCAAACAAGTCGTCTATCGAATGGAAGCTTGCAGAAAGGCAACTCACAATAAAATCCCATGAGAGCCACAGTTGGTTTATCGAAATAAAAGAGCTCTGCCTGAAATATGATATTCTCAATATATATAATTATCTAGGAAATCCTCAATCAAAAAACCAATGGAAAAAGATGATTAAAACAAAAATTTATACTTATTGGAAATCAAGACTTTTAGAAGAAGCCAAATTATATAAAAGTCTGAAATTTATGGACAATCACCTGACGTTTGGAAAAGTTCATCCACTAGCAAAATCAACTACCTATAATATAAGGGACATCGCAAGAATACCAATACGTCTTAAAATTTGTAACAGGAAATTATATACTACAATCTGATAAATCTGCATTTTCAAAGAAATCAACAAGTCCAATTTGCCTCTTATGTAAAAAAAAATCCGAGGAAACAACTACTCATTTTCTAATAGTATGTGAAAAATTAGAAGAAACTAGAACTCCAATCTTAAATAAAATAATACAGGAGGTGAGCAGTATATTTGCCGAACAGAAATTAGGCGGAAAAATAGATCTGCTACAAATAATTATTAACCCCTTTGCATATGTGGCTGGTGATGAAGATACAACATTAATTGATTCTATCAGTAACAGTCTGGAACCTATCTGTCGTCAACTTTTGTATGCCCTGCATAATAAACGCTATGCTCTGCTAAAATCTACATAGATTTAAATTATTGAATAAATTAACAGCGAATAGTCAGTAATATCATAAGCAGATATCAATCAATCTTGGTCTCGGGTACACAAGGTTCACTTAAATCATTATTTTTTATTTATTTTTTTAGTATTTTAGATTTTATAGTAACATATTTTATGTCGTGATAGACTCTAGTCACTATCGTGTAAATAATAACTTATCGTCACGGTATGTGTTTTCGTGTGTCATCTGTTTTCGTTTTATCCATTTTATTTTGATTTCCACAGTGCACGCATTATTTTTGACGTGTCTTCCGGTTTCTATTTATGGAACATAAACATGACTACAGCTGACATCTGTAAAAGATGTTAAAATTTACTCTTAAAGACGTAAGTACCTAAAACAGTGAACCTACCTACTGAACCATACTTTTTGTAATGCTAAAAATTTACTTCATTTATAAAGTAGCTGGAAAAAAATCCAGAAGGGCTATATAAAATTTAACTATGTCGTCTGCCTCTCAGACACCGGTCCTTCCTGTCATGTAACTCTCATGGGGTCACTCTCGTACTTGTAAACAAAAGAGCTGACTGAAATGTGCCTGTTTCTTATATAAAATACATGTCACTTTGCAGTGCATTGTGGTTTCAGCACACGGGCACTTATTTCTGGTAATTTTTTTTTACCTAAATACTATATATACTACAAGGTATGTAACCGTTCATTTGTAAAAAATCTAGGTCATCGCGATTTTCGCGTTTTTTCAACTCGACGGACGCCAGCATGGAGGAATGGCCTACATCATCTGAAACTACGATAATTTATCTACAAAATGATGTATAAAACACCTACCTTTGCTGAACCTCAACAATGCAACAGACCTTTTTCCACGGGTCAGTTATCAGCTTTCATCATCCAGTTGGTCACCTGGCAAGTTCTACCCCGCTGTGACTGAAAAGTTCAAGGTCGAACTCAGGTAAAGTATTTGATTGGTCGAAGTTTCTCATTACATTTAGCAAGCTGGAATTCTGAAGTTTATTTTTATAATTTTTCATCAAAATGGAGAAGATGCAAAAAGAAACATGTGATGCTGTATTAATTTTCCCGCCTATAAGACTTTCAGTCCTGTTGATATACTTCAGGGAAAAATCCCGAGGTTGTATAGAAAGTTCACAAATTTTTTGAATTCTAAAAATAGCCACAGATTTGCATTCAAACTACACTTTTATTCTAAGAAATTAAAACACTTATTAATTTTTTTTATTAGAATGCAATATATATAATTTTCTAACATCTCAGTATTTTTTATAGCATTTTTATTACAACTTATCTTATTTTTTCTTTCACTGCGGGGTAGAACTTGCCAGGTGACCAACTGGATGATGAAAGCTGATAACTGACCCGTGGAAAAAGGTCTGTTGCATTGTTGAGGTTCAGCAAAGGTAGGTGTTTTATACATTATTTTGTAGATAAATTATCGTAGTTTCAGATGATGTCGGCCATTCCTCCATGCTGGCGTCCGTCGAGTTGAAAAAACGCGAAAATCGCGATGACCTAGATTTTTTACAAATGAACGGTTACGTACCTTGTAGTATATATAGTATCTAGGTAAAAAAAAATTACCAGAAACAAGTGCCTGTGTTTCAGCACTAAAAAAAACATCAAAAGTAAACACAATTTTGAAAGTGGTAATTTTCAAACATTCTGTTATTTTATTTAGATGTAGTATGATTTGGTAGATGGCCAGAACCATGAATTTTTAAAACCAGCCATTTCCGGATTATATATTCGTTTCCATCCCGTATATCGGCCTTGTTTTTACTTCACACGAAAACAGATGACGCCATTTTACTGACAACAAAAGTTGCCAGATAATCGAGAGTATATTAAAATACAAGAATGGCTTTTAAAACAATCTTATGTACAAAGAAATATTTAACTAGCCATTCTTTGAAAATTCCAATCGTCATATGAATGAAGGGTTAACACTGTTAATCGCTATATCTGAAAAATCGATAATAGCACGAAAACCGATAACACGATGCTAATATTAAGTGGAGGTAGATTGTATATTTATTACGTGGTGGAGGATAGTTAATAAGATTCTTCCTGCTAATAGGAGGTGTGCCTTGATTGGCAGAATAACATTTACAGAATACAGAATACGGTTGAGATTAGTATTCCGAAGAAATTTTCTGTCTGTTCTTCATCCTAATCTCGTTTCAAGCCCTATTAAGGGGCTTTCGAGACGTTTCGTCCACACTCCGGTTCGGCCATAGTACGTTTCGTCCACAAACCATTTCGTCCATAGTTTATATTTAATAAGTATGGATGAAGAAACTGAGTGTCGTAGTCTGTACTTTAGTATGGATTATTAGGGGATTTAAAAAAATTAATCATGGTAATACACATCACAGTGATACATATACCCATTACATATTGGCGTTGAGATGACTGATCATTTATTTACTTTGTTATTTTAGTAAGTATGGATGAAAAAACGGAGTGTCGTAGTCTGTACTTTTTAGTATCGATTCTTAGGGGAATTATTTTTATAGTAAACGTGGTAATTACACATACGCGTATCATATTGGCGTCTAGATGGCGTCTTAAAATGCATATTATATGTTTTATGAATAATTAATAATTTATTTTCTCCTCTATCGTTATTTTTTCATGAATTTCAACAAAATAGTCAGTTTTTACGGACAATATCAAACGATCTCGGTTGGGTCGCTTACAATCACGAAATCAGTTCAATATAATATGAAAACTCAAAAGCTTTCTTTAGTTTAATATATTTCATTTGATTATACAGTTCTAATTTGTATTTGTATCAATCAAAATTTATATAATGTTCGATATTTGCAATGAATAGTCGACTTTTACTTTTAAGAAATGACATACTGAATGTCCGATTATGAAACTGAACTGTTCACTGTCCTGCGACGATTTCTCAAAAAGTATTTATACAAAAATAATAAACTATGCATATTATTAATCCTTGAGATATAAGCTTTAAAATGGTGTAGCATTTATTTGACAGACATAAGTTGATTTAAAAGAGTTGTACGTGATCAAAACAAATATTTTGATACAAATTATCGTCTTTTCCGCGATTGAAAAATACTGTCCTGCCACGATTTAGGGTATCAAATGTCAATATTTAAAAAAAAACGTTATATCAAATTAAAGACTTTAATCTCTTCCTTATCATGGAATTTACATCATGAAAATATCTCATTCCGTTCAAAAGTTATACCTATAAACTACTGAAAAATACCTGTCCCGGTTTTAAACCCTCTCGTTTATAATAGTTATAAAATTGATCATTTTGATTACTCTTGTAACAAAGAGGGAGAGGCGTTAAGGTGCAAAATTGGCCCCACATTTTATTAAAATATAATGCTTGACATAGAATAAAAACAATTTACTAATTTAATTCTTATATAAACAAATTTTCAAAAAAATATATCTTTCCGTGAGATAATGACATCATAATTAGACGGATAATGCTTAAAATGGACTATAAACGACATATTCAATGTACATTTTAGCTATTTTATATACATCCAGTCTTCCACCAACACCAAATTGAGCAGTTGTTTTGAGTATAGACGGTTAATGATTGTATCAAAATATTTTGTTGGTGGAGGATTGTGGAAGTTGTTAAATATTAATTTATTTATAACCTCGGTCAGACCCTTAAAATCAATAGTTTCACTCTTCTGATTGTATATATGATACCATTATGTATATATATATTACAAATTTAGTTTGTTACACATATTTTCATTGGTTCTTCAACCCTGAATGTCAGCATATATTCGGAAAACAGACGGGGTATATATTTCAGTCCCTAAAAACGATTAAAACATGGACGACAAAACATTACGCTTCACTGAATCAATGGTATAATACGGAATAATAAATGTATTTTTACCAAATTAAATGCTGTTTTTATACTCAAAACGGCTGCATGAACAAAAAAATATTACAACGGTTAATTCCGTCACAAATACCTGATCGATTCAGCAATCTCCTATGTTCCACGGCTGTACCATAACAAATAAACAAAACGTTGAGCCTTGAAAACTTTCGACGTCATGGGGCCACACCAAGGTTTTATTTACATGTTGTTAACATTTAAATTATTGAAACTGTTTCGCAAATCCGTTGTTTTGTTATGTGATATATCAATGTTATATGTATAAAGTTTATAAAATTTACTACATATGAAACTGTATTGATTTAGAAATTTAGTACAGTATTTTCCTTCATGAGACACCCCCATACATGAAATAAGACGCGACACATATTTTGACGTCATTGAAGAATGACGTCAAAGGTACGGAAACGGACATCTAGAGATACGAAAAATGAAAATGAAAGAGGCAAATTTATTTAATACAGTTGGATGTTGTATTTAAAAAAAAACAATGGTTAAATACGTAATATATCTGTTATTCAGCTATCAGACAGGGTATATAATGTGACATTCCCGGCTTATGCTATATAAATCCTAAGCCGGGAATGTCACATTATATACTCTGTCTGATAGCTGAATAACATATAATATATACACAATCTCTGTACATTTTATGATTCATTTCAAGTAATACCATAGGAACTACTGTGGACGCTGGGTTACTCAGCCACTAAGTAATGAAATTCATCAGTAAATAACTTGTTTCTGTAAATAATTGTATCTATTTTAAATACAGTTTGTGTACATTGAAACCAAGAGAAAAACTCAGTGCATGCAGTCCGGCGTCAATGCGATATTTTATAGACGACATCATACTTTTGATATTAAAACTTGTTTCCAACAAAATCGATACGTATGTGACGTCGTTCTGACGTCATGAGCGTTATTTGTTTTCTGTATTTCGTGGAATTTTGCCCGCGATATTTCGACGGTTTTCGAAGAAATTAAGCACCTCCGTAGTCGTGCACCAGAAAATATTTTACCAGATTATTACAATAAATAAAACGCAAATACTGTTAAAGATTTTTTTGGTGCACGAGGTGTTAAATTTCTTGAAAAACGACGGGAAAAAGTTCAAATATTACAAGGGCTTAGATGACGTTTTGATGTTTGAGAAGCGAACTTTGCCGTAAAAAACGGTGGTATGTCGGCACGTAACAGTTATATAACATAAAAATAAAATAAACACCACTTCAATTATTGATTATATATTTTCTTCCGAGATACTGAAATAGTTATTACTACCGAGATACTGAGTTAGGTTTAATGGTCTATCGATGCTACTTCTAAAATGAAGTAAAATAGTTTTAAGGTTTAAACACTGACTTTGTTGGAAATACCAATACAATATATATATGTTTAATTTTTGTGCACAAGTTATTGTTTGCATGATTGACAGACAATATTCATCATATTGTTTTCTAGCTTCTGAACTGTCGATCGAGAAAAAAATAAAATATTCTAGACAGGCAGCATATAGCCAGTCAATGGGGTTTGCAATTAATATTTCGCATGCACAATAGCGACCCAACACCACAAGGTGTGGAAAATAGAAATATTCTTCTGTGGTTTAAATGCGTATTAACTGCATTACATGTAAACTGTATGATTCTGTTTGATAAAGTCCTTTAACTAGAACAGAAAAAAAATGTACACTTGAGTGAAGTGTTGTAATAAATTATCGTGAACGTGATGTACAAGTATGAAAGCATTTCAAGGTATATTTTAAATGAGGTTGAAACATGTCACTATTTGATATCAATTCGGTTGTATTTCATTTTGACGATTATAATTACGGAAGACGATCACAACCATATTTTTTTTTAACAATTGCAACTCAGCTGGGTTTTTTTCATAAATTATTATATTATATTAAATACATGTTTTATAGATGTGCTTCAAAAGCTTCCTTCTTCACAAATTAATTTGTATTGTTTATCTGCTGAAATATCTAAATATTAACGTTACCGTAGCATTTTACATGTGTAGACCCTCTCTACTGCTTTTTGGATAATAACAATAGAAGCAGAGCCTTCTTAACAGCATCACGGACCCCCGGGAAAAGCAGTGCACTGGGGCCTATACCTACACAACCACTCGTAGGAATAAAATTATAATAAAATGAAAAAATATATATCACACTGTCGGAACAGTTCCAACATTCAACTATTTTACGATATTAACATTAACATTGGAGGGATGTAGGAGAGGTGTGTATTCAGTGTCGTCTTAGCGCATGGGCACGCGGGGCAGAACTTTGCCCGGGGACTCACGAGCATAGGGACCCCATGCTTATCTATGTATGTTGTGTACTGTATGTTTTTCTAAGGTTTAAACACTGACTTTGTTGGAAATACCAATACAATATATATATGTTTAATTTTGTATACATTTACAGTTTTATTCAGTCCTATGAGTGGTTGTGTAGGTATGGGTCCCAGTGCACTGCTTTTCCCGGGGGCCCGTGATGATGTTAAGACGGCTCTGCTTCTATTGTTATTAGCGAGCATCGCAAGATGCGAGCTAAACAGCAACATGTGTGTAAGGAGATGAATCAATATACTCACAATACCAACCGGAAGTGGTTTCTAAGTTTCAGCATAGAATGGACAATCGGAGAGAATGACCGGAAATAGCCTATTAATTAGAATAAAAAATAACTATCCAGTTTAAAAATAACCAAACAAAAATAGGAATCTGTACAGCTTCTTTACATGAAACGATTAATTTATTTAAAAAATTGACAATCGCTATATACCTTCTTGTTTCGCCCTTAAATAGTATTGTTACGTCACGTCATTCATTCATGATCGCTGTCACTGTCAGAGTACAATCGTAACTACTCGATATTTGCAGGGTAGCGAGAATGGCCGAGTAGTTACGATTGTGTCAGAGTAAACAATCATTGCCCTGCGTTTCTCAAGTTGGTGGCGATTTACAGTTGGTTGCCGAATAATTGTTTATGTATTGAACGGTGCAGTTCCCAGCATATGCAGCAATGTGAAAAGAATGTCTTTAATATTTAAAATTAGTAAGATAAATCTTGAGTACTTTGCGATTTCCCTGACGGAGATTCCGCAATGTTTACAAAGACGTCACTGGGGTTTTCTCGCATTCATAACCTATGACGTCACGAAAGTTAGGTCCGACTAAAGTACATCTTGTATCACATAGGTCGTATCTATTAGCAAAATAGATGTATTTCTATAGAATACTGTTACATACTTTTAAAGGTTAGATAAATGATCATTACAGAGTGAAGTACAGGAAACAGCCTTTTAATTTGAATAAAAAATAACTATCCAGTTTAAAAATACCCCCCCCCCCCCAAAAAAAAAAAAATTAGAAAGGAAACCGTACAGCTTCTTTACATGAAACGATTAATTTATTTAGAAAATGGACGATCGTTAGACCTTCTTGTTTTGCCCCTAAAGCTGTCGTCACACGATTTCGTTGATCGTGTCGCTCATGGTTTCAAAACAAAGAAAAAAAAAGGAATATAAAGATGATTTTTTTTAAAACAATATTGATTCAGTTGCCATGCAACCCGTTTAAATACATTTTTGTACACATGACAGAAAAAAACATTCAAAGTCTTGTCTTTTGTGTGATGCAAAAATATCGTTTGCTATGATCTAGCCGCCTTTACAAGACGCAATGACGAAAAGAGCGAAAAAAAATATAACTAGAAAACTGCTTTAAATCAGTGAAAGCGTTAAAGGTAATTGCTATCTTAACAGCATATCTATGATTTTCTCTTTAATTCTAAATCTACCTATCAAGCGCCCTTCTGTGCAAAAAACGTTGCATTTTTCTGCGATACGCCTAGTTTGCAGCTATAGGCCTACAAATCGACAATATATGGCCATTTATGGAGTACTACAAACGGTTTAAGTCAACTTATATTTTATAGGCAGTAAACGAGTAGAACATGGGCAAAAATTATAAGAGTGATTACCAGCCTTTTCATTTTTTTCTTTCCAAAAAAGAACATATTTCGGACACAACATGACTTCAAAGTTTGAAATATATTAGCAGGGGCTCCAAAATGCCCCTAATATCTGGTATGTGACACCAGAATTACTGATATTCCTAATAATACTAAAGTTAATAAAATTTTGAGTGTGGGTTACCAAACCTAACGTTAAATCTAGCTGCAGAACCGTAGCTCTTTATCATGGTCCTTTGTTTTGTCCACAACAAAAAAAATATCCAAAGGACTTATAGGAGCTACGGACCCTCAGCTACGTTAAATCTAGCTGCAGAACCGGAGATATTGTTGTCCTTTTTGTTTTTTTCGGGATCCGCTCTATCAGAAAATTTCACAAGGACCTAAAGAGCTATGGTTCCGCAGCTACATTAAATCATGCTCTTAAATATATGTAGGATGGACAGGTTGAGGTTCGGACATGAAAGACCCACTAACTCAGACTGTTGTCTAATATGTACATGTCTTTCTGTAAGAAATTTTGAAAACGCAATCAATAACTCGTACACACACGTACAACCGCATTGTATCTTCTTCTTTCAGTGTAGAACAGGAGTCGTCTCCGACTGTTTTAAGTTCTGCGGGACTAGGCATGCCAGGCACACACAGCTGATGTCCCCAAGACTATGTACAACTAAACACTTCACTATGACACAGTTAAAACTATTTACACTGGTTGGCGTGGCTAACCTGTTGTTGGAGATTAGCTCTGAACTCCTCTATGGAGCTGGCCCCAACTGTGGTGTCTGGTAGGTGGTTCCATTCTCGTGCTGTTCTTTGGAAGGAGTTTCTGAGTGTCATAATTGGACCTCTCCTGGAAGAACCTATGTTGACCTCTGGTTCTGCTGTCACCAGGTCTGAGGTATAAGTCTCGGTCGATGTCCACGAGTTGATGCTGGATCTTATGCATCATAACGAGTCTGCTTATCCTCCTCTGTTGTTCTAAAGTCTTCCACTCAAGTGATGTTAACATGCTTGTCATGCATCCTTGTGTTCTGCTGGTGTAATCATTTATGACGAAGCGGGCAGCTCTTCTTTGTACATTTTCTAATGTCTGTATCAGGGTTTAGGTGGTGGGATCACAAACCATTGCTGCGTATTCCAGGGTTGGTCGTAGGATCGTGAGGTAGCTGGTTTCTCTTACTTGTTTCGTCTTGATCAACTGCCGATTGGTCCGATCAAAATTGTTTGTTTACAACAAGAGAAGTGGATCAGCTGGGGCAAGACATTCGATATTTTATGCCTTTTCTGTCGGAGTTATGAATTGATTTGTGCGTGAAAAGGATGATTATATGTTTCTTTATGAAAGCTATTATTTGTTTTCTTATATCATTGACATTTCGGTGGACTTTGAACCACATTTTTACAAATAATCATGTCAAAATTTAACGTTATGAACTTTCATCATTTATTTTACAAAACATGTACATAAACACATACGAGCAACACGACCCACAGGGCCTGTGCACGACCCCCGGATGAAAAGGATACTTTTTTAAATGATAGACGTTTGACTCTTCTTGGTCACTTGAAGTTTCAAAAATAAAAATAAGAAAAAAATGTTTTTCTTATTTTTATTTTTGGAACTTCAAGAGACTGTGGACTCCTAATCATAGACTAGTAAAATACATGTACATGTCTATGCGTAGATGCGATGCTCGCCTGTAGGCTGCGCCTAATCCATATTATCCAAATAGCAGTAGAGAGGGTCTACACATGTAAAATGCTACGGTAACGTTGGTGTTTAGATATTTCAGCAGATAAACAATAGAAATTAATTTGTGAAGAAGGAAGCTTTTGAAGCACATCTATAAAACATATATTTAAGGAAAATATTTACTACGCTAATTATTAAATGAAAATGAAAACGACGATTGTATTACATGACGTTTACTGTGACGTAACTTATCCGGAATATTTACACGTCCGCAATCGATATTTCAAAAACCCTACGTCCTTTAAGTGTTTTAAAATAATCGTTTTTCAGCATTTGTTTATTAAATTAAAAAAAAATGCAATAGCACAACGGCATCCCGAAGACTGATCTTGGAAAAATTTTAACAGTCAACAGACTTTATCATTAAATACGATATTTGCATATGGTTCCTTCATTACTTGTATTGAACATCGTTATGCCGTTGTTCTGCTCGGTTTTAGTCTTTCTCTTTAATGTGATCATGTGACCTCTGTGATTGATTCCTAATATATATTTTTTTCATTTTGACTAGATCACACATAATTGTATTGGTTTATGGTTTAACTGATTAAAATTAATGCATTTTCGCGTGTATTGAACCAAAAAGTAAAAACACGTTGTTTTTTTATGGATTTCCAATACGGTTGTTGCGAATCATTTCCATTCCGTCAAAATGTTGTTATTTTCGTCCGCCAGATCACGTGATTTTGATGGAATGCATCAAACTACTCGGCCACTCTCGCTACCCTTCCAATAATATGGGACGAAGTCCCAATTATGGTAGAAATAGCAATATTTTGATTCCAGATCCATATCACTAATGGACAAATTTTCATGCACCGGAATCCAATACATGGTTAAATCTGCAGAAAATCGGATGCGCAGTAATCTGGAACTACTTCCGGTTATGAATGTTAAAAAATGACTCAAAATCGCAGTGTGTTCCAGCCCATTAAACATGATGGGACTGATAATTAACAGAGTTTCATTTCTTCCTCCCCCTGTCCTTCTATGAAATTGAGACGTCGAGTACATATATCTGAGTTAATATGTTTAAAAAAAATTATTGGACTTCGTCCCAAGTTAGGTAACACCTATTATCATATTATATAATTATATGACCGAGTAGTTGCGATTGGGAATGCATAGCACTAGACTTCCGGTGTCAATGTACACAACAAAAACTTCAATCGATATGTGCCGTTTTAACGTTCGATCATCAGCTTAAAAAAAATCTTAGCATTTTCTATAAAAGACAGATATCAATTAAATTATTTTATTTGTATCAAAGACTTGAATACAGAGGCAATTACTTCTTTAAAATGAAATTTGTTTTCTTTCTTTATTGGCTGCTGTCGGCATTATGAAAGGAAAACGACCTGCCTTTATATATTTCTGATATCAGACAGATACTACGGTACCGAACATCAGTATTTATTCAGCCGTTTCCTTGGCGTCTCCATATTAGGGACCGACCATTTAACTTGAAGGGGAGGGGGGTTATGGTTTTTTGTTTCGTTCAGAAAATTTTTTTCGGACAGCACGAGTGTTAGAATATTTTTTTTTTGTCGGAATTCAACATTAGGTTATATGACAAAAACTCTGAATCAGATTATTTTTTTTCCTTCCACCAAAATCAGAATATTTTTTTCAGCAACATTGGGAATCAGAATATTTTTTTTGAAAAAAGAAACATACCCCCCCACCCTCTTCAAGTTAAATGATCGTTCCCTTATAGTGCTGAAACCACAATGCACTGCAAAGTGACATGTATTTTATATAAGAAACAGGCACATTTCAGTCAGCTCTTTTGTTTACAAGTACGATCAGTGACCCCATGACAGTTACATGACAGGAAGAGCAGGTGTCTGAGAGGCAGACGACATTGTTCAATTTTATATAGCCCTTCTGGATTTTTTCCAGCTACTTTATAAATGAAGTAAATTTTTAGCATTACAAAAAGTATGGTTCAGTAGGTAGGTTCACTGTTTTTGGTACTTACGTCTTTAAAAGCAAACTTTAACATTTTTTTACAGATGTCACGCTGTAGTCCTGTTTATGTTCCATAAATAGAAACCGGAAGACACGTCAAAAATAATGCGTGCGCTGTGGAAATAAAAATAAAATGGATAAAACGAAAACAGATGACATACGAAAACACATACGTGACGATATAGCTCATGGAATTATACAAACTGTCTTTTTTTTTTTTACTTATTATTTATTTCCAATATTAGTCACGATGTTATTATGTTTCATAGTCAATACCAAAAACGTGCTCTCACCACGAGGTATATCGTGGGAGAACGGCGTACATTTTTTTTTTTTTTTTATTTACTAAACTGGGATTATGTATAATAACTCCTGGTAATTTACCTTCTTCTTCCGTTGAGCGGCCTCCGTCATCTGATTGACTATTCTGCCACTTTGGGTGTGCGCAAGTAAAAACTACAAAATGTGTGTGCGGAATATTTAGTGAGGTTAAAAACGGCACTGGCAGCTTCATACATGCCAACCCTCGAGAGACTATAAGCGGTAGGGAGGACGCAGAGGGACGCAACATGGTGCATTCGGCTGCATTTTGGATATAAAATCTGTCTAGTCAAAACTTTAAATAGAAGATTTGCTACTTCCTGGTAAAAACATTACCAGGGATCTGGATGACTGAACATCCTTAGCTTCCCCTTATGTTTTGCGGTACCTACATGTTTTATTACATTACCAGGAATCTGGATGACTGAACATCCTTAGCTTCCCCTTATGTTTTGCGGTACCTACATGTTTTATCACATCACAGTCGTATGAATTTTAGTCATAAATAGAGAAAAATAGTGAAAATTTAGATGTCGGGTATTATATTACCCCGACATCTAAAGTTTCTTATATATATATTATATTACCCCGACATCTAAAGTCTCTTGTATATATATTATATTACCCCAACATCTAAATTTTCACTATTTTTCTCTACGACTAAAATTCATACGACTGTGGTCACATCACTATGACCTCCGTGATTGATTGAAAAATCAGTCCTGCAGAATTCACAAAATGCAAATTTATTTTCCCTTTCGGGAATGTTTAGCGAAATGAACCTCATCAGTCCATGCTGTCTTAAATACGTTGTCATAACGTAAACGAGCCTTCTTTTTTTCTGGCGTTTCGGACATATTCATTCAGACATTGATCTGTTGATGTTTAGGAATCATAAGTTCAAAGTGTAGTGCTTCAAAAGTTTATTTTAAATACCGTTTCTGATTGGTTTAATGATAAAGAATTGACAAATGGAAGTTTCCGGTACAAATCAAGAGAGAAACGATTACGGAAAGGGCCTAAATAATTTGGATTTGTACTCATTTATACGTCGTAGAAATCTACAAGAATAATTAACATATGAACAATTCACGATAATTTTTTTTACATTTTTTTATTTTAAATCGGTAGGAAAACATCTAAAATCGGTAGGCGGTAGAAGTCTTAAAAATTCGGTAGACTACCGCATTTAAATCCACAGGCGCATGGGGCATGGATTTCGTTTCCTCCTCCCCCCTTTTCTTTACACCCCCCGCCTCTTTTTCAAAATTTTCATATAAATCATTCCTTTTTCAAAATTTTCATAATCATTCGTTTTTCTTCATTTGACAATATCAGTAGACGTCATACATCATGAATAATACGTGTATTCTGTGTCCACAGTTTTTCGACTGATATACTGCATGATCAGTCTGTGGACTAATTTATGTTGAAGGAGGCTATGGCTGACCTTGTCGAAGGCTTTTGAAAAGTCCATTAATTATTAAGCAGTCGGTTTGTTTACCTGCGTCTATGTTTCGTGTGATGTCATCAACAAATTGGGTTTCACGCGATAGGCCTTTCCGGAATCCATGCTGTAGCGGGTAGAGGATATTGTGTGTGTCAACGTGTTTCATTGTATGGCTGGTAATGCATGAAATACGTGTGAGCGAGATTGGTCTGTAGTTGATGGCTTCAATTTTTTTCCCTTTCTTAAATACTGGACAGATGTTTGCTGTTTTCCATATGGCTGGTATAGTTCCTGATTCGTATGATATTTTAAATATGACTGTAAGTATTTCTGCTATGAATGGTGCAAGTCCTTTCAAGACTCTTGGTGTTATAGTAAGGGCTTGACATCTGTATATCTCAAAACTAAAGGTAAACACATGTATATTGAATTACAATGTGGTGTTTGGGACCATTGTTGGCAGACGGCCAGTGTGGGCATGCGTAAACAATATTAGTTTCCGTATATCCACACTGAACGGGGGGTAACAACCCAGACATTAAACTGGTAACTTCTTTACATAGTAATCATATCATTTGGCGTAACTGCTAAATACATATTATTATTTTACTTTATTTATTTATTTATTTTATTTTATTTTCTATATTACCAAAAGTTATAATTTTGACAATTTTTGCGCGGAGATGCTATCGATGTCAAAAACCTCATTAACACCAAAGTAGGGTTAATGTACATCTAGAGGGAGGTCGTAGTGTTCAATTCATTACGAAACACTATACCTATAAAACTGGGATTTATCACACTGTTTAAAATAAATTTATAAATGACAGCAATTAAATTTTTTGGTTCAAATAATATGCATTACAAACTATACCACTCAAATCAACTTAAAGTCAGTCATTTAATCAAATATTTAAAATAAACTTCATAAGTTTTCATTTTTCTGATATGCAAATTTCTATTATTCCAAAAACTCACAATATTTAATAATCAAGCATAAATCTAAAAAGTAAGTAAGTAATAAGAGAATTATTCAAAATTCTAATATAAATTTTTCTTAAGGGCGCAATTTCTCATTGAGAAAGTCGTCGTCAAAAACTACATCAATTCAATTATCTTATAAAAATTACACAGACACTGTCGGACAGTTTCAAAATCTAATAGAAAATCGTAGAAATATGCAAAATGGATACCCCTATAACACATAATAGGTCTATTAGCAATAGCATCTCCATCGAGCACGTGTTTATTTGTTTTGTTTCTATTTTTAGAAAGCCTACGTCACATCCACTCGAAACATGGCGGTTTCGGAGCCACTTCCGTGTTTACATCCTCAACAGTTTTAGTGTAACAAGCGAATTGTGTCACAAGTGTGGAAGTGTACAAACGACAATATTTCATGTATAATCATTAAGTCGTTCCCACAATGGCGGCAGTTAATAATGTACCAAAAGACTTGCAAGGTGAGTTCAACGTTTGTCGCCCACTTCCTGCTAGAAATGTATCAAACAAAAGTCAAAACTTCCAAAAAGTGGACAATTAATTGTTAAGTTTAGATTTTTTTTTTTAAAGATATGTCAGTTTGTCATCTTACTCTATTTAACTTTCTAATATGACAAAGAATAGTCGAAAAACTGTTCAGTATCCCGAGACTGCATTGCCATTGGTCATTTCATTATTGCAAAGATGGGTGGGGTGCCCAAAAAGTTTCGAACTTAGCTCTTATGCCGTTTTATTCACCATAGTTTAATAAAAAGTCTTTATTGAGAGCTATGGTTCTGAAGTTATTGTACATGCACACTTGTTTCTATTCATGGGAAGGCCATCTTTATTTCGAATGGGACGAGAGGTTGCATACCTCGCTTCATTAAATTTGCCTCCAAATTATAAACAGAAAGTTGTAATTTAAAATATGGAGGCAAAATTAATGAACCGAGGGAAACAATTCTGCATCCCATTAGGGACCGATCATTTAACTTGCAGAGGGGGGGTTATGGTTTTTTGTTTTGTTCAGAATTTTTTTTTCTGACAACACGAGAGTTAGTATATTAATTTTTTTCCTGAATTTAACATTAAGTTATTTGACAAAAACTCTGAATCAGATTTTTTTTTTCCCTCCACCAAAATCAGAATATTTTTTTCAGCAACATTGGGAATGAGAATATTTTTTTAGAAAAAAACCTTCAAGTTAAATGGTCGTTCCCTTAGAAACAATGATGGCAACCATGTAATGATAAATCACCACTAAATTTGTGAGCTGGAATCCCACTCATGTCTCATGGCGAGATTTACTCAATACAACACATGTGGTGGATCGATGTTTTTTTAAGGTAAGCCGGTTTCCTCCATCAATAAAACTTACTGCCACGATATAACTGAAATATTGTTGAAAGTGGCATTAAACACCATAAGCCATAAGCCATTCTGAATAGCAAAAATAAATCATAAGTAAACGAACAAAGCAGTAATTCACAAACGACACAAAAGCGTGATCATCATTATTCGGTTACAATTGTTTTAATTTGGATATTTGGAATGCAAGAGTAGCATCTTGTAATACATAGATTTTACAATTTATTTTGACTATTAAATAAAAGGAACTTGTTTTTCGTTGTGGGGAACGCAAAGATATTTTCAATTGTGATGACGTTGATGCTGTGACGTCATGCAGTAAAAGTAAAATAAACATTTAACAATGCTGAATGAAACATCAGTTTTTCTTTCACTTGAAAATCTCAGTACATGCATCTTACAGGGATCTGTAATAGTACACATGTACATAGCCTAAAAAATAAAGTGAATGATGAACATTGTTAAACAATTCATCCCTTTGAACAGTTTAAGCCCATCACTGTGGCACATTTTTGTGCCCAAGCGATGACCTGCATTTGCAATGCCATATGTTATAGCTTTTTTTTTGTGTGTTGAAAGGATTGATATCATGGGTTGAGAGGTGTTTTTTTGCCTTGTGGAATTGTTAACCACTGTTTAAGCTATCTTTTCATACTTATGACATGTAGTAACTTAGTAAGTACTACCAGTACATACACAGGCGAAACTTGACTTTCCACATATATGTACATGTTTAAAAGGTTTAGGATAATGTATCAAGCCAGTCCACTTTATTGCTTTTGATTTGAATTTCGATATTATACATTTCCTGTTAAACCAGGAAGTACTTATATAGCAAGGTTGTGTTGTAACAATTAGTTATTGATTGAATAAGTAACAGTGAAATTATGAATGAAAAGGAATACACAGTTGTACATGTGCTTTTGTGAATTCATTAGTATGCATAGACAGTGTACCCACCCTTTTATATTTGTATATTCATGAATATGCATATACAATGTAAGCACCCTTTTATTAGTTTGCATATATCAATTATGTTTATACAAATGTAGGTGTGGACATTTCTGTGTATTGGAAAGGATAAAATATTGTTGTATGCAACATTTTGGTATACACATTGTCATAAAAGATCTTTTGTGAACTTCCTTGCTTTTGCACATGCATTGCATTGTATGTGTACAACTATACTATATTACACCAATGAAAAAAATACAGGTCACTGAGGTGTTTCCACTACCATTCTTGAAAAAAATATGGTAAGACTCGGGGGTCCTTGTAGGATATAATTTTGACGACTCCCATACAAATAATCATGAGTTCCACTGGTGTATTCTTTGTTAATGAGTCTAAGATGAGTTACAAGTATCTCTTGGGTAGGTAGGCAAACATTTTTTTTCTTAAAATTTGTACCGAGGCTATACAGGACAAGAATATGACTTTAACAATGCTTGTCCAAGAAATGACAATAAAACCTTTCTAAAAAGAAAGGTTGGTACATGTACACTAAGGGTTATAAGAAATAAATGTAAAATATATTTTTTGCCTTATGAAATGTTACCTTGAACATTGTATATGTACCAAGGTTGAGGGACCAATACACAATGTACATGTAATTGTATATATACATGTAGTGGCCCAGGGGTTAAGGTCATTGACTTCTGTTGACCACAACCCATGTACCACGGACATGGATTATGGCCATGAAATCCACCTCATATGTTGAGGTTTCCACACACCTAAACATGATTTTGGACAATGAAAAAGTTGTCTTATAAGGCAAATGACCTCTTAAAAGAGGCTAAGTTAAAAAGAAATGTTCTATGACAAGACAAGAAAGAGGCGATCTTTTAATACAGGTGACTGCTTAATAGAGGTAACCACTTGAGACAAGAAAAAGGTGATCATATAATACAGGTGACTGCTTAATAGAGGTAACTACATAGGCAGGTTACACTGTATTACATAAACAAGAAAAGTTCAAACTTTATAAGAATCTTTGATTATAGGAAATTATTTATTCTTTCAGATGCTATCAGAGAGTTTCTTGGCCGCAAGGTAAAGTTGTATATAAAGCGTATGGTCAAACAAGAAGTACGACTAGACAAATGGGAGAACCGAGTTGTGGTAAGATATATTTAATTATTATACCATGCAACACACAGTTATTATCACATTGTCAGTTGTATTGAGTTTATAGCAAATTATCAAATCAAATCAAACTTTATTGCCTAAATTAAATCAATAATTTATTTGTGACAATATACAATTAATGACTTGATAAGGTTGACAGGATGATTTATCAACCCAGAAGAAGCAATAATTACAGAAGCCAATTTTTCTATGAATTGATTGTTTAATTATTTTCAGTTGTATTCATTATAACATTCCCTACCTATGGTTTTCAATCAGACTTTACCTAGGTTGTGCTGATGGTTTCCAATATTAAAAGGTTTAAAGTGGGCTAAAATGGATTAACGCTTAAAATAGTAAAAAAGAGACAAATTCCCACTAGCACCGTGTCTAATTTGAATTTGAATTTTTGGTGTTTAATGCCACTTTCAGCAATATTTCAGCTATATCATGGCGACCAGTTTTAGTGGTGGAGGAAGCCGGGGTACCCGGAGAGAACCACCGACCCTGGGCAAGCAACTGTTAAATTTAATCACTTGCGGCTGCGAGTCGAGTGCACCTTTTTTTGTAATTTACAAAGCTGGGTGCAAACCACTGTGTCTAAGACATTATTGTGTCCAGCAATTTAAAATGTGTTTGCACTTGCATTTGTTCAACTTTCCATTGACAACATGCTGTGCTCAGGGTATCCATTTACTTTACATAGAATTATTTTTTAGTTTATATACTAGTATATAAAAATATATTAATTAAGTATCTTGTTTTTAAATGGCTCATACAAGACAAAATCATCATTCATTTGAATTGTGTAAAATTATAAAAAGAAAAAGATTATTGTATAGATACGTGTATATGTAGACACAATGATATAGTTGTCTACATGTTTACTATAATTTATAATCTTGTTGTTAAAGCCCCATCTTTGCTAGTCAATGCTTATGGTCAGTCTTTGGCCTCCTCTTCGCCCTTGGTAGCGTAAGCTTGAATTTCATAATTCTTGTGGACTGCAATCTGCTGGATTTTGTCCCTTACTATAATATCATTTTCAGCCAGTCGGCACAATACATTCTTTTAACCTGATGTCAAAATGTGTAAACAGTTGACTGAAAGGGTTAAATGTGACCCCAAAAATTATTCTGTACTTTTTTGGCAGCCCCTCTGGGATCACAGCAATGCCTACATATGTCCTTTTTATGTTTACATTTTTCCTACACACATTCTGATTGGTTTGGATGCATGAATTTAAAACTTTTACTGTGTGACCATGAAAAAATCTAGCTAACGCTGACAAGGGTGAAGAGGGAAGAAGGCAGATTAAATTTGCATCCCTTGTCCAACGAAAATGGGAGAAAACAAAACAGAAAAATATACAAACAATTTTAATAAATAAACAGTGTCATACATGTTCAAAATGTATTATTTTAACATTTATTTCTTGTAGGCCTTCTCAGGTACTCGACTTTTTGTATTTTCTTCAAAGCCATCAAAATCACCAGTAAGTATATTATATATTAGTCTAAGCATGTTAAAGGTATAGTACAGTCAGAGACATACCATGATAAATCACTCTGATAGACGTATCACTCTTCTTAGTGATATAATGTACCGATATATCTTTTGCTCTGTTTAATTTATTTACATACCGGTACTTTCTTATGCATAAATGGTGATACCAAGGTAACACTACCTATAATGAATACAAAAGAACTTCTGGAGATATATTATGTACACCAGTCCTAACAATGAGCACCGTTCCTCCTGTCCAAGACCAGTAAAACTTTGTTCAGACCAGTAAACTTTTTCATTTTTTTAAAAAGATCTATATAAAAAAAAATTCAAGGATTTGATTCGTCCCATTAAATTCATATTTTCATTTCGAGGACCGTTAAACAGTACAAAAGATATATACAGACCACTAAGAGATGAGCGATCAGTGATTTAGCTAGCGCTCGTCACTTTCGTCATTGACGATTCATTTTCGAAAGTGACGAGTATTTCCCGTACCCAATTCGTCACTTGAATTTTATTACATGTTACAAGCCAATCAACGGATTATAGAATTTTTGTTTTGATTGCGTAATCTTTCATCTCGCCTGGACAAAGAATTCAATCAACGATAATAATTTTTTTATAGTTATGACATGTACTCAAAATGCCACAGTATGTATTTAAAGTGGACATATTTTTGTAATCGTCATATGGGCGCAATTTCGCATTGGGAAAGTTGCCGTCAAAATATATAATGAATAGTAATCGTCATTCATTGCACGATTCGTCTCAATGTCTGCCATAACGAACTATTTTTACCAAATTTATGAAAATGTCGATATCATGTTTATTGAAATCTATCGTATCCATTAAGTATTTTGAAAGTGATTTTCTGGAAAAGTCATAACTTTGATTAAAGAAACCAAGGACGTGTACAGTATACACGTCCTTTGAAGAAACTTAAACAAAAAAAGAAAAAGGCACGATCAACAGGAGTTCGCAATTCACCAAAGCTACTTTTAACCAAACAAACTTTTGATGTATTTATTTTCATTTCTGTGAAATGAAATCTTAGTTCTCATATTTTATATTTCATTTATATGCAAAAGTTGGCCATTCAATTCGTTGAAATGCATTGCACGAGGACGCATATACGTTTTTTTCTATATATTGATCAGCATCCAGGTAACAATTGCATTCTATTTATAGAACTATTTACAAACAAACACGTGTCTGCAATTAAAAAGAATTACTACAGTATTTTTATTCCAATTGATGCAATTTGATTATGAGGTCTGAGAAATAATTATTTATTTTACAACTTGCTTCAGTTTTTGAAGTTTGTTCTATACTGATTTCCTACAATGTCTAAAGAATCTAGAAAGAAGTTGGACCATTGGGCAAACTGGCAGAATTTTTTTTTCTGCTGAAGACTACACAAATATGAGTTATTACAATTGTTGTGATATTAGACCAAATCACAGTAACATTTCAAAAAGGGAGGGGGAGTGGGTATTTACAATTTGTGTGGTGTTAGACCAAAGCACAGTAATATTTCAAAAGGGGTGGGGTGGTATTACAATTTGTGTGGTATTGAGATCATCAAAATAGTGGCAATGTCATGTTTTATCAGTTGGTTGTGAATTTGCAGAGTATGGTCCCATCCTAGGAGGTTTTCAATCTCCATTACTAACCAATAAGGCAACGTAACTGATTATAAGATTAAGCTCATTATATTCTTGCTTATTCATAATTAAAAAAAAATCTGTTCTGCAAAAGTGACTAATGGTCTCAAAATCCTGGCTAAATCCCTGAGTGATATAACTATCGCGGTGATTTATATATCATGCTACAATGTATGTCTCTTTCGGTCAAGTGAAATATCCGTCAATTTGATTATAACTATAGTCTTTTTGTAGACTTATAGTTATTTTTGTTATATTTTAACATCTTTTTTGATGTTGTTGTGCTGCATTTTAGACGTTTATTTATCATTTTTGTTTGTTTGCACAGAATCGTTAACACTTGTTTCCGATCCGACATCCCGTAGGTTCATACGTTGGTTACTTTTTCAGTCTTTTTCTTATTTTTTTTTCACCTACTTGCCCGAAATCCAAATTTAGAAAATTTTTCTATTTATTCAAACAAATTCTTTCAGAATTTTCACTTGTCCAAATTCTGTTTTACTTGTCCCGGGCTTCGGGCAAGTGGGTTAGCGTGAAGACTGCAGTTGAATAACAGAATTACTGTAGTGTATGTGATAATGATGTCAATTATGATTGGCTTAAATAAATTGGCAAGCTTGCGTGTATTTATGGTAATTGGTATTATATATATATATATGTCGTTAATTCAAAAGTTATTTTGTTGACAGGAACAAATGCATAAGCCAAAGGTATAGAAGTCAATTACCATATACATGTATTTATCATATGCTTGTTTGTGCTGCATTTTAGACGTTTATTTATCATTTTTGTTTGTTTGCACAGAATCGTTAACACTTGTTTCCGATCCGACATCCCGTAGGTTCATACGTTGGTTACTTTTTCAGTCTTTTTCTTATTTTTTTTTCACCTACTTGCCCGAAATCCAAATTTAGAAAAATTTTCTATTTATTCAAACAAATTCTTTCAGAATTTTCACTTGTCCAAATTCTGTTTTACTTGTCCCGGGCTTCGGGCAAGTGGGTTAGCGTGAAGACTGCAGTTGAATAACAGAATTACTGTAGTGTATGTGATAATGATGTCAATTATGATTGGCTTAAATAAATTGGCAAGTTTGCGTGTATTTATGGTAATTGGTATTATATATATGTCGTTAATTCAAAAGTTATTTTGTTGACAGGAACAAATACATAAGCCAAAGGTATAGAAGTCAATTACCATATACATGTATTTATCATATGCTTGTAGATAATATAGCTAAAATTTTACCCAGTGATAAAACTTTGAGCTTTGTTTAGAATAATAAGAGGAATCATGTTTATTTCACCCAGTTTCACATGAATGGCCTATACGGTCTGATAAAGCAAGTTTATTAACTGCTTTCGGAATGTTGTTCCGTCAGTGTTCGTAAGTTCACTTCGTGAATTTCCGGAAAGCTGTGTTTACAAACATTGTGCACTAAACTGTTTTATTGAAAATTTGCACAGAATATTATTAACTGCCATTTTACTCGCTTATGATATTGAAAGTGCTAAAAAAGTACATTTATTGAATTTGCATATTAGAACAATAATTTCTTATTCTATAACTACATTTTTGTATGTGTTTAATTCTAGCTAAAAATGACTAAATATTTTGGTACAAATCAGTTGAAGTATATGATAAACATATCATAGCATGTCATTTTTCATATCATACCCTTTATCAGCCCTCGTTCATATATCATCCCTTGAGCCTATCGGCTCTCGGGCTGATATCATGACCTAGGGCTGATAAAGGGTATGATATGAAAAATACCATGTGATAATCTATATATTGTATATAGAGAATATTATATGGCTCTTTCCGTATCACATCCCGTATCAACCCGAGACTCGAGGGATGATATTGGTCGAGGGTTGATACAGGATGTGATACGGAAAGAGCCATATCATATTATGTTTATCATATACTTAAACATGAGAAAGTCTTGTTCTGTATTATGAACCTTAAGTCACGTGATCAATATCATTTTAAGGGGTACCCTGGTATGATAAAGGGGTGATGATATCGATATCAGTCACGGCCGACAAATACAGTCGTAATGTTCTTTCAGTATTATATATGCAAATTTCCTTTATTTAGTACTAAGTATATGATAGATGTTTGTTTGTATTTCACTATGTTATTCAGAATTAAGTAAACACAACAACAAAACTTTCTCTTCTGTTAATGCTTTATCAGAACATATGCCTATGCAGTAGAAAATTAAATTCCCCATTAATATATGTACTCGGGTAAAATCATTGGAACCTACTGCTTTTAGTTTATTTTAGCATAATCAATTTGAATTGTTCCATTTTTGTCTTGCATTTGACTATTGCTTTTATAACAGAAACATCATTAATAATGTCAGGTTGTTGTGCTTAGATAAGTTTCTCAATAATCATACAACCTAGGCTTACCATACTTTATCCACAGATTGATCGTGGTGTGTACATGCCAGCCAGGGATGCATCACCTCACCTTGACCTTATATTCATGATCTAATTACTTTGCTGAATTAATTTCAAGTCTTCGTGATTATATCAGTTTCTTCGTTAACCATACAACCTGGACTCAACACACTTGTTCCACACATTGATCATGGATGGTACATGTTAGCCATGCATGTGCCACCTGATCTTGACCTCATTTTCATGGTCTACTGACTATTAAAGTTACATTAAGTTTTCATGATTAGGTCAGTTTCTCCATTGCCATGCAACCTAGGCCCACATACTTGGTCCACACATTGATCATACTCAGCTGTGTACCTGTCAGTCAGGCATGTGTAACTTGACCTTGATCAGTTTCATGGTCTGTTGACTTATGTCAAATTTTGTGATTATGTCAGTTTCTTTATAATTACCATACATAATCTAAATGTACTAAGTAATTTAAAGTACCTCAGTTTAAATACTTGAACAAATACATTCTTTTGTAAAGACTCTTGTAGAAACTAATTAAAGTGTCCTTTAGATTTACAATAACATAAAAATTGATGCTTGCTTTTTAGAATCAGCACTGCTGCTCTCTCATTGGGTTAACTCATATTTCTTCTCTTTTACAACTATTTATTTGAACTTGTCAAGAAAACATGCTTGATTTTTATTCAGAGTTGCACAAAAACTTTTCAGAAATAATCTATGATGAAACTTTGCAGGAATGATCTGTGGAAGGTATAAAGCTTTGCAAGAATTAGGAAACCAAAGTTTAAACAGGGGTGGTTAACAATTTCACTAATACAATGCGAACAATCATCCCTTACCTCAAGAATCGAACACAAAAAAAGATCACAGCATACAGTGTATAGTATATATATATATATGGCGTTGGAAATCCAGGTCCTGGCATAGGGCAGGATTTAAAATGTGGCTGGGGTTAAACCGGTTAATTAACTACATGTACAAACTCTCCCTTCTTATTAATTGGATCTCCAATTGTTTGGGTTAGGGTTATGGTGTTTAACACCACTTTCAACAATATTTCAGTTAATTGTGGCAGTTAGTTTTGCTGGTAGAGGAAACCGGAGTACCCAAAGAAAAACCACTGACAAACTTATGTTGTATCGAGTCACTCGCCATGAGTGGGATTTGAACTCATAACATTAGTGGTGATAGATAGATTGCATAGCTAGTTGTAAATCAAACTATCATACGATCATCACCACGATGACTCCTGATCTCCAATGGTAATGTTTATATAAACAAATGACTTTAAAAGACCACACACTATCACCAAAAAGAAGCGGAAGATATAAAGTTTTACAGGAATAATCTATAGAGAATATGAAACTTTGATTGATTTGATTAATTGGTGTTTAATGCCAACTTTAGCAGTATTTCATCTCTTTCATGCATGGCATGAACAAATTATACATATTAATTACACAACTAGAAGACTCTTAAAAGTAAAACGTACTTATATTATGAAACTTTATCAGACTGATCTTTGGATCTAAAAAAAATCTTTTTTCGTCATGATAATTCCAATTTGGCTATCTTTGGGCATGTGTATAAATTGGTATTGATTGATTACAATACAATGGGTAGTCTTTTTGTATGTATTTAGGATAGAACCAAAAATTTGCTACATCTGTTGTTGCTCATAAATTGTGCTCATCCCAAACTTAACCCAACACAAAGGAAAAGATAACTACCCTCTACTGATAACTAGTTTTTGTAAAAGTGAAGCAAATGTGAAAAATAATAATAGAAAATCTACACAGATGTGCTTTAGCTAAAAAATAATGGGGCTACATTTATGCATATTAAAAAAAAAATGGTGACAGAATTAATATGAACACTCTTAGATCTTTGTAGGATAACATTTTTATGAATCCCAACCAAATTGTCATGAGACCCAGTTAAGTGCATTCTTTGTTTTTTTTTTTTTTTTGAGTCCCAAACACAAATAATCATCTATGTTAGTTTCAAGTATCTCTCAACACTATGAATGTCCTTGAATAAATGTTCTTTGGTTTAAATTTAAATAGCCTTGAATATTAATGTAACCCTTTCATAAAATATTTTTATTAATAATATAGAAAAAATCAATAAAAGCATTGTTCTTCAACTTTAATTTGTGTCTAAGTGTAAAATTTGATAGTCTCTCATGTTCATTTACATCCATATCCTTTCTTTCTCATTTTACAAACTTAATACTGTGTGTTAACGTTCTCTGTTAATTGTTAAGTATTTATGTAGCTATTTACATGTACTATCAGTAAAGGATTATAATACTTCCTGGTTTAAGATTATCTTGGATTGTTGTAAACAAATCTCTGATACTTTATTTGTCATTGTTTACTTTACTTTAAGATATACATTGTAATGTTTAAGTTGGTCATGTGACCCATTTTCTACGATCATTTACAGTCTTCATGAGGAAATAATTAAAACAAAAAAGATAATGAGCTTTAATTTATTTAAGGAAATTTATAATTTATTAGAGTGAAAATTAAGTTATATTTTTTAATCTATTACATGATTTTCTCAGTTATAAACCTTTATTTCCAATAATTTTAAATAGAAAAATCAGTGATAACGATAATTTTCTTTTTGTTGATTCTCGTTTGTACTTCTAATGATAGCAACTCTTTGGGATCCTGATGCCGACGACGTTTTATCTGCCATAATGCAAATTTTGATAGTTTTACTTAACTTTCTCAAAGAGAGGTGTTGGCTTCTAATTAAAAAAAAACAGGATGAAAACTAGGTCTTGTTAAAGTTTAGAATCATGAGATAATTTAAGCATCATGTTTTATGAACAAAGATAAAAAAAATAAACAAACAATGGGGTAAAAATACGTGGTAGTCAGTGGCGACGTATGGAAAACTGCACAGTATTTAAGCAAAACATAGTTGTCTCTCTGACTTTTTCGCTGTTTTCCTAGCAGCAGACAGATGTAAATAATGGCCTAGCCATGTAAAATGGACTCATCTCTAGAAGTTTAGGTGATAAGCTTGTATGAGTTGTTAGGTAATTCAACCATTGAGCCACCCGGGCCCTCAATTTAGTTGAAATCTATACCATACACTCAGCTTTGAGTAGCCTTTGCAAAATAATGCAGTGTATATATTGACGAACATCACTCCATATTAATAAATGAAATTTAAGTACGGAGTCAAACGGAGATGCACAAGATACTGGTCATAGTTCTCCTGACTTGGGACAGTTTTCTTTGAGTGCATATTTTAATATAATTTAAAACTATTGAACAGTTAATTTTAAGATGTTTTTGGACCATTCCCCTCCTCATAAAGCACATTTTTATGCTTGATACATTTGTGGTAGGAAATTAGTCTGAAAACCCAAAATCTGGCAGAATTGAAATTTGGCTCCGAGTATTGAACTATTGCTCAATTTTCCAATGAAGTGATTTAAGAAGATTTTTTGTATGATTTCCTTAACAAGCATACCAAAATAAAGTAATTTAGCCCAAAACAAATTATCTGTGACACAATTTTTGAAATCCCACAGAGTACCTACTAATGAGAACCCTAGTAAAAAAAAGGCTAGTTCTAAATGGGGCTGTCATAATTGTATGATAGTTGGATTTACAACTACCTATGCAATCAATGCCTATCACCACTAGGGGCCGACGTGATTGTATGTAGTGCCTATCACCATTGATAGTTTGAATCTCGATCAGGGCAAGGTGTACAACATTATGTAATAAAGTTTGTCAGTGACTGCGACAGGTCATGGTTTTCTCCGGGTCCTCGGGTTTCCTCCACTAATAAAAATGACTGCCACAATATAACTGAAATATTGTTGAAAGTGGGATTAAACACCACCAAACAAACAAACAAACAAAAACATATCACCACTAAAGTGGGGAGTTTGAATCCCGCTCATAGAGAGGTGTACTTGATACAATATTTTGTGATAAAATTTGTCATAGGTGACCTTAGCTGATTTTGGTGTTCCTATTTAGGCCCTTTGGTTTACTTGCTCACAAAACTTTTAAAATTATTTGGCTTTCCAACCTTTCGATTTTGAGTGTACCTGATGAAGGTTATTCCAGAAACAGGTTGTGTGCACTAAATTTGATATCTACGTTTTATTGTCAGTGAATTGCGACAGGTCAGTGGTTTTCTCCGGGTACTCTGGTTTCTTCCACCAATAAAACTGACTGCCAAGATATGACTGAAATTTTGTTGAAAGTTGTGATAAACACCATAACCCTAACCCTAACCCTAATCTCCTAGAATCTCAAGTATGGAATGTTTTTAAAAGTCAATTTGGGACAGGATGACTTGAAAATGGTTGAATGATTTGTAAAAGATGGTGTTCAGGAATAATCAAATTGTGACTACCAGCAGTAGTATCACACAATGTATCATTATTTTGTAATATATCTATATATAGAATGTTTAGTAAATAACAATTATTTACATATAATGTATGGTTTAACCTGGAAACTAAAGATTTAGTTACAGAATATACACGAATTCTTCCTTATCCTAAACAGAAATCCCCATTATGCCCAGGTAATTTTTATGAGGTAGAAAAAGTCTACACAATTTAAAAAAACCTGAATGAGTGTGTAAGTGTTTGTAGATATATATATCTAAGGTAAGATTATGTATTATAAGTACATGTACAGGTAATAATTGGTGTCAATATTACTTCATGGATGCCATATGATTGAGGTTGTTTATTTTATTTGTAATGTAACACTTTGTTGCATTTCACTATCACAAGACCTCCACCTACTTTTCTTAAATAAATCAAGGAAGTTAAGCGTAGTAGTTGTACATAATGGTGTCATATTTTAATGGTTAACATTAAAATTGTATTTAAATGTATATATAATTAATTACTTACAGCAAGAACACAACATCTGCTACCTTGATATACAGACTATAGAAAGCAACAAACCAAATAAAGTAAGTTTAATTGATTTCTTAAATTTCAAGAGAAACAGGAAGTTTTTTTTCTTCAAAATACTGGTAGGCAGAATTTTGTGTGGAAGATTAATTTTCATTTCTCGTGGATGGGCAAAATTATTTTTGTTTCTCAAATATCAAAAGAAGCATGATTTTTTTTTAAATACTGGATTGGGTTACACAAACCTCAATTAAGATTCAATTGACACTTAAATTTTCTTGAACTCTACATGAATTTATTTGGCACTTAAATTAACTTGAACTGTACATGAAATTAATTGAGACTTAAATTATTTGAACTGTACTTGACGACAGCTCTGTGGTTTTCTCTGGGTATTCTGGTTTCGTCCACCAAGAAAACTGACCGCAAATGATATAGCTGAAATGTTGTTAAGCACCATAGCCATAGCCAAGCTCATTCAAAGCTAGCCTCCGTTACTAGAAAATTCTTTAATTGACCTTATTTCAAGCCAGAAGTTGCATAAATTTGAAAGTCAAGGGCATAATTTGGAGCTGGTCATCAGTCAAAACTAATAATGAAATGTACAATTGTCATCTTCAGATAAAAGTATGATCAGATTAGCAATACAGGCTCAGGCGAGCCTCTTGTTTATGTTATTCAAAGATTCTCAAGAAAAGTTTTCAATGAATTGTAAATATTGTCTTATTTAAAACTAGATTATGGATATTGATACAATGAAAGCAAGTTTGTTCTAGGTGTCAAACCACTAATTTACCAATCAGAGCTTAGAACATATAAAAGTAGTCCCTTTTCAAGAAAAAAGTTCCTTTCACTTTGTAGTATTGTGAAAACTACTGAATGGAATGGACTAATTAAAATTGATAATTGAAGTTAAATATATAGGGATTATTTTGAGCCCAAATTTGATGGACTTAGTTGTATTTTAATACCTCTGGAGGATTTGATGCATGACCTATAAATACTGAATTTCTTGGGGATGACAGAGCTATTTTTAAAGTAGGTGTTTTCCATAGCATGGCATTTCACTGCAAGATTTTAAACATGCCCTGATATTTTGACAGAATGTAGAGGAATCATGTACGTTTCAGAAAATACATGGTCTTGGAAAGGTTAAACTTAAGATAAAATGGTCAGGTAAGCTCGAAAAAACACAAATTTAGTAGAAAACCTTAAAGAAATTAATTAGTGGTTTCACACCTTAATAAATAGACCTTAGAAGTGTGATTTATAATTGTTCTATATTTATTTTTACAGCTAGTTATCACTACATATGAAGGGAAATCTTACTCATTTGTCACCTTGGAAACAGAAACAGATGAAGTCAATCACATGATTACACATATTGGAACATCCATAAAACAAATCTTTCCATCATTCCCTTTAGAGTAAGTCACATCAAACAATAACATTGAAATATATCACATGGTCATCCGTCGTTGGCGTCAACACCTGTAAACTTTTAATCTTCTTTTCTGAAACCACTAATTGGAACCAAACTTGCTAGGAATGTTCATTGGATGGTCCCCTCTGGTTTGTTAGAGCCAGCAAATAAAGGCTTTATAATCGATGATATCCAAGCCATTGTGGTACAAATTTTGCATGTTGCATCTTTGTGATATGACGAATTAATTCTAGACAAATTTGAAGCCCAAGGGTCCATGAGGTCTATGAAATCTTTGAAGGCTCAAAATTGATCATTGTTATGATAAAGCAATGATGCCAATGATTTAAGAAACTTTACCAGGTGAACATTACATGTACATGTATAAACAATCAAAAGAATACCTGTATAGACTCATCGATTCAATTGTGGTAGGATTAGGATTAGAGTTTTGGTGTTTAGCGCCACTTTCAACAATATTTCAACTATATCATCCATGGCAGTGAGTTTTATTGGTGGAGGAAACCAGAGTACCCGGAGAAAACCACAGACCTGCCGCAAATCACTGACAAACTTTATCACATAATGTTGTATTGAGTACCCCTCGCAGGAGCAGGATTCAAACTCACAGCGTTAGTGGTAATAGGCATCGATTAAAAAAGACCACATATATACTATCACAAAAATTAAATACAACATATCAGGGGCTGCTCTGGCTCCCAAAAAGTAGGAGCTAGAAAAATTGTCAGGTGCCATTTTCAGGTGCCCGTTTTGAAAGTCAGGAGCCAGTTTAGGAGCCAGCTAAAATTTTTACAAGGAGCCAATTTTTTCGAACCGAAACAGTGGATGATTGCATGTACCACTACCAGTTTCATGTATAAATGGTCCGGATTTGTTTGTACAAATGTATGTCTGTATTGTACTTCTGTTTTTCATTTCGATTTCATCATCAAAAACAAAAAGATTTATATAATTTATTACAATATACTGTATTTTACGGATTATCAGGGGTTCAGCCAGGATTTTGAGACCATTAGTCACTTTTGCGGAACAGATTTTTAATGTCAGAGCTTAATCTTATAATCAGTTACTTTGCCTTATTAGTTAGTAATGGAGATTGAAAAGCTATGAAAACCTCCTAGGATGGGAACATACTCTGCAAATTAGAAACCAACTGATAAAACATAACATTGCCATGATTTTGATCTAATACCACACAAATTGTAATAAGTTTATAACCCTCACCCTTTTTGAAATGTTACTGTGCTTTGGTCTAATACCACAACATTTGTGTAGTCTTCAGCAGAAAAAAATATGTCTCTGCCAATGGTCCAAAAATGTTTTCATTGGAACCAAAACGGGAAGTGGCAAATCGTTGTCATATGAGAGCATTCCGATGCCATCTTTGTTTACATTTCGTCGATAACATGTGCTCCGTGTAAAACGTCTTCTGATTGGATACGTGTACTGGTAGCCGTAACCAATGAAATATTAAAGCGTGAATCCACAAAATGTTTTCTAGATCTGCCAAGGGTGGAGAGAAGGGGGACCCGAATCGTAACCCTTGGCTAGCGAAGATGTAAAAATACTGACTGTGGTTATTTTTTTTTCACGTGTTTGTTTGTAAATAGTTCTATAAATAGAACGCAATTGTTACCCGAATGCTGATCGATAAAAAAACTTAATGGTTCCTCGTGCAGTGCATTTCAATGGCCAACCTTCGCATATTAAAAAAATGACCATATTAAATATGAGAACTAAGATTATATTTCACAGAAATGAGAATATATATAGAAAAATCGTTTGGTTAAAAGTATCGGTGGATTACATTGCGAACTCCTGTTGAACTTGATCGCACCATTTTTATTTTTTAAGTTTCTTTATAAACCAAAGTTTATGACTTTTCAAGAAAGTCACTTTCAATATACTTAATAAATACACGTGTACGATAGATAGACAAAAGATTCCTAACTCCGAACTCCAGTATAAACATGATATCGACATTTTCATAAATGAAAGTGGCAAACATAGTATAGTTCGTTATGCCAACTTATGGTGGACATTATCATGCAACGATTAACGAATGATGATTACAAAAATATGTCCACTTAAAATACATACTGTGACATTTTGAGTACATGTCAATCATAACTATTATAAAAAAAATATCATTATTGTTGATTGAATTCTTTGTCGGGGTCATTATCTTTAACCAGGTAAATCGAGCCAAGTGTGATTACGCAATAAAAGCAAAAATTCTATAATCTGTTGATTGGCTTGTAACATGTAATAAAATTGTCATTGTAGTGACTAATTAGTTTTAATCAGCAAATGAAGAAGAAGAATGGATTGTTACAAACATTTTTCTACGATTTTTTGAAAATTCAAGTGACGAATTGGGTACGGGAAATACTCGTCACTTGCGAAAATCAATTGTCAATAATTTATTAATTTTCGTTACAGTACACAGTGATTATCTATAAATTTACACAAGGAAATCTAGGCGCCAAAAAAATCGCCAGCAGCCGATTTCAGTCGCCAGTCAAGAAAAATAATCGCAAATTGCGACATTGGCGACCGACAGCGCGATCCCTACATATACATGAATAACTCAATAGCAGGGTCAATGAATGTTCAAAACTAATACATGCTTTTATTCTATTTTCTCAGACGTATCATAAAAAATGTTGATGTTCAACCTCCAGAAAGATTAAAGATGATGGTTGACATGATGAAAACAATAGAAACCAAGGAACATGGGCCATGTGGTAACTTTACCATGATGTATGGCTGTATGTGTGATTACTTCAACCTTCATTACATGGAAGAGGTCCCTTGGGTTGGTATAATAATTATTAGATATAGCTAGTGAAACCAATTAAAAGTTTCATCGAAAGTCACCCTCCCCAGCTTTAAAGCAAAATTAAAATATTTTGAAAGTCATTCCTGTCTTGCAAATAATTGTTGTTTTTTGCTAACAGTTATTGACAAAGCAATTGTAATTGTAAAAATGCATAAGAATCAGTTTATCATACAAATGTGGTCATAGAGTTATGTCCCTTTTAATAATATTTATACCCCCGCTCTTCGATGGGGGAGGGGGGGTATACTGTTTTACCTCTGTCCGTCCGTCCTACCATCCGTCCAAGATTTTTTTCGTCGCATTTTTCTCAGTAACAGTTGATGGCAGAAATCTGATATTTGATCACAAGCGTCATATAGGTATACCATATTGTGGGTAGCGTTTTTGGACCCGTCAGATTCCTACTTCCTGTTTGCCGACTTAGTTGGTTTTTATACACATTGAACATATATGCACATTTTTCATCACATTTTTCTCAGCAACTATTGATGGCAGAAATCTGATATTTGATCACAAGCTTCATATAGGTACCTCATATTGTGGGAAGCGTTTTTGGACCCATCAGATTCCTACTTCCTGTTTTCCGACTTTGTTGATTCTTATACACATTGAACATACATTTTGTATATGCCCATTTTTAGTCACATTTTTCTCAGCAACCACAAAAACTGGCCGTCATGATATAGCTGAAATATTGCTGAAAGTGGCATTAAACACCAAAAATCAAATCAAATATATGTTAGTATTTTATTTGGCTTTTTATTGTAGGAAATTGATAACATTTATTCATCACAAGAATGCAAAGTACTGAGATTAAAGGATTTTGATCATCTGGCATCAAAGTATGTATTTATCAGATTTATAGAACATTTGCACATTTCCGACTTTGATTCTAAAATTACATATGTTTTACAGGAGTTATTTCCCTTTAATTTAGAATATTTGAAGCAATCATTCATAAATATTACCATTAACATATTAAGATAATTCAACAACGTGAAAGTGGTACAAATCATTGCAAATCATGTTCGATCTTATGAAAACATTTGCAATGGTGGAACCGGAAATTACTAATTTTCTGTGACACACAATAATTAACATTCTATTTTTTATTACTTAAAAAGATTTTCAACATCAGCAAAAGTTTTGTATTGGACAATTATTACTTAAATGTTGTCGGATGAACTTTTTCTTGAACTAAAATGAAAGAAACTGGTTCTTGTCTTGTCAGAGGACATATCCAAAAATTGATATCCTGGACAATTTCATAATATTTTACTATCATATTGTATCTGATAAGACGAGCAACCTTATAAAGTGGGGATACTGTTTTGATAAATGATGATAGAAAAATACATCATAAGTAATTAAAATGGTGTTATTGTTGATTTCTTTACATCATAGGTAATTAAAATGGTGTTATTGTTGATTTCTTTACATCATAAGTAATTAAAATGGTGTTATTGTTGATTTCTTTAGATCATAGGTAATTAAAATGGTGTTATTGTTGATTTCTTTACATCATAGGTAATTAAAATGGTGTTATTGTTGATTTCTTTACATCATAAGTAATTAAAATGGTGTTATTGTTGATTTCTTTACATCATAGGTAATTAAAATGGTGTTATTGTTGATTTCTTTACATCATAGGTAATTAAAATGGTGTTATTGTTGATTTCTTTACATCATAGGTAATTACAATGGTGTTATTGTTGATTTCTTTACATCATAGGTAATTACAATGGTGTTATTGTTGATTTCTTTACATCATAGGTAATTAAAATGGTGTTATTGTTGATTTCTTTACATCATAGGTAATTAAAATGGTGTTATTGTTGATTTCTTTACATCATAGGTAATTAAAATGGTGTTATTGTTGATTTCTTTACATCATAGGTAATTAAAATGGTGTTATTGTTGATTTCTTTACATCATAGGTAATTAAAATGGTGTTATTGTTGATTTCTTTACATCATAGGTAATTAAAATGGTGTTATTGTTGATTTCTTTACATCATCGGTAATTAAAATGGTGTTATTGTTGATTTCTTTACATCGTAGGTAAGTAAAATGGTGTTATTGTTGATTTCTTTACATCGTAGGTAATTAAAATGGTGTTATTGTTGATTTCTTTACATCGTAGGTAATTAAAATGGTGTTATTGTTGATTTCTTTACATCGTAGGTAATTAAAATGGTGTTATTGTTGATTTCTTTACATCGTAGGTAATTAAAATGGTGTTATTGTTGATTTCTTTACATCGTAGGTAATTAAAATGGTGTTATTGTTGATTTCTTTACATCGTAGGTAATTAAAATGGTGTTATTGTTGATTTCTTTACATCGTAGGTAATTAAAATGGTGTTATTGTTGATTTCTTTACATCATAGGTAATTAAAATGGTGTTATTGTTGATTTCTTTACATCATAGGTAATTAAAATGGTGTTATTGTTGATTTCTTTACATCATAAGTAATTAAAATGGTGTTATTGTTGATTTCTTTACATCATAGGTAATTAAAATGGTGTTATTGTTGATTTCTTTACATCATAGGTAATTAAAATGGTGTTATTGTTGATTTCTTTACATCATAGGTAATTAAAATGGTGTTATTGTTGATTTCTTTACATCATAGGTAATTAAAATGGTGTTATTGTTGATTTCTTTACATCATAGGTAATTAAAATGGTGTTATTGTTGATTTCTTTACATCATAAGTAATTAAAATGGTGTTATTGTTGATTTCTTTACATCATAGGTAATTAAAATGGTGTTATTGTTGATTTCTTTACATCATAGGTAATTAAAATGGTGTTATTGTTGATTTCTTTACATCATAGGTAATTAAAATGGTGTTATTGTTGATTTCTTTACATCATAGGTAATTAAAATGGTGTTATTGTTGATTTCTTTACATCATAGGTAATTAAAATGGTGTTATTGTTGATTTCTTTACATCATTTCTTTTGAAGTTTAATATGACAACAAATGAAGGCAAATCGTGTATAAAATACGTAAGTCTATACAACATTGTTTCAGATGATATTTTTTTTTTAATGTTTGTTGATTTGTTAAAATGTTAAACTTTTTATTTGTATTAGCAATAAGGAAGGGAGGTAAATCTTTGTATATCTCTCATGCTAGGAGTTTTTAACAAAAGCAATTTTGTGGCTGGAGTTCTTTATACAATATCTATAGTCTAAGTTAATATTATAAGAAGTATAAGCTTCCTGTGTCTCATCATGCTGTTTTTTTTTTGTCTGTCCTACATTTTAATATTGATCTCTCTGAAAATGCATGCTTGGAGAAGACGTGCATAGATCTGAGATAGTTTAGTCTGAATAAGTTTTAAGGAGTCAGTATGCTGTGGCACTTATTCAGAATATGTTTGAAGGAGTTATTGGCCTTTTTCACTAGTCACATTAAATGAAATATTTAAAAAAAAATCTGCATTTAAATTGAAATCTGTTTAAAACTTTGCATGCCTGCTTTTCATTATAGTTGTACAACAGTTAATAGTAACATGTATGACTTGCATTTTACTTCAGTTGCATAAACCTGCACAATAATTGCTTTGAAATGGATCTCTCTTAAACTTTGCATGCCTGTTGCTTAAGGTGTGGCAGTCTGCATATGATTTAAAGAAGGTTAAGTTTAGAAACCTATTATTTAAGACTGTTTTTTAGAGATAATTATTATACTTATTTTATGTGAAACCTGTTTAATATGAACATCATTAGGTTCCATATTAGACAGGTGTTCAAATTAACCAGGTTAACTTTGAAAAGATTTTAGTTATTGGGACAAAATTTGAAGAAAAACAAAATGGTGCTCATTCATATTGAATGCCCCTCATATGTTCAAGAATTTTTTTTTATTACAGATTCTGAATTGTTCCTTGAACTTTCAAGTTAAGATGGATACAGACACATGCCAGACATGTTAAAATTGATATGATTACTCAGGGCTTTCAATATTTTCAAGTCTACCAGTACTTAATTATTTATGGGCGTTTTTTTATATATTAAAATTTGAACATTTTACATGAATACCTTACACTCTTTGAAATTAGGAGGTACCAATTACCATTTTAAATGGGTAAATATACCGAATGCTGCCCCTTATTAAAAGATTACTTTTCTGCATTTTATATGTATACTTGATACTTGTATAAAATGCAAACAAACTTATATGTATTTATTGTTTTTTTTCTAGGGATTTAGTGCCCATTGTATCATCTATTGAAAACAATACATGGTTTACTGGAATGAATCTTACTAGGGTCAAAATGGTAAATAAATAATTGTAATTGTAGAAATGTAGTAGTTATGCTCCTTGATTTGCTGAAAAATGCAATATTTGTAGGTTTCTGTTCAATAACTTAAGTTCCTTTATGCAAATCACAGATATAAACAAACAATAAAAAAAACCTGCACAGGTTATCATCCACTCGAAAAATACCACACTCTATCACAAAAATGTACAAAATAACTTGGACAGAACAATTACTTTATACAGGTTACCAAGTGTAAGAAATGCTCTGTAAACATAATGTTTATATCCGTTTCTCAGCCTTGTAGAAAATAAACTGGATATCCCGTGACAATAGACATTTATTATCTACTTTTATTTTCAGACAATTGAACTCCAAGGAGAATTTTTAAAAGTAATGCAAAAGAATTGTTTAATTGAAGAGATTAATTTGAGTAAAACTGGAATAACTGTGTAAGTTTAATGTTTTTTAGACATATCAATAACTAGACCATAAATTTTCGTATGCTTTGAGGGGGAGAGGTTATGGTGTTTATCACCACTTTCAACAATATTTCAGTCATATCATGGCAGTCAGTTTTATTGGTGGATGAAACGAGTATCTGGAGAAAACCACTGACCTGTCACAAGTCAATGTACAAACTTTAATGTTGTATTGAGTACACCTTGCCATGAACAGGATTCGAACTCACAACGATAGTGGTGATAGGCAGTGATTGCATAGGTAGATATATATCCAACTACCATGCGATCATTACCATGACGGCCCCTAATATGCTTTGAGTTCATGACAATATTATGTTTACAAACAATAAATTCAGTAGGTAAAAAGGTGGTGCTGGGATATGCCAATAGGTGAAAGTTTAGATAGCCACAGGAAACGAAGGATATAATGGATGGGGGTTGGTAAAAAAATCCATTGCAATGGACCACAAACAACCACTTCATTATGATTTGTTTTAATAGAGTTAGTACAGTAAAGTCATTATATCAGGACCCAGTAAATAATTTATATCATTTATCTGTCTGACAATATTATTAATTATCTTAAAATTTGCTAATCGTTTAACATTCTTCTTCAGAGAATTTGTGACAAAATTAGGGACTGCCATCTTGTCAAATGCAGGAAGTCAACTGACTAAGGTGGATCTATCTAAAAATGGACTTGATGATAGAGGTATTGTTTATATGTTAGAATTGTTTATTTATTGTCATTATTAGTGTAACTGTAGAGCATATTTTATCTCCGAAAAATGCAATGTCCCCAATGGGACTTAATCCTGGGACCTTTCTCATTGTGAGCCAACGCTCTACCAGCTTCAGCTAAAGGAGATCTCCACTAACATAGTTTGCAGAGGTGATTATGAACCTACAACTGTTCCTATAAACTTAGGAAGAGAAGTGTACCTGGAGTACATGTTACTTAGGAAGAGAAGTGTACCTGAAGTACATGTTACTTAGGAAGAGAAGTGTACCTGAAGTACATGTTACTTAGGAAGAGAAGTGTACCTGAAGTACATGTTACTTAGGAAGAGAAGTGTACCTGAAGTACATGTTACTTAGGAAGAGAAGTGTACCTGGAGTACATGTTACTTAGGAAGAGAAGTGTACCTGAAGTACATGTTACTTAGGAAGAGAAGTGTACCTGAAGTACATGTTACTTAGGAAGAGAAGTGTACCTGAAGAACATGTTACTTAGGAAGAGAAGTGTACCTGGAGTACATGTTACTTAGGAAGAGAAGTGTACCTGAAGTACATGTTACTTAGGAAGAGAAGTGTACCTGAAGTACATGTTGCTTAGGAAGAGAAGTGTACCTGGAGTACATGTTACTTAGGAAGAGAAGTGTACCTGGAGTACATGTTACTTAGGAAGAGAAGTGTACCTGAAGTACATGTTACTTAGGAAGAGAAGTGTACCTGAAGTACATGTTACTTAGGAAGAGAAGTGTACGTGAAGTACATGTTACTTAGGAAGAGAAGTGTACCTGGAGTACATGTTACTTAGGAAGAGAAGTGTACCTGAAGTACATGTTACTTAGAAGAGAAGTGTACCTGAAGTACATGTTACTTAGGAAGAGAAGTGTACCTGAAGTACATGTTACTTAGGAAGAGAAGTGTACCTGAAGTACATGTTACTTAGGAAGAGAAGTGTACCTGAAGTACATGTTACTTAGGAAGAGAAGTGTACCTGAAGTACATGTTACTTAGGAAGAGAAGTGTACCTGAAGTACATGTTACTTAGGAAGAGAAGTGTACGTGAAGTACATGTTACTTAGGAAGAGAAGTGTACCTGGAGTACATGTTACTTAGAAGAGAAGTGTACCTGAAGTACATGTTACTTAGGAAGAGAAGTCTACCTGGAGTACATGTTACTTAGGAAGAGAAGTGTACCTGGAGTACATGTTACTTAGGAAGAGAAGTGTACCTGAAGTACATGTTACTTAGGAAGAGAAGTGTACGTGAAGTACATGTTACTTAGGAAGAGAAGTGTACCTGAAGTACATGTTACTTAGGAAGAGAAGTGTACCTGAAGTACATGTTGCTTAGGAAGAGAAGTGTACCTGGAGTACATGTTACTTAGGAAGAGAAGTGTACCTGAAGTACATGTTGCTTAGGAAGAGAAGTGTACCTGAAGTACATGTTACTTAGGAAGAGAAGTGTACCTGAAGTACATGTTACTTAGAAGAGAAGTGTACCTGAAGTACATGTTACTTAGGAAGAGAAGTCTACCTGAAGTACATGTTACTTAGGAAGAGAAGTGTACCTGAAGTACATGTTACTTAGGAAGAGAAGTGTACCTGGAGTACATGTTACTTAGGAAGAGAAGTGTACCTGGAGTACATGTTACTTAGGAAGAGAAGTGTACCTGGAGTACATGTTACTTAGGAAGAGAAGTGTACCTGAAGTACATGTTACTTAGGAAGAGAAGTGTACGTGAAGTACATGTTTCTTAGGAAGAGAAGTGTACCTGAAGTACATGTTACTTAGAAGAGAAGTGTACCTGGAGTACATGTTACTTAGGAAGAGAAGTGTACCTGAAGAGCATGTTACTTAGGAAGAGAAGTGTACCTGAAGTGCATGTTACTTAAGGAAGAGAAGTATACCTGAAGTACATGTTACTTAGGAAGAGAAGTGTACCTGAAGAACATGTTACTTAGGAAGAGAAGTGTACCTGGAGTACATGTTACTTAGGAAGAGAAGTGTACCTGAAGTACATGTTACTTAGGAAGAGAAGTGTACCTGAAGTACATGTTACTTAAGGAAGAGAAGTATACCTGAAGTACATGTTACTTAGGAAGAGAAGTGTACCTGAAGAACATGTTACTTAGGAAGAGAAGTGTACTTCAGGTACATGTTACTTAGAAGAGAAGTGTACCTGAAGTACATGTTACTTAGGAAGAGAAGTGTACCTGGAGTACATGTTACTTAGGAAGAGAAGTGTACCTGAAGTACATGTTACTTAGGAAGAGAAGTGTACCTGGAATACATGTTACTTAGGAAGAGAAGTGTACCTGAAGAACATGTTACTTAGGAAGAGAAGTGTACCTGAAGTACATGTTACTTATAAGAGAAGTGTACCTAAAGTACATTACTTAGGAAGAGAAGTGTACCTGAAGAGCATGTTACTTAGGAAGAGAAGTGTACCTGAAGTGCATGTTACTTAGGAAGAGAAGTGTACCTGGAGTACATGTTACTTAGGAAGAGAAGTGTACCTGAAGTACATGTTACTTAAGGAAGAGAAGTGTACCTGGAGTACATGTTACTTAGGAAGAGAAGTGTACCTGGAGTACATGTTACTTAGGAAGAGAAGTGTACCTGGAGTACATGTTACTTAGGAAGAGAAGTGTACCTGAAGTACATGTTACTTAGGAAGAGAAGTGTACCTGAAGAGCATGTTACTTAGGAAGAGAAGTGTACCTGAAGAACATGTTACTTAGGAAGAGAAGTGTACCTGGAGTACATGTTACTTAGGAAGAGAAGTGTACCTGAAGTACATGTTACTTAGGAAGAGAAGTGTACCTGGAGTACATGTTACTTAGGAAGAGAAGTGTACCTGAAGTACATGTTACTTAGGAAGAGAAGTGTACCTGGAGTACATGTTACTTAGGAAGAGAAGTGTACCTGAAGTACATGTTACTTAGGAAGAGAAGTGTACCTGAAGAGCATGTTACTTAAGAAGAGAAGTGTACCTGAAGTGCATGTTACTTAGGAAGAGAAGTGTACCTGGAGTACATGTTACTTAGGAAGAGAAGTGTACCTGAAGTACATGTTGCTTAAGGAAGAGAAGTGTACCTGGAGTACATGTTACTTAGGAAGAGAAGTGTACCTGGAGTACATGTTACTTAGGAAGAGAAGTGTACCTGGAGTACATGTTACTTAGGAAGAGAAGTGTACCTGAAGTACATGTTACTTAGGAAGAGAAGTGTACCTGAAGAACATGTTACTTAGGAAGAGAAGTGTACCTGAAGAACATGTTACTTAGGAAGAGAAGTGTACCTGGAGTACATATTACTTAGGAAGAGAAGTGTACCTGAAGTACATGTTACTTAGGAAGAGAAGTGTACCTGGAGTACATGTTACTTAGGAAGAGAAGTGTACCTGAAGTACATGTTACTTAGGAAGAGAAGTGTACCTGGAGTACATGTTACTTAGAAGAGAAATGTACCTGAAGTACATGTTACTTAGGAAGAGAAGTGTACCTGGAGTACATGTTACTTAGGAAGAGAAGTGTACCTGAAGTACATGTTACTTAGGAAGAGAAGTGTACCTGAAGTACATGTTACTTAGGAAGAGAAGTGTACCTGAAGTACATGTTACTTAAGAAGAGAAGTGTACCTGAAGTACATGTTACTTCGGAAGAGAAGTGTACCTGAAGTACATGTTACTTAGGAAGAGAAGTGTACCTGAAGTACATGTTACTTAGGAAGAGAAGTGTACCTGAAGTACATGTTACTTAGGAAGAGAAGTGTACCTGAAGTACATGTTACTTAGGAAGAGAAGTGTACCTGAAGTACATGTTACTTAGGAAGAGAAGTGTACCTGAAATACATGTTACTTAGGAAGAGAAGTGTACCTGAAGAGCATGTTACTTAGGAAGAGAAGTGTACCTGAAGAGCATGTTACTTAGGAAGAGAAGTGTACCTGAAGTACATGTTACTTAGGAAGAGAAGTGTACCTGAAGTACATGTTACTTAGGAAGAGAAGTATACCTGAAGTACATGTTACTTAGGAAGAGAAGTGTACCTGAAGTACATGTTACTTAGGAAGAGAAGTGTACCTGAAGTACATGTTGCTTAAGGAAGAGAAGTCTACCTGGAGTACATGTTACTTAGGAAGAGAAGTGTACCTGAAGTACATGTTACTTAGGAAGAGAAGTGTACCTGAAGTACATGTTACTTAGGAAGAGAAGTGTACCTGAAGTACATGTTACTTAGGAAGAGAAGTGTACCTGGAGTACATGTTACTTAGGAAGAGAAGTGTACCTGAAGTACATGTTACTTAGGAAGAGAAGTGTACCTGAAGTACATGTTACTTAGGAAGAGAAGTGTACCTGGAGTACATGTTGCTTAGGAAGAGAAGTGTACCTGAAGTGCATGTTACTTAGGAAGAGAAGTGTACCTGAAGAGCATGTTACTTAGGAAGAGAAGTGTACCTGAAGTACATGTTACTTAGGAAGAGAAGTGTACCTGAAGTACATGTTACTTAGGAAGAGAAGTGTACCTGAAGTACATGTTACTTAGAAAGAGAAGTGTACTTGGAGTACATGTTACTTAGGAAGAGAAGTGTACCTGGAGTACATGTTACTTAGGAAGAGAAGTGTACCTGGAGTACATGTTACTTAGGAAGAGAAGTGTACCTGAAGTACATGTTACTTAGGAAGAGAAGTGTACTTGAAGTACATGTTACTTAGGAAGAGAAGTGTACCTGAAGTACATGTTACTTAGGAAAAGAAGTGTACCTGAAGTACATGTTACTTAGGAAGAGAAGTGTACCTGGAGTACATGTTACTTAGGAAGAGAAGTGTACCTGGAGTACATGTTACTTAGGAAGAGAAGTGTACCTGGAGTACATGTTACTTAGGAAGAGAAGTGTACCTGGAGTACATGTTACTTAGGAAGAGAAGTGTACCTGGAGTACATGTTACTTAGGAAGAGAAGTGTACCTGAAGTACATGTTACTTAGGAAGAGAAGTGTACCTGAAGTACATGTTACTTAGGAAGAGAAGTGTACCTGAAGAACATGTTACTTAGGAAGAGAAGTGTACCTGAAGTACATGTTACTTAGGAAGAGAAGTGTACCTGAAGTACATGTTACTTAGGAAGAGAAGTGTACCTGGAGTACATGTTACTTAGGAAGAGAAGTGTACCTGGAGTACATGTTACTTAGGAAGAGAAGTGTACCTGGAGTACATGTTACTTAGGAAGAGAAGTGTACATGAAGTACATGTTACTTAGGAAGAGAAGTGTACCTGAAGTACATGTTACTTAGGAAGAGAAGTGTACCTGAAGTACATGTTACTTAGGAAGAGAAGTGTACCTGAAGTACATGTTACTTAGGAAGAGAAGTGTACCTGAAGTACATGTTACTTAGGAAGAGAAGTGTACCTGAAGTACATGTTACTTAGGAAGAGAAGTGTACCTGAAGAACATGTTACTTAGGAAGAGAAGTGTACTGAATAACATGTTACTTAGGAAGAGAAGTGTACCTGAAGTACATGTTACTTAGGAAGAGAAGTGTACCTGAAGTACATGTTACTTAGGAAGAGAAGTGTACCTGAAGTACATGTTACTTAGGAAGAGAAGTGTACCTGAAGTACATGTTACTTAGGAAGAGAAGTGTACCTGGAGTACATGTTCCTTAGGAAGAGAAGTGTACCTGGAGTACATGTTACTTAGGAAGAGAAGTGTACCTGAAGTACATGTTACTTAGGAAGAGAAGTGTACCTGAAGTACATGTTACTTAGAAAGAGAAGTGTACCTGAAGTACATGTTACTTAGGAAGAGAAGTGTACCTGAAGTACATGTTACTTAGGAAGAGAAGTGTACCTGAATTACATGTTACTTAGGAAGAGAAGTGTACCTGAAGTACCTGTTACTTAGGAAGAGAAGTGTACCTGAAGAACATGTTACTTAGGAAGAGAAGTGTACCTGAAGTACATGTTACTTAGGAAGAGAAGTGTACCTGGAGTACATGTTACTTAGGAAGAGAAGTGTACCTGAAGTACATGTTACTTAGGAAGAGAAGTGTACCTGGAGTACATGTTACTTAGGAAGAGAAGTGTACCTGAAGTACATGTTACTTAGGAAGAGAAGTGTACCCGAAGTACATGTTACTTAGGAAGAGAAGTGTACTCGAAGTACATGTTACTTAGGAAGAAAAGTGTACCTGAATTACATGTTACTTAGGAAGAGAAGTGTACCTGAAGTACATGTTACTTAGGAAGAGAAGTGTACCTGAAGAACATGTTACTTAGGAAGAGAAGTGTACTGAATAACATGTTACTTAGGAAGAGAAGTGTACCTGAAGTACATGTTACTTAGGAAGAGAAGTGTACCTGAAGTACATGTTACTTAGGAAGAGAAGTGTACCTGAAGTACATGTTACTTAGGAAGAGAAGTGTACCTGAAGTACATGTTACTTAGGAAGAGAAGTGTACCTGGAGTACATGTTACTTAGGAAGAGAAGTGTACCTGGAGTACATGTTACTTAGGAAGAGAAGTGTACCTGAAGTACATGTTACTTAGGAAGAGAAGTGTACCTGAAGTACATGTTACTTAGAAAGAGAAGTGTACCTGAAGTACATGTTACTTAGGAAGAGAAGTGTACCTGAAGTACATGTTACTTAGGAAGAGAAGTGTACCTGAATTACATGTTACTTAGGAAGAGAAGTGTACCTGAAGTACCTGTTACTTAGGAAGAGAAGTGTACCTGAAGAACATGTTACTTAGGAAGAGAAGTGTACCTGAAGTACATGTTACTTAGGAAGAGAAGTGTACCTGGAGTACATGTTACTTAGGAAGAGAAGTGTACCTGAAGTACATGTTACTTAGGAAGAGAAGTGTACCTGGAGTACATGTTACTTAGGAAGAGAAGTGTACCTGAAGTACATGTTACTTAGGAAGAGAAGTGTACCCGAAGTACATGTTACTTAGGAAGAGAAGTGTACTCGAAGTACATGTTACTTAGGAAGAAAAGTGTACCTGAATTACATGTTACTTAGGAAGAGAAGTGTACCTGAAGTACATGTTACTTAGGAAGAGAAGTGTACCTGGAGTACATGTTACTTAGGAAGAGAAGTGTACCTGAAGTACATGTTACTTAGGAAGAGAAGTGTACCCGAAGTACATGTTACTTAGGAAGAGAAGTGTACCCGAAGTACATGTTACTTAGGAAGAGAAGTGTACCCGAAGTACATGTTACTTAGGAAGAGAAGTGTACCCGAAGTACATGTTACTTAGGAAGAGAAGTGTACCCGAAGTACATGTTACTTAGAAAGAGAAGTGTACCCGAAGTACATGTTTCTTAGGAAGAGAAGTGTACCTGAAGTACATGTTACTTAGGAAGAGAAGTGTACCTGGAGTACATGTTACTTAGGAAGAGAAGTGTACCTGAAGTACATGTTACTTAGGAAGAGAAGTGTACCTGAAGTACATGTTACTTAGGAAGAGAAGTGTACCTGAAGTACATGTTACTTAGGAAGAGAAGTGTACCTGAAGTACATGTTACTTAGGAAGAGAAGTGTACCTGAAGTACATTGTACATTAATAGATGCATGTTGTTCAGGCTCTATAGTCTTTTTGTATAGCTGCCTGTTTTATTCTAAATTACATTATTAATATGAAATCTAAAGGAATATTTTGAAGAAAGAAAGAACTTTTGTCCACATACTGTACAACAAACATTCTCAGTATTAATAGATTGTGTGCTGGAAAGATGTGTGGTTTTTAGTATGTCTGAATTTATAAGCGTAAGAGATGAAGATCAGAAGTTAATAAAGCATTGCTCCTTTTAATAAACTATTATATATGATGTTGATTGACATCTATTTTACTATATAGATATTCTCATGCAAAATTAAAAATAAATACTCTGACTACCGTTAGTTTACTTGCTCCCAAAGATTTGTTTATTATTTGGCTTTCAATTCTTTTGACTTTGGGTGTACCTGATGAAGTGATGAAGGTTATTCCAGAAACTTGTCGTAAACACTATGTTAGATGTCTAGGTTTGTATTTCATGTATACATTTTTCATTATGAAAAATAAATATTATACTTTTAATGAGGTGGATACAAGGAATTTATTAACCCAAGAATATTATATTTACCGAGGCCAGAGGTATATTATTCTTGGCTTAAAAAATCCTGGTGTCCATCGAATTGAAAGTCATTAATTGTTTTATTTTATGACACATTTCGTATAACGTTTGATCAAAGAACGTTACTAGGAACGTCAGCCAATTAGAAAAGACAATATCGGAAGTCATATAATAATATACAATTATAGTCTTTTGTTGAGGTCAATACGAGATTTTATGGACCTTATATTTGATATATGGCTTTGGCATGGTGACTTGTACTGTGTCTCCCCTTTCCAGGTTTACCGCACATCTACTTCCTGTTTACAGTGCGATTTAGAATTTTTCATGTTTGCTGTAATGAAAACTTTCGTAACAGTTATCTCAGCTTCTACTGGAAGAAATGATTTTATATTTGATATATGGCTTTGGCATGGTGACTTGTACTGTGTCTCCCCTTTCCAGGTTTACCGCACATCTACTTTCTGTTTACAGTGCGACTTAGAATTTTTCATGTTTGCTGTAATGAAAACTTTCGTAACAGTTATCTCAGCTTCTACTGGAAGAAATGATTTTATATTTGATATATGGCTTTGGCATGGTGACTTGTACCGTGTCTCCCCTTTCCAGGTTTAACGCACATCTACTTCCTGTTTACAGTGCGACTTAGAATTTTTCATGTTTGCCGTAATGAACACTTTTGTAACAGTTATCTCAACTTCTACTGGAAGAAATGATTTTATATTTGATATATGGCTTTGGCATGGTGACTTGTACTGTGTCTCCCCTTTCCAGGTTTACCGCACATCTACTTTCTGTTTACAGTGCGACTTAGAATTTTTCATGTTTGCTGTAATGAAAACTTTCGTAACAGTTATCTCAGCTTCTGTTGGAAGAAATGATTTTATATTTGATATATGGCTTTGGCATGTTGATTTCTAAGCTCCATAAAAACTCGTATTGACCAATACAAAAGACTGTAATTGTTTTATTACATTAAAATGAAGGTGATTCTTTCCATAGATTTCGTTAGAACACGAAAGTGAAACCAAGTCAATACGAGTTTTAATCAAACAATATCAAATTTTACGGAATGTCAGGTGACAGCATGATAGCCAATAAAATTGCTTAAATAAAATAATTATGTAATAATATAATTTATTTTTATATTTCAGCAATGATATCATTTCTTGGCTCTCTCAGTAATCTGTCTCGAGGATTGACTCATCTTAACATCAGTGACACAAAATTGACAGGCAAAGGATTGAATAAAATATTTGAGATATTAATACAGCATGAGTCTATTTTTAGCGGACTGCAAGTATTAAATATCTCTGATAATCCCACCAAAGGAGAAGACTTACAGGTAAATGACAATATATGGTAAATAATCGTACCAAAGGAGAGGACTTACCATAGACGGCCTTCTATTAAACGCAGTGGTACATAGTCTGCATCCCCTTTTGCTCCCAAAATCTCGGGAGAAAAAAACCTAGTTTGGGTATATAACCCGCATCAACTTTTAACTTGTTCGTTTGGAGGACAAATTGCATGAATAAAGCTTAAAATCTGACAAGAAAAGTCTGTAATACAATGAAAAACATGTTCAATCATCGGTAAAATATTTCTGCCCTCATTGGGTAACATTTAGAGACAAAAAAGAATAAATCTACGTTTTTATTATGTTAATCAATCTGGGTTTTTAACATCATATACCTAAACCTACTTTCTTTCAACAACTATCAATTTATTGTTATCTTAATTGTTATCATAATTACAATTAAACATTAAGAATGAAATTTAGTGACAAACATTTTCAATTTCAATCACTTGCCGGTAGCTATATATAGCCTCATCACACAATCTAACCATGTTTACCTTGATCTGTTACTACACTTTAAACGAATGTTAACGGGAATATTTCCCAGGGACCAGTACTTCAAAATTCAATAATTTTCAAAAACCTGATTATTTATTTATAAATTTGAAAGATTAAAACTATATTTGCTATAGTAAGCAATTTTAAATATTTGCTATAGTAAGCAATTTTGAATAAAAAATAAACAAAAAACAGAACAATTATAAATCTATTTTTATCACGTGTACAACTAACCTGTTAAAAAAATGGCGGTCGTAAACAATGCATCGTGGCTTCATTTAATATGAAAAATCTATTATTATTATTAATTAGTAACAGGTAGGGACTTTGTAAACATGTACTTTTTGGAGTGGAGGTTAAGGAAGCATAAATATTGTCAATAGATCATGCAAATATCGGCTAAAGGGACAGTGGCAAAAATCGCTGAATCAGCTGTGCAAAAATGGAAATAAAAAACTTTTGTGATATATTTATTTCAGTAATATAAATATGAAACAAAGACGTTCATACATAGATATAACAATGAAATTGTTCCAAAGTCGAAACAATAGGTTGGATATGCACTCAAACTTCCAAGTCAGTATCTTCTGAAACATCTGTACCATCACATCCAACATCGTGGAAAAAAGTTTCTCAGAACCTATCGTAGTATATAATCCACACCCCCATCCCCGAAAATCCCAGAACAGGACTATAATTTGTAATGTAAATTTAATTATTATGAATAAATTATACAAAGTAAAAAAAAAAATCCTATTGATGTTGTGTATTTCTTAATTTTTACAATTGCAGCAAATGTACAAGTTCCTCACCAACCCAAATGGCATTACACATCTGGATCTATCTGGGACTGAATGTGCCTTAGAAAATGTAAGTCTAGAAACTAATAGTATATATAGGGAAATATTTTATTTTATCGGCAAATCTGACATTTTTCCTTTGATATGTGCCGCAGATAAAGTCTGGATCACTGAACTGACCTTCATCCACAAAAGTATTAGGTCAGTTCGTCACTCTCATGTGCAAGTTTATCCGTCAATCTTATTTATACACTCACATTATGATGTCACTGATAAAAACAATAGCGTGAGTTATGAAGGCCTCAACAGACATTATCACAAATATCCCAGCTCGTTCCTTTCGGACTCGCTGAAATATTAGCGATAATGTCTGTCTCAACCTTAAAAATTGCTGTTATTTATATATATATACTATCCAAGATGCATTTTTGCTTGATATCTTATTCTTAGTCATTACTACATGAAATCATAATATGATTGTATACACGAGTCCCTTCAACAATAATATACATTTAAGTAGCTATTTGTATGGTCATTGGTGGTAAGGTCTATTTATTAGATATTCACAGCAAGTCACAAGATGTCACACAAAGTTCAAAGGACAACTAAGCAACTCAATATAATTGCATCGGTTGTGTAAGGGGTAGCATGCTCAATTCAAATGGGGTAGGTTTTTTGTTCGAGCCACGGTCATGTCAAGCCAAAGACATTAGAATTAGAAATCGCTGCTTCTTTCGCCTAAGCATGCAACATTAAGGAGTAAGAACAAAGACTGGTTTGCTCGAAATCATGATAATGTGTCAGAGTGGACCGACATGTCTTCCCGCGGACTGTTGTTTCAGTGAACTAGCACTAATAAAATCCAACTAAGCTTGCTGGTCTAGTACAAAGTGGACATCATCTTCATCTCATTGAAATGTAACTTGTTCTCGCCATTATATGTCTAAAAATTACTCATCATTATATAGCTGAAAATTACTCACTTGGTGTTAAACAACAATCATTCACTCACTCACTCACTCACTCACTCACTCACTCACTCACTCACTCACTCACTCATACACCACTGAATACAAATAGGTGAGGATTAACATAATTGTTGTAAATTCAGGGATTGAGGAATACGCTTTTCCCAGCCTCAGAATTGTTGGTGTTTATCTTGTTATTTTAATGATTATGTTTAGTTTAGTTTAAACATATTTTTTATTTGCTAAATATAACAGTTTTCCCAACTTATGAAGTCTTTTCCCGAATACAATAATTTATGATATGTATAAGCAATCACAAATGAAATGATAAAATATGCATAGAGATAAACGAACACAGAACAATTATATACTAAGACATAGGTAGAGACAATATATGAAAGAAAATAAAGGAACCAAATAATTTTGGAGATGTGTGATTATATTGCAGGTGATAAGTGTTTATATATGTTATTCGTAGACTTTTTTCCTTTCACTTGATTTTGAAGAAGAAAATTTTTTACGGTGAAACCTGTATAAATCATACACTGAAAAACGGAATCCTGTATAAACTGAACTTTAAATAAATTCCTAATGTAGGAAATCTTTGTTAATGTAACCTGTATAAACCAAACACCTGTCTATTCTGACCATAAAAGTTTTACAATTTGAACTACTGAGTATATTGAGATTTTATTGCCATCGTTGGACTTGGCTTGGCTCCAGATTTTGTTACCATATTTGGACTTAGCTTGACTCCAGATTTTGTTGCCATCATTGGACTTAGCTTGGCTCCAGATTTTGTTACCATATTTGGACTTCGCTTGACTACAGATTTTATTGCCATCGTTGGACTTAGCTTGACTCCAGATTTTGTTGCCATCGTTGATCTTAGCTTGGCTTCAGATTTCTCGCTTGACTACAGATTCTGTTACCATATTTGAACTTAGCTTGGCTCCAGATTTTGTTGCCTTCATTGGACTTAGCTTGGCTCCAGATTTCGTTACCATATTTGGACTTCACTTGACTACAGTTTTTATTGCCATCGTTGAACTTAGTTTGACTCCAGAATTTGTTACCTTATTTGGACTTAGCTTGACTCCAGATTTTGTTACCATCCTTGGACTTAGTTTGACTCCAGATTTTGTTGCCATCATTGGACTTGGCTTGGCTCCAGATTTTGTTACCATATTTGGACTTAGCTTGACTCCAGATTTTGTTGCCATCATTGGACTTAGCTTGGCTCCAGATTTTGTTACCATATTTGGACTTCGCTTGACTACAGATTTTATTGCCATCGTTGGACTTAGCTTGACTCCAGATTTTGTTGCCATCGTTGATCTTAGCTTGGCTTCAGATTTCTCGCTTGACTACAGATTCTGTTACCATATTTGAACTTAGCTTGGCTCCAGATTTTGTTGCCTTCATTGGACTTAGCTTGGCTCCAGATTTCGTTACCATATTTGGACTTCACTTGACTACAGTTTTTATTGCCATCGTTGAACTTAGTTTGACTCCAGAATTTGTTACCTTATTTGGACTTAGCTTGACTCCAGATTTTGTTACCATCTTTGGACTTAGCTTGACTCCAGATTTTTATTACCATTTTGAATTCTGTTCGAAATATGCTAGAATGTCTTGTGTTCAGAAATTGGATCATTTTAACATTTAATTTTAAGTTACTGTATTTTCTTATAGTTGCATCCTTTTTACTACAGATATAATCGAGTTTGTTTTCAGCATACAACCAGTTATCATTGCTCATACTTTCTATTTGCAGTTAATGGTTGCCTTACAGAGAGGTTGCATAAATTTGACACACCTATACCTTTCCAGAAATGTATTTACTTATAAAAAGTTGAAAGAAATAGTTGTACAACCTTCGTGGAAACAATTCTTTACCACAATGTGTTGTGTTGAACATTTAGATTTGTCTTATTGTAAAATACCTGTTGAAGCTTTAAAGTAAGTAAAGGTAGAATGTGTTTGTGTCCATTGTGGATATTTTAACGTACAGTCCAACTTTGTTTTTATGAGTTTTGATAAGTTGTTTCTTTGAATATCCAAAAGTTATATATAGAAATTGCAGTCAAACCCTTATTAAGAGGTTATCATTGGGATAAAGGAAAAATGACCTTATAAGACAGGTGACCTCATAAAAAAGGTTAGATTCATATGAAATTTTCTTTGACAGGACAAGAAAAAAGTGACCTTTATTGTTGATTAAAAATTATCCTTTTGCTCGTTGATTGTAAACTGCATAGGTGGTGTAATGGTTAGCATGCTTGCCTCGAGTGCGGTAGATCAGGGGTTTGAGCCCCGGTCGTGTCAAACCAATGACTATAAAATTTGTATTTGTTGCTTCTCCGCTAAGCACACAGCATTAAGGAGAAAGAGCAAAGACTAGTCGGCTCGGAATCAGACTGTTGTTTCAGTGAGCTAGCACTATAAAAATCCAACTCAGCGTTTTGGTATAAAACAAAGCATCATCAACATCACTCACTTGTTCTGGCCATAATATAGCTGAAATATTGCTGAATTGGCATTAAACAACAATCACTCACTCGCTCACTCATTGATTGTAAAATTGTCATTTGTCCCACTTCATTTTTCATCTATATTGGTATGAACCATGCAGTACCAGTATATAGAATCTCTTTCCTGTAATAGGTCGTCGTCGTGATCATATAGTAACTGGATATACAACTACCTATGCAATCAGTGCCTATCACCACTAACATTGAGAGTTTGAATCCTGCTCAGGCGAGGTGTTCTCGATACAACATTATGTGATAAAGTTTGTCAGTGACTTGCGCAAGTCAATGGTTTTCTCTGGGTACTCCTGTTTCCATCACCAATAAAACTGATTGCCATGATATGACTGAAATATTGTTGAAAGTGGCATTAAACACCATAACACTAACCCCTAACCCTTTCCTGTAATATACAGATAATTTTCATATTTTGTTATACAGGGATCTGATGTTGGGAATTTCCAGTAACGTGCATTTAACAAACCTTCACCTGAATATTGCTGGCAATGACTTCCAACTACAAGGATCACTCAACATAGAAAGTACTATAGCTAACATACAGAATATATCTAGCTTAGATATAAGCAATAACAGTAAGTATGACCTTAATATGACCTTGATGTGACCTTAATCTGACCTTGATATGACCTTAATGTGACTTTCAATTACAGGCATCACTTAGCATAAAAATTCCTGAAGATAGGGTACACAATGTATTGCTTGAAACATCAATAGCATTATTATGACCATTAAGTGACCTTTAATATCAAGGGTCTATAAATTTAAATTCAGTGGAACCTGTCTAATCTGACACACCAAGAGACCAGGGCAATGTGTCAGATTGTACAGGATGTCGGAATACTCGGGTTTAATATAGTTAACAGAAATAGTTTATGAAATTTTTTTTTTGTCGGATATCACAGGATGCCGGAAAACTCTGGTGTCGGATTGCACAAGATCCACTGTATACATGTATAATCTCCTGCTATCAGTGGATTATAATATTTCTCCACTCTCGCTAGTTAAATTTTAAAATTTGAAAGCTCTTACTGCGTTAGTGGAGAAATATCGTAATCTACTGGTAGCTGAAAGAGAATCTATTTTTTTCTTGTAGCTATTTGTCCAGTAGATAATATAATGAGTTCAGTAGAAATTGATAAAGCTTGAGTTTTAAAATGTGAGTGGAGAAATTTTGTAATCCACTGGTAGCAGAATTAAGTAATACAGCCCCATGTATAATGTTGTTATATAAAATGACTGTTGATTTTAATTATTTAAGTTGGTGAAGTGAAAAATAACACTCTGAAAATTCTGAGTAATTCTTCATATATGAGTTTTTTGTGGTTTTTTTTTTACAGATTTAGACCTAGGACTGGTTACATTGCTGCCATGGATAAAAATGAGCAAAAGTCTAAAACATTTGTCATTAGGGAGAAACTTTTCCCTTTTAAAATCAAAAACGTATGTACGAACAATGTATTAAATGTTTAATGTCATGTACATTGCTGAAGTGTTAAACAGCATTGGAGGTGTAATGGTTAGATTTCTCGCCTCGTATGTGGTAGATTGTGGGTTCGAACCCTGATCTGGTCAAATCGAAGACTATAAAATTGGTATATGTTGTTTCTCTGCTAAGCATGCAGCATTAAGGAGAAAGAGCAATGACTGGTTGTCTCAGAATCGGGATAATGCGTCTGAGTGTGGGAACATGTCTATTCTCAGACTGTTGTTTCAGTGAGCTAACACTAAACAAATCCAACATTACATAGCGTATTGATCTAGTACAAAGCAGACCTCATCATCATCTCATTGAAAGTTAACTTGTTTTTACCATGATATAGCTGAGTTGGCATTAAACAACAATCACTCACTTACTCACTGAAGCATGACAAAAGATTGTGCTAATAATAATATAAAGAGATTGTTAATGGAGAAACTTCTTTGATCCATTAGCTTAAATAGTTTTGTAATTCCAGGGAGAGTTTATTGTCATAATTTTGTAATTCCAGGGAGAGTTTATTGTCATGAATTTGCCAGTCATCAAAATTAAAACACTGAAAATAAATTCCAGTTTTACAATACATGTATTTGTCAAGTTATTTTTAACTTCTAAAACATTTCAAAATTAGTTGCAAATAATGTAATTGTTCACTTGCCGTTTAACAACAATCTCTCAAGTCACTGGGATTATGTAAGACCAATGCTAGGTTATTGCTCACTTGCCGTTTAACAACAATCTCTCACTCACTGGGATTATGTAAGACTAATGCTAGATAATTGCTCACTTGCCGTTTAACAACAATCTCTCAAGTCACTGGGATTATGTAAGACTAATGCTGGGTTATTGCTCACTTGCCATTAACCAACAATCTCTCAGTCACTGGGATTATGTAAGACTAATGCTAGGTAATTGCTCACTTGCCATTTAACAACAATCTCTCAAGTCACTGGCATTGTGTAAGACTAATGCTGGGTTATTGCTCACTTGCCATTAACCAACAATCTCTCAGTCACTGGGATTATGTAAGACTAATGCTAGGTTATTGATCACTTGCCGTTTAACAACAATCTCTCAGTCACTGGGATTATGTAAGACCAATGCTAGGTTATTGCTCACTTGCCATTTAACAACAATCTCTCACTCACTGGAATTATGTAAGACCAATGCTAGGTTATTGCTCACTTGCCGTTAAACAACAATCTTTCAGTCACTGGAATTATGTAAGACCAATGCTAGGTTATTGCTCACTTGCCATTTAACAACAATCTCTCACTCACTGGGATTATGTAGGACTAGTGCTAAATTATTTGATATAATCAGCCAATTGTAAGTTTAATTTATTGAGACACTCATGAATGACTTTTCCTTTCAGGCAGTTAAAGGCTGCATTAGAAGGAGTGGTTCAACTTATAGAGGATGAAGACTGTGTAAGTTACACTAGTTTTCAATTGATCCATTGGGCCGTTGTGATCGTGATTATGTGGTAGTTGGATTTACAACTACCTGTGCAATCAGTGCCTATCACCACTGAAGTTCTGAGTTTGAATCCCGCTCAATCAAGGTGTACTCGATACAACATTATGTGATAAAGTTTGTCAGTGACTTGCGACAGGTCTGTGGTTTTCTCTGTGTACTCTGGTTTCCATAGAAATAAAACAAAATATCTATTTATTACGCTTAAGGAATAACAGTATCTTATTTGAAGAGTTGCTGGCATCAGTTAAGTTAGGCTTAGGGTTATGGTGTTTAAGGTCACTTTCAACAACATTTGAGATATATCATGGCGGTAAGTTTTATTGGTGGAGGATATCAGAGTTTCATGAGAAAACCACCAACCTGTCGCAGTTCACAGACAAACTTGGCATCAATTGGTATCAAATGCAATTTTACTGGTGACACAGATCAGTCATTGCCAAATCTCTTATTGATGCAGTACAAATTCAATGCTGTTATTCCTATTCTAATGCATTACATAAGAAATAACTCATTGGAAAAATAGAATAGAATAAAATGCCACAAAATATTCTTGATGATTTTGTCACATTAATTTCATGTCGACACTTTGAGAGCATAACAGGAACATTGGATGTTTTTTAGGCTCTTTGTATGCCTCACTTAGCGTCCATCGTCGTCGTAAACTTTTTCAAAAATCTTCTCCTCTGAAAGTATTAGACCAATGAAAACCAAACTTGGTCTGAATCATCACTAGGGTGTGTAGTTTCAAAATTGTGTCCGGTGATGCCGTGCACCAACCAACATGGTCGATGTTACTAAAAATAGAACATATGGTAAAATTGCAGGTTTTGGGTAATAACTCAAAAACTGTTAATAATATCAAAAATCTGACATGGGGTAAAAATGATCAGCACAGCAAGTTCTACCTACCCTGCAATTTTGAAGTAAATCTGATTACCCATCTTGGAGTTATTGCCCTTTTTTCATCAAATTTGTAAAATTTTAAAACTTTTCGTCTTATATTTCAAAAACTATAAGAGATAAAGGTTAAGTTTAATTGCAAAAATGTGCCCACCCTTCAATTTTGAAGTAAATCCCATTACCCATTTTGGAGTTATTTCCCTTTTTTCATCAAATTTTCAAAATTTTAATACTTTTCGTCCTTTATTTCAAAAACTATAACAGATAAATGTTAAGTTTAAATTGCAAAAATGTGCACCATGTCGAGATCTACCTACCCTGCAATTTTAAAGTAAATCCCATTACCCATTTTGGAGTTATTGCCCTTTTTTCATCAAATTTTCTAAATTTTAATAGTTTTCATCCTTTATTTCAAAATCTATAAGAGATAGATGTTTTTGAAGTAAATCTGATTACCCATCTTGGAGTTGTTGCCCTTTTTTCATCAAATTTGTAAAATTTTAATACTTTTTGTCATATATTTCAAAAACTATAAGAGATAAAGGTGAAGTTTAAATTGCAAAAATGTTCAGCATGTCAAGATCTACATACCGTGCAATTTTAAAGTAAATCTGATTACCCATCTTGGAGTTGTTGCCCTTTTTTCATCAAATTTGTAAAATTTTAATACTTTTCGTCTTATATTTCAAAAACTATAAGAGATAAAGGTTAAGTTTAAATTACAAAAATTTGCAGAATGTCAAGATCTACCTACCCCGCAATTTTGAAGAAATCCCATTACCCATTTTGGAGTTATTGTCCTTTTTTCATCAAAATGTTCTAAATTTTAATACTTTCATCTTATATCTCAAAAACTATTAGAGATAGAGGGAAATTTTAAACTGCAAAAATGTTCAGCATGTCAAGATCTACAAAAATTTCCCACAGTTGAAAATGTGTGACAACTGTGTAAAGAGTTATTCCTCTTGAAATGCATTTTTTTGTTGACTCACTGCTTTTGGTTACTCAAATAATCAAAGGGAGGCAACTCTTTTACAAAATGTGAAGTAGCAAAAGCTAAATTTTGAGAATCATTGACATATATGTTTTTTTACAGCAATTTTGATAACTTACATTAAAGGGGGAACCCCTGCCCAAATTGTTTTGGAGAAGGGGTCTGCCATGACGAGGGCTACATTTGTTAATTTTTTTTTACCGAAGTTATCAAATTTTATTGACTGATGTTGTTATTATACCCAGGTGACCTATACAGGCTCCTGGGAGCCTCTAGTTTAGGTAGGTGGTGTTTTTTTAATCGAACATGTTACAACAATTAAACATTTTGGATTTCAAGAAATAATTATGGCCGCTCATTCAAAGCAAAAGCCTTAGTGTACAACATATCAGCCGTGGATGTGCCTGTTAAATTTTTCATGTCTGACAGATTAATTACTTGCCCCGGGCTTAGGGCAAGTGGGTTACGTCGAAGAGTGAATAGTTATGGGGTGCATGGTGTTTAACGCCAATTTCAACATTATTTCAATCATATCGTGGTACAGTGAATAGTAGCCAATGAAAACATGTAATTCATAAATGTTGCATTAGAAATTTGTTTACTGAAAAATCTGGTGATGAGATGTATGTTTGAGGCAGGTGAAGAGAAAATGTGTCTTTTAAAATGAAAAATCTAAAAATACCAGTTTCAAAATCCAATGGAAAAATAGTAGAAACAGATGCAAAAAAATCAAAACTCCTAATAACACATGCACATGACCGTTCACTTTCCTCGCTTTGTATGGGCACTGTATTTATTGTTATTATTTTACAGAATATAGAATCTTTGTCTCTGGCTGATTCCAAACTCAAATATAATGTAGAATCTGTTATAAATGCTGTTGGAAGTAACGGGTCATTAACAGAATTGGATATTAGGTGAGAATAAACCATTAGCACATTTCTGACTTGATTCTAAAATTATATTTTTTTTTAAAGTTTTTTTGCAGGAGTAACTTCCCTTTAATGAGTGCAAAAATGTCCATTTCATGCAAAGTTCAACAAAAATAACATGTTTTTCTCAAATAAAATTTAAATGTTGGAACTAATTTTTATTTGCTACAACATTATCCTCTGATTTTTAGCAAGGTTGAAATATCTACAAATTATTGGAAAAATATACTAAAATTCTTTGTTTTGTTGTTGCCATTTTACTTGTCGTAAGGGAAATAACTCCTATAAAAAATGTGTAAAAATGTATAATTTTATAATCAAATCGGGATGTGCAAAAGGTGTGAAACCTATAATTAATTTCTTTAACATTTTCTACTAAATTTGTGTTTTTTCGAGCCTGCCTGGCTATTTCATCTTAAGTTTAACCTTTCCAAGACCATACATTTTCTGAAACGTATATGATTCCTCTACTGTGAAAATATCAGGGGATATTTAAAGTCTTGCAGTGAAATGCCAGGCTATGAAAAACACCTACTCTAGAAATAGATCGGTCATCTCCGGGAAGTTCAATATCTATAGGTCATGTATCAAATCCTCCATAGAGGTATTAAAATACAACTAAATCAAAATCAAATTTGGGCTCAAAATAATCCTTATATATTTAACTTCAATTATCAATTTTAATTATTCCATTCCATTCAGTATTTGCTCACAATACAACAAAGCGAAAGGAACTATTTTCTTTAAAAGGGACTACTTTCGTATATGTTCTAAGCTCTGATTGGTGAATTAGTGGTTTGACACCTAAAGGTCTGTTGTATTATTATTCACCTGACATGAAGTACTGAAATTATAAGGTCAAAATTTCAAATTAGAAATTTATATAAAAACAAAAATGAAAGTATCTTGATAATGAATGCGAATTAGAAATAAACCACTTGAAAAATATAAATTAGAAATTAACAACTTGAAAAATACAAATTAGAAATAACAACTTGAACATGTTTTTGACATTTTGGTCATAGTAGAAACAGGTTCTCCCTCTGTATTTTTACAGTGGATTACTATATATCTATAGTGCAGACAATTTTCTAAATTCTTGCTTTATTCTGTTTTTTTTTTAACTTTCAGTGGGAACCACATGGGAGACCTTGGTGCTCGATGGTTGAGTAAAACTTTACAAATTAACAACAAATTAAAGACAATAATATGGGACAGGAATGGTACTACTTTTCAAGGATTTGAAGATATAGCTGAAGCTTTAGAAAAGTATTTACTTTGTAATTTTAAGCTTTTTGTTGAAATTGCATAATTACATCAATACTTAATAATTAAACTGTTTCTTGTTATACCCTCGCTCCCCGAAGGGGGAGGGGGTATACTGTTTTACCTCTGTCCGTCCAAGATATTTTTCGTCGCATTTTTCTCAATATCTGTTGATGGCAGAAATCTGATATTTGATCACAAGCGTCATATAGGTATACCATAATGTGGGTAACATTTTTGGACCCATCAGATTCCTACTTCCTGTTTGCCGACTTAGTTGGTTTTTCTACACATTGAACATATATGCACATTTTTCGTCACATTTTTCTCAGCAACTATTGATGGCAGAGATCTGGTATTTGGTCACAAGCTTCATATAGGTACCTCATATCGTGGGAAGCGTTTTTTGACCCGTCAGATTCCTACTTCCTGTTTGTCGAAGAGCGGGGGTATAATAAGTGAGCATTAGCTCACAGTTCATCTTGTATTTATTCAGTTTTATGAGGGTAAGAATGCACTTTACCATTAAGCATCAAACACTTTATTAGTTCACCTGGACCAAAGGTCCATGGGAACTATTGCCATCACTTGGCGTCCGTCGTCTGTAAGCTTTTCACATTTCAATCTTCTTCTCCGAAACCACTGGGCCAATTGGAACCAAACTTAGCAGGAATGTTCTTTGGATGGTCCTCTACAAACATTCTGTTTTTCGTTCCAGTCGGATATTCAACATGGCTGCCAGGGCCAATAATATGTTCTGATTGGCTGAAATTTCAAAGATCCTCTTTTCTGAAACTAATGAACTGACTGAACCCAAACTGTAAATGAATAATCATTGGAATGTCCTTTATCAAGTTTCTGTTTTTTATGTGGATCGGAAATCCAAGATGGCTGCCACCGCAGGACATAGATTAACATTGGACCCTATGGGAAAATGTTCAAATGCCTTCTTCTCAGAAACTACTAATATGATTAAAGCCAAACTGTACATGAATGTTTATTGGATGGTCCTCTACAAACTTTAGGTCTTTTGTTCCGATATGAAATTCAAAATGGTGGCTACGACAGGACTTAGTTTAACATTGAACCCTATGGGAAAAATGTTTCAAAACGCTTCTACTCTGAAACCACTTGGACAATTGAAATCAAACTGCCCAGGAATGATCATTGGAAGGTCCTCTACAAAGTTTGTGATTTTTATGTGGATTGGAAATCCAAGATGGCCGCCACCGCAGGACATAGATTAACATTAGACCCTATGGGAAAATGTTCAAATGCCTTCTTCTCAGAAACTACAAATATGATTAAAGCCAAACTGTACATGAATGTTCATTGGATGGTCCTCTATAAACTTAAGGTTTTTTGGTTCGATATGAAATTCAAAATGGTGGCTACGGCAGGACTTAATTTAACATTGGCCCCTATGGGGAAAATGTTTCAAAACACTTCTTCTCTGAAACCACTTGGACAATTGAAACCAAACTGCCCAGGAATGATCATTGGAAGGTCCTCTACAAAGTTTCTATTTTTTATGTGGATCAGAAATCCAAGATGGCCACCACCGCAGGACATAGATTAACATTGGACCTTATGGGAAAATGTTCAAATGCCTTCTTCTCAGAAACTACAAATATGATTAAAGCCAAACTGTGCATGAATATTCATTGGATGGTATTCTACAAAGTTTGGGTTTTTTGTTCCGATATGAAATTCAAATTGGCGGCTACGGCGGGACTTAAATTAACATTGGACCTTATGGGAAAAATGTTTCAAAATGTTTCTTCTCTGCAATCACTTGGACAATTGAAACCAAACTGCCCAGGAATGATCATTGGAAAGTCCTCTACAAAATTTGTGTTTTTTATGCCGATCGGAAATCCAAGATGGCCGCCACCGTAGGAAATAGATTAACATTAGACCCTATGGGAAAATGTTCAAATGCCTTCTTCTCAGAAACTACAAATCAGACTGAATCCAAACTAGACAGGAATGTTCATTGGATGGTCCTCTACAAACTTTAGTTTTTTTTGTTCCGTTATAAAATGGAAGATGGCGGCTACAGCAGGAATTTATTTAACATTGGACCCTATGGGAAAAGTGTCTCAAAACGCTTCCTCTCTGAAACCACTTGGACAATTTAAACCAAACTGCCCAGGAATGATCATTGGAAGGTCCTCTACAAAATGTAGGTTTTTTATGCCGATCGGAAATCCAAGATGGCCACCACTGCAGTCAATAGATTGGACCCTATGGGAAAATGTTCAAATGCCTTCTTCTCAGAAACTACAAATATGATTAAAGCCAAACTGTACATGAATGTTCATTGGATGGTCCTCTACAAACTTTAGGTTTTTTGGTCCGATATGAAATTCAAAATGGCGGCTATGGCAGGTCTTAGTTTAACATTGGAGCCTATGGGGAAAATGTTTCAAAACTCTTTTTCTCTGAAACCACTTGGACAATTGAAACCAAACTGCCCAGGAATAATCATTGGAAGGTTCTCTGAAAAGTTTCTGTTTTTTATGCCAATCCGAAATCCAAGATGGCTGCCACCGCAGGACATAGGTTAACTTTGGACCCTATGAGATAATGTTCAAATATGAATATAATGAGATATGGGGTAAATGTCAATGAGACAACAACCCCAAAGTCAAACTGTATCAGAAATGCCTTTTTCTCAGAAACTATAAATCAGACTCAATCCAAACTACACAGGAATGTTCACTGGATAGTCCTCTACAAAGTTTAGGTTTTTTGTTCTGATATGAAATCCAAGATGGTGGCTACGGCAGGACTTAGTTTGACATTGGACCCCATGGGAAAAATGTTTCAAAATGCAAATCTGGTTGAAGCCTGACTACATGAATGTTCATTGGATGGTCCTCTACAAAGTTTAGGTTTTTTGTTCTGATATAAAATTCAAGATGGCAGCTATGACAGAACATAGTTTAACATTGAACCTTATGAGAAAATGTTTTAAAACACTTCTTTACCGACAATTGAAACCAAACTTTTCAGGAATGTTCATTTGATGAACCGCTACAAATTTAGTTTTTTTTATGCTGATTGGAAATCCAAGCTAGCCACCATCTCAAGTCATAGATTTATGGGGGACCCAGTTGGAAATGTTTTAAAAATCATAGAACCAATTGAATCCAAACTTAGCAGGAATGTTTTTGGATGACCCATTCTGTGCATGAATGATCATTGAATGGTCTCTTATTAAGTTTTAGCTCGAATAATACTGCGCCCTCTATCGGCACAATCGCTGGATGAGGGCTTGAACTCTCCTTGTGATAAAAACGCGTCAGCTGCTCTCTGAAAGAGAGAGCCAATCAGCGATGATTATTTGCCGAGTATGCACAAGGCGGTTCTTTCAATTTCCGGTAATGTTTACAAACAACAAGAAATGGAGATCGACAAGTTGATTAACGATGTTTAATTCATTATTTAGTTTTCCTACATTTCTTCTCTTTTCACCTTTTAGATTAGTAAGGTCAAACACGTGGGTACAATGAAAACATTTGACACCTGAACACTCCATTGACCTATTATGTTTACAAACATTTCCTAAGCTCCTCCTTCTTTTAGTGCCAATAGTCACCACGTGCAGTTTATACCCAGAATGCATTGTTAATTTGAAGCTTTCGATTGACGCATTTTATCGAGAAAGTCGTTCAGGCGTTAATATAGCAAAGCGTAATATAGCGACTGGATTATTCGCGTTAATTAAGTTTGTGTTTTTTGTGATGATCTGAAATCCAAGATGGCCACCACCACAGGTCATAGTATTAACACAGGACCATATGGGAAAATACAGAAATATTTTCTTCTCTGAAGCTATTGCACTGATTGAACCTAAACTGTGCATCAATCATTGGAAGGTCCTTTACAAACTTTGTGTTTTTTATGTTGATCGGAATTCCAAGATGACTACCACTGCAGGACATAGTTTTTGCATAGGACCAGTTGGTTCTTGTTATTACCAGGTGAACGATACAGGCTCTTGAGAGCCTCTGGTTTTACTACTGTTTGTGTCATATGAACTTGAAATTTTTGTCATGATTTGTCAAACCTGGTTTTTCGAGCTAGCATTAACGTCTATTGAAAGAAAATTTTGTAATTACAGTCAAACCTGTCGTAACGGTCACCTTTATATAATGGTCACCTGCTCATAACGGTCACTTTCGTGCTCTCCCTGTGCATTTTACTATATATTTTAATTCGATATAGCGGTCACCATTTATTAGTAATTTCCAGTGTAAAACCTTTGTATAACGATAAGTTCATTTTTAAAATAATACCGGAAGTGATTTCGAAAGTTTCATATTTTTCTCAAATGTCCAAAAAATCCTGAGGTGTTACAAAATATATTGCTTAATTTAATTAACTAAATAAACAAACACTCTTAAATTTTGTGAGTAATAAATTACATAAAGGAAAGTTTATACCCGGGGGTTATTGGAGATATTTATTCATTATGACGAAAATAGAAATTCACCCACCAAAAATATTTTGTATCAAGTGCATCATGTCAAAATCATCAACATCCGTAAATAGGAAAGCTTTGAAATTAGACGACAAAGTGAAAGTTATCTGTATGAGTATGTCGTAGAATCCCTGCTAGGCTTTAATACAATGGGTTATAAATCGTTGTGATCGATGGTGGGAAAAGTTGTTGGACTGTGGGCGAGGAGGTTGGTCGTACCCAGATAATGAACATTATTTAAAGAAAACGTGAGATTCAATCGACGATTTTGAAAACAATATTTCCAGTTCAACATCGTGTTACTGGAAATTGCACTTTTGTTTATTAAATATCTTTCTTTATTTATTTGTTTTATTCAAATCATATCAGATTGAGATAAACATAACATGTAATTAAAAATGTTTATTTACAACTACTGTAGAATATTTCGTCGAATAATCAAACCCCTTCATCTAAAGGTCACCTGTATATAGTGGTCATTTTGTCAAACTCCCCCAGGTGACCACTATAGACAGCTTTGACTGTACTGTTATTGTGAGCAAAAATTGACTGTGTATCGTTTTACATGATACCCCATTCCCATCGTCTTTTATTACATGTTATAGTTTTAGGTTTAGTGTGTTTAATGCCACTTTCAACAATATTTCAGTTATATCATGGCGGTCAGTTTTATTGGTGGAGGAAACCAGAGTACCCGAAGAAAAACCACCAACCTGTCACAAGTTCCTCCCAAACTTTATCACATAATGTTGTATCGAGTACACCTCGTCATGAACTTGCTTCGAACTCACAACTTTAGTGGTGTTATAGCATGTTATACCCAGTAAACAGGGGTTTCAAAGTGGGCCGGTACCAGTACTTTTACCCGCCTGAGATCGTGTATAGTACCGGCAGAAATTACTGAACCCCCCCAAAATTACCGGTGGTCAAAACCACAAGTACGATGGTCGACAGGCTTGTGGAATATTTTTCATAAAAAATTAATGATCACGTCAATTGCTGAATTCTCGCAATCAAATCGAACAACTGCGTCACGACCAAGTTGATGGGATATTCCCTGTTTTAAAAATAACTTTACCTTAGGATCGTAAATAGCAGTTTGCACATGCGGTAAATAGATATGTTTTCGCCCCAATATCTTTTCATCCTTGTGTAAAACTCGGACCGGAACAAAGCTGACATCATTTCAAAATAAAAAAATGACTGATTACAAATTATGTTCAAACACAATTTAGTGTAATCTCCAGTAATATAAGTATGATCATTATGTATTATGAATATATGACTACACATTATTTTGTGCGATTTTTTGTATCCATTTAAAACCCAGGGTCGAATCATTCTGGGGCGTACTGTCTTTGTTGCTTAACTCCGTCCATATTGTTTAACTTCCGGTATAAAAAAATAAAAACTTATGGCTAATTTATTTACATATTTTGACCGGGCCCTACCGCGGTTGTTCACAGAAATGAAAGTGTGCTGAAAAACATTTTTAAAAGGGGGTACGAGGAGATAAGGGATAGAAAATTACTAGAAATTGTGAAAAAGGACCGGACATGGCTCAAATACGAATTACATTGTAATGTCAAAACGCCGGCCCCCCTTTTTTCCAAAATAATTTAACTTTTGTGATTTAAATGTTAATAAATGTCTTCCCGTGAATCGTTTTTGTTCGAACATTTTTTTTGCACATAAGTCGTGAAAGTAACAATATATATTGTTTTTGTTTAATTATATTTGTATTGATCTATTAAAATTATAAATTTTATCAAAGATTGATGATTGCAAATTAAATTTATATGTTTCATCAAGGACGTATTCTATATACGTCCTTGGTTTCATTAATTATGACACTTATATGTCTCGATCCATGCCAATGGTCTTTGATGAGTTTAATTACTGGTAATAAAGTAAAAAAAACTCACAAGCCAAGGTATTGTGAAAAAGAAAAGGACAAAGCCAACAGAAGAATTTTGAGAAGTTTAAGCTTTGATAACAATGGCTTGGTCAAGCCTAGCTGCGGAACCATAGCTCTTTATGGTCCTTTTGTTTTTTTTTAAGATATGGCAGACTATCTATGAATAATGTTGGCTGAAGTCTGTAAACTGAAATATTCAATAAAGAAATTTGGGGGGAAATCCAGGCATTATGCATGGTCTTCATTCTTGGTGAAATCTGAACTCTAAAGTTAATGGGATTTTTCTTTCAAAAACACTTAATGTTTTGCAGTCTCTGAAGTACATTTTTTGGTCCACAAAATGCTAGATTTCAGGAGCTTCCGCCCCCTGGACCCCTTATGGCCCTCAGCCTAATTTTTTAGGTACCTCCTAAAATTTAAGAAGTACCTCCTATTTTAAAAACTTTGAAACCCCTGAGTGAATCTTTATTCATTGATATAAATGAGAGGTACCAGTTTATTTATAGTCACTAGGCAACAGGAAAAATTTCTTTGTCGTCTTAAGGCAGGTACAGGTATAATGTTAATTTAATACTTGCTTAATATGATTGACATTTTTTGAAATTGAAGATGATTGTTTTGGGGGAATATAGGCCAAGACTTTTTTTCCATTTTCAGGAACTACACTTTGAAGAAAATGCCTGTGCCACTAAATGATATCTGTGGCCAACAAAAACATCCAGAAAGGACAGAAGCTGCAATACAAAAGGTATGTCTTGATAACCACACATTTATCAGTCTTTATATAGTGATTAAAACGTAGATATCTAATTTATCGTGCAACACACGTTTCGGAGTAAGGCCAAATAAAAAAATATGTGTTTACGGTCACATGTCAAAAAAATATAGGGTCGGTCGGTCGACATTAATTTTGTTTAATTTTTTTTTTTACTATCGACAAAACCGGAAATAGTCGTTCCCGGTTCCGGAATCTGATTCCGATATTTCATTTTCAAAATTTCCAGTAATCCGTCATTTGTCAAGCTGTTTTATGACAAGTTACGCAGTTTTTCTAACTTCTTTGCTCTCAATTTCGGCAAAAAGCTAGCGGTTGATTAAATAAAACATTGCTGCTGATTAAACAACAAAAATGGTTATCCAAATTCTGTGTAAATATTGATAGGGTCGCTAGCAAAAATTAGGGTAGAATAATTGGCGATAAAAAAGGTACGCTAAAAGTCAAAAGATATGAAAGCCAAATAATTTGAAAGTCTTGAGCATGAATTGTTAACCTTTTATGAACTGTATTTTCAACAACAGCAACTGTAGAATTGTAATATACAGTGAAATCAGTCTTAACTGAACATCATTGGCACCAACTTATGTATTGGGAATAGACAAGTGTTCAGTAAATACAGGTTAAATTAACAAAGATTTCCTGCCAAAAAATTCCTGTATTTTGACTAGCGTTCTTGAAGAAAAATAGGGTAGGTAGGTAGGCAAACCTTATTATCTTTTTTTTACAGAAGTTTTACAGGACAATTGTCCTAGTCCAAAAATGGCTATATTAACTTGTGAGTAGGCACTAACAATTAGAGTTGGTAGAGTTAGTGGAAATACAGGTATTTTCTTTTCAACTGAACTTTATGTCCAACTAAACCTTAGATTTACCAATGAAATGAAAATCTGGACAGAATACCATAAGTTCACTATTACAAAGGTTAAATCGATTGGTGTTTACATGCTTCCATAATTAATTATCCCCACGCCAACGAAGTTGCGAAGGGATATAGTAACGCTACCGTCCATCCATCCGTCCTTCCGTAACATCCTTGTGAACACTCTAGAATCAATATCCTTCAATGGATTTTCACCAAACATGGTACATACTGAGTCCTTAAGAGAATCTGGAACCCTATTGATTTTCAAGGTCATTGGTCAAAGGTCAAGGTCGCAGGGTATAATTTTTACCCTGTAACATCCTTGTGAACACTCTAGAATCAACATCCTTTAATGGATTTTGACCAAACTTGGTACATACTTATTCCTTAAGAGAATCTGAAACCCTATTGATTTTCAAGGTCAAAGGTCAAGGTCACAGGGTATCATTTTTACCCTGTAACATCCTTGTGAACACTCTAGAATCAACATCCTTCAATGAATTTTGACCAAACTTGGTACATACTTAGTCCTTAAGAAAATCTGAAACCCTATTGATTTTCAAGGTCATAGGTCAAAGGTCAAGGTCACTGGGTCAACTTTTTTACCGTGTAGCATCCTTGTGAACACTCTAGAATCAACCTCCTTCAATGGATTTTGACCAAATTTGGTACATACTTATTCCTTAGGTGAGTCTGGAACCCTATTGGTTTTCAAGGTCAAAGGTCAAGGTCACAGGGTCTAATTTTTACCCTGTAACATCCTTGTGAACACTAGAATCAACATCCTTCAATGGATTTTGACCAAGCATGGTACATACTTAGTCCTTAAGAGAATCTGGAACCCTATTGATTTTCAAGGTCAAAGGTCAAATTTTTAGGCGAGGGGATATGCCACGCTTTGCGTTGCCCTTGTTATCTTTGAATATTTATATTTATGTCTTTAAATGGGATAAATATATATTGTTCTTAATTCTGCCCTTTGTTTCGTCATCTTATCTATGAGAATAGTTTAGAATTATTGAATCGACTTTGGAGAACTTTGCAATATCCAACATCAAATTTGCTGATAAGTGTGTGTAAAGTTAAGCTCCGCCGGAGTTGATTCTATATTTCTATACTGTTCTCGTAGTTAAGATAGCGGAACCATAAATATTTATCCAATATATATATGTATTCAAAGATAATTAACTATGGACAAAGATAGCGGAACCATAAATATTTATCCAATATATATATGTATTCAAAGATAATTAACTATGGACAAAAAAAGACCATAAGAGCTACTGATCTGCAGCTACCGTACATGTAGGAGTGTAAATTCCATGTGAAAAAGAAGTAAAGATAAAAACAATAGGATATACCTTACAGATGCGACAGGGTTTTAAATGCAACAGCGTGATTTATTGTCAGTCAGGAAACACTTGGTCTATGGAGAGAAGTGGTATAATCTTGATTTAGGCATTTCTAAAACAAAGGATACCATCATTTGTGTACATAAACATGATTAAAGAATGGATTGAAACTAGTCGTCTGTCACAAGAATTCGTTTAGATTATGGTGTAATCATTTTAAGTTTGGAAGTTTTTATGATTGTAAAAAAGCAACTATTATTCTATTTGTAATGTCAAAAAAGATTGTCAGAATAAGTTTTACTTTTAGATTGAAGCTCTTTTACAAAGAAATCATAGTCCACAGACGTACCCTTCCGAACACTTTGTTAAAATACAGTGGTCTTATCTCGGCTCTCAGCAACAGGTAAGGAATTATGATCTATAGAGAATAACGGCAGCTTTGAAGGTCGAGATCAAGAATTTTCTGAGAATTTTCAACATCAAAGTAAGTTCTTGTGCATGCGAGTTACGAACAGACGTAATATTTTTGTGGATCAAGGTCAGTTCAGTGATCCAGACTTCAACAATGCACACATCAATGGGAAAATGTCCAAGTTGCTGATAAACGGGACTATCATGTAAACAGGTTATACAATACATTGCTGTTACTGTAGTTCTACACAACAGATAAAGAATAATATGATTTCTGTATTGGCCCTGATATATAGCTTGCAGGGGATCAATAACAAGGCCAATACAGGATCGTCACATTATTATATCTTTATTAATTTACTCCCGATCCAAACGCTTGAAAATGGCATTAAGCAAACAAATGCTTTTGTGTTGGCTTTGTTTCTTTTTATGTGCAAGCACATCCATCATATCTTGCAAATATCACATTTTTGATTTTTTTCACCCTTTATATGCAGTTCCAATTGAGCAGACGACAGTTCAGTCTTTGTCGTAACATGTCAGCTAAAATCTAGAAAAGTGGAATCCTGTATTGGCTGGATATGAACTCTGCCAATTGGAATGAAAATCAATATTGATTCTAATCCTGTTATTGGCCTTGTAAATGTATTCATATTCAATGTAATGTCCATTTTATTGTTATTTTGACAATAATATGGTAGGTAGTTAATTAAGAATAGTCCATAAACATATCATGTAAACAGCAGTTGTACAATACATTTTCTCTTGCTTTCCTGATATACAGTCAAACCTGCCCATGCAGTCACCTCTATTAGGCAGTCACCTGTATTAAAAGGTCACCTTTTTTAGCTCACCTGATAGGGTCATGTGAGGTATTGCCATCACTTGGCGTCCGTCTGTTGTCCGTCGTCCGTTCGTTAACTTTTTCATATTTGAATCTACTCCTCTGAAACAACTGGGCCAAATGGAACCAAACTTGGCAGAAAGCATCTATATAAGGTTCTCTATAAAGTTTCTTCATTTCGTCCCATTCCGCCAACAAATATGGTGGCTAAGGGCAATTCTGGTTTTTGATTGGCTAATGTTAAAAAAATCTTCTCCTCTGAAACTGCTTTGCCAAATGGAGCCAAACTTGGCAGGAAGCATCTATGTAAAATCCTCTATAAAATTTCTTCATTTGGTTCCATTCGGCCAACAAACATGGCCACTGTTACTAAAAATAGAACATATGGTAAAATTGCACGTTTTTGGTAATAACTCAAAAACCATTAATAATATCAGAATTCTGACGGGGTAGAAATGATCAGCACAGCAAGATTTAACTACCCTGAAATTACGAAGAAAATCTGATTACCTATTGCCCTTTTTTCATCAAATTTTCAAAATTTTAATACTTTTCGTTTTTTATTTCAAAAACTATAAGAGATAGATGTTAAGTTTAAACAGCAAACATGTGCAACATATCAAGATTTACCTAGCCTGCAATTTTAAAGTAAATCTGATTACCCATCTTGAAATTATTGCCCTTTTTTCATCAATAGTTTTTATCCTTTATTTCAAAAACTATAAGAGATAGATGTTAAGTGTAAACTGAAAACATGTTCAGCTTGTCAAGATCTACATGCCCAGCAATTTTGAAGTAAATCTGATTACCCGTCTAGGAGTTATTGCCCTTTTTTCATCATTTTTTAGCTCACCTGGCCAAAGGGCCATGTGAGGTATTGCCATCACTTGGCGTCCGTCGTCCGTCCGTTAACTTTTTCATATTTTAATCTTCTCCTCTGAAACAACTTGGCCAAATGGAACCAAACTTGGAAGTAAGCATCTATGTAAGGTCCTCTATAAAGTTTTTCCATTTTGTTCCGTTCCACCAACAAATATGGCCCCCAAGGGCAATTCTTGTTTCTGATTGGCTACTGTTTAAAAAAATCTTCTCCTCTGAAACTGCTTGGCAAAATGGAGCCAAACTTGGCAGGAAGCATCTATGTAAGATTCTCTCTAAAGCTTCTTCATTTGGTTCCATTCGGCCAACAAACATGGCCACCAAGATTAATTCTTTTTTCTGATTGGCTAATGTTGAAAAAATCTTCTCCTCTGAAACAGCTTAGCCAAATGGAGCCAAACTTGGTAGGAAGCATATATGTAAGGTCCAAGCCTGGCATAGATGGTCCCTGGGTGTGTCGCTTTCAAAATTGTGTCCGACAGCCCCACCCTCCATTCAAGATGGCTGCTGTTTTTTAAGGTAATGATTATCTCTCTTTGAAATTTGCTTCATTATCATTCTATTGTCAGGTGAGCGATACAGGCTCAGTGGGCTGAGCCTCTAGTCTTGTCCTGTCATAGAAAATTTCATATGAATTGTCAAAGCCTCTTTGAAGAGGTCACCTGTCTTATGAGGCCACTTTTTCTTTGTCCCAAAGATGACCTCTTAATACAGGTTTGAATATATATGTACTAAGTTAAATACATTTACATATTGTTTATGTTTTTTTTATAGCAAGTAGACAGACAAGTTGTACAAGTCCGGGATACGATCGAAGCTTTACAGAGAACACCATCAGCTGATGACTACAAAGAAGACATAGATGTAGCTTTAGGTTATGTTAATGATGCTAATAACTCACAAATGGTAAGTCAGTGACTTTGCGACAGGTCGGTGGTTTTCTCCGGGTACTCCTGTTTCCTCCATCAATAAAACTGACCACCATGATATAACTTAAATATTGTTCAAAGTGACATTAAACACCATACCCCTCAATATTATATAAGGAGGAGATAAAGGATGATTAGTAAATGTCAAGGTTTGTTCTGTAAAAAGTAAGACGGTCGTCAAATCATAATTCATTTAATCAGCCAATCATATATTTGAGGGGATGCCATGCAATTATCGTTATGCAAATTAGTTAATTTTGTGAGTTTACTGTTTATCGCTATTTTGTTTATTTTCCCTTTGATCTTTAAAACCAATATATTTCATATCACGTAAGCGCTGAGATGATTCCAATTATCGCTAATCGCTAAGCGTTGTCAAGGATGCACGTAGTAATATCGCTGTTTTCTGATATGACGTCACATTACCAAATCCTTGATAAACATACTATTATAGCGATATAAATAATTAAAGATGTTTTGTAAAACTCGAAGACGTTTCTCAGTCATCTCTCATCTCAGGGGCATCACCTTTCGATGAGAGATGACTGAGAAACGTCATCTCGTTTTATAAAACATCGTTAATCACTTATTCTCATATGGCTACCACATTTTATAGACAGTAGGTAATGTTACTCTTCGAGACAATAGTGATAATTGTGTACCTATGTATGAACTGTTTTTATGCCCCCAGCCGCTGGGCATTGGGGAGCGTTAAGTTTTACCCATGTTCGTCCCACATTTGGTTTCTGGTCGATAAATTTAGTTGTTCTGAAACAAATCATTTCAAATTTATACACAAGAACTTCGACTTCGACGTAACAAGGTTCTACTGCATAATTATGCTTTATTAAAGTTATCGATTGATTGATTGATTGATTGTTGTTAATGTCATGGGGGCCAGTTTTCAGCTATATTCGTGACACGAAGCAAGTATACAAATGATGAATCTGTTAACAAGTTGGCATTTGGATGGACCAATGAATGTAAGTTTTGTATTGTAACAGCGAAAAAGGGGAGATTAGATCTGCTGCAAGTTGTCTTTTACTTTTCTGTCATTTTTCAAACACGCAGCACACATTGTTGTCCACTCCTTTTGGGTAAGTTGTGTATTTGATTTGTCAGTGTGCAACTCTTTCAGAGATGTTGTATTGCTAAGCGGATAAAATATGTCTTTTTTTTGTACCCATAGGTTCCCTTCAGGAGGGAGAGGGAACTTTTAAATCTTAATTTTGAATAATGAATGACTTTCTCAAAATTGTGACCTCTAGTCAGATGAAAGTAAACAGACATATTTTTCTCTCTATTCTATAGTTGTTGCCACAGTTACAAAATAAAGCAGATGAGTCTGTCGGGGAAGACAACCCTGTTGCCCAACGTCTTAAAGAAATATCGCTGGACTTGAAGGAAGTACTGGATATGCAGATGAAGGTATGAATGTGTAAATATAGAATCTATTACTTAATGAAGTATGAATCATTCTCAAATTAGCCCTGTGGTTTTCTTAGGGTATTGTTGAAAGTGGTGTTAAGCACCATAACCCTGACCCTTCACTCTAATCTACATTGACCTCAAAGTAATATCTCAATAAAGTGTTTTTATGCCCCCGCAACGAAGAGTCGGGGGGACATATTAATTTACCCTTGTCTGTCCGTTCGTCCGTCTGGATATAGATACATGGTTTGTCCGGCTATCTCCTTCTACAGTTTTGGAGCTACAGCTTTAATATTTTGTAGGATGTTTATACACATAATGGAAGTGTGCATGTCCACAGGATTTTGATTTTCTTCAAATATTCTCAAAATGACAGGTAGTTGGACTTAGTAATTTTTTTCGTACTACTAGCTGCATAAAGGGAACATGTAGTTGAACTTAGTCATTTTGTTCTTCCGTCCGGCTGTCTCCTCCTACAGTTTTGGAGCTACAGCTTTAATATTTTGTAGGATGTTTATACACATAATGGATGTGTGCATGTCCACAGGATTTTGATTTTCATCAAATATTCTCAAAATGACAGGTAGTTGGACTTAGTCATTTTGTTCGTCCGTCCGGATATAGATACATGGTTTGTCCGGCTGTCTCCTCCTACAGTTTTGGAGCTACAGCTTTAATATTTTGTATGATGTTTATACACATAATGGAGGTGTGCATGCCCACAGGATTTGGATTTTTATCAAATATTTGATAATGACAGGTAGTTGGACTTCATATCCTTCGTACTAGCTACATAATGGAAACATGGTTTGTATGGCTCCAACTACAGTTTTTGACTTGTTTATAATTTCTTATGGTCAGGCGGGGGCATCATTTGTGTCTTACAGACACACTTCATTTTTAAAAAAATCACTCATAACAAAACAACTTTGTTCGTAATTATCAAGTGCGGGGGCATACTTCTTTTCTAGTTACAAGTTGTAAATACAATTCAAGCTCGTTTTTTGTTGTTTTTGTTTATTTTTCTTTAATTTTCATTATGAAATGGAAAAAGAAACTCTCATATGAAAAAAATAGAGAGAATTCTGAATGAATTTTTGCAGTTCAAATAAACAGAACATGTCTGTGTGAACAGAGGTATAAGGTGAGAAATAGTGACCCTCTCCCCCCACGGGTAAAATTAGGGGTTAATTGGGGAAAGGGCTGATGTAACCTACAGAAAGATTGTCATTTTGCAGACATGTATTTCTTTTGTAATATACCTATTCTTTGTTATTTTAGAAAACAGTTGAAGGCATGTTAGAGTGTACCACAAACAAGGTGACAGCAGTTACGAAAAACAAGGTAACAAGAAATAAAAACAATCTGAAATGCTTAGAAGAAAAGATTTTGATGTAAATTACATGAAATAAATTTTATCCTGCAATCTGTAAAATAAAGATACACAAATAATGTTTTGCTTTAATTGTCTAAAATACCTGTATAAAATAACAGTCTCATGGTACCTGATGTATGTAGAGTTAATGGTAAGAAATGGTAACAGTATAGCATGGACAGAAAAGAGGACACCATTGAACATGCTTGGAACAATGCTTGTTTCTGCTCTTTGCATGGAGTTGTTTTGGACTTTTTGACATTGCAGAAAAAATAAAATTTACATACATTATCAGTAAAATTTTTTTTTAATTGCAATCGATATCAAACAGGCCAGAAAAGCTTGCCAAAAGTTCACATTTCTACCTGTTTCTAAAGCTCATACTTCCGACAATACATGTGTTTACATATATGATATATCTATTAAAAACTTGTGTTTAAAATCAAATTTAAGGACCGTATCTTTTCATTGCTTTTCTTTATCATGTATTTGTATTTTATGTACATTTAATTATTTTTATCTGCAGTAACTTTTGTTCTAGTTGACTGATCCTTCTGAAATTTTAACACAATGACCCCTTGGTACAGAATAAAGGCTGGTGGGTTACAACCCTAATTGGGTCCAAATAAGAGGTCACAAGATGACAAAAAATGGAGTGCTCTCTGTTTTTTGTATGTTTTTAGCTCACCTTACACAAAGAGTCATGTGAGGTATTTCCATTACTTGGCATTTGTTGTTGACCGTCGTATACTTTTACACAGTTTTTTGTGAAATGTTTCTTTTTGTTGAATGGATTGTGTTGAGAGCTTTCGGTTGAATGTTAGCAGATTTCCTCTATCTTTTCCAAGATATACTTGACAGAAAGAGGCAGAAAAGTGCCTATTTCTAAAATTTGAAAGTTATTTATTCTTCGTCCTATATTAATATAGTTTTTTGTGAAGTGTTTATCGTAATGGGTTATTGATGCACCATTAATACAAATTTGCTATTTTATTTTGAAAAGGGACCCAAATTCCAAAATTTCGCATATTTGAAAGGTATATAGAATTTTTATTTTTTATCCAATTTTGATGTGTTTTTTCGTTGTTGAATGGATTGTGTTGAGTGCTTTAGGTGGTATGTCGATGGACAGGTTTTTCTTACGATACTTTATTTTTACTTTCAGGAATTTGCTACAGAACTACAAAGTGGTTGTGTATCAAACAGTAGTTTACCAGAAGATTTTGCAATCCATACTATGAATGTTGTAAAAATGGAAATTTTTAATAAACTCAGGTAAGATTTGATACAGTAGGTCCTTTGTTTTAAAACCACCCCTTCTGTAATGAAAAAAATGGCCGGCCTTATTATAAAAGGGGCCTCTCTTCAGGGGAACAATTTAGTAGTCTCTCAGTACATCTGAAATCTGGCATGATAAGAGGAGTGACCTTTGGTGGGAGTGGCCTGATAAGAGGGGTGACCTTTGGATGGAGTGGCCTTGTAAGAGGTTGACTACTGTAATTCCATTTTAAACAATATTGTTTAAGAGAAACAAAATATCTTTTGCATTTGAGCGTACTTGATGAAAGTTTTTTTCAGAAACATGTCGTGGACACTAAATTAGATGTCTACGTTTTTATTGTAATGTACAACAGCAGAAAATTTCTTGTAGAATGTAAAAAAAAGCAAGCGTAATATCGCTTAAAACCATGACGACATTGACAGCTTGAAATAGTGCTCTTGTCAATTTTAAAGTTCTGATATACAATAAAAGGGTTATTGCATGAATATTGCCCCTCACAGTATTATAAATTCCATTATAATTATGTCTCCACTTCGAACGAAGGATACATATTGTTTTAGTCTGATTTTTTCTTTCGATTCCGCTTCTGCTTCTTCTCAGTGAAGCATGTCCGGACCATAACTTTTTTGTCTTTCCAGATAGGTCAATTATATTTGATATGTGGGTGCATGACCATAAGGCGGTGTGTCATATATATATATATAAAGTCTAAGGGAATCTACCAATATATAGAAGTCTAGAAGATTGTGCAATGATACTGATAAAGATGTTACAAAATATATATTGACAAAATTTTCGATCAACAAATGACCTTCTTCAATGCCTTTCAAAATTAGACTGAGTTTGTAAAGATTAGATGGTATAATTACAACTCACTAAATAGTCAGGTGACAAAGTGTGACGCATTTGAGAAATCTGTTGGTGCGGGCAGAAATTTCTAAGCCTAACACAACTATTGGCAAGAGTCACTCCTGTGGAGACAATCGCTGCAAATGTTGTAGACATATGCAACACTCGTCATCGTATACTAGTAAGGTCACCGGAACACAGTACAAAATATTTTGTACTGTTAATTGCAAGAGTGCAAATATTATTTACATTCTTGAGTCTTCCGTTTGTGGCTTCCAACACATTGGTGAATCTAAGCAGCCCTTCCACAAACGTCTGAATGGACACAGGAGTGACCTTACAAAAAAGCCATTTCTTCCTGTGAGCCAGTACTATGGACTGTCTGACCACAGTCTCGAGGATTTTAACAGAATGAAAATCCTCGTCTGTGGAGTGATTTTCAACGTGAGAATCGGGAAAGATTTTGCATTAAAGAACTCCGTGTTTTACATCCGGACGGTATTAACAGAAAACAATAGGTTTTTATGTATATTTTCTTTCACAGTGTTTATAGTCAACAAATATTTTACTACTGTCACAAAGTTAAGGATCTGTGCTCACCACATTTAATTTACGATAATCTTTAACATTCTCAAATGCGTCACACTTTGTCACCTAACTATTTAGTGAGTTGTAATTATACCATCTAAAGAAAATCAGTGAAAATGCTATTGTGTTTTGTATTCACTATTTATATTTGTCTTTCAATGAACTGAATCTTTCTGTAGCATATCATATATCAGATAGAGTCATTGATAATTTATTTTTGTCTTACAGTGAACTGAACCTTTCTGTAGCATATCATATATCAGATAGAGTCATTGCTGCTGTAATAGATAACTTGTCATCAAGTCTTAAAACACTGGTAAGATAAAGTGAAAAATGTAACAAGTTTTGCTGATGTTAATTATATAGATTGAAAAATAATGAATCAAAATGAGGATTTAGGTGAGAATTATCACAAAGAACAACAAAAAGGATTAATTTCATAATACAGTACTAACAAAGTGTTTCTTTTGAAAATCACCTTTGCTGGTGATTTTTCACAGTGTACCACTATGAATGTGGGTGAAACACCAGCAAATTACCCCTTGTTTATTGTATAGAAATACACTGACAGGGTCGTAAGCATAGATGTCATGTCTGATAAACACAAGCAATCATCGGCGGAGGACATTTGAGCGAAATGACAACCCAAAAGAGCGGAAAAAAAGTGGACATTTGAGTGAAAGAAAAACAACCCAAAAGAGCGAAATCTTAAAAACCAGATGGACATTTGAGCGAAAGGAAAATAATCCAAAAGAGCGAAATCTAATAAACCAGATGGACATTTGAGCGAAAAAAAAAGGCTTTGGAACGAAATGTTATGTACTAGTACCTCTTCCGTTAGCCAGAATTATGTCTGTTGTCCCTTGCTCACCATGGGGAGGTGGAAGTAGGATTTTGAGCAGGATCTATATAATTTAATTTATTTAATATTACATGTTATAAAAAACACTATAAAAAATTAAAACCGTCCATAAAACAGATCTGTTCATAATTCTAGTCACATCTAATGAATTCAAATGTCTGTTCTCGCCTGATATTTGTATCCAAGTGTCCGAGTGTACTTTTCTGTGGTAATTGTACCACTTACATATTGATGTGTAAGTCAATTAAATTCTGTTCTTTTTCCTTGTCAGCCATTGAAAGAGGTACCAGTGTTGGACCAGCATCAGTTCGTACTCGAGCTTTGCATCCCTTTGCTGAACATCTCCAGGAAAGATCTCCCGATTTAGTTTCCACATCCAATCTGTATCGAAAACCTTCACATAAGATAAACTTGTGTCCTTTATTTGTCTCAATAACAGTTACTTCCATCTTGATATATAACAATCGTATGAGTTGAACATTTTTGTGTAGCTGAACAGAGTTCAATCATGGTAAAGAAATGTTTTTGCCCCTAACAAAAATGACTATTTACCGTAAAAATCCGAGAACACATTGTATGAACTTATATATTGTTTCTGATTTCTTAAATATTTCTATTTTTTTTCTTATATTTATTTATGACTTTTTATATTTTAATATGATTTATTTTAATTTCATATCTGAAAATATCATAAGATATGATGAAATGAAATTCGCTCAATGTCCTACTAAAATCTCAGGTGAATGAAAAATAGTTTTCGCTCAAATGTCCACCTGAAAAAAAATTCTTTTCGCTCAAATGTCCTATGCTCCGCAATCATATTGGTTGTCACAGAGTGATTACGGTCCACAGTGTTTTCCAACAGAAACACATTGTCAGTACTGTAGAAAATAAACTTATTAATTCACCTGAACCAAAGGTCCATGTGAACTATTGCCATCACTTGGCATCCGTCGTCTGTTGTCTGTTTTCTGTAAACTTTTCACATTTCAAGCTTCTTCTCCGAAACCACTGGGCCAATTGGAACCAAACTTAGCAGGAATGTTCCTTGGATGATCCTCTACAAAGTTTCTGTTTTTCGTTCCAGTCGGATATTCAACATGGCTGCCAGGGCCAATAATATGTTCTGATTGGCTGAAATTAATGAACTGACTGAACCCAAACTGTAAATGAATGATCATTGGAATGTCCTTTACCAAGTTCCTGTTTATTATGCCGATCGGAAATCCAAGATGGCCGCCATCGCAGGACATAGATTAACATTGGACACTATGGGAAAATGTTCAAATGCCTTCTTCTCAGAAACTACAAATATGATTAAAGCCAAACTGTACATGAATGTTCATTGGATGTTCCTCTACAATCTTAAGGTTTTTTATTCCGATATGAAATTGAAAATGGCGGCTACGGCAGAACTTAGTTTAACATTGGACCCTATGGGAAAAATGTTTCAAAACACTTCTTCTCTGAAACCACTTGGACAATTGAAACCAAACTGCCCAGGAATGATCATTGGAAGGTCCTCTACAAAGTTTCTGTTTTTTATGCCGATCGGAAATCCAATATGGCCACCACCGCAGGACATATATTAACTTTGGACCCTATGAGAAAATGTTCAAATGCCTTCTTCTCAGAAACTACAAATATGATTAAAGCCAAACTGTACATGAATGTTCATTGGATGGTCCTCTACAAACTTAAGGTTTTTTGTTCTGATATGAAATTCAAAATGGCAGCTACGACAGGACTTAGTTTAACATTGGACCTTATGGGAAAAATGTTTCAAAACGCTTCTTCTCTGAAACCACTAGGACAAATGAAACCAATCTGCCCAGGAATGATCATTGGAAGGTCCTCTACAAAGTTTCTGTTTTTTATGCCGATCGAAAATCCAAGATGGCCACCACCGCAATACATAGATTAACATTGGACCCTATGGGAAAATGTTAAAATGCCTTCTTCTCAGAAACTACAAATATGATTAAAGCCAAACTGTACATGAGTGTTCATTGGATGGTCCTCTACAAACTTTAGGTTTTTTGTTCTGATATGAAATTCAAAATGGCGGCTACGGCAGGATTTAATTTAACATTGGACCCTATGGGAAAAATGTTTCAAAACGCTTCTTCTCTGAAACCACTTGGACAATTGAAACCAAACTGCCCAGAAATGATCATTGGAAGGTTCTCTACAAAGTTTCTGTTTTTTATGTCGATCGGAAATCCAAGATGGCCACAACCGCAGTCAATAGATTAACATTGGACCCTATGGGAAAATGTTCAAATGCCTTCTTCTCAGAAACTACAAATATGATTAAAGCCAAACTGTACATGAATGTTCATTGGATGGTCCTCTACAAATTTTACGTTTTTTGGTCCGATATGAAATTCAGAATGGCGGCTATGGCAGAACTTAGTTTAGCATTGGATCCTATGGGAAAAATGTTTGAAAATGCTTCTTCTCTGAAACCACTTGGACAATTGAAACCAAACTGCCCAGGAATGATCATTGGAAGGTCCTCTACAAAGTTTCTGTTTTCTATGCCGATCGGAAATCCAAGATGACTGCCACTACAGGTCATAGTATTAACACAGGACCATATGGGGAAAATGCAGAAATATGTTCTTCTCTAAAGCTATTGCAATGATTGAACCTAAACTGTGCATCAACCATTGGAAGGTCCTTTACAAACTTTGTGTTTTTTATGTTGATCGGAATTCCAAGATGACTACCACTGCAGGACATAGTTTTTACATAGGACCAATTGGTTCTTTTTATTACCAGGTGAACGATACAGGCTCTTGAGAGCCTCTGGTTTTTAAAAATATAGAATGATTAAGTCACTGACAAAACTGTTGTGGTTTCTTCTTTTGTGGGGACTAATTTTTGGAGTTTGTCTTATTGTATCATATTTTCTGAGCTATGAAGTCTATGTGAACTTTAAATCTAATTTGCAATTCCCTCCCCCTAGATTTCCCCCAGATACTCCCCCTTTTCCACCACCAATAAAAGTGGCGCCACAATATTGCTGAAATACTGTTGAAAGTGGCGTTAAACACCATAACCCTAACCCTAACCCATAGATTTATAAAAGGAGATTACCCTTTAGAGAAAGATTATTGTTCAGTCATACCTGTCTTATGTGACATTCCTTTTTATTGTTATTCTTTCTTTCTTTCTCTGACTCATGAAGTTGTCAACAGAATTCCTCAGAAACTGTAAGTCAGATGCACCCGAGATTTTAAATGTGATAAACTTGGATGTCTAACTGATCCTAATATATTTAAGGGTTGATCACAATTTTTTGACCTCAATCAGGTTGTACACACCGTGTAACCGGGTTACGCAAGGGTGTGTACAACCTGATTGAGGTTATTTCGAATGAACCGAACAAATAATGACGATCAATACTCATAAATTGATTAAAACTTTTTGTAGTGTTATTGCAAAATATATTTATTTTTGTCAAAATAAGGCAAATAATCGGAAATAAATTTAAATAACCCCAAGGTGCCTCATTTAAAGAAAATCACCCGATGACAACGGCACGCGACGCCTTGACAACGGCGTCTATTTATAGATTCCGTTCATTTACAAATAACCTCAATATTTTAAACCAATCAAAACACGTATAAAATGACATGTGACTATAAAATTGATTTATTTTGTATTAGTGTTTGGAATCTTAAAAGTATATTTAGGGGTCCAAATAGAGATGGGGTCCAAAATTTAGGTACAGAATCAAATATTGTGCTTTTTAAATTTAGTTACCTCCTTTTTGATATTTTTCTTGGAACTCCTAATGGTATTGTAGAACATTCTGTTGTTGTTTTGTCTAAAAAACTGTTTGTTTTTTTTTCGTTTTTTTTTTCATTTATTGTTTTACCTCAAGTGAACAATTTGTCAGCTATATCGTGGTAAGAAGAAAAACATGTTAGATAAACCGAAGGGACAATCCAGAGAAACCGGCAACATTGGATACACAAGACACAAGACGAAGACAAACAAAACAAAAAACACAACACAATATGTGTTGGACACCACCATACACAAGACACAAGACGAAGACAAAAAAAAAAAAACAAAAAAAAAAACACCACAATTTGTGTTGAACATCACTATATGTAAGCAAACACAAATAACGTAAATAAGACATGAGCCCTCCTACAAGTTACCATGCTTTTCGAGGAGATGATGATGATATCCACTTTGTACTATGCCAATATGCTTAGATGGATTTTTATAGTGCTAGCTCACTGAAGCAGCAGTCCGTGGGTAGACATGTTGACTCACTCGAACACGTCCAGATTTCATGCCAACCTGTATTTGCTCTTACTACTTAATGCTGCAAGCTTAGCTTAGAAATAGCCAATACCAATTTGATAGTCTTTGGTTTGACCCAACTGGAGCTCTAACCCAAGATCTACCACACTCGAGGCCAGCATACTAACCATTACTTAACCGATACATGTTTGTTTTTAATGAATAGTTCATACATGTATACATGATTTGATAATTTAGCTTAATATACATTTTTATAAATATTGATTTTTAGACAAATCACTTGAAGAAAGAGAACGATAAACAAACGAAACCTAAGGAAGAGGATCTGGATACAGATGTGAAACCACCGGAACCCAGTTCACCTGACAGTTCACCTGACAGTTCACCTGTTGTAAGTGTAGAAGATTTTATTAAATAGGATGGCAATTATTTAATTCCTAATAGAACAACTAAAATAATGATTGACTAAATTCTTCAATTTATTTAGCTCGCCTTGCCAAAGGCAAAGTGAGCTTTTGCCATCACTTGACGTCCATCGTCTGTTAACTTTTCACATTTTAATCGCACAGCCAATTGATCTGCAATTTGGCAGGAAGCATCTATGGAAGGTCCTCTATAAAGATTGCTCATTTCGTCCCGATCCATTAACAAACATGGCCGCCACAGGCAATTCTTGTTTCTGATTGGCCGATTAAAAAAAATCTTCTCCTCTGAAATCACTTGGCCAAATGAACCGAGGAAGCATCTATGGAAGGTCCTCTATAAAGATTGCTCATTTCGTCTCGATCCATTAACAAACATGGCCGCCACTGGCAATTCTTGTTTCTGATTGGTTGATTTCTACAAAATCTTCTCCTCTGTTAAAAGAAAGATAACTCTTGCCTAAACTGTTAAAAGAAAGATAACTCTTGATATTATCTCCCTTAGAAATTAACTAATGCTGATATAGTGTAACATGTTTATTCTATACATTACAAGTAGGTATTCACATTTTAATATTCTTTTTAGCAAACCTTGCCAAAGGCAATATGAGCTTTTGCCATCACTTGGTGTCTGTCGTCTGTCATCCGTTTAGTTTTCACATTTTAATATTCTCTTCTGAAAACCCTCAGCCAAATGAACAGAAACTTGGTAGGAAGCATCTATGGAAGATCCTTTGTAAAGAGTGCACATTTTGTTATGATCCATTACCAAACATGGCTGCCACAGGCAATTCTTGTTTCTGATTGGCCGATTTTTTTAAATGTTCTCCTCTGAAACCTCTTGGCCAAATGAACCGAAACTTGGTAGGAAGCATCTATGGAATGTCCTGTATGAATATGAAAATTGCTCATTTTGTGCCGATCGGTTAACAAACATGGCTACCACCGAAACTTGGTAGGAAACATCTATGGAATGTCCTCTATGAAGTTTGCTCATTTCGTCCCGATCGGTTTGCAAACATGGCCACCACATGCAATTTTTGTTTCTGATTGGTCGATTTCTAAAAAATCTTCTCCTTTGAAACTGCTTAGCCCAATGAACCGAAACTTGGTAGGAAGTATCTACATGTATGGAAGGTTCTGTATTAAGTTTCCTCAAAGCAGAATGAAAAGTGAGCGACACAGGCTCAGCCCACTGAGCCTCTAGTTTTTGGACAACTTCCTTTCATTGTCAATAAAATTCAAATGACTTTGCACATTAATTATTTTAATTAAGATTAGCAATCAATTAAATCACAATTTTTATATGCTTCGTTTTCATAATCAAAATACTATATATAAAAATATACATTAGTAAGTATTTTAATGTAGAATTACTTTTTTTTTCTCTTCAAAATGATATCTTTTCTTATTTACAATTTTAGTGTGTGAATCACAGTTACTATAAAGTAAAACCCGGATACGTATATTGATTAAATCATGTCATGTATTTGAACTGCATTTTATTTTTCCACACACAAAATAATAATAACATTTCTGCAAAAAAAAAAGAAGAGAAGAATGAATTTTTGTTAAAGAACAGTCATTTTCTGCAACTTTTTTTTTCGATGATGTTTCAGAATACTTTATGTTTCTGCATATTTTGCCATTTCCGTTAGCCATGTAAATCTGTTGTCCCCTGCTCAATAATGGGTAGATGGAAGTAGAACTTTGAGCAGGATAAGTCTATAAAGTCACTATTATCCAGTTTAAAATGTAAGTTGTATACATGTATGCAACTTACATGTATACAACTTACATGTATCATATCTATTAATACATGTATATACATGCTTGATTGTATGGTAGTTGGATTTATAACTACCTATACAATCAGTGCCCATCATCACTAATATTGTGAGTTCGATTCCCACTCAGGCAAGGTGTACTCGATACAACATTATGTGATAAAAGTTGTCATAGATTTGCGACAGGTCGTAGTTTTCTCCATGTACTCCGGTTTCCTTCACCAATAAAACTGACCGCCACGATATAGTTAAACTATTGTTGAAAGTGGTGTTAAACACCATAGCCTTAACCCCTATACATGCGTTAATTGGGTAGTACTTGCAGAAAGATAATACATAATTTTATTCAAAAAGTAAAAGTGCATATTTCAAGAAAATTGTAGAAATTTGATACAAGCAAAGTGTTTTTTTTTTCTTAAATGAAACACAACTTACCAAACAGAAATTATTTTTATAATTAATTTTGTAGAATTTATTCTTAATAGATACAACTAATAAAAAAAAACTGACAAAAATACAACACAATTTATATGTGTATATGAACTGATTTCTTTTCATCCAAAGGTTAGTTGTTTTAGATCTAAAAAGGTATGGAAGAACTACTAAAAAGAGATTGTCGCATGGGCCCTTTTAATAACTATGAAGTTTCTTTAGAATAAATAATACCCCTTTGTTAAAAGATTGGCTCAAACAGTCATTTTTTTTGCATGCAAAACTTTTAATTCTCCTTGAAAATTTTGCCTTTTTGATTTTTTAATCATCCCTGATTTATTTAGATTGTTATACCGTAAACCTCTCTAAACAGAACATCCATGAGACCAACTTTTGTGTTTGGAATAGACAGGTGTTCAGTTTATACAGGTTAAATTATCAAAGACTTTGTGTATTGGAACTTTATTTATAGTTCGGTTTATGCAGGATTTCGGTTTATTCAGGGTTCGGTTTAGACAGTGGTCACTCATTATAAATTAATTTTGTACATTAAATTTTATTGATGCATTTGTCTTTTTCTCAAACTTTTAAACCATGTAAGCATTTATTTACATATTGTTTAAACAGAAATCCCCCACGAAGAACACTGGTGTAAGTTTTCGTGACTTCTAAATTTTGATAATGCATATGTTTTCATAAATTATGTAAACAAATATCTTTGAATGACTATTTATGAATGATGTTATTTTTATATTTCACTTCTTACTGAACAGATAGGTACAATAAACTGTTGTTTGTTAGACCATTTACACATATACAACTTGACTCTAAATTTATATCTTTTTACATAATTTTATATGAGTTATTTCCCTTTAAAATGGGCAGAAGGTCCAATTTCGTGCAAAGTTCAGTGAAAATAACATACTTTCCCATAATCTATTAAAAAATGAATAAGCCATGATATAGCTGAAATATTGCTAAAGTTGACATTAAACACCAATTAATCAATGAAAATTAATAATATTGTAACAACTTGTGAATTTTCTAGTTACTATGAAATTGTTCTCCAATTTTGTACAAAGTTTAAAAATCTACAAATTGTTAGAAAATTATACTTCCATTATTTTGCCCTTTTTGTTTCTCTTATTAATGAGGGATATCATTTTGCCTGTCATAAGGGAGATAACTCCTATAAAACAAAAGATTAAAAATGTTTAATTTTAGAATCTAATCGGGAATGTAGAAATGGTCTCATAACTTGCATCATTTCCATCATGATTAGTTTCAGTAAATGTAGCTTTCAGACAGTTGTTAATTTCTATATTTTTGCGTTAATTTCTATTGTTTTGCATGCTTTAGTTTTCTTCTGGTCTGTCTCTATTGTTTCCGTCAAATGATGTAAGTGTTTTGTCTATAGAGTGTGGGAACTGGATATCACAAGTAATATATTGATGCAATGTAGTGATTATTTTATTTGATTACACTAAGCAAAATATTTTTTATTGAATTAACAAGTTACTGAAATATATTTGATATTTTTACCCATTACATATGTATATGTAGTGCTGTAGTTTTTTTAAAATGTTTTTTTTTAAATATAAATTTGTTTGTTTAGGAATTAGTTTTTTGTGATGAAAGCTCCTATGCACTCTATGCATACAGCCTTCCTACTTATAATGCAAATTCCTTAGTATAGACAATTTCCAGGCTTAATAATAGAATTGGAAAACAAAATAAAAAGATTAATCTTGTTGTTTTGAAGTCGAATTGACAAATGATATTACTCCGACATAGCCAAATATGATAAAGAAAATGATAAATGCTGCTACAAAAAGACGAAGTGTTTACTTTTGAGTTTTCTAAGGAAACGAATTACAAATGATTTTGCTGTGACATAGCCAAAAATTCAATTTATCGTATTCGATAAAGAAAAAGATAAATACAATGATGAAAAGATGAAAATTTTACTTTGAGGTTTCCAAGGAAACCGAGTTGTCTAAGTTCAAGATAATGAGATTCTATAGTACTTCAATTTAATTACAAGAGCAGTCATGTGTCATGTTTCATTAATACTGTAAAGTGTTGCTGTTTTTAACTTGAAAGTTATTTGTTTTAAAACTGATTTCTTTTTTCTTAAGTAGAATTATTTAGCATTTAGATAAATGAACTCTAATTATTCATATGGTTAAAGTTGGGTATAATTTTTTTTGTTAAAATATTTTTTTTTTTCAACTTTCTGAAAGTTTGGCATATTTGAAATGTTAATGCCTAACAATCTTAGCAGAGAATAACATAAATGTGTCTATCTTTTTCTCATTGTTCTTGACAAGATTTAAAAGTGATGCTATAATCAATAACCAATCAAAACAATTCCAGACACTTATGATAAGATATTTAACTCATTTCTTGCTTATGCCTTCCCCTTAATTATGTATCTCAATGTTTATTTATATCATATACATTTAGCACCAGTTAAATTCTTACAAGTTATAGATTGTGGGTTCAAGCCCCGATCAGGTCAAACCAAAGACTATAAAATTGGTATTTGTTGTTTCTCCGCTATGCACACAGCATTAAAGAGAAAGAGCAAAGACTGATTGACTCGGAATCAGAATAATGTGTCTATGTGGGACGACATGTCTACTTGCAGACTGTTGTTTCAGTCAGCTAGCACTATAAAAAATCCAACTATGCATGGTAGCCTAGTACAAAGTGCATCCCCTCATCTCATTGAACTCATTTAACTTATTCTCGCCATGATATACCGGTAGCTGAAATCTGTGTGAGTTGGAGTTGAGCAACAAGCCCTCACTCAATGTTTATTTACATCATATACATTTAGCACTGGTGGTAGTTCTTGCAAGTTACAATATCCTGTGAATTCGTTTACATTTCTGAATACCAATTTTTCGTGTTTTGAGGAAAAATCGTATTTTAGTTGATACATAAATTCGTTGATCTGCTTGCTGATATAGTCATTACATATATGTATATGGTGACAAATATTTGTTGAATTTTTAATTTTGTGGTTTAAATAATTTTTGATACTATCTATGAAATCCACGAAAATTGGTATATTACGAATAGGAATGAATTCTCAGTATTAAATAGATAAATATATTTAAAAAATATAATTTGCAAAATTTTGTTTAAAATATATTAAAATGTTAGAAGAATAAATCTTCCGTTATCTGATATATTTTCAACATGTGATTACGACATTGTATCTATTAAGTATCTGCCTTACGATACAGAAACACTGAAGTAGTAACTGTTTTGTCAGTCCACATGGTGTTTGTTCATTTACATTATCTTTTTAACAGCACAGAAAAACATTGGAAATAATTCCATGAACCAAGTTACTATTTAGTTTGCACACGATTTCGAGATGCACCTTCAAATACTGCTTTCATACAGTAGCTACCCTCTTACTAGGCCACTCCCACAAAAGCCCACCCCTCTTATTAGGCCACTCCCATAATAGGCTTCCCCTCTTATTAGGCCACTCCCATAATAGGCTTCCCCTCTTATTAGGCCACTACCATAATAGGCTTCCCCTCTTATTAGGCCACTCCCATAATAGGCTTCCCCTCTTATTAGGCCACTCCCATAATATGCTTCCCCTCTTATTAGGCCATTCCCATAATATACTTTCCCTCTTATTAGGCCACTCCAACGATAGACCACCTCTCTTATCAGGTCAGATTTCAGATGTGCCAATCTTACTACATGTACTAAATTATTCCAATCAAGAGATGCCATCCCTCTTTTAAGGACACTGTTTCATTGCAGAAGAGGTGGTCTTATAAAAGGGGATTAGTGTATTTTTATAGAAATTTTGACTTTACTAATCGTGTCATATGTCCAATACATGAGGACTATATTTAACTTAATGAGGTGTCAGAGCAATTAATTTGATTATGAAGCACAAATTATTGATAAATTATAGAAATGGGACAGACTCAAAAATATGGTATGGTTAAATTGATAAATGGGATGCTATCTCTCCACATTTATTGTCTAGATCTCCAGTGGACAAATATAATAAAAACACATACAAGTTTGTTGTAGGTTTAAATTTTATTGGTCAATCTCCCTCAGGTATATGTAACCTTTGCAGATTTTGGTTTATGGTGTTTTATGCCACTTTCAACAATATTTCAGTGGCCTTAGACCCTTTAGTTTACTAGCTCTCAAAGACTTAAATTTTTTGGTTTTCCAATCTTTTGAATATTAGCGTACCTGAAGAAGATTGTTCCAGAAACTTGTCATGCATACTAAACAAGATATCTATGTTCTTATTACAGGTCCCAATCGAAAGGAAGAGGATTGGGAATACTATAAAAATACCAACACGACCTCGAACTGTCGTCGGTAGGTAACACATAGACAACTATATATACAAGTATTTATTTAGCAGTATATATATATTTTATCTAGCTCTGTATCATTAGATAGAATCTGATTAGCTGTTCGAAAAATTTTGATTTACTGTCATTTATTATCCTTTACAATAGTTCGGTATTATGTCAAAAAAAGAAAGAAAAGAAAAAAATGCAAGAGCTTTGAAGCATATGGCACAGTTGCAGATAAGAAAAATTCCTGTCAGACATTGGGTCCTGCAAGTAAGAGAGTTTTGCCAGACCTGCTTGTTTTTAGAAATTTTTTAATAGTTCACTTTCAATACAGTATGATTAAAAAAGGGACATCTTAAAGCCTTAACACAGTTAACGACTATAGGCTACTACGACCAGATTAAGGATATTGCCAAAAGGGGGGCTAGTGACTGAGACCACATTCAATTTAGATAGCCCTGCAACATCAAATAATCAATACTTCATATTATTAAGATTGTATTATTCCTCTAATGAGTATTTTGATATCAAGTAGTCCTTTGTTTGTTCATTTTCTTCTTCTTCTTCCCGGATACGAGTCGGACTCTGTAGTTACTGAGTGTGTGTGACTCGGGCGCATACACAATCAGACAGGGGGCCCCTCCAAAACAGGTAAAAGTCCAAAGAGATGGATGGTATATACAAATAAAAGTCATGTACAATATATACATCGTACGGCTGCCCTGTCGTTTATCTGTGTTGTGATAAAGGCCTGGCAGGGGATGGAATTCAACCTGACCTTAAAGTCCTCTAGGGAACCAGCATCTACAACTGAAGATGGTACTCGGTTCCATTCCCTGATGAATCTCGGGAAGAAGGAATATATGTGTCCTTCTTGGCTCTGATCTGTCTGAGTCTATGGTTTCCTCTTGTTCTGGAGTCCCCTGCTGTGTAATAGTTGGCTGGTTCAATGGCAATCAGCTGATGGTGGATCTTGTAGCACATTACAAGGGTTTGTTTCCATCCTCTTTGCAGGAGGGATTCCCATTGAAGACTGTTTAGCAGGTTTGTTACACAGCCTGGGGAGTTGTCCTGGTAACAGTTATAGAACTGAGATTTTGTTCAAACTCAAAAGTCGGACTCAATGTCCTTTGCTCTTTTCATGGTCAGTTATTGTACTAAGCTTAGAGTTGGAGCAGCCAGTTATAAAAAGATGCTTATGCTTTAAGTTTACTTTCGAATTTGTCAGTCGTGCATGCTTGGTAGGTATCAGGTCAAATCGGCACCTGGTCATTTCGGCACCTATCTACATAGTCAAATCGGCACTTACTCAAATCAGCACCTAGTCAATTCGGCACCTGTCATGGTCAATTCGGCACCAGTGTTAAAAATAATTTTGTAATAATAAAATATTTATATAAAAAAAAAAAAAAAAAAAAAAAGTTGAATTTATTAGCTAGTACCAAATATAATCTATAGTCAATCAACAATTTTTTTTTATAGTTAGTACGATTGCAGTTGATTGCTTTAATCAACTTTAATTATTTCCTTCATTAAATAAATACTTATAATATAAATTCAATACATCTAACATGCCGCGTGATTAACATTAGATGTGTTTCTTTTAAATATACTCTGGAAATCTTTGATGTTACAATGTAGAAGGAAAGACAATCAAGCCTACACCCAAGCCATCGTCATTATTTTGAGAAAATTTAGAAAAACACAAGCTTAATTTTGAATTAAAATGGGAAATTTGGAGAGCACATTATCACTTGCAAAATGTCAGACGACAGCTGCATACAGTGTACAAACCAAGTCCGTCCTAGACAAGAGGTACTTCAATGTGAACAATGTCAACGTTGGCAGCATCACACTTGCAATACTGGTAAGAGAATATTTTTTTAACTTTGACTAAATAGAACATGAAATAAGTAAAACGAATGCAGATTTTTTTGTTAATTAATGGATTTTGATTTCCGATACATGCTTGTATAGGGAATTATACGAATAATTGTTTTATTATATTAGATTAGGTTTATTTTTGCTTTTGAAAACGAATTTATTGGAAGAAAACACTGTTCACACACTTTTCTCATTTAACGCGTTACAAAATATAATTAATAAATGCAATTTATTAACTCTGAAAGTTGTAGTTAAATTGACTATATTGTTCTATCTGTCATCGTTATTTATGATATTGCAAAATTAATAAAATTAATAAATGCAATTTATTAACTCGGAATATTGTTTCTTTTTTTTTTTTTATTATTTATACATTGTGAAGCAGAATGTGAACATTTTACAGATAACATGTTTCATACAAATACATATATATTTAAATATTAATCACTAAAATATCATTAAAATTATAATTTTCCAATGTACAAATGGGAAAAAATATATACATAGGTGGCGAATTGACTATTGGAAGGTGCCGATTTGACCAAGTGCCATTTAACTTGGGGTCGAAAAGACTAACCTAGGTGCCGATTTGACTAGGTGCCGAAATGACCAGGTGCCGAAGTGACTTGAATTCGCTCGGTACACACTGTGCATTTCATAACATTTTTAGACTCATTATACGACAACCGTCCTTCCATTTTTTATTAAAGGACCGCCCCGGTCGCCTCTCCTTCTCATGATATGTCGACCTTTTGGCTTTTTTATTCTCTGTAGATAAATCGAGAAGTAGTGGGTGCTTTTTTCTAGGTTTGGACCCCTCCGTAAACTTAATTGGCCATGCAACCATAACGGAAATGATCAAATTACAATTTACAACGATTACCGATAGGATACGAAATAAAATCTGGAATGGAAACTGGTTCCCGAAATTTAGCATAAACAGAAAGGAACAGGAATTTTTACCGATTTGTTTACGACTTTTGACTTTATTAACGATAATCAAAGATCCTTCGTCTTAGGGGTCTAAGAGGTAATAACCAGGACCGACAGAAATTTAATTTTTGACAGCCCCAAGCAGTAAAAATGTTTGCCGTCATTAGGTCTGACACAAAGACGTCATCTGCCGGACCCTCTAAAATTCTGCCCCCTAGGTCCGACAGGGCCGACGATTAGCTGCATCTCTGATATGGACTTCGTTAAAAAAATCCTGAAAAACTAAGCCATTATAATAAATTACAGTCAAACCTGTATTAAGAGGTCACTTTTGGGAAAAAGTGGTCTTTTAAGACAGGTGATCTCTTAAAAGAGGTTCAATTCATATGAAATTGTATATGACAGGACTAGAAAAGTGTGTTCTTTAATAAAAGGTGACTGCTTAATAGAGGTTACCACATGTACAGGTTTGACTGTATTAATTTGTATACCTGCCTTACCGGTCACCTCAAATAAACGGTCACCTCTGTCTAACGGTCACTTTGAGACCCGCCCAACTAATATTACTATATAATTTAACTCTTTTCAACGGTCACCTCTCTAACAGTCACCTATTTCATGCGTGAATTGTGAGGTCGTCTTCTAATAATGGCCATTTTGGACATCTTATCACATGACATAATGTGTATGATCGATCACATGATACGGTTACTTTTAAGATAATAAATAATCGCCGAAGGGAAATACAACTAATTGAGTTAGTAATTTAAATGTTAAATAAACATAGATAAAAAGAGATCCTAATAAACAATTGAATAGGTGTAAACAGTGTTCATTGAGGCTCATTAAAATAATCTTTATGAAAACAGGTGCAATAAAAGTTTGTCGGAGACGTGATGTTTCAAAGCCGTATCTTAACGTTAAATTAGAAACATGAAGCTATTTAAAAATGCAAAGTGGGAAAAGTGGCTGTTAAGTATTTTGAAAGTGATTTTGTTGAAAAGTAATACATTACGGTTTTTAAAGAAACTTTAATTTCGTTCAATAACAAACAACAATGGTCCATTGGAAAGTGAACGAAATCCGACTCTGTGCTATGAGAAATGTTGACCAAACTTTTTGTCCGAAGCTACTTTCAGCAGAACGAATTTTTGATTTATTATTTTCTCATTTCTGTTGCATAAAATCCTAGCTCTCGTATTTAATATGTTCATATATGCGAAGGTTGGCCATTCAGAATTCGTTGAAATGCACGGGGACGCTTCAGATTTTTACCGATCCGCATTGGTATTTTATACTCGATGCCGGGTTAATATTGCGATCTATCGAACTGTTTATTTACATACAGACAAATGTATGTGTAAGCGTTAATGCATATGCATTTAAAAAATAAACTTTGAACTACATTATTCAACATAACTTATGTTCATTTACATCCATAAATACATGTACAAAATGTATTACGTGAAAGTGCTTGGCAATCCATTTGATGACAACTTTGGTCCGTTTTTACTGAGCCTCTTTTAAGAGGTCACTTTTGACATTCCCCATGAGTGACTGCCTAAGACAGGTTTGACTGTAAATCATGAATATTTTTGTAGTATAACTAATCTTGAATATAAAAAATAAATTAGTAGCTGAATGTATTGTACGTTTCAGCATGAGTGAATTATCATCGTTTTTAGCTCACCTTGCCAAAGGCAATGTGAGCTTTTGCCATCACTTGGCATCCGTCGTCTGATGTCCGTCATCTGTCGTCCGTTAACTTTTCACATTTTAATCTTCTCCTCTGAAACCCCTCAGCCAAATGAGCTGAAACTTGGTAGGAAGCATCTATGGAAGGTCCTCTACTCATTTTGTCCCGATCCGATTCGTAAGAAGCATCTATGGAATGTCCTGTATGAAGATTGCTCATTTCGTCCCGATCGGTTAGCAAACATGGCTACCACCGAAACTTGGTAGGAAGCATCTATGGAATGTCCTCTATGAAGATTGCTCATTTCGTCCCGATCGGTTTGCAAACATGGCAACCATATGCTATTGTTGTTTCTGATTGATCGATTTCTAAAAAATCTTCTCCTTTGAAACTGCTTAGCCATATGAACCGAAACTTGGTAGGAAGCATCTACCTGTATTAAGTTTCCTCAAAGCAGAATGAAAGGTGAGCTACACAGGCTCGGCCCACTGAGCCTCTAGTTTGATTACGTATGGTTTATTTTCAATATTCAGACTGCTAGAGTAGTTATACTATTTATTACATAGAGTGTACACTTTTGTTTGCGGTAAGAAGACGCTTAAAAAAGGAACTAGTTTTTATTAGCTCACCTTGCCAAAGGCAATGTGAGCTTTTGCCATCACTTGGCGTCCGTCGTCTGTTAACTTTTCACATTTTAATCTTCTCCTCTGAAATCCCTCAGCCAAATTAACTGAAACTTGGTAGGCAGCATCTATGGAAGGACCTCTATAAAGATTGCTCATTTTGTCCCGATCCATTAACAAACATGGCCACCACAGGCAATTCTTGTTTCTGATTGGACGATTTTTAAAAATCTTCTCCTCTGAAACCGCTTGGCCAAATGAACCGAAACTTTGTAGGAAGCATCTATGGAAGGTCCTCTATAAAGATTGCTCATTTCTTCCTGATCCGTTAACAAATATGGCCGCCACAGGCAATTCTTGTTTCTGATTGGTCAATTTCTAAAAATCTTCTTCTCTGAAACCGCTCTGCTAAATGAACCGAAACTTTGTAGGAAGCATCTATGGAAGGTTCTCTATAAAGATTGCTCATTTCGTCCCGATTCGTTAACAAACATGGCTGCTACAGGCAATTGTTGTTTCTGATTGGTCGATTTCTAAAAATCTTCTTCCCTGAAACTGCTTAGCTAAATGAACCGAAACTTGGTGGGAAGCACCTATGGAAGGTTCTGTATAAAGTTTTCTCAAAGCAGAATGAAAGATGAGCGACACAGGGTCAGCCCACTGAGCCTCTTGTTCATTGTTGGACGCTCAAATGATATTTTTGATTGTGACAACATTAGTATTGTGACGTCATGCAGTGAAATAGATGTATTATTTCACTTGGTATGATACTGGTCTTTATTTCATTTGAAAATCTCCAGTATTTCACCCTGTCACGTACATAATAACGTTTTTTCTGTCCAGACTTCTGTTTTCATTTCATGGCTTTTTGTGCCAATCACTTCCTTTAATTTGATTCCACTTTCTTAAGAAACACATCTCTTATTTTATACTAATGAAATAGTCCGAATAAATTGAAACATAACAATTGATCTGGTTTTAAGGCTCATTTATGCTTTGAAGAGAGAACATTGGTATTACCTTATGTAAAAAAATGCTAATAAAATTTGCTCTAAAAATAATGTATAATAAAAAGAAATGGCTCAATTTTTAGCCATTTCATCTTTTCTATATATAGCATGAGGCACATGTTCACTTCACCATGTTCTATAACAAAGCATACCTAATATTAATTACTTGCCTGTATATGCCTAATTTTACTGTGGAGTAATTTTTACTGTTAGTACTTTTGTACGGTCAAACTTGTATTCAACAGTCAACTTTGCGACAAAGGAAAAATGATCAGTTGATCTGGATTGTCAGTTCTAGTCCAAGATTATTTGCATATTGCTGTTTTCGGAAGGTAATTTACTGGAAAAAATGGCAGTATCTTTGTAATCTGCTGTATTTGGTAACGATTTACAGTTAATTATTTATTTGATTTTACGGTATAATTGGTACAATCGTGTATTTAAAAAACACCTCGAAAGTTTTCTAAAGTATGAAAAACGTACGTTAAATACTGGTAAGCTGATACTATGGGATAATTTTTGAGTGACCTCTGACCGTGTTATTTAAATGATCGCTTACTTGAGTTAAAATATCATGTAAATGTTTACAGCAGGTGACCCCTAATTGAAGGGGACCGTTAAGACAAGTTTGACTAGTGTTCACTGTATTATTATTGTCTAAAAACCAATCTGCAACCAAGACTAAAGTATCAATGAGTCTTTAGATCATCAAATCATCACTATGATATGGATTATATGTCGTCTGCAGTAGTTGTATCAACTCTCTTTTAAAGCTAGTACTTTTTAAGTTTTCTAATCTGTATTTTGCACCATTGCTAATGTACTGTTTGATAAATTCAAGTTCTGATTAATTTCATGTAAATTTCCAGGTATTAACACAGACAAATTAGTTTAGTATATATAACATTGTGCACAAAGCATTTAATAGACCTGGATGATTTTTTTCAGTTATTTATCTGAAATCAGTCCATATTGCTTTGGAAAAAAAATTACGAAAGTTACAGAACAAGTTCAGAACAAGTCAAATACATTCCTTTTTGAAAGGAGGTGTAGATGGTTTCAGCTAATTTTCATTGATTTCAGTTATTTTATTTTCTAACTAATCATCCCTGAATAGAGATATTTCTATAATATATCAAATCAAGCCATGATATTTGTCGATGAAAGATATAAAAATAAACTTTTTTAAATGATTATCACTGATTTACAGAAGATTAAAACTTCAATCGACCATTTATTTTAATAAATAGTTAATTTTGAAAATTAGAAATATAATGGGTTTTTTTTCAAAGTTTTTCTTGAATGACACAAAGTCCTTTGATTGATTTATAATTGCAGATGAATTTCAAAAACTTTTGTTTAAATATAACTGAGTTACACCATCCCTAGTGACAGATGATATTTTCAATATTATGTTGAAAGTGATACTGATTAAATCATATACTTATCCCCTCCACAAACCACCCCCCCCCCCCCCCCCAAAAAAAAAGAGGCAAATTTCTGAAAAATCAAACCATTGCTATTCTTTATATCCTGTTGTAAAGTAAATTTGTTATTAAGTATACAGATAATCTTTAAAACTCATATATATTTATATCTAGGATTATTTAACCAAACAAAGTACTTGTATTGTATTGTGGCAAACAAGATATCTGTAGTACATGTATAGTTTTTTCCCATGATGCTTTGTGCACTATGTTACATTGAAGTACTTTTTAACTATTATTCATCAGTTGATGCTAACAATAACCTGTTATGTGGTCATTACTTGAGAATTCTTTGACTTCCAAAAAAAAAAAAAAAAAGATATACAATTTTTTCAAAATTTATTACACCATGATATAGCTGAAAAATTGCTGAGTTGCATTGGCATTAAACAGCAATCACTCACTTGAAACTTTATTGTGTGTTAATTATGCTTTTTGTATTTTTGCATATTTTCATGAAAATCTGTGTCAAATGTTCGACTAATTTCAAACAGAATGACCACATGACTTCTCTGTAGTGCCATGCTTTGCTAACTAACCTTGCTTGATTCCTTCCTAGACGCGGAGCACGTTAAAAAAGCTTTAGAAGTTTACAACAGTGTAAATTCCAGCACCAATCCCTCACCTTTAACACAGGAAGCCACTCCTACACCTTGCCCTGGCATTAGGGCAAAAGTTTTACCTACTGCCTCAAATGTTAATGACGTTTCCATGACAACGCTAAGAGAATCGGAAGAATTGAAAAAAGAGGATGAACCAGATAGGAAGAAAGGTATTGGTCAGAGAACTATCTGACCTGCATGCTTATTTCAATGTGTTGTAAAAATATTTTCAGTCATTATTTTGCATTTGTTTATCTGTTTATTGTAGATGATCGCCATGGTTTGTTTTATCATAAAATCACATACAATTACACAAAACACCATAAACAGAACTCATCTATGAAAACACAGGCTTTTAAATTGTAATACATGTAGAGATTTATTACAATGAAATATGTCTAAATTGAGCCAGGGGTCATCGTGGTCGTGATCGTATGGTAGTTGGATTTACAACTACCTGTACAATTCAGTGCATATGACCACAAAACTTGTGATTTGAATTCCGTTCATGGCGAGATGTACTCGATACAAAATTATGTGATAAAGTTTGTGAGTGACTTGCGACAGATCTGTAATTTACTACGGGTACTCCAGTTTTCTTCACCAATAAAACTGACCGCCATAATATAACTGAAATATTGTTGAAAGTGGCATTAAACACTATAAACCTAATTTGAACCCTGAGTAAACTGCTATCCTGTATAAATCAAAATAAATAGAGTCCCAATGTAGGAAATCTTTACTAATTTATCCTGTATAAACTGAACACCTGTCTATTCCGAACACAAAAATTGGTTTCACAAGTAGGTTGGTTCAGTTTAGAGTGAGTCTGAAAGGCGTCTAAGCGTGATACGTGAATGGCCTTTTTTCAGAAGCGTGACACGTGAAAAACGGAATATATAGACGTGAAAACGTGATCCGTGAAAAATAATTATTCTGTACGTGAATGCGTGAAAATCTAACTTACTTTTAAGCGTGAAGACGAAACACAAGCACATCTGGTGTATTCATTAGCTGTGGAACCGTAGCCCTAATTATGGTCCTTGGCCAGTTTTCTGATATTTGCGGACCTATAAGTGCTACGGTTCCGCAGCTAGTGTATTCATATGCTCAGGAAGAACATTCAAATCGTAATATAATCGGTGAAATTAGTCACAATCTGGCAGCTATGAGGAACTGCCATATAACTAAACAACAAAAACCAACTATAAAACTACACATACAGATGTCACAATAAGGTCTTCAACATATATAACTGACACCAAGAAGTCCCTGACAATAAACGGTAATCAATCCATGCAGATAAGCGTGAAATGTGAAATATCCAAATATCTAAGCGTGAAGCGTGATTTTGCTAAATTTTAAGCGTGATTGCGTGATTGGTACCTCCCCCCCCCTTTACTGTATGTTGATTTCATATTTTTATTAGTATTGTAATGCCATGATATAGCTGAAATATTGCTAAAGTTGACATTAAACACCAATCAATCAATCATATTAGTATAATAAGCATTTCATAATTATATTTAATGCATAGCACAGCTTTGCTAGAAACATGTATCCCCTGTGTAAAGTATGCTGCCACCTCAATGGGCCCAAAATATTGTAACGCCACGATATAGCTGAAATATTGCTAAAATTGGCATTAAACACCAATTCATCAATCAACCAAACTATTATAGTGATAGAAATGTACAACAGTATTGTGATTTCCTGTCAAATTTGAATATAAGCATTTGTATACTCGGCCACTATATATTAGGAACATTGATTTATAGGCCTAGAAAATTCACCCTTCAGACATTTTTAGGATGCATTTGAATTCGTAGAGTGCAAATCAGGGTTATTGTATTTTTGTAATCAAATTCTACATTTTTTCAACACAGATTCTTGAAACTTTTACATGTATATTTTATATATAAATTGAATATTTAACATTACAGAAGATTTGTTTTCTCCTCTTATAATCAGTTCCTCCTTTAGTTTTTTCAACCTACAATGTAGATCCTTGAAATTGTTAAATGTTTTATGCATATTGAACTTTTGGACTTCATATTAAAAAACTTTATTTCAAAATTTTCCATATTATATAACATTTGGCTTGCCATAATTTTCAGCACAATCAACAGAGGATATGAATTTTGTATATTTAACTCTCCCACATTTTCAAACCCAAAACATTGATCCTCTGTAAATGTTTTTCAGAATTCACCCAGCCAATTGTTTTTTTGTGTATTTTTTTTAGCTCACTTAACCCACTTTGTGTTGTATCATTTGTAAAATTTTTACATTTCAATCTTTTTCGCTCATTCAGCCAATTGCTTTTTGTATATTTTTTTTTAGCTCACTCAGCCCATTTTGTGTCATGTCCAATCTTTTTCACTCACCCAGCCAATTGCTGTTTTGTGTATTTTTTCTATCTCACTCGGCCAACTTTGTGTCATGTCCAATCTTTTTCACTCACACAGCCAATTGCTTTTTTGTGGTTTTTGTGAGCTATTGTCACCACTGAGCGTCCATCATCTGTCGTCCGTCGTCTGTCCGTCTGTCCGTTAACTTTTCACATTTTAATCAACTCCTCTGAAACCACTGGGCCAATTTGAACCAAACTTTGGTGGAATGGTCCTTGGATGGCCCCCTTCCAAAATTGTGTCCGGTGATCCTGACTTCCAACCAAGATGGTCGTCAAGCTAAAAATAGAAAAAAAGGGGGGATGAAATTTAATTGTCCATTGCTGCTTTAGTATAAGTCAAAGTGAGCTCAAATTTTAACTGCAACTACATGACAATGAGTAGATTAACATATATTCTGGGTTTTTCTGTGAAATTTTTCTTTCAACCAATTTATACCGATTATACAAATTAGACATATTTTCATAAAAGATCACATTTAAATCTTCTCCTCTGAAACCGCTGAACCAAATTAAAAAAAATTGGGTGGTCGCCTTTCAATATTGTGTCTGACAGCCCTGCCCTCCATTCAAGATGGCTGCTGCTTTATTATAAATCAAAATGAGCTCAAATTTTAACTGCAGCTACATAGCAAGGAGTAGTTTAACATATATTCTGGATTTTTCTGTGAAATTTTTCTTTCAGCTTATTTATACAGATTATGCAAATTAGGCATATTTTGATAAAAGATCACATTTAAATCTTCTCCTCTGAAACCGCTACACCAAATTAAACCAAACCTTGCAGGGAAGGTCCCTGGGTGGGTCCCTTTCAAAATTTTGTCCAACAGCCCCACCTTCCATTCAAGATGGCTGCTGTTACTAAAAATAGAAATTTCTTCAATTGTCCATTGCTGCTTTAGTATAAGTCAAAATGAGCTCAAATTTTAACTGCAGCTACATGGGAAGGAGTAGTTTAACATATATTCCATTTTTTTCTGTTAATTATTTCTGTCAGCCGATTTATACCGATTATGCAAATTAGGCATATTTTGAAATAGAAAAAGGGGGGATGAAATTTTAATTGACCATTGTTGCTTTAGTATAAGTCAAAATGAGCTCAAATTTTAACTGCAGCTACATGGCAAGAAGTAGTTTAACATATATTCTGGGTTTTTCTGTGAATTTTTCTTTTAGCCGATTTATACCAATTATGCAAATTAGGCATATTTTGATAAAAGATCACATTTAAATCTTCTCCTCTGAAACCGCTGAACCAAATTAAACCAAACCTGGCAGGGTGGGTCCCTTTCAAAATTGTCTCTGACAGCCCCGCCCTCCATTCAATATGGCTGCTGTTACTAAAAATAAAAATTTCTTCAATTGTCCATTGCTGCTTTAGTATAAAGCAAAATGAGCTCAAATTTTAACTGCACTACATGGCAATGAGTAGTTTAACATATATTTTGTGTTTTTCTGTGAGATTTTTTCAGCCAGTTTATTCCATTTAGGAATATTATGAGATAAAAATCACATCTAAATCTTTTGCTCAGAAATTGAGTTGAAATGATCTTTGGGTGACCCACTTTCAAAATTATGTGTAACACCCTCATTTTCTATTAACTTTAGATGTAAAATTGAAAACCAGGTGAGCGATTACAGGCTCCTGGGAGCCTCTAGTTATTTATTTTGTACAGATGTTTTTTCTATCTCACTTAGCCCACTTTGTGTCGTGTCCAATCTTTTTCACTCGCACTGCCAATTGCTTTTTCGATTTTTTTTCTACCTCACTCAGCCCACTTTGTGTCGTGTCCAATCTTTTTAACTCACACAGCCAATTGCTTTTTTGATAATTTTTTTTTATCTCACTCGGCCCACTTTGTATCGTGTCATTAATAAACTTTTTACAATCTTTGTAACTCATTAAATTGTTTTTGAATCACTACAATGACAACTGAAATATCTTTTAACTGCATGCAAAAGTAAAATAACCTTCTGAATCAAACTCATACCTTTAGTTTAATTCTGTATTTATTTATTGAAGATCGCAGACAGCCAGTGGCTATGAATGAGTGGTTTTATTTTTCATCAAACATTGAAAACTTGAAGATTTGACCAAATTAATGACAATTCCTAATATATTTCTTCATTTAAAGTGTAGTACTTATCTTAAAATTTATATCATCATTGTTTAGTTTCAGGTGATGATCTCGCAGATTTAAAAGGTTTGTAATTCTTAGTATGCATATTTTAATAACTAAAGTTGTGAGTTCGAACCCCGTTCATGGCGAAGTGTACTCGATACAACATTATGTGATAAAGTTTGTCAGTGACTTGCGACAGGTCCACCAATAAAATTGACCGCCACGATATAAGTGAAATATTGTTGAAAGTGGCGTTAAACACCATAAACCAACCATATTTTGATTTTTCTTTTATTATCAAACTTGTCACAGATTTCTATTCTTGTGTGATTAAGATTAATCCATAATTTGTAATTTTTTTCCTTTGAACTTTACACACGATGATAGCAACAAGCTTGATATAAACATATTATCGCTGTTTTCTATTGGGACATTTTAATGACGTCACCTTGCCAAATACTCAATAAACATACTATTGTTGATATGATTTACTTGAAATGGACTTCTAATCGCATCTCATCCCATCAGTGGTGTAATGGTTAGCGTGCTCGCCTAGAGTGTGATAGATCGCAGGTTCGAGCTCAGATCGGGTCAAACCAAAGACTATGAAATTGATATTTGTTGCTTCTTTGCTAAGAACTTTCAATTAAGAAGGTATATCAGTGGCATTCAGGTTAGACAACTCTATGTTAAAAACGTTGTTGTATAATTTTTCGAGTTGAAATACTTAAGAAAATTTTACATGAATTAATAAAATAGCAAATACAATAAAACCTGCAGGTTGCCTTCAGTGTCCTTTATATACAGGTTTGACTGAATAGTGAACATTTGATTGTAATAATAGAATTATTTCTTTAGTAGGGGTCATCATGGTTGTGATCATATGGTAGTTGGATTTACATCTATCTATGCAATCAATGCCTATTACCACTAAAGTTGAGAATTTGAATCCTGTTCATGACAAGGTGTACTCAATACAACTTATATGATAAAGTTTGTCAGTGACTTGCGGCAGGTCTGTGGGTTTTCTCCGGGCACTCTGGTTTCCTCCACCAATAGAACTGACCACCATGATATAGCTGAAATATTGGTGGCATTAAGGACCATAACCTATAACCTATTTCTTTTGTTTTGTTTTTTCCTGTGTTAATTTTATTATTACATCAATTTTATAATTCTAATGACCACCATGATGTAACTGAAATATTGGTGAAAGTGGCGTTAAACACCATTAACCTAACCTCAATTTTATATGTCCGTCTCATGCAGTCTTCACTCTAACCCACTCGCCCCAAGCCTGGGTAAATCAGGATTCGGACAAGTGAAAATTATGAAAGAAATTGTTTGATTAAATAGAAAAATTTCTAAATTTGGGTTTTGGACAAGTAGGTGAAAAACATTAAGGCAAAGACTGCTCTTGGCATGACTTGATAAAATGTTGAAATTTTGATTATTGCTTACAGATGAAGTGAATAGTTTCCAATCCTCGTAAAACTTCAATACGTATATTATTCCTGTCCTTTATAAGAGCTAGAACTTGAATGCTGCTGTATAAATCTCAATTAAATGGCGATAGTCTTTGAGTTACATCAGAAACTGTAAATCATGTCTATTAGACTACATTAAAAACTGCAGAGCTTCTGTATCTTTCACTCAGAAACTGGTAGAAAAGTGAGACTTTGACAAACTTTTGTGGCCTGTTTTGCAACGAGGGCAAATTAATTTTATATTCACTGACGAAGTACATTTATTGTTTTTATCCTGCAATTTCAAATCTTTTTCACTCACCCAGCCAAGTGCTTTTTTTGAGTATTTTTTTTTAGCTCACTCAGCCCACTTTGTGTCGTGTTCAATCTTTTTCACTCGCCCAGCCAAGTGCTTTTTTTGAGTATTTTATTTTAGCTCACTCAGCCCACTTTGTGTCGTGTCCAATCTTTTTCACTCACACAGCCAATTGCTTTTTTGATTATTGTTTTTTTATCTCACTGAGCCCACTTTGTATTGTGTCATTAATAAACTTTTTACAATCTTTGTAACTCATTAAATTGTTTTTGAATCACTACAATGACAACTGAAATATCTTTTAACTGCATGCAAAAGTAAAATAACCTTCTGAATCAAACTCATACCTTTAGTTTAATTCTGTATTTATTTATTGAAGATCGCAGACAGCCAGTGGCTATGAATGAGTGGTTTTATTTTTCATCAAACATTGAAAACTTGAAGATTTGACCAAATTAATGACAATTCCTAATATATTTCTTCATTTAAAGTGTAGTACTTATCTTAAAATTTATATCATCATTGTTTAATTTCAGGTGATGATCTCACAGATGTTAAAGGTTTGTAATTCTTAGTATACATATTTTAATAACTAAAGTTGTGAGTTCGAACCCCGTTCATGGCGAAGTGTACTCGATACAACATTATGTGATAAAGTTTGTCAGTGACTTGCGACAGGTCCACCAATAAAATTGACCGCCTCGATATAAGTGAAATATTGTTAAAGTGGCGTTAAACACCATAAACCAACCAACCAATCATATTTTGATTTTTCTTTTATTATCAAACTTGTCACAGATTTCAATTCTTGTGTGATTAAGATTAATCCATGATTTGTAATTTTTTTCTTTTGAACTTTACACATGATGATAGCAACAAGCTTGATATAAACATATTATCGCTGTTTTCTATTGGGACATTTTAATGACGTCACTGACGTCACCTTGCCAAATACGCAATGAACATACTATTGTTGATATGATTTACTTGAAATGGACTTCTAATCGCATCTCATCCCATCAGTGGTGTAATGGTTAGCGTGCTCGCCTAGAGTGTGATAGATCGCAGGTTCGAGCTCAGATCGGGTCAAACCAAAGACTATGAAATTGATATTTGTTGCTTCTTTGCTAAGAACTCTCAATTAAGGAGGAATATCAGTGGCATTCAGGTTAGACAACTCTATGTTAAAAACGTTGTTGTATAATTTTTCGAGTTGAAATACTTCAGAAAATTTTACATGAATTAATAAAATAGCAAATACAATAAAACCTGCAGGTTGCCTTCAGTGTCCTTTATATACAGGTTTGACTGAATAGTGAACATTTGATTGTAATGATAGAATTATTTCTTTAGTAGGGGTCATCATGGTTGTGATCATATGGTAGTTGGATTTACATCTATCTATGCAATCAATGCTTATTACCACTAAAGTTGAGAGTTTGAATCCTGCTCATGACGAGGTGTACTCAATACAACTTATATGATAAAGTTTGTCAGTGACCTGCAGCAGGTCTGTGGGTTTTCTCTGGGGACTCCAGTTTCCTCCACCAATAAAACTGACCGCCACGATATAGCTGAAATATTGGTGGCATTAAACACCATAACCTATAACCTATTTCTTTTGTTTTGTTTTTTCCTGTGTTAATTTTATTATTACATCAATTTTATAATTCTAATGACCACCATGATGTAACTGAAATATTGGTGAAAGTGGCGTTAAACACCATTAACCTAACCTCAATTTTATATGTCCGTCTCATGCAGTCTTCACTCTAACCCACTCGCCCCAAGCCTGGGTAAATCAGGATTCGGACAAGTGAAAAATATGAAAGAATTTATTTGATTAAATAGAAAAAAATTCTAAATTTGGATTTTGGACAAGTAGGTGAAAAACATTAAGGCAAAGGCTGCTCTTGGCATGACTTGATAAAATGTTGAAATTTTGATTATTGCTTACAGATGAAGTGAATAGTTTCCAATCCTCGTAAAACTTCAATACGTATATTATTCCTGTCCTTTATAAGAGCTAGAACTTGAATGCTGCTGTATAAATCTCAATTAAATGGTGATAGTCTTTGAGTTACATCAGAAACTGTAAATCATGTCTATTAGACTACATTAAAAACTACAGAGCTTCTGTATCTTTCACTCAGAAACTGGTAGAAAAGTGAGACTTTGACAAACTTTTGTGGCCTGTTTTGCAACGAGGGCAAATTAATTTTATATTCACTGACGAAGTACATTTATTGTTTTTATCCTGCAATTTCAAATCTTTTTCACTCACCCAGCCAAGTGCTTTTTTTGAGTATTTTTTTTGAGCTCACTCAGCCCACTTTGTGTCGTGTTCAATCTTTTTCACTCACCCAGCCAAGTGTTTTTTTTTTTAAATATTTTTAGCTCGCTCAGCCCACTTTGTGTCATGTTCAATCTTTAGCTCACCTTGCCAAAGACAATGTGAGCTTTTGCCATCACTTGGCATCTGTCGTCCGTCGTCTGTCGTCCGTTAACTTTTCACATTTTAATCTTCTCCTCTGAAACCCCTCAGATATATGAACTGAAACTTGGTATGAAGCATCTATGGAAGGTCCTCTATACATTTTGCTCATTTTATCCCGACCCATTAACAAACATGGCCACCACAGGCAATTCTTGTTCCTGATTGGCCTATTTTTAAAAATCTTCTCCTCTGAAACCGCTTAGCCAAATGAACCGAAACTTGGTAGGAAGCATCTATGGAAGGTCCTCTATAAAGATTGCTAATTTCATCTTGATCTGTTAACAAACATGGCTGCCACAGACAATTCTTGTTTCTGATTGGTTGATATCTAAAAAAATCAGTTTTACTGTTAAAAGGGAGATAACTCTTGTTTAAATATAGATACATTTTGTATCTATTCAAAATGCAGTTATCTCTTAATTGAATTACAGATAAATATGCCTCTAAAACCCCTAAACCAAATGAACTGAAACTTGGTAGGAACCATCTATGGAAGGTCCTCCATAAAGATTTTTTATTTCGTCCTGATCCGTTAACGAACATGGCCGCCACAGGCGAAGCTTGTTTCTGATTGGCTGATTTTTTAGATTCTTCTCCTCTGAAACCGTTTGGCCAAATGAAACGAAACTTGGTAGGAAGCATCTATGGAAAGTCCTCTGTTACGATTGCTCATTTCGTCCCGATCCGTTAACAAACATGGCGGCCATAGACAATTCTTGTTTCTGATTGGTTAATTTTTTTAAATTCTTCTTTGAAGAAACCGCTTTGCCAAATGAACCGAAACTTGGTAGGTTGCATCTATGGGAGATCCTCTATAAAGATTGCTCATTTCGTCCCGATCCATTAACAGATATGGCTGCCACAGGCAATTCTTGTTTCTAATTGGTCGATTTCTAAAAATCTTTTCCTCTGAAACCGCTTGGCCAAATGAACCGAAACTTAGTAGGAAGCATCTATGGAAGGTTCTCTATAAAGATTGCTCATTTTGTCCCGATCCATTAACAAACGTGGCTGCCACAGGCAATTCTTGTTTCTGATTGGTCGATTTCTAAAAATCTTCTACTTTGAAACAGCTTGGCCAAATGGACCGAAATGTGGTAGGAAACATCTATGGAAGGTCCTCTATGGGAATTGCTCATTCCGTTTTGATCCGTTGTTTCTTATTGTCCGATTTCTAAAACAGCTTTTCCTCTGAAACCGCTTGGCCAAATGATATGAAACTTGGTAAGAAGCATCTATGGAAGATCCTCTATAGAGATTGCTCATTTCGTTTTGATCCATTAACAAACATGGCTGCCACAGGCAATTCTTGTTTTAGATTGGTCGATTTCTAAAAATTTTCTTCTCTGAAACTGCTTTGCCAAAATGATCCAATATTTGGTGGGAAGCACCTATGGAAGGTTCTGTATTAAGCTTCCTGAAAGCAGAATGAAAGGTGAGCGACACAGGCTCAGACCTGACAGGGCTGAGCGTCTAGTGTTGATAATGTTGGAATTGTTTACCATCACTGTTTAAGCTTTCGTTATTATGAATTTATAGAAGCCAATGATGAAATTGATTCTCCAAGGAATGAATCTAAGAAAGTGTCTGGTAGAAAAGATGGGAAAGGAAAAGATGCAAAGAGTGGAGGTAAAAAAGGGAAATCAGGAAAAGAAGAAAATGATACTGAGGAAAAAGAATTAGTTAAGGGATTTTTTTTAATGTGACAAATATTTTAACTCTAGATCCACTCTAAAGATTAAATTTTCAAAATTTTAATACTTTTCATCCTTTATTTCAAAAACTATAAGAGATAGATGTTAAGTAAACTTCAAAAATGTTCAGCATGTCAAGATCTACAAAAAAGTTCCACAGTTGAAAATATCCGAAAACTGTGTGAAGAGATATTCCTCTTGAAATGGATTTTTTTTTGTTGACTTTCACTGCTTTTGGTTACTCAAATAATCAAAGTCAAGGAACTCTTACAAAATGTGAAGTAGCAAAAGCTAAATTTTGAGAATCATTGACATTTATGTTTTTTTTACAGCAATGTTGATAACTTACATTCAAGGGGGAACCCCCGCCCAAATTTTGGAAGTTGCGAAGGGATATAGTAACGCTACTGTCCGTCTGTCCTTCCGTAACATCCTTGTGAACACTCTAGAATCAACATCCTTCAATGGATTTTGACCAATCTAGGTACATACTTAGTCCTTAAGAGAATCTGGAACCCTAGTGATTTTCAAGGTCATAGGTCAAATGTCAAGGTCACCGAGTCAAATTTTTACCACATGACATCCTTGTGAACTCTCTAGTATCAACATCCTTCAATGGATTTTGACCAAACTTGGTATATTCTTAGTCCTTAGGAGAGTCTGGAACCCTATCGCTTTTCAAGGTCAAAGGTCAATGTCACTGGGTCAAATTTTTACCACGTAACATCCTTGTGAACACTCTAGAATCAACATCCTTCAATGGATTTTTACCAAACTTGGTACCTGCTTAGTCCTTAAGAGAATCTGGAACCCTATTGATTTTCAAGGTTTTAGGTCAAAGGTCAAGGTCACTGGGTCAAATTTTTAGGCGAGGGGATACGCTGCACTTTGTGTTGCCCTTGTTATTTTTTGACCGAAGTTATCAAGTTTTATTGACTGATGTTGTTATTATACCCAGGTGAGCTATACAGGCTCCTGTGAGCCTCTAGTTAGTACTCAAAATCACACAATTGCAGAATGAAAATAGTAAAACTTCCTCTACAATTCTGAGCATGCTCTTGGCACAATTGCAGGAGATTCAATATTTTTCAAGTATACCAGTATTTCAGTATTTACAGTCGGTACTTTTTCTTAATATTTGAACAATTTTCATTAATATCTTATGCAACAGTCTTTGAAATTAAGAGGTACCAAACATCCATGTTAAGTGGGTGAAAGTAGCTGGCACTACCCCTTATAGAAAGGCCTGAGTAAAAATGTTATTGGAATGACGAGACATGTTGATTACATTTTAGATGATTTCTATTTTTAAACATTTAAGATATTCCTACAATAAAGATCTTATCCGATTCTTACAACGTGATCCTCAGCAATACCATTACTCTTGGTTGTCAAGTTGATGCTACACCCAGAGAAACTGTAGTCTTCTGGCGTAGAGTAATTAACGGACAATTAACCAACATCGATCTTGGCATAAACAACAATAACAAATACAGCGGTTCTACTGTTAGTACTCCTTCACTCACGATCACAAACGCCCAGAATTCCGACAAGGGAAATTACGTCTGCTACGTTACAAATTTGGCTGGAACTGGTTCTAGTAATCAAACCTTCCTTGATGTTGTAGGAAGTAAGTTGTAAATTCTAATTTTATCAGTAATGATTCCTTGAATTGTTCACTTTACCGTCATGTAAGGCAGTAAAGTGTTGATTAAATGTAATTGACGGAAAATGCTGAAAAGTTTTCTGAAATTTGACAAGATGCTATGGCCATAAAACTTTTGAGCATGACTTTATTCTTGTACTCAAATAACAACCAATCAGATCATTGGATTTTAAGCATACTTTGATCTGATTGGACAATTTTGGAGTACATGTATGAAAATCATACTAAAAAAAGGTTAGATAGTTGGACAACACAAATGATGACAGTTTAACTACACCTCTCAGTCTGATGATTAATGAGATAGATGAGATTACCATTATAAGTGGGTACATTGTAAATATCTGGTATCACCTCTTACTGAAAGACCTGCAATTGAATACTTTGTATCAGATAAAATTATTAATATCAATTAATATTAAAATTACAAATTTAATACAGTGAAACCTGTCTAAACCGAACCCTGAATAAACCGAAATCCTGTATAAACCGAACTTTAAATAAAGTTCTCATGTAGGAAATCTTTGTTTATTTAACCTGTATAAACCAAAGACCTGTCTATTCCAAACATAAAATTGGTCCCAAGGAGGTTCTGTTGAGACAGGTTTCACTGTACTTAAAGTTTGTGAGTGAACTCCTTGTATCGAAAGTATTTCAAGACCAAGTTTAGAAATATTTGTGAAAATCAGTATTATTTAAAATAATTTCAGGACCGAAAGATGATATAGACTTACCAATAGGCCTATTGCCACTAGCTGTAAACTCACAGCCACTGGTTCATTTTGGAAAAAATCGTCCTTCGAGACCACAAATCCACAGACCAAAGCGTCCCACTACACCCACTACAAATATTGTGGAGAAAGACATAAACTCTACGGAAGAAAACAATAATATTGATTACTTTTTCAAATCAGCTGCTGTGACGTCGAGCCAACCCAAATTTGAGAAAGATGTGAAAAATTTGTAAGTAAAAATGATTAGCAGATATTAGTTACAAATTTTAAATGAATCAAAATAGGAGAGATTTTTGTCTTGTCTTGTGTTATATTATTGTCTTGTCTTCTCTCTTTATTAATTTGTATTCTTTTGTATTATTCATGATGTTATTGTATTTATCTATGTTGAGGAGAGCTACTAGTAGCCTCTGGCTGTATGTAATCCTCATGAAATAGATAAAGAATTAAATTAATTAACATTATGTGATAAAGTTTGTCAGTGACTTGCGACAGGTCGATGGTTTTCTCCAGGTACTCTGTTTTCCTCCACGACCATGATGGCCCGCAAATTATTTGAAACTTATACACAAGGTCAAGGACCATATAAGGCAGGACAAGTTCAATATTGGGCTTTAATATCACTATGTCGGCTCTCGAGTTATGCCCCTTGATTTACTAAAAAATGCAAATTTCTCCAGTTTTTGTTTACTAACTTAAATGTATCTTAAGCAACTCATTTGGCATTGGTAAAAGAATGTTTTTGATTACATTGTGCATGTTAAGTTAAAATTTTGTTATTCATTTTATAGTTCCACGGTTATGCCCATTAATTAATTTAAAAAATGATGAAAATAATGTTACCTGTGTTAAAACGTTATACAAACTATGACTTTCATGAATTATTACGATTCTAGTAGGAAACTTTAACTTATTTTTCAAAGTGGAAGTCAGTAATGGAAATAAATGTCATAACAAAATACACTTAACATTCATGGTTACAGTTTGGGTCAGGTGAACTATTGTCACCACTGAGCGTCCATCGTCCGTCCATTAACTTTTCACATTTTAATCAACTCCTCTGAAGCCACTGGGCCAATTTGAACCAAACTTTGGTGGAATGGTCCTTGGATTTTAACTGCAGCTACATGGCAATGAGTAGTTTAACATATATTCCGGACTTTTCTGTGAAATTTTTCTGTCAGCCGATTTATATTGATTATGCAAATTAGGCATATTTTGATGAAAGATCACATTTAAATCTTTTCCTCTGGAACCGCTGAACCAAATTAAAGCAAACTTGGCAGGGATGGTCCTTGGGTGGGTCCCTTTCAAAAATGTGTCCGACAGCCCTGCCCTCCATTCAAGATGGCTGCTGTTACTAGAAATAGAAATTTCTTCAATTGCCCATTGCTGCTTTAGTATAAACCTAAATGAGCTCAAATTTTAACTGCGGCTACAAGGCAATGAGTAGTTTAACATGTAATCTGATTTTTTCTATGGAATTTTTCGTTCAGCCGATTTATACCGATTATGCAAATTAGGTATATTTTGACAAAAGTTCACATTTAAATCTTCTACTCTGAAACAGCCACACCAAATTAAACCAAATTTGGCTGGGATAGTCCTTGGGTAGTCCCATTTCAAAATTGTATCCCCCAGCTCCACCCTCCATTCAAGATGGCTGCTGTTACTAAAAATAGAAATTTCTTCAATTGTCCATTGCTGCTTTAGTATAAACCAAATTGAGCTCAAATTTTAACTGCAGCTACATGGCAATGAGTAGTTTAACATATATTCCGGACTTTTCTGTGAAATTTTTCTTTCAGCTTATTTATACCGATTATGCAAATTAGGCATATTTTGATGAAAGATCACATTTAAATCTTTTCCTCTGGAACCACTGAACCAAATTAAAGCAAACTTGGCAGGGATGGTCCTTGGGTGGGTCCCTTTCAAAAATGTGTCCGACAGCCCTGCCCTCCATTCAAGATGGCTGCTGTTACTAGAAATAGAAATTTCTTCAATTGCCCATTGCTGCTTTAGTATAAACCTAAATGAGCTCAAATTTTAACTGCGGCTACAAGGCAATGAGTAGTTTAACATGTAATCTGAGTTTTTCTGTGGAATTTTTCGTTCAGCCGATTTATACCGATTATGCAAATTAGGTATATTTTGACAAAAGTTCACATTTAAATCTTCTACTCTGAAACAGCCAAACCAAATTAAACCAAATTTGGCTGGGATAGTCCTTGGGTAGTCCCATTTCAAAATTGTATCCCCCAGCTCCACCCTCCATTCAAGATGGCTGCTGTTACTAAAAATAGAAATTTCTTCAATTGTCCATTGCTGCTTTAGTATAAACCAAATTGAGCTCAAATTTTAACTGCAGCTACATGGCAATGAGTAGTTTAACATATATTCCGGACTTTTCTGTGAAATTTTTCTTTCAGCTTATTTATACCGATTATGCAAATTAGGCATATTTTGATGAAAGATCACATTTAAATCTTTTCCTCTGGAACCGCTGAACCAAATTAAAGCAAACTTGGCAGGGATGGTCCTTGGGTGGGTCCCTTTCAAAAATGTGTCCGACAGCCCTGCCCTCCATTCAAGATGGCTGCTGTTACTAGAAATAGAAATTTCTTCAATTGCCCATTGCTGCTTTAGTATAAACCAAATTGAGCTCAAATTTTAACAGCAGCTACATGGCAATGAGTAGTTTAACATATATTCCGGACTTTTCTGTGAAATTTTTCTTTCAGCTTATTTATACCGATTATGCAAATTAGGCATATTTTGATGAAAGATCACATTTAAATCTTTTCCTCTGGAACCACTGAACCAAATTAAAGCAAACTTGGCAGGGATGGTCCTTGGGTGGGTCCCTTTCAAAAATGTGTCCGACAGCCCTGCCCTCCATTCAAGATGGCTGCTGTTACTAGAAATAGAAATTTCTTCAATTGCCCATTGCTGCTTTAGTATAAACCTAAATGAGCTCAAATTTTAACTGCGGCTACAAGGCAATGAGTAGTTTAACATGTAATCTGAGTTTTTCTGTGAAATTTTTCTTTCAGCTTATTTATACCGATTATGCAAATTAGGCATATTTTGATGAAAGATCACATTTAAATCTTTTCCTCTGGAACCGCTGAACCAAATTAAAGCAAACTTGGCAGGGATGGTCCTTGGGTGGGTCCCTTTCAAAAATGTGTCCGACAGCCCTGCCCTCCATTCAAGATGGCTGCTGTTACTAGAAATAGAAATTTCTTCAATTGCCCATTGCTGCTTTAGTATAAACCTAAATGAGCTCAAATTTTAACTGCGGCTACAAGGCAATGAGTAGTTTAACATGTAATCTGATTTTTTCTATGGAATTTTTCGTTCAGCCGATTTATACCGATTATGCAAATTAGGTATATTTTGACAAAAGTTCACATTTAAATCTTCTACTCTGAAACAGCCACACCAAATTAAACCAAATTTGGCTGGGATAGTCCTTGGGTAGTCCCATTTCAAAATTGTATCCCCCAGCTCCACCCTCCATTCAAGATGGCTGCTGTTACTAAAAATAGAAATTTCTTCAATTGTCCATTGCTGCTTTAGTATAAACCAAATTGAGCTCAAATTTTAACTGCAGCTACATGGCAATGAGTAGTTTAACATATATTCCGGACTTTTCTGTGAAATTTTTCTTTCAGCTTATTTATACCGATTATGCAAATTAGGCATATTTTGATGAAAGATCACATTTAAATCTTTTCCTCTGGAACCACTGAACCAAATTAAAGCAAACTTGGCAGGGATGGTCCTTGGGTGGGTCCCTTTCAAAAATGTGTCCGACAGCCCTGCCCTCCATTCAAGATGGCTGCTGTTACTAGAAATAGAAATTTCTTCAATTGCCCATTGCTGCTTTAGTATAAACCTAAATGAGCTCAAATTTTAACTGCGGCTACAAGGCAATGAGTAGTTTAACATGTAATCTGAGTTTTTCTGTGGAATTTTTCGTTCAGCCGATTTATACCGATTATGCAAATTAGGTATATTTTGACAAAAGTTCACATTTAAATCTTCTACTCTGAAACAGCCAAACCAAATTAAACCAAATTTGGCTGGGATAGTCCTTGGGTAGTCCCATTTCAAAATTGTATCCCCCAGCTCCACCCTCCATTCAAGATGGCTGCTGTTACTAAAAATAGAAATTTCTTCAATTGTCCATTGCTGCTTTAGTATAAACCAAATTGAGCTCAAATTTTAACTGCAGCTACATGGCAATGAGTAGTTTAACATATATTCCGGACTTTTCTGTGAAATTTTTCTTTCAGCTTATTTATACCGATTATGCAAATTAGGCATATTTTGATGAAAGATCACATTTAAATCTTTTCCTCTGGAACCGCTGAACCAAATTAAAGCAAACTTGGCAGGGATGGTCCTTGGGTGGGTCCCTTTCAAAAATGTGTCCGACAGCCCTGCCCTCCATTCAAGATGGCTGCTGTTACTAGAAATAGAAATTTCTTCAATTGCCCATTGCTGCTTTAGTATAAACCAAATTGAGCTCAAATTTTAACAGCAGCTACATGGCAATGAGTAGTTTAACATATATTCCGGACTTTTCTGTGAAATTTTTCTTTCAGCTTATTTATACCGATTATGCAAATTAGGCATATTTTGATGAAAGATCACATTTAAATCTTTTCCTCTGGAACCACTGAACCAAATTAAAGCAAACTTGGCAGGGATGGTCCTTGGGTGGGTCCCTTTCAAAAATGTGTCCGACAGCCCTGCCCTCCATTCAAGATGGCTGCTGTTACTAGAAATAGAAATTTCTTCAATTGCCCATTGCTGCTTTAGTATAAACCTAAATGAGCTCAAATTTTAACTGCGGCTACAAGGCAATGAGTAGTTTAACATGTAATCTGAGTTTTTCTGTGGAATTTTTCGTTCAGCCGATTTATACCGATTATGCAAATTAGGTATATTTTGACAAAAGTTCACATTTAAATCTTCTACTCTGAAACAGCCAAACCAAATTAAACCAAATTTGGCTGGGATAGTCCTTGGGTAGTCCCATTTCAAAATTGTATCCCCCAGCTCCACCCTCCATTCAAGATGGCTGCTGTTACTAAAAATAGAAATTTCTTCAATTGTCCATTGCTGCTTTAGTATAAACCAAATTGAGCTCAAATTTTAACTGCAGCTACATGGCAATGAGTAGTTTAACATATATTCCGGACTTTTCTGTGAAATTTTTCTTTCAGCTTATTTATACCGATTATGCAAATTAGGCATATTTTGATGAAAGATCACATTTAAATCTTTTCCTCTGGAACCGCTGAACCAAATTAAAGCAAACTTGGCAGGGATGGTCCTTGGGTGGGTCCCTTTCAAAAATGTGTCCGACAGCCCTGCCCTCCATTCAAGATGGCTGCTGTTACTAGAAATAGAAATTTCTTCAATTGCCCATTGCTGCTTTAGTATAAACCTAAATGAGCTCAAATTTTAACTGCGGCTACAAGGCAATGAGTAGTTTAACATGTAATCTGAGTTTTTCTGTGGAATTTTTCGTTCAGCCGATTTATACCGATTATGCAAATTAGGTATATTTTGACAAAAGTTCACATTTAAATCTTCTACTCTGAAACAGCCAAACCAAATTAAACCAAATTTGGCTGGGATAGTCCTTGGGTAGTCCCATTTCAAAATTGTATCCCCCAGCTCCACCCTCCATTCAAGATGGCTGCTGTTACTAAAAATAGAAATTTCTTCAATTGTCCATTGCTGCTTTAGTATAAACCAAATTGAGCTCAAATTTTAACTGCAGCTACATGGCAATGAGTAGTTTAACATATATTCCGGACTTTTCTGTGAAATTTTTCTTTCAGCTTATTTATACCGATTATGCAAATTAGGCATATTTTGATGAAAGATCACATTTAAATCTTTTCCTCTGGAACCGCTGAACCAAATTAAAGCAAACTTGGCAGGGATGGTCCTTGGGTGGGTCCCTTTCAAAAATGTGTCCGACAGCCCTGCCCTCCATTCAAGATGGCTGCTGTTACTAGAAATAGAAATTTCTTCAATTGCCCATTGCTGCTTTAGTATAAACCAAATTGAGCTCAAATTTTAACAGCAGCTACATGGCAATGAGTAGTTTAACATATATTCCGGACTTTTCTGTGAAATTTTTCTTTCAGCTTATTTATACCGATTATGCAAATTAGGCATATTTTGATGAAAGATCACATTTAAATCTTTTCCTCTGGAACCACTGAACCAAATTAAAGCAAACTTGGCAGGGATGGTCCTTGGGTGGGTCCCTTTCAAAAATGTGTCCGACAGCCCTGCCCTCCATTCAAGATGGCTGCTGTTACTAGAAATAGAAATTTCTTCAATTGCCCATTGCTGCTTTAGTATAAACCTAAATGAGCTCAAATTTTAACTGCGGCTACAAGGCAATGAGTAGTTTAACATGTAATCTGAGTTTTTCTGTGGAATTTTTCGTTCAGCCGATTTATACCGATTATGCAAATTAGGTATATTTTGACAAAAGTTCACATTTAAATCTTCTACTCTGAAACAGCCAAACCAAATTAAACCAAATTTGGCTGGGATAGTCCTTGGGTAGTCCCATTTCAAAATTGTATCCCCCAGCTCCACCCTCCATTCAAGATGGCTGCTGTTACTAAAAATAGAAATTTCTTCAATTGTCCATTGCTGCTTTAGTATAAACCAAATTGAGCTCAAATTTTAACTGCAGCTACATGGCAATGAGTAGTTTAACATATATTCCGGACTTTTCTGTGAAATTTTTCTTTCAGCTTATTTATACCGATTATGCAAATTAGGCATATTTTGATGAAAGATCACATTTAAATCTTTTCCTCTGGAACCGCTGAACCAAATTAAAGCAAACTTGGCAGGGATGGTCCTTGGGTGGGTCCCTTTCAAAAATGTGTCCGACAGCCCTGCCCTCCATTCAAGATGGCTGCTGTTACTAGAAATAGAAATTTCTTCAATTGCCCATTGCTGCTTTAGTATAAACCTAAATGAGCTCAAATTTTAACTGCGGCTACAAGGCAATGAGTAGTTTAACATGTAATCTGAGTTTTTCTGTGGAATTTTTCGTTCAGCCGATTTATACCGATTATGCAAATTAGGTATATTTTGACAAAAGTTCACATTTAAATCTTCTACTCTGAAACAGCCAAACCAAATTAAACCAAATTTGGCTGGGATAGTCCTTGGGTAGTCCCATTTCAAAATTGTATCCCCCAGCTCCACCCTCCATTCAAGATGGCTGCTGTTACTAAAAATAGAAATTTCTTCAATTGTCCATTGCTGCTTTAGTATAAACCAAATTGAGCTCAAATTTTAACTGCAGCTACATGGCAATGAGTAGTTTAACATATATTCCGGACTTTTCTGTGAAATTTTTCTTTCAGCTTATTTATACCGATTATGCAAATTAGGCATATTTTGATGAAAGATCACATTTAAATCTTTTCCTCTGGAACCGCTGAACCAAATTAAAGCAAACTTGGCAGGGATGGTCCTTGGGTGGGTCCCTTTCAAAAATGTGTCCGACAGCCCTGCCCTCCATTCAAGATGGCTGCTGTTACTAGAAATAGAAATTTCTTCAATTGCCCATTGCTGCTTTAGTATAAACCTAAATGAGCTCAAATTTTAACTGCGGCTACAAGGCAATGAGTAGTTTAACATGTAATCTGAGTTTTTCTGTGGAATTTTTCGTTCAGCCGATTTATACCGATTATGCAAATTAGGTATATTTTGACAAAAGTTCACATTTAAATCTTCTACTCTGAAACAGCCAAACCAAATTAAACCAAATTTGGCTGGGATAGTCCTTGGGTAGTCCCATTTCAAAATTGTATCCCCCAGCTCCACCCTCCATTCAAGATGGCTGCTGTTACTAAAAATAGAAATTTCTTCAATTGTCCATTGCTGCTTTAGTATAAACCAAATTGAGCTCAAATTTTAACTGCAGCTACATGGCAATGAGTAGTTTAACATATATTCCGGACTTTTCTGTGAAATTTTTCTTTCAGCTTATTTATACCGATTATGCAAATTAGGCATATTTTGATGAAAGATCACATTTAAATCTTTTCCTCTGGAACCGCTGAACCAAATTAAAGCAAACTTGGCAGGGATGGTCCTTGGGTGGGTCCCTTTCAAAAATGTGTCCGACAGCCCTGCCCTCCATTCAAGATGGCTGCTGTTACTAGAAATAGAAATTTCTTCAATTGCCCATTGCTGCTTTAGTATAAACCAAATTGAGCTCAAATTTTAACAGCAGCTACATGGCAATGAGTAGTTTAACATATATTCCGGACTTTTCTGTGAAATTTTTCTTTCAGCTTATTTATACCGATTATGCAAATTAGGCATATTTTGATGAAAGATCACATTTAAATCTTTTCCTCTGGAACCACTGAACCAAATTAAAGCAAACTTGGCAGGGATGGTCCTTGGGTGGGTCCCTTTCAAAAATGTGTCCGACAGCCCTGCCCTCCATTCAAGATGGCTGCTGTTACTAGAAATAGAAATTTCTTCAATTGCCCATTGCTGCTTTAGTATAAACCTAAATGAGCTCAAATTTTAACTGCGGCTACAAGGCAATGAGTAGTTTAACATGTAATCTGAGTTTTTCTGTGGAATTTTTCGTTCAGCCGATTTATACCGATTATGCAAATTAGGTATATTTTGACAAAAGTTCACATTTAAATCTTCTACTCTGAAACAGCCAAACCAAATTAAACCAAATTTGGCTGGGATAGTCCTTGGGTAGTCCCATTTCAAAATTGTATCCCCCAGCTCCACCCTCCATTCAAGATGGCTGCTGTTACTAAAAATAGAAATTTCTTCAATTGTCCATTGCTGCTTTAGTATAAACCAAATTGAGCTCAAATTTTAACTGCAGCTACATGGCAATGAGTAGTTTAACATATATTCCGGACTTTTCTGTGAAATTTTTCTTTCAGCTTATTTATACCGATTATGCAAATTAGGCATATTTTGATGAAAGATCACATTTAAATCTTTTCCTCTGGAACCGCTGAACCAAATTAAAGCAAACTTGGCAGGGATGGTCCTTGGGTGGGTCCCTTTCAAAAATGTGTCCGACAGCCCTGCCCTCCATTCAAGATGGCTGCTGTTACTAGAAATAGAAATTTCTTCAATTGCCCATTGCTGCTTTAGTATAAACCTAAATGAGCTCAAATTTTAACTGCGGCTACAAGGCAATGAGTAGTTTAACATGTAATCTGAGTTTTTCTGTGGAATTTTTCGTTCAGCCGATTTATACCGATTATGCAAATTAGGTATATTTTGACAAAAGTTCACATTTAAATCTTCTACTCTGAAACAGCCAAACCAAATTAAACCAAATTTGGCTGGGATAGTCCTTGGGTAGTCCCATTTCAAAATTGTATCCCCCAGCTCCACCCTCCATTCAAGATGGCTGCTGTTACTAAAAATAGAAATTTCTTCAATTGTCCATTGCTGCTTTTTTATAAACCAAATTGAGCTCAAATTTTAACTGCAGCTACATGGCAATGAGTAGTTTAACATATATTCCGGACTTTTCTGTTAAATTTTTCTTTCAGCTTATTTATACCGATTATGCAAATTAGGCATATTTTGATGAAAGATCACATTTAAATCTTTTCCTCTGGAACCGCTGAACCAAATTAAAGCAAACTTGGCAGGGATGGTCCTTGGGTGGGTCCCTTTCAAAAATGTGTCCGACAGCCCTGCCCTCCATTCAAGATGGCTGCTGTTACTAGAAATAGAAATTTCTTCAATTGCCCATTGCTGCTTTAGTATAAACCTAAATGAGCTCAAATTTTAACTGCGGCTACATGGCAATGAGTAGTTTAACATGTAATCCAAGTTTTTCTGTGGAATTTTTCGTTCAGCCGATTTATACCGATTATGCAAATTAGGTATATTTTGACAAAAGTTCACATTTAAATCTTCTACTCGGAAACAGCCAAACCAAATTAAACTAAATTTGGCTGGGATAGTCCTTGGGTAGTCCCATTTCAAAATTGTATCCCACAGCTCCACCCTCCATTCAAGATGGCTGCTGTTACTGAAAATAGAAATTTCTTCAATTGTCTGTCGCTGCTTTATTATAAATCAAAATGAGCTCAAATCTTAACTGCAGCTACATGACAATGAGTAGATTTTTTTTGTCAACTGATTAATACCGATTATAGAAATTAGGCATATTTTGATAAACGATCACATTTAAATCTTCTCCTCTGAAACCGCTGAACCAAATTAAAGCAAATTTGGCTGGGATGGTCCTTGGGTGGTCCCCTTTCAATAGTGTGTCCGACAGCCCCACCCTCCATTCAAAATGCTGCTGTTACTAAAAATAGAAATTTCTTTAGTTGTCATTTTCTGCTTTATTACAAATCAAAATGAACTCAAATTTTAACTGCAGCTACATGGCAATGAGTAGTTTAATGTATATTCTGGGTTTTTCTGTGGGATTTTTTCAGGCAGTTTATTCCATTTAGGAATATTATGAGATAAAAATCACATCAAAATCTTTTGCTCAGAAATTTGAGTTGAAATGATCTTTGGGTGGCCCACTTTCAAAATTATGTGTAACACCCCCACTTTCTATTTCAACTTTAGATGTCAAATTAAAAACCAGGTGAGCGATTACAGGCTCCTGGGAGCCTCTAGTTTTCTTATGTGGACGGTGATGCAATTAAGTTACTGTAATTTTTCAATTTGATGGCATTTTGAATTTAGCAACTTAAACAAGTAAAATGCTCACAAAATCGTAAAATAAATCCATAATGTCATTGAAAGACAACAATTACAAAACCAAAATCGATAGATGGTTGTCTGTGAAGTATTTTTTTCGGAAAAAAATTATGTCAAGAAACAAAAGAAGAATTTTTATGTTTTATATAATGCACCATGGTCCTGTATGAATACATGAATTCACTTAGGAATGATGCTTATGATTTGTTCGTCAATACGCATGTGTAAATTAAAATATATTGGAAGTTTTATCACGGTATTACATGTATTTATATAGCCAATGAAGGACACCATGTTAGAATATCTATTATGAACCGCCACGATATAACTGAAATATTGTTGAAAATGGTGTTAAACACCATTAACGAACATCTATTATCAATCAACTAGTGTGATGCTAACATAATATTGCTGTTTTCTAATGTGACGTTATAATGGCGTCACTGATGTCACGTTACCAAATCCTCAATAAACATACTGTCGTTGATATGTTTTGCTTGATATGGACTACTCATCGCTTCTCAAATCTCAAGCCTCGCCATAGATGCGATATTGCTCTGAGAAATCCATTCTCGTTAAACAAATCAACGACAGTATATATATAACAATATTTCTGTAAGTAATTGCATGTAAAACTAATATTTATATAATAATGTGGTCTTCTCCAGGTAATATGCCAAAATATTACCCAGGTCTGAGAGACATATTACTGGACTGAAGGGGAGGGTAATATGTCTGGATAATATTTTGGCATATTACCTGGACAAGACCACATTAATATCATTATTATACTGAGTGTCTAATTGTCCAGGTAATATGCCAAAATATTACCCAGGTAATATGTCAAAATATTACAGTACCAAATATCACTACAGAAACTTACACGAAGTATAATAATAATTTGTATTTTCTCATATATAATATATATAGATCTTTTAATGTAGAAACAGTTCCTTTCTAATGCATTTGTTTGTATATTGAATGTTACTTTGATTATTATTAGAATGTACCAACATTTAATCAATATGTATTTCTCTTTGCTATAAATAGAAAGACAGCAACTACAGAGACAAAGCCAGACGTTGGGAAATCGCGGCCTTTATTTGGGAAAGAAAAACAGTCGAAGTATTAATTATTTTTCTCTTTTTTTAGACTTTGGTTATGGCTCAGCAGTAAATTAGATTTGATTGGAATATGCAACACAATGATTCATTTTGTGCAAAAATAAGCATAAAAAAACGTAGATATCAAATTGAGTACGCACAACGCATTTCTGGAAACCTACTATCTAATTTATTTTGACTCTTTACTAGTTTTATTGATCTTTTGTTTCATAAAAAATATGATTAATTAATAATTCTATGATGGCCCAGATAATAAGTAAATTATTGAAATTTCTGTTATTTCATTTCATGATTTTTTTTTTATGTATTATAAGTAATACAGACTGAAAAACAATATGTTTTTTTACGATCGTCAAAAATTATGATCACATGGTCATAAGCTTTTCAAAATTCATAAAATATCTACAAAATACTTGGCATCAGAAAGCATATATCCTCCTGATACATGCACAGTATATGTACATTATTGGAAAATATAAAATCTATTTGAAACAAGTATAAAAGGGAGCCTTTCGGTCAGCTTTTCTGTCCTGTTTCGCAAGCGATTACAAATGAATTTCATATTTTCTGACAATGTACGTATATTGTACTTGTCCTGCAATGTCAATGAACCCAAAATAACTGCCAAATTGTCTAAAAAGAGTATAAATAAGCATCCTTTAAATTGTCTTTGATGGTGTCCTCTGTGAAGTCTGCATATACTGTTACCGTTTCTTACCATTGCTCAACATGAATCAGGTACCAGAAAAACTATATCTTGGTCAATGATCATATATAAGAACAAATTATCCAGTCAATGCAATTTGACTGCTTAAATAGAACATGTGCAGGATAAATATGTTTTAAAAAAATAGTGGCCGCCGTGGCCTTGATCATATTGTAGTTGGATTTACAACTGCCTATCACCACTGATGTTGTGAGTTTGAATCTGGATCAGGGTGAGGTGTACAACGTTATGTGATAAAGTTTGTCAGTGACTTGCGACAGGTCGGTGGTTTTCTCTGGATCCTCCGGTTTCTTCCACCAATTAAACTGACTGCCACAATATAGCTGAAATATTGTTGAAAGTGGTGTTAAGCACCATCAAGCAAACTTGGTACATTCTTAATCCTTAAGATAATATGGAACCCTATTGATTTTCAAGGTCATAGGTCACCGGTCAAGGTCACCGGGTCAAATTTTTACCACATAACATCCTTGTGAACACTCTAGAATCAACATCCTTCAATGGATTTTGACCAAACTTGGTACATGTTTAGTCCTTAAGAGAATCTGGAGCCCTATTGATGTTCAAGGTCATAGGTCAAAGGTCAAGGTCACCGGGTCAAATTTTTAGACGAGCGGATACGCCACGTTTTGCATTGCCCTTGTTAATTAATTAGTGATAATTTTTGTTTCATTTAAGACTGATTATCATAGCACATTAATTATCATATAGGCAGGTTTCACAGTATATTATTATAAATTTAGATTTGCAGTATGTATGTACTGATAGGCTAGAATGTTCCACTTTCATATTAAACACAGATTGTTTTTCTTTATATATTTATTACCTTAGAAACATATAACTTTTTCAAATTGTAATCTTTTATTGTACTGTACTAATCTTTACAAAAATACCAGCTAATTGTGACAGTGTATTATGAAAAGAAAGTATACAACAATTCCACCAATATCAACAAAACGAACAATCACCTCTCGTCTATATAGTACACTGTTTTTTTTTATGTCACTATCATAGAAGCATTTTGATATAAAAAAAAAAAAACAGCCAATCAAAATACTGTGTCAAATAAATATTTTATTCTGACAATTTTGGAGTACAATTATGAAAATCATATTCAACAGACTGCCACGATATAACTGAAATATTGTTGAAAGTGGCATTAAACATCATACCCCGCCCTCCCCCATATTCAACAGTTTTATGACTAAAGTTATTGTCTATTGGTGAAAAAAGGGAATTGCCAAATAAAAAAAAATGTTTCTTCGATGACCAATTACATGTAATGTAATGTACGAACGAGTCATTCTAATATATGAATGAAATTTTATGTGGTTGGTTTTAGCATATTTTGGATTGTCTCCCATGTTCCTTTTTTTGGATTGTCTCCCTTAGATTTCAAAATTTTAATTAGATTGCCTTCTTAAATACTTTGAATCAAATGATGAAAAGAATTTGAATTATTACTACAAGCCTATGCAGCATGCCCATTTACCCTCTGCAGAGGGTTTTTTACCCCCAAAATTGTAGGGACTTTCTATATGCAGGGGTACAAAGTTAAGGAAAAAACAGCAATTGTACTTCATTGTACCCCCAGTTTCAAAACTCAGTGGGCACCTTGCCTATGATCTCATCATCATCTCATTGAAAAGTAACCTATTCTCGCCATGATATAGCTAAGCAAATTCTGAGTTGGTGTTAATCAACAAGTCAGTCAATCAAACTAATATGTTTGTATTTGGGAAGTATTTTAGATGAAATATTTCAAGTTGAACGTAGACCTTGAGACCTGATATTACCTATGTTAGAATGATGATATAATCAAAATATATTGGAAGTTTTATCACAGTATTACATGTATTTAAATAGCCAATGAAGGACACCATGTTAGAATATCTATTATCAACCGCCACGATATAACTGAAATATTGTTGAAAATGGCGTTAAGCACCATTAACGAACATCTATTATCAATCAACTAGTGTGATGCTAACATAATATTGCTGTTTTCTAATGTGACATTATAATGGCGTCACTGACGTCACTTTACCAAATCCTCAATAAGCATACTATCATTGATATGTTTTGCTTGATATGGACTACTCATCGCTTCTCAATCTCAAGCCTCGCCTTAGATGCGATATTGCTCTGAGAAATCCATTCTCGCTAAACAAATCAACGACAGTATATATATATATATAACAATATTTCTGTAAGTAATTGCATGTAAAATTAATATCATTATTATACCGAGTGTCTAATTGTCCAGGTAATATGTCAAAATATTACAGTACCAAATATTACTACAGAAGCTTACACGAAGTATAATAATAATTTTTATTTTCTCATATATAATATATATAGATCTTTTAATGTAGAAACAGTTCCTTTCTAATGCATTTGTTTGTATATTGAATGTTACTTTGATTATTATTAGAATGTACCAACATTTAATCAATATGTATTTCTCTTTGCTATAAATAGAAAGACAGCAACTACAGAGACAAAGGCAGACGTTGGGAAATCGCAGTCTTTATTTGAGAAAGAAAAACAGTCGAAGTATTAATTATTTTTCTCTTTTCCTCTTTTTTTAGACTTTGGTTATGGCTCAGCAGTAAATTAGATTTGATTGGAATATGCAACACAATGATTCATTATGTGCAAAAATAAGCATAAAAAAACGTAGATATCAAATTGAGTACGCACAACGCATTTCTGGAAACATACTATCTAATTTATTTTGACTCTTTACTAGTTTTATTGATCTTTTGTTTCATAAAAAATATGATTAATTAATAATTCTATGATGGCCCAGATAATAAGTAAATTATTGAAATTTCTGTTATTTCATTTCATGATGTTTTTTTTATGTATTATAAGTAATACAGACTGAAAAACAATATGTTTTTTTACGATCGTCAAAAATTATGATCACATGGTCATAAGCTTTTCAAAATTCATAAAATATCTACAAAATACTTGGCATCAGAAAGCATCTATCCTCCTGATACATGCACAGTATACGTACATTATTGGAAAATATAAAATCTATTTGAAACAAGTATAAAAGGGAGCCTTTCGGTCAGCTTTTCTGTCCTGTTTTTGCAAACGATTACAAATGAATTTCATATTTTCTGACAATGTACGTATATTGTACTTGTCCTGCAATGTCAATGAACCCAAAATAACTGCCAAATTGTCTAAAAAGAGTATAAATAAGCATCCTTTAAATTGTATTTGATGGTGTCCTCTGTGAAGTCTGCATATACTGTTACCGTTTCTTACCATTGCTCAACATGAATCGGGTACCAGAAAAACTATATCTTGGTCAATGATCATATATAAGAACAAATTATCCAGTCAATGCAATTTGACTGCTTAAATAGAACATGTGCAGGATAAATATGTTTTTAAAAAATAGTGGCCGCCATGGCCTTGATCATATTGTAGTTGGATTTACGACTACCTATCACCACTGATGTTGTGAGTTTGAATCTGGATCAGGGCGAGGTGTACAACATTATGTGATAAAGTTTGTCAGTGACTTGCGACAGGTCGGTGGTTTTCTCTGGATCCTCCGGTTTCTTCCACCAATAAAACTGACTGCCACAATATAGCTGAAATATTGTTGAAAGTGGTGTTAAGCACCATCAAGCAAACTTGGTACATTCTTAATCCTTAAGATAATATGGAACCCTATTGATTTTCAAGGTCATAGGTCACCGGTCAAGGTCACCGGGTCAAATTTTTACCACATAACATCCTTGTGAACACTCTAGAATCAACATCCTTCAATGGATTTTGACCAAACTTGGTACATGTTTAGTCCTTAAGAGAATCTGGAGCCCTATTGATTTTCGAGGTTAAAGGTCAAAACATCAAAACATCAAAACAACAAAGAGGCACCAAATAACATCAAAACAACAAAGAGGCACCAAATAAGATCAAAACAACAAAGAGGCACCAAATAACATCAAAACAACAAAGAGGCACCAAATAACATCAAAACAGCAAAGAGGCACCAAATAACATCAAAACAGCAAAGGGGCACCAAATAACATCAAAACAACAAAGAGGCACCAAATAACATCAAAACAACAAAGAGGCACCAAATAACATCAAAACAACAAAGAGGCACCAAATAACATCAAAACAGCAAAGAGGCACCAAATAACATCAAAACAACAAAGAGGCACCAAATAACATCAAAACAACAGAGGCACCAAATAACATCAAAACAACGAAGAGACACCAAATAACATCAAAACAACGAAGTGGCACCAAATAACATCAACACAACAAAGAGGCACCAAATAACATCAAAACAACAAAGAGGCACCAAATAACATCAAAACAACGAAGAGGCACCAAATAACATCAAAACAACGAAGAGGCACCAAATAATATCAAAACAACGAAGAGGCACCAAATAACATCAAAACAACAAAGAGGCACCAAATAACATCAAAACAACAAAGAGGCACCAAATAACATCAAAACAACAGAGGCACCAAATAACATCAAAACAACAAAGAGGGCTCAAATAATATCAAAACAACAAAGAGGCCTCAAATAACAACAAAACAACAAAGAGGCACCAAATAACATCAAAACAACGAAGAGGCACCAAATAACATCAAAACAACAAAGAGGCACCAAATAACATCAAAACAACAAAGAGGCACCAAATAACATCAAAACAACAAAGAGGCACCAAATAACATCAAAACAACAAAGAGGCACCAAATAACATCAAAACAACAGAGGCACCAAATAACATCAAAACAACAAAGAGGGCTCAAATAACATCAAAACAACAAAGAGGCCTCAAATAACAACAAAACAACAAAGAGGCACCAAATAACATCAAAACAACAAAGAGGCACCAAATAACATCAAAACAACAAAGAGGCAGCAAATAACATCAAAACAACAAAGAGGCACCAAATAACATCAAAACAACAAAGAGGTACCAAATAACATCAAAACAACAAAGAGGTACCAAATAACATCAAAACAACAAAGAGGCACCAAATAACATCAAAACAACAAAGAGGCACCAAATAACATCAAAACAACAAAGAGGCACCAAATAACATCAAAACAACAAAGAGGTACCAAATAACATCAAAACAACAAAGAGGCACCAAATAACATCAAAACAACAAAGAGGCACCAAATAACATCAAAACAACAAAGAGGCACCAAATAACATCAAAATAACAAAGAGGCACCAAATAACATCAAAACAACAAAGAGGCACCAAATAACATCAAAACAACAGAGGCACCAAATAACATCAAAACAACAAAGAGGCACCAAATAACATCAAAACAACAAAGAGGCACCAAATAACATCAAAACAACAAAGAGGCACCAAATAACATCAAAACAACAAAGAGGCACCAAATAACATCAAAACAACAAAGAGGCACCAAATAACATCAAAACAACAAAGAGGCACCAAATAACATCAACAACAAAAAGGAGGCACCAAATAACATCAAAACAACAAAGAGGCACCAAATAACATTAAAACAACAAAGAGGCCTCAAATAATATCAAAACAACAAAGAGGCCTCAAATAATATCAAAACAACAAAGAGGCACCAAATAACATCAAAACAACAAAGAGGCACCAAATAACATTAAAACAACAAAGAGGCCTCAAATAATATCAAAACAACAAAGAGGCCTCAAATAACATCAAAACAACAAAGAGGCACCAAAATAACATCAAAACAACAAAGAGGCACCAAATAACATCAAAACAACAAAGAGGCACCAAATAACATCAAAACAGCAAATAGACACCAAATAACATCAAAACAACAAAGAGGCACCAAATAACATCAAAACAACAAAGAGACACCAAATAACATCAAAACAACAAAGAGGCACCAAATAACATCAAAACTACAAAGAGGCCTCAAATAACATCAAAACAACAAAGAGGCACCAAATAACATCAAAACAACAAAGAGGCACCAAATAACATCAACACAACAAAGAGGCCTCAAATAACATCAAAACAACAAAGAGGCACCAAATAACATCAAAACAACAAAGAGGCCTCAAATAACATCAAAACAACAAAGAGGCACCAAATAACAACAAAACAACAAAGAGGCACCAAATAACATCAAAACAACGAAGAGGCACCAAATAATATCAAAACAACAAAGAAGCACCAAATAACATCAAAACAACAAAGAGGCACCAAATAACATCAAAACAACAAAGAGGCACCAAATAACATCAAAACAACAAAGAGGCACCAAATAACATCAAAACAACGAAGAGGCACCAAATAACATCAATACAACGAAGAGGCACCAAATAACATCAAAACAACGAAGAGGCACCAAATAACATCAAAACAACGAAGAGACACCAAATAACATCAAAATAACGAAGAGGCACCAAATAACATCAAAACAACGAAGAGGCACCAAATAACATCAAAACAACAAAGAGGCCTCAAATAACATCAAAACAACAAAGAGGCACCAAATAACATCAACACAACAAAGAGGCACCAAATAACATCAAAACAACAAAGATGCACCAGTTGCAGCAATTTTCAATGGAAGTAGAGTATTGCACAACTGCAGGTTAGGGGCGGAAGACTCTACTGTGACAGGTTAGGGACCGAAGACTCTACTGTGACTGTGAAATGTAGAACAGTCTTGTTCCTTTGCTTAAATTTGTGTCTAAGTGTAAAATTGGATAGTCTCTGATGTTCATTTCCATCCATTTCCTTTCTTACTACAAGTTGTTCCTTTCCTTTAATTAGTGTCTAAGTGTAAAATTGAATAGTCTCTCATGTTCATTGACATCTATATCCTTTCTTACTGATTATATTCAGGACTGTATTTGGAGGAATATTTTCTGCTTTGGTAAAAACAAAGTCAACAAAAGAAAATGAAAAGAAAGAGGAAGTAAAAGCAGTTGTACCAAAGAAAGTTAGCAGTACTCCAGATAAAGAAAATATAGAACTAGAGGAAAAAAAAGAAATTCAAGAACCGGAGAAAGAGGAACCAAAAGGTACATGCTCTTTTTTTCAGTTGTTTTAGCTGATTTCAGCTGTTTTCCCTTGAATTTTGTTTATCAAAACCTGCAGGACATGGTCAACATTGGTCATAAATGGATCTTGATGAAACAGGTTATTTCCCTTGAAATTTTGTTCATCGAAACTTGCAGGACACGGTCAGAACTGGTCATAAATGGATCTTTTTGAAATGGGTTATTTCCCTTGAAAATTTTTTTTTTATCGAAACTTGCAGGACACGGTCAGAACTGGTAATCAATGGATGTTTTTGAAATGGGTTATAGATGGTTTCAGCTATTTGTCAACGATTTTTAGTTATTTTATTCTCTAACCGAGAATCATCCCTGTTTTACTTGGAAGTGTAGTACATCTTTGTACCCTCAGAGTAATGGTCTACAATCAACAGATCATGTATTCTTAGCTAGAACTCAGTTACCTATGAGCATGCATTGACTCTTCTGTACTGTCCAAGTTACGGTTATCATTTCTATGAAGATGTATGGTTTTTTGAATTGAAGTGAATCTGTTTATTTATATTGTTTGTTTTTATATACATGTATTGGGCTTGCTGGAGATCTAGCTACCAAGAGTGGAGTTGTCAGGATCCTATTAATCGGTTAAACCATGATACCATTTTTACCTGTGAGTGCCCACAACCTAGATTTACATCAGCTTTCGTCGTATGTTCTTTGTTGTGAAATCGAGGTTTGTCAGAATAGTGGCTTATGTTGTTGTGGTTGGTTATAGTTTTTTTTGGGACCATTTTGAAATTTCCAGAAAATAGCAAGTTTCATTTGTCCAGTTTTTTATATTAGAATATTCACACATACAATCTGCACCCAATCCAACTCTCAGTAGGACGAGTAGAAGAGGGACGATAACCTTTTGACCCTGTATATCCAGTATATACTGACAACACCATACATACTTTATCACATAATGTTGTATTGAGTACATCTTGCCCTGAACGGGGTTCGAACTCACAATTGTAGTGTTGATAGGCACTGATTTCGCAGGTAAATCCAACTACCATACGATCATGACCACGACGGCCCCTGAAATTGTGATATTTAGCTATGCTCCAAATGTTTACAGTAATTCTGATTGTATTATTTCTGAAATAGAAAGTAATTCCAAAATCAGGAAGTGTAACAAATATTTTTTTCAGCTGAAGTGAAACACGAGAAGACAGAAGAAGTGAAAGAAGTAAAAGCACCGAAGAAAGCAATGAGGCCTCCGATGGGTGGGATGGGTGAAATGCTGCTGTCTCAGTTAAAACAGCGTCAACAGAGCGGAAAATCTACGGTAATAAATATATTTTGCTACTGCAATGGAATTCAAACTTCATTTAACATTCATTAGTAAAGAAGACCTCACTAACCCACAATCTACAGTATTCTGGGCAAGCATGATAACCATTACACCACCAATGTGGTTAAACCAATACATACATTGACCTATAAGGTTAAGAAATTTTGTGCACTTTTGAATAATAGATTTTATTATTTGGGATGTTATTCAATTTTGTGCACTTTTGATTAATAGATTTTATTATTTGTGATGTTATTCAATTTTGTGCACTTTTGATTAATAGATTTTATTATTTGCGATGTTATTTAATTTTGTGCACTTTTGATTAATAGGTTTTTAGCTTACCTTGCCAGAGGCAAAGTGAGCTTTTGCCATCACTTGTCGTCCGTTAACTTTTCACATTTTAATCTTCTCCTCTGAAACCGCTTTGCCAAATGAACTGAAACTTGGTAGGAAGCATCTATGGAAGGTCCTCTAAAAAGACTGCTAATTTTTCCCGATCCATTAACAAACATGAATGCCACAGGCAATTCTTGTTTCTGATTGGACGATTTTTAGCTCACCTTGCCAAAGGCAATGTGAGCTTTTGCCATCACTTGGCGTCCGTCGTCCTTTAACTTTTCACATTTTATCTTCTCCTCTGAAACGGCTTAGATGAACTGAAACTTGGTAGTAAGCATCTATGGAAGGTCCTTTATAAAGATTGCTCATTTTGTCCCGATCCATTGACAAACATGGTTGCCACAGGCAATTCTTGTTTCTGATTGGCCGATTTTTAAAAATCTTCTCCTCTGAAACTGCTTGGCCAAATGAACCGAAACTTGGTAGGAAGCATCTATGGAAGGTCCTCTATAAAATTGCTCATTTCGTCCCAATCCGTTATCAAACATGGCTGCCACAGGTCATTCTTGTTTCTGATTGGTTGATTTCTAAAAATCTTCTTCTCTGAAACCGCTTGTCCAAATGAATCGAAACTTGGTAGGAAGCATCTATGGAAGTTCCTTTATAAAGATTGCTAATATTATGCCAATTGGTTAACAAACATGGCTGCCACAGGCAATTCTTGTTTCTGATTGGTTGATTTCTAAAATATCTTCTCTGTTAAAAGAAAGATAACTATTGTTTAAATATAGATATCTGTTCAAAATGCAGTTATCTCTATACAGATTTTTAAAAATCTTCTCCTCTGAAATCGCTTGGCCAAATGAACCGAAACTTGGTAGGAAGCATCTATGGAAGGTCCTCTGTAAAGATTGCTCATTTCGTCCTGATCCGTTAACAAACATGGCCGCCACAGGCGAATCTTGTTTCTGATTAGCTGATTTTTAGCTCACCTGACCCAAAGGGTCAGGTGAGCTATTGCCATCACTTGTCGTCCGTCGTACGTCGTAAACTTTTTCAAAAATCTTCTCCTCTGAAAGTACTAGACCAATGGAAACCAAACTTGGTCTGAATCATCACTAGGGTGTCTAGTTTCAAAATTGTGTCCGATGATGCCTTGCACCAACCAACATGGCCGCTGTTACTAAAAATAGAACATATGGTAAAATTGTAGGTTTTTGGTAATAACTCAAAAACCGTTAATAATATCAAAAATCTGACATGGGGTAAAAATGATCAGCACATCAAGATCTAACTACCCTGCAATTTTGAAGTAAATCTGATTACCCATCTTGGAGTTATTGCCCTTTTTTCATCAAATTTGTAAAATTTTAATACTTTTCGTCTTATATTTCAAAAACTATAAGAGATAAAGGTTAACTTTAAATTGCAAAAATGTGCGGCATATCAAGATCTACCCACCCTGCAATTTTGAAGTAAATCCCATGACCCATTTTGGAGTTATCTCCTTTTTTTCATCAAATTTTCAAAATTTTAATACTTTTCGTCCTTTATTTCAAAAACTATAAGAGACAGGTGGTAAGTTGAAACTGCAAACATGTTCAACATGTCAAGATCTACCTACCCTGCAATTTTGAAGTAAATCCCATTACCCATTTTGACTGATTATGCAAATTAAAAAAAGGGGAGATTAAATTAAAAAAAAAATCTTCTCCTCAGAAACCACTGGGCCAATTGCAACCAAACTTTTGTGGAATGATCCTTGGATGGCCCCCTTCCAAAATCGTGTCCGGTGATCCCGACTTCCAACCAAGATGGCCGCCAAGCTAAAAATAGAAAAAAGGGGGGATGAAATTAAAAAAAAAATCTTCTCCTCTGAAACTACTGAGCCAATCTCAACCAAACTTTGCTGAAATGATCCTTGGGTGGTCCCCTTTCAAAATTGTGTCCGTCAGTGCCGTCCTGTATCTAAGATGGCCACCATTACTAAAAATAGACATTTCTTCAAATGGCCGAAACTGCTCTATTTTAAGCCAGAAAGTGCCCAAATTTGAACTGTATAAGCATAATGATGAGCTTTTTAACATATATTACGGGATTTTTTATGAACTTTGAACTTTTGTCTATTTTGACCGATTATGCAAATTAGAAAAAAGAGGGAATGAAATTAAAAAAAAATCTTCTCCTCTGAAACTACTGAGCCAATCTCAACCAAACTTTGCTGAAATGATCCTTGTGTGGTCCCCTTTCAAAATTGTGTCCGTTAGCACCGTCCTGTATCCAAGATGGCCACCATGACTAAAAATAGAAATTTCTTCAAATGGCCAAAACTGCTCTATTTTAAGCCAGAAATAGTTCTAATAATAAAACCCTAAATGCTCGCTTACTCGCAAGGGTTATAACGGGATGCCATTACACGTAATGGAGCAGCTGCTGAGATTTTTTGCGCTCGCTTACAGAGCTTCTGACGACTGCATTTATCAATAATAAGACATAACCTTTCCTTTTGTCCATTATTATAACAAGTTTTTATCACCTACCAGTATTTTAGAATGTAATTCCCACAAAATAAAAATCTCCTCTTTGAAAATTTTGAATTTCGTCATTTCCGGCCTCACTATTTGGATGTCGATACCATATTTGGCGATTTAGGCGTGAATGTTTACCAATCGTAACTACTCGGCCATTCTCGCTACCCTGCAAATAACAGAGTAGCGAGAATGGCCGAGTAGTTACGATTGGAATGTTTACATCAGCTTGTAATAAGAAATACCATATTTAGAAAAGCTCCGCCTTCCATAATTTCGGTTATGGAAAACGATTGATAAATTTGAACAAGGTTGTTGCTAACTTTGAAAAGCATACATTTCTCAGCCAAACCGATTTAACAAGGACTGGGATCATCAGTAATTGTTATAATGAAATGTTTGAAGCGTAAATAGTGAGTTTTTATGTTTCAACTGCAACTTTTTTTTTGCTCCATTGTGACGAATGGGACCGCGTTCTAGCTCTGCCGAGACACAAGTTTGTCACAGGAGCTACATTATTGCAGCTAAGCCAGAAAGTGCCCAAATTTGAACTGTATAAGCATAATGATGAGCTTTTTAACATATATTACGGGATTTTTTATGAACTTTGAACTTTTGCCTATTTTGACCGATAATGCAAATTAGAAAAAAGGGGTGATGAAATTTTTAAAAAATCTTCTCCTCTGAAACTACAGAGCCAATCTCAACCAAACTTTGCTGAAATGATTCTTGGGTGGTCCTCTTCCAAAATTGTGTCCGGCATTTCAGAACACAGACCAAGATGGCCGCCACAGCCGAACTTAATTTAACATAGGACCCTATGGGAAATTCCCATAAAAATCTTCTTGTCTGAAACCATTTGCTCAATAAGAACAAAATTTTGATGAAATAGTCATTGGATGGTTCTCTTCCAAAAATGTGTCCGGCGGTTCGGCCCTTCAATCAAGATGGCCCCCACAGCCGAACTTAGCTTAACATAGGACCCTATGGGAAATTCACATAAAAATCTTCTCCTCAGAAACCACTGGGCCAATTGCAACCAACTTTTGTGGAATGATCCTTGGATGGTCCCCTTCCAAAATTATGTCCGGTGATCCCGACTTCCAACCAAGATGGCCGCCAAGCTAAAAATAGAAAAAAGGGGGATGAAATTAAAAAAAAATCTCCTCCTCTGAAACTACTGAGCCAATCTCAACCAAACTTTGCTGAAATGATCCTTGGGTGGTCCCCTTTCAAAATTGTGTCCGTCAGCGCCGTCCTGTATCCAAGATGGCCGCCATTACTAAAAATAGAAATTTCTTCAAATGGCCAAAACTGCTCTATTTTAAGCCAGAAAGTGCCCAAATTTGAACTGTATAAGCATAATGATGAGCTTTTTAACATATACTACGTGATTTTTTATGATCTTTGAACTTTTGCCTATTTTGACCGATTATGCAAATTAGAAAAAAGAGGGGATGAAATTTTAAAAAATCTTCTCCTCTGAAACTACTGAGCCAATCTCAACCAAACTTTGCTGAAATGATCCTTGGGTGGTCCCCTTTCAAAATTGTGTCCGTCAGCGCCGTTCTGTATCCAAGATGGCTGCCATGACTAAAAATAGAAATGTCTTCAAATGGCCAAAACTGCTCTATTTCAAGCCAGAAAGTGCCCAAATTTGAACTGTATAAGCATAATGATGAACTTTTTAACATTTATTACGGGATTTTTTATGAACTTTGAACTTTTGACCGATTATGCAAATTAGAAAAAAGGGGGGATGAAATTTAAAAAAAATCTTCTCCTCTGAAACTACAGAGCCAATCTCAACCAAACTTTGCTGAAATGATTCTTGGGTGGTCTTCTTCCAAAATTGTATCCGACATTTCAGAACACCGACCAAGATGGCCACCACAGCCGAACTTAATTTAACATAGGACCCTATGTGAAATTCCCATAAAAATCTTCTTGTCTGAAACCATTTGCTCAATAAGAACAAAATTTTGATGAAATAGTCATTGGATGGTTCTCTTCCAAAAATGTATGTGGCGGTTCGGCCCTTCGATCAAGATGGCCCCCACAGCCGAACTTAGCTTAACATAGGACCCTATGGGAAATTCACATAAAAATCTTCTCCTCAGAAACCACTGGGCCAATTGCAACCAACTTTTGTGGAATGATCCTTGGATGGTCCCCTTCCAAAATTATGTCCGGTGATCCCGACTTCCAACCAAGATGGCCTCCAAGCTAAAAATAGAAAAAAGGGGGATGAAATTAAAAAAAAATCTCCTCCTCTGAAACTACTGAGCCAATCTCAACCAAACTTTGCTGAAATGATCCTTGGGTGGTCCCCTTTCAAAATTGTGTCCGTCAGCGCCGTTCTGTATCCAAGATGGCTGCCATGACTAAAAATAGAAATGTCTTCAAATGGCCAAAACTGCTCTATTTCAAGCCAGAAAGTGCCCAAATTTGAACTGTATAAGCATAATGATGAACTTTTTAACATTTATTACGGGATTTTTTATGAACTTTGAACTTTTGACCGATTATGCAAATTAGAAAAAAGGGGGGATGAAATTAAAAAAAAATCTTCTCCTCTGAAACTACAGAGCCAATCTCAACCAAACTTTGCTGAAATGATTCTTGGGTGGTCTTCTTCCAAAATTGTATCCGGCATTTCAGAACACCGACCAAGATGGCCACCACAGCCGAACTTAATTTAACATAGGACCCTATGTGAAATTCCCATAAAAATCTTCTTGTCTGAAACCATTTGCTCAATAAGAACAAAATTTTGATGAAATAGTCATTGGATGGTTCTCTTCCAAAAATGTATGCGACGGTTCGGCCCTTCGATCAAGATGGCCCCCACAGCCGAACTTAGCTTAACATAGGACCCTATGGGAAATTCACATAAAAATCTTCTCCTCAGAAACCACTGGGCCAATTGCAACCAAACTTTTGTGGAATGATCCTTGGATGGCCCCCTTCCAAAATTGTGTCCGGTGATCCCGACTTCCAACGAAGATGGTCGCCAAGCTAAAAATAGAAAAAAGGGGGGATGAAAGTAAAAAAAAATCTTCTCCTCTGAAACTACTGAGCCAATCTCAACCAAACTTTGCTGAAATGATCCTTGGGTGGTCCCCTTTCAAAATTGTGTCCGTCAGTGCCGTCCTGTATCCAAGATGGTCACCATTACTAAAAATAGAAATTTCTTCAAATAGCCAAAACTGCTCTATTTTAAGCCAGAAAGTGCCCAAATTTGAACTGTATAAGTATAATGATGAGCTTTTTAACATATACTACGTGATTTTTTATGATCTTTAAACTTTTGCCTATTTTGACCGATTATGCAAATTAGAAAAAAGAGGGGATGAAATTAAAAAAAAATCTTCTCCTCTGAAACTACTGAGCCAATCTCAACCAAACTTTGCTGAAATGATCCTTGGGTGGTTCCCTTTCAAAATTGTGTCCGTCAGCGCAGTCTTGTATCCAAGATGGCTGCCATGACTAAAAATAGAAATGTCTTCAAATGGCCAAAACTGCTCTATTTCAAGCCAGAAAGTGCCCAAATTTGAACTGTACAAGCATAATGATGAACTTTTTAACATTTATTACGGGATTTTTTATGAACTTTGAACTTTTGACCAATTATGCAAATTAGAAAAAAGCGGGGATGAAATTTTTAAAAAATCTTCTCCTCTGAAACTACAGAGCCAATCTCAACCAAACTTTGCTGAAATGATTCTTGGGTGGTCCTCTTCCAAAATTGTGTCCGGCATTATAGAACACCGACCAAGATGGCCACCACAGCCGAACTTAATTTAACATAGGACCCTATGTGAAATTCCCATAAAAATCTTCTTGTCTGAAACCATTTGCTCAATAAGAACAAAATTTTGATGAAATAGTCATTGGATGGTTCTCTTCCAAAAATGTGTGCGGCGGTTCAGCCCTTCGATCAAGATGGCCCCCACAGCCGAACTTAGCTTAACATAGGACCCTATGGGAAATTCACATAAAAATCTTCTCCTCAGAAACCACTGGGCCAATTGCAACCAAACTTTTGTGGAATGATCCTTGGATGGCCCCCTTCCAAAATTGTGTCCGGTGATCCCGACTTCCAACCAAGATGGTCGCCAAGCTAAAAATAGAAAAAAGGGGGATGAAAGTAAAAAAAAATCTTCTCCTCTGAAACTACTGAGCCAATCTCAACCAAACTTTGCTGAAATGATCCTTGGGTGGTCCCCTTTCAAAATTGTGTCCGTCAGTGCCGTCCTGTATCCAAGATGGTCACCATTACTAAAAATAGAAATTTCTTCAAATAGCCAAAACTGCTCTATTTTAAGCCAGAAAGTGCCCAAATTTGAACTGTACAAGCATAATGATGAACTTTTTAACATTTATTACGGGATTTTTTATGAACTTTGAACTTTTGACCAATTATGCAAATTAGAAAAAAGCGGGGATGAAATTTTTAAAAAATCTTCTCCTCTGAAACTACAGAGCCAATCTCAACCAAACTTTGCTGAAATGATTCTTGGGTGGTCCTCTTCCAAAATTGTGTCCGGCATTATAGAACACCGACCAAGATGGCCACCACAGCCGAACTTAATTTAACATAGGACCCTATGTGAAATTCCCATAAAAATCTTCTTGTCTGAAACCATTTGCTCAATAAGAACAAAATTTTGATGAAATAGTCATTGGATGGTTCTCTTCCAAAAATGTGTGCGGCGGTTCAGCCCTTCGATCAAGATGGCCCCCACAGCCGAACTTAGCTTAACATAGGACCCTATGGGAAATTCACATAAAAATCTTCTCCTCAGAAACCACTGGGCCAATTGCAACCAAACTTTTGTGGAATGATCCTTGGATGGCCCCCTTCCAAAATTGTGTCCGGTGATCCCGACTTCCAACCAAGATGGTCGCCAAGCTAAAAATAGAAAAAAGGGGGATGAAAGTAAAAAAAAATCTTCTCCTCTGAAACTACTGAGCCAATCTCAACCAAACTTTGCTGAAATGATCCTTGGGTGGTCCCCTTTCAAAATTGTGTCCGTCAGTGCCGTCCTGTATCCAAGATGGTCACCATTACTAAAAATAGAAATTTCTTCAAATAGCCAAAACTGCTCTATTTTAAGCCAGAAAGTGCCCAAATTTGAACTGTACAAGCATAATGATGAACTTTTTAACATTTATTACGGGATTTTTTATGAACTTTGAACTTTTGACCAATTATGCAAATTAGAAAAAAGCGGGGATGAAATTTTTAAAAAATCTTCTCCTCTGAAACTACAGAGCCAATCTCAACCAAACTTTGCTGAAATGATTCTTGGGTGGTCCTCTTCCAAAATTGTGTCCGGCATTATAGAACACCGACCAAGATGGCCACCACAGCCGAACTTAATTTAACATAGGACCCTATGTGAAATTCCCATAAAAATCTTCTTGTCTGAAACCATTTGCTCAATAAGAACAAAATTTTGATGAAATAGTCATTGGAGGGTTCTCTTCCAAAAATGTGTGCGGCGGTTCAGCCCTTCGATCAAGATGGCCCCCACAGCCGAACTTAGCTTAACATAGGACCCTATGGGAAATTCACATAAAAATCTTCTCAGAAACCACTGGGCCCATTGCAACCAAACTTTTGTGGAATGATCCTTGGATGACCCCCTTCCAAAATTGTGTCCGGTGATCCCGACTTCCAACGAAGATGGTCGCCAAGCTAAAAATAGAAAAAAGGGGGTATGAAATTAAAAAAAAAATTTCTCCTCTGAAACTACTGAGCCAATCTCAACCAAACTTTGCTGAAATGATCCTTGGGTGGTCCCCTTTCAAAATTGTGTCCGTCAGTGCCGTCCTGTATCCAAGATGGCCACCATTACTAAAAATAGAAATTTCTTCAAATGGCCAAAACTGCTTTATTTTAAGCCAGAAAGTGCCCAAATTTGAACTGTATAAGCATAATGATGAGCTTTTTAACATATATTACGGAATTTTTTATGAACTTTGAACTTTTGCCTATTTTGACCGATTATGCAAATTAGAAAAAAAGGGGGATGAAATTTAAAAAAAATCTTCTCCTCTGAAACTACTGAGCCAATCTCAACCAAACTATGCTGAAATGATCCTTGGGTGGTCCCCTTTCAAAGGTGTGTCCATCAGCGCTGTCCTGTATCCAAGATGGCCACCATTACTAAAAATAGAAATTTCTTCAAATGGCCAAAACTGCTCTATTTTAAGTCAGAAAGTGCCCAAATTTGAACTGTATAAGCATATTGATGAGCTTTTTAACATATATTATGGGATTTTTTATGAACTTTGAACTTTTGCCTATTTTGACTGATTATGCAAATTAGAAAAAAGGGGGGATGAAATTAAAAAAAAATCTTCTCCTCTGAAAATACTGAGCCAATCTCAACCAAACTTTGCTGAAATGATTCTTGGGTGCTCCCCTTTCAAAATTGTGTCCGTTAGCACCGTCCTGTATCCAAGATGGCCACCATGACTAAAAATAGATATATCTTCAAATGGCCAAAACTGCTCTATTTTAAGCCAGAAAGTGCCCAAATTTGAACTGTATAAGCATAATGAGATTTTTAACATATATTACGGGATTTTTTATGAACTTTGAACTTTTGCCTATTTTGACCGATTATGCAAATTAGAAAAAAAGGGGGATGAAATTAAAAAAAAATCTTCTCCTCTGAAACTACAGAGCCAATCTCAACCAAACTTTGCTGAAATGATTCTTGGGTGGTCCTCTTCCAAAATTGTGTCCGGCATTTCAGAACACAGACCAAGATGGCCGCCACAGCCGAACTTAATTTAACATAGGACCCTATGGGAAATTCCCATAAAAATCTTCTTGTCTGAAACCATTTGCTCAATAAGAACAAAATTTTGATGAAATAGTCATTGGATGGTTCTCTTCCAAAAATTTGTCGGGCGGTTCGGCCATTCGATAATTATTTTTTTGAATTTTAATACTTTTCGTGTTGTATTTCAAAAACTATAAGAGATAGATGTTAAGTTTAAATTGCAACAATTTGCAGCATGTCAAGATCTTCCTACCCTGCAATTTTGAAGTAAATCCCATTACCCATTTTGGAGTTATTGCTCTTTTTTCATCAAAATGTTCTCAATTTTAATACTATCATCTTATATCTCAAAGACTATTAGAGATAGAGGGAAAGTTTAAGCTGCAAAAATGTTCAGCATGTCAAGATATAAATTTTTTTTCCCACAGTTAAAAATGTGCAACAACAGTGAAGAGTTATTCCTCTTGAAATGCATTTTTTTGTTGACTGCTTTTGGTTACTCAAATAATCAAAGGGAAGCAACTGTATTACAAAATGTGAAGTAGGGAAAGCTAAATTTTGAGAATCATTGACATATATGTTTTTTTACACCAATTTTGATAACTTACATTAAAGTGGGAACCCCTGCCCAAATTTTATTGTAGAAGGGGTCTGCAATGATGAAGGCTACATTTGTTAATTTTTTTTACTGAAGTTATCAAGTTTTATTGACTGATGTTGTTATTATACCCAGGTGACCTATACAGGCTCCTGGGAGCCTCTAGTTTAAATTCTTCTCTGAAACTGCTTGGCTGAATGAACCGAAACTTGGTAGGAAGCATTTTTGGGCAGTTCTCTGTAAAGAGTGCTCATTTCGTCCCGATCCATTTACAAACATGGCTGCCATAGGCAATTCTTGTTTCTGATTGGTTGATTTCTAAAAATATTTTCCTCTTAAACCGTTTGGCCAAATGAACCGAACATTGGTAGGAAGCATCTATGGAAGGTTCCCTATAAAGATTGCTCATTTTGTCCCGATCCGCTAGCAAACATATGGCCGCCACAGGCCATTCTTGTTTCTGATTGGTTGATTTCTAAAAAAAATCTTCTCCTCTGAAACCGCCAGACCAAATGAATCAAAACTTGTTAGGACGCATCCTTGGAAGGTCCTCTATCAAGATTGGTCATTTAGTTCCGATCCGTTAACAAACATGGCCACCACAGGCCATTCTTGTTTCTGATTGGTTGATTTCTAAAAATCTTCTCCTCTGAAACCGCTTTCCCAAATGAACTGAAATTTGGTAGGAAGCATCTATGGAAGGTCCTCTATAAAGATTGCTCATTTTGTCCCAATTGGTTAATAAACATGGCCACCACAGGCAATTCTTGTTTCTCATTGGCCAATTTGTTTAAATCTTCTCCTCTGAAACCGCTTGTCCAAATGAACCGAAACTTGGTAGGAAGCATCTATGGAAGGTCCTCTATAAAAATTGCTCATTTTGTCCCAATTGGTTCACAAACATGGCTGCCACAGGCAATTCTTGTTTCTGATTGGTTGATTTCTACAATATCTTCTCTGTTAAAAGAAAGATAACTCTTGTTTAAATATAGATATCTATATTCAAAATGCAGTTATCTCTATACAAATAAAAAAAAATATTCTCCTTTGAAACCGCTTGGCCAAATGAAACGAAACTTGGTAGGAAGCATATATGGAAGGTCCTCTGTAAAGATTGCTCATTTCGTCCCAATCCGTTAACAAACATGGCCACCACAGGCAACTCTTGTTTCTGATTGGCTGATTTTTAAAATTCTTCTCCTCTGAAACTGTTTGGCCAAATGAACCAATGCTTAGTAGGAAGAATCTATGGAAGGTTCTCTGTTGCGATTACTCATTTCGTCCCGATCCATTAACAAATATGTCCACCACAGACAATTCTTGTTTCTGATTGGTTGATTTCTAAAAAATCTTCTCTGAAACCGCTTTGCCAAATGAACCGAAACTTGGTAGGAAGAATCTATGGAAGGTCCTCTGTTATGATTGCTCATTTTGTCCCGATCCATTAACAAACATGGCCACCACAGACAATTCTTGTTTCTGATTGGTTGATTTCTAAAAAAAATTCTCCTCTGAAACCGCTTTGCCAAATGAACCGAAACTTGGTAGGAAGCATCTATGGAAGGTTCTCTATAAAGATTGCTCATTTTGTCTATCAGTTAACAAACATGGTCACCACAGGCAATTCTTGTTTCTGATTGGTTGATTTCTAAGAATCTTCTACTCGGAAACGGCTTAGTCAAATAGACAGAAATGCGGTAGGAAGCATCTATGGAAGATCCTCTATGGGAATTGCTCATTCTGTTTTGATCCGTTAACAAACATGGCCATCATAGGCAATTCTTGTTTCTTATTGGTCGATTTCTAAAAAATCTTCTCCTCTGAAACCGCTTGGCCAAATTATATGAGACTTGGTAGTAAGAATCTATAGAAGATCCTCTATAAAGATTGCTCATTCCGTCCCGATCTGTTAACAAACATGGCCACCACAGGCGATTCTTGTTTCTGATTGGCTGATTTTTTAGATTCTTCTCCTCTGAAACCGTTTGGCCAAATGAACCGAAACTTGGTAGGAAGCATCTATGGAAAGTCCTCTGTTTCGATTGCTCATTTCGTCCCGATCAATTAACAAACATGGCCGCCACAGACAATTCTTGTTTCTGATTGGTTGATATCTAAATAATCTTCTCTTCTGAAACCTCTTTGCCAAATGAACTGAAACTTGGTAGGCAGCATCTATTGAAGGTGCTTTATAAAGATTTCTCATGTCGTCCCGATCCGATTACAAACATGGTCGCCACTGACAATTCTTGTTTCAGATTGGTCGATTTCTAAAAAATCTTTTCCTCTGAAACCGCTTTGCCAAATGAATCGAAACTTGGTAGGAAGCATCTATGGAAGGTCCTCTATAACAAATGCTAATTTAGTCCTGATCAGTTAACAAACATGGCCCATATAGGTAATTCTTGTTTCTGATTGGTCGATCTCTAAATAATCTTCTCTTCTGAAACTGAGTAGCCAAATGAAGCACCTATGGAAGATTCTGTGCAAAACAGAATGAAAGGTGAGTGACACAGGCTCAGCCCACTGAGCCTCTAGTATTACTTGCGATGTTATTCAATTTGTGCACTTTAGATTAATAGATTTTATTGTTTGCAATGTTATTCAATTTTGTGCACTTTAGATTTTATTGAACCTAATACTAAATGGTTTGTCAAATTGGCCAATTTATTATCTTATTCTTTCACATTTAATATCTTGAAAATATTTCAGGTGAAAAATCCTACAGTTGAAAAAGAAGTAATTACACCACCAAAGACAGAAACAGCCACACCTGACAAACCAGCGCAAGATAAGTCAGGAGCCCCGGTACCAGATACTACTAATTCCCCATCAAAAACTGCCAATAATACCGATGAACCTAAAGCAACTCCAGACAAAACTCCAAAATCTGTGGTATCTTTGATGCCTGACCAGAACCCACCCAAGGCAGCACCGCGACCAAGGAGTACCATCAGTAGGATATCTACAGGGTCAAGGAATTCAGGAGTGAATCCAGGTAAAAAAAATTATACTATGGTGATGTTACTCATATTAAAGGTCAAAATTTTATGTCGATTAAAGAACTATTAACAAATCTATTTATGAACCTTTTAGTCATGAACTTACTGTGTGTCACACCTGGCTCAGGTAGATCTGTTCTTAAAATTTTTGACAGATAGATTGATAAATTTGGTCTTATTTACCAATACTCCCTTTTTTTTACCCTGAGGGAGATAGACCTCAGTTTTAAGAAATTGGGGCAGTCTTTACGCTTAACTTTTTACCTTACAAACCCACCGGGCCTGTAAGTTCAAATATTTACAGGCCCACCATCAATTCTACAGCCTGAATTTGAAAACTACATTAATGACCATTAATTCAAACCACCAAAACTCAAAACATGATGATGTACCAAATATTATGTGGACATGTCAATTATGCATTAGGTAAGACCAGAATGCAAGTAAAAAAATCAAAAAGACACTTTATTTTGGATCCATGTTTATATTAATCTCTTGAAAATTCTAAAATCATATTGTCAATAGCATCCTCAGTATATTCCATATCATCATCACTGTCCACCTCCTCCTCCTCCTCCTCCTCATCATCATCATCACAACCAATATTGTTATAAGACTCTTATAACAAAAACTTGTGGTTTCATCATTGCGTGTGACATATAATTTGGTGATAATTTTTAATATATACCCCTTCCCCCCCCTCACCCCCCCCCCCCTTTTTTAGCTCACCTTGCCAAAGACAACTTGAGCTTTTGGCATCCGTCCTCCGTTCTCTGTCGTCTGTCATCTGTTAACTTTTCACATTTTAATCTTCTCCTCTGAAACCCCTTAGCCATATGAAATGAAACTTGGTAGGAAGCATCTATGGAAGGTCCTCTTTAAAGATTGCTAATTTTGTTCCGATCCATTAACAAACATGGCTGCCACAGGCAATTCTTGTTTCTGATTGGCCTATTTAAAAAAAAATTCTCCTCTGAAACCACTTAGCCAAATGAACCAAAACTTGGTAGGAAGCATCTATGGAAGGTCCTCTATGAAGATTGCTAATTTCATCCCGATCCATTAACAAACATGGCCGCCACAAGCAATTCATGTTTATGATTGTATGCTTTCTAAAAAAAAAACCTGTTTTTGTGTGGGAAGGGAGATAACTCTAATTTAAATATAGATACTATGAATTGAATTACAGATAAAAATCTTCTCCTCTAAAACCCCTCAGCCAAATGAACTGAAACTTGGTAGGAAGCATCTATGGAAGGCTCATTTCGTCCCGATTAGTTAACAAACATGGCCACCACAGGCAACTCTTGTTTCTGATTGGCTGATCTTAAAAATTCTTCTCTTCTGTAACTGCATGGCCAAATGATCCGAAACCTAGTAGGAAGTATCTATGGAAGGTCCTCTATAAAGATTGCTCATTCCGTCCCGATCCATTAACAAACATGGCTGCCACAGACGATTCTTGTTTCTGATTGGTCTATTTCTAAAAATCTTTTCCTCTGAAACCACATGGCCAAATATACCGAAACTTGATAGGAAGCACCTATGGAAGGTCCTCTATAAAGAGTTCTCATTTCGTTCCAATTCCATTTAAAAACATGGCCACCACAGGCGATTCTTGTTTCTGATTGGTCTATTTCTAAAAATCTTCTCCTCTGAAACCACATGGCCAAATGAACCGAAACTTGGTAGAAAGCATCTATGGAAGGTCCTCTATAAAGATTGCTCATTCTGTCCCGATCCATTAACAAGCATGGCCACCACAGGCAATTCTTGTTTCTGATTGGTCTAATTCTAAAACTCTCCTCTGAAACCGCTTAGCCAAATGATTCGAAACTTGGTAGGAGGCATCTATGGAAAGTCCTCTTATAAAGATTGCTCATTTTGTCCCAATCTGTTAACAAACATGGCCGCCACAGACAATTCTTTTTTCTGATTGGTCTAAAAATCTTCTACTCTGACACAGCTTGGCCAAATAGACCGAAACTTGGTAGGATGCATCTATGGAAGGTCCTCTATAGGAATTGCTCATTCCGTTTTGATCCGTTAACAAACATGGCCGTCATAGGCAATTCTTGTTTCTTATTGTTCGATTTCTAAAACAGCTTTTCCTCTGAAACCAAATGATATGAAACTTGGGAAGTAGCATCTATGGAAGGTCCTCTATAGAGATTGTTCATTTCGTTTTGATCCATTAACAAACATGGCTGCCACAGGCCATTTTGTTTTAGATTGGTCGTTTTCTAGAAATCTTCTTCTCTGAAACTGCTTTGCCAAAACGAACCGAAATTTGGTGGGAGCACCTATGGGCTATGGAAGGTTCTGTGTTAAGTTTCCTCAGAGCAGAATGAAAGATAAGCAACACAGGCTCAGCTCAGTGCTGAGCCTCTAGTTAGTTCACCTGGACCAAAGGTCCAGGTGAACTATTGCCATCACTTGGCGTCCGTCGTCTGTCGTCTGTAAACTTTTCACATTTCAAGCTTCTTCTCCGAAACCACTGGGCCGATTGGAACCAAACTTAGCAGGAATGTTCCTTGGATGGTCCTCTACAAAATTACTGTTTTTCGTTCTAGTCGGATATTCAATATGGCTGCCAGGGCCAATATGTGCTCTGATTGGCTGAAATTTCAAAGATCTTCTTCTCTGAAACTAATGAACTGACTGAACCCAAACTGTAAAAGAATGATCATTGGAATGTCCTTTACTAAGTTCCTGTTTTTTATGCCGATCGGAAATCCAAGATGGCCACCATCGCAGGACATAGATTAACATTGGACCCTATGGGAAAATGTTCAAATGCCTTCTTCTCAGAAACTACAAATATGATTAAAGCCAAACTGTACATGAATGTTCATTGGATGGTCCTCTACAATCTTAAGGTTTTTTGTTCCGATATGAAATTCAAAATGGCGGCTACGGCAGGACTTAGTTTAACATTGGACCCTATGGGAAAAATGTTTCAAAATGCTTCTTCTCTGAAACCACTAGGACAGTTGAAACCAAACTGCCCAGGAATGATCATTGGAAGGTCTTCTACAAATTCTATGTTTTTTTTGCCGATCGGAATTCCAAGATGGCCGCCACCGCAATACATAGATTAACATTGGACCCTATGGGAAAATGTTCAAATGCCTTCTTCTCAGAAACTACAAATATTATTAAAGCCAAACTGTACATGAATGTTTATTGGATGGTCCTCTACAAACTTAACGTTTTTTGTTCTGATATGAAATTCAAAATGGCGGCTACGGCAGGACTTAGTTTAACATTGGACCCTATGGGAAAAATGTTTCAAAACGCTTCTTCTCTGAAACCACTTGGACAATCGAAACCAAACTGCCCATGAATGATCATTGGAAGGTCCTCTACAAAGTTTCTGTTTTTTTATGCCGATCGAAAATTCAAGATGGCCGCCACCGCAGGACATAGATTAACATTGGACCCTATGGGAAAATGTTCAAATGCCTTCTTCTCAGAAACTACAAATATGATTAAAGCCAAACTGTACATGAATGTTCATTGGATGGTCCTCTACAAACTTTAGGTTTTTTGTTCCAATATGAAATTCAAAATGGCGGCTACGGCAGGACTTAGTTTAACATTGGACCCTATGGGGAAAATGTTTCAAGACGCTTCTTCTCTGAAACCACTTGGACAATTGAAACCAAACTGCCCAGGAATGATCATTGGAAGGTCCTCTACAAAGTGTGTGTTTTTTTATGCCGATCGAAAATTCAAGATGGCCGCCACCGCAGGACATAGATTAACATTGGACCCTATGGGAAAATGTTCAAATGCCTTCTTCTCAGAAACTACAAATATGATCAAAGCCAAACTGTACATGAATGTTCATTGGATGGTCCTCTACAAACTGTACTTTTTTTGTTCCGATATGAAATTCAAAATGGCGGCTACGGCAGGACTTAGTTTAACATTGGACCCTATGGGAAAAATGTTTCAAAACGCTTCTTCTCTGAAACCACTTGGATAATTGAAACAAAACTGCCCAGGAATGATCATTGGAAGGTCCTCTACAAAATTATGTTTTTTATGTCGATCGGAAATCCAAGATGGCCACCACCGCAGGACATAGATTAACATTGGACCCTATGGGAAAATGTTCAAATGCCTTCTTCTCAGAAACTACAAATATGATTAAAGCCAAACTGTACATGAATGTTCATTGGATGGTCCTCTACAAACCTTACGTTTTTTGTTCTGATATGAAATTCAAAATGGCGGCTACGGCAGGACTTGGTTTAACATTGGACCCTATGGGAAAAATGTTTCAAAATGCTTCTTCTCTGAAACCACTTGGACAGTTGAAACCAAACTGCCCAGGAATGATCATTGGAAGGTCCTCTGTTTTTTATGCCGATCGGAAATCCAAGATGGCTGCCACCACAGGTCATAGTATCATAGATGCGAACCATTACGATTTCTCCGTAATTGTTACGAATTTCGGGCCAAAATTACGGTGTTACAGTCAACAGTCTACTTGTTACGGATTTCCGATTATTGCTGGCCCGGAACTGTTCCCCATTTAAATATCATTGTGATCATTTAGACGCTTCATTGTATGTTAAAATCGCGTAATGATAAGCGCTTGAGGGATTTCGATTATTTAATCCTTTAGGGATTCTCGGGACTATCTATAGTAGAAAACGATCTATCCATTTCTTGTTCGATCCCGAGTAGTTAATGAACACAGCACGTTTTTGTCAATTTCGGGATGTCTGAGGGAACAAGTGAAGCTTCTACAGCGAAGAAAAGAAAATTGGGACAACGATTTCGTCCCGAATATTCTTCTCTTGCCTTATGAAATCGACACGGGAACATTATGCCTATTGCAAATATTGCAAACAAGACTTGTCCATTCAGCACGGTGGTCAGGATGAATACACATATACAACAAAACAGTTCAAAAGTCAACAACATATCAGGCACTCCAGAATTAGACATTAATTATTCCATGGGAGGGTGAGGGAGGGCCACTTCAGGAAATTTTCATTTCTATTGACAGTAAGTTGAAACATAGAATACATTTGTAAGTGAACATACATGTATTAGAACTTAACTTTTTATTTCTTTTTGTTGCTCATAAATTTTGCATCTAGTTGTCACAAATAAAGGAAATCATTTGCTCATCACTTTGTGCCTAGTCTGTAGTACGATTATGGTAAAATTTTATGAAAAATGATGATTACTGAAAAAAATCACAAATTACTGACATCTCAACTTTTTGTTACTGATTGCACCAAAAAGCGGTTGGCATCTATGTAGTATTAACACAGGACCATATGGGGAAAATACAGAAATATATTCTTCTCTGAAGCTATTGCACTGATTGAACCTAAACTGTGCATCAATCATTGGGAAGTCCTTTACAAACTTTGTGTTTTTTATGTTGATCGTAATTCCAAGATGACTACCACTGCAGGACATAGTTTTTACATAGGACCAATTGGTTCTTTTTATAACCAGGTGAACGATACAGGCTCTTGAGAGCCTCTGGTTTATAAATATCACTATGCTTTGGATTAATACCACACACAATGCAAAAATTCATATCTGTGTAGCATTCAGCAGAAGAAATATGCCTATGCCAATTTGCTCAAAGGTCAAACTATATATAGATAGCTAGGGAATGCAAATATATCACGAACATATATTGACACTGACAGTTATAAACTGAAGCAAGTAAAGGCTGTAATTATTATTTGTCAGACCTCAAATCAGAGTGCAACAATGGAACAAAACTACTGTAGTTCAAAGTCTATTTTCTAACTGCAGAGGTATTAACGTTGACACAGGTCTGTCAGCATATAAACAGTTCTATAAATAGATCGCAATTTTAATTAAAAATACTGATCGCATTTGGAAGCGGATCGATAAAAATCTGAACTGTCTCCGTGCATTTCAACGAATTTTGAATGACCAACCTTTTCAAATATGAACATATTATATATGAGAACTCAGATTTTATGTCACAGGATTGAGAAAAAAATAAATCAAAAGTTTGTTTGGTTAAAAGTAGCTTTGATCAACATTTCCCGTAGCACTGCCTGATTGCGCCCCCTTTCTCGTTGTGCCATTTTTATTTGATATTGAACGAAATTAAAATTTCTTTAAACCGAAATGGATTACTTTTCAAGAAAGTCACTTTCAAAATACTTAATGAATACCATAGATTTCGATAAACATGACGTCGACATTTTCATAAATGGCACATGTCAAAAATACGCGGGCAACGTAGGGTGACTCTTCAAAATTACAAGGCTACTTGAACTTTGCTTTTGACCAACGAGAAATCAAAATCAACCTTCACAAGGCAACTACTTCACCCTCTAATGTGAGCCCTGCTTCTCGTCCTTTTTTAAAACCTACATGATGGCAAAAATATCAACCAATCAAATTGCAAAAAACAGACACACCTAAATCTATTTCGAACATCGGAAAATCTTAAGAGGACTTGTTTGCCTACCCATTTTTTGCATTGACTCGGCAGCAACTGAAAACTTAGAACAATAAACTAAATATCTACACACAATATCTTATGAAATCAACTTTTGAAACTATATGACTTTTTTTCACAGGCCCGTGAGGCTTGTGAAACTACTCATTTTATACGCCCGTGTACAATTTTACACCCCACAGGCTTCGGACTACCGCCTAATTTCGCAGACTAGGGGCTATCATATTTAATCAGAAGAGATACATATACACAGTAAATAGGTTATATTTGTAAAGATTCCAGTTTAGAAACTAGGTTTATGTACTGGTACAGGTTTATACAGAGTTTGTTCAATGTATAACTGATTGTCTGTCCATTATCAAATGTTTCACATTATTATTTGTTACTTGTACATGTAATCAGATATTGTTATTCTATTTTATATATATATTTGAGCATGATTCTTATCCATTCATTTTCAAATATTGAATACCAGTATTGTATTCATATAACTTGTATGTTAATTCCTGTTTTAAACTATGCATGATTAATAGCTGTTTTTCAGGCAGTTATAGGGAGGAGCAACTATTTACACCCCTTCCACTGGGCGTCATTGGCATTTATGTTTTGTCCATGTCAGTACGTACATCCTGGATTTTGGGTTCTGTTCAATAACTTAATTTCCCGGAAGGAAATCATTTGATATTTATGAAACAATATTGTTGAACACTTTACACAAGTCGGTTTTGAATTTGGTTATTGTTTCTATTATGATTCCAGAGTTATGCCCCCTGAATTGACAACTGACAAATTGTTTGCCTGTTCTTTTAGAGTTATGGCCCTGTTTACTTTAGTTGGAAAGGGGGGTGTATCTGTGTCCTATGGATACATTGTTCCATTTTTCTTCTTACCTTTTTAAGAGATTATTCAATTCTGAGCTCGGCACAAAATATTCAACTCAGTCATCAAATATTGCATTTTCATTGTTTACCAAATTCAAAAGAGGGGCTGTCGTGGCTGTGATCGTATGGTAGTTGGATTTACAACTACCTATGCAATCTGTGCCTATCACCACTGATGTGAGTTCAAATCTCAATCACGATATAACTGAAATATTGTTGAAAGTGCTGTTAAACACCATAAAACAAACAAACAAATTATAAAGAAACCCTATTGATTGGTTGCTCTGTATAAATAATGGAATCATCAGAGATCAGTCACATTATATCTTGTAGATAGTGAAGATAAAGGAAGTCCTAGACCAGCTCTCAGACCAACCATACCACCAAAACCTAGGGCTAGTCTTAAAAGTGATGGTGAGTATTGTTTTCTTCTTCTGCTAATATGAGGCAGGTGCAACCTGAAATGCTCCCGAAGAACAGTAATTTTTCTTCCTGTTTACAAAATATCAAGCTTAAAAATAACACCATCTAAAACTCCAAACTCCGGACAGTTTTCGTATCCGCTACCGAACATTGTTTCATTTTTATTTCGACTAGAGTTCCGGTTTAGGTCACGTGATTTTTCTTTTAATTTATTTCCGGTTTGGCAGCCATATTGTTGAAGATTTTGAAGTGCCATAGTAGTACATATTCATACTTCTACCATTAACGCTCCCGAAGTGTATTAATAGTAGGAATGGGTAATCCAGACTTTTTATTATTAAGTCATTTGATTTTGTGTGAAACTTTGAGCACCTATGAGCTTTAAAAAAAAGTCAGTGTTTCTTAGTAAATGAATTTTCCTGGACTTCTCACATATTTTTCAACTCCAATACTCTACCAAGGAAATTAGAGATATCCAATGCAACATTATATAACTCCAGGTCCTCTGCAGGAAAGGAATATTTTTTTTAAGTGAAAACATTATATTAGATTGTGGAAATGCAATACACTCACCACAACTTTCATATTTCAATAATAATAAAAAAAAAAAATGTCAGAACAATAATGTGCCACTACTTTTGAGTACCTGTAATTTTTTATGACATGTTTAACAGATTTAACTGATTTAAGTAAGTACAGAGAATGTTCAATGGTCACATATAAGTGTTACGCTTAAAATATATATAAAACGGTATATTGGGAACATGGTCTTTGCTTATATTATTATGTTTGAACTACAGTAAAAATTCTGTTTCTGACCTTCCCCAACAAGTATGATCATAGCCATTATATAATATAATCCCATTTAAAATATAGTGTTAGGCATTGGTAACCAATGATAAAAGAAGGGGGTGTCATGATTGTATGGTAGTTGGATTTACAACTACCTGTGCAATCAGTACCCATCACCACTAATGTGAGTTCAAATCCTGCTGATGGTGAGGTGTACTCAATACATCTTTATGTGATAAAGTTTGTCAGTGACTTGCGGCAGGTCATTGTTTTTTTTGGGTCCTCTGGTTTCCTCCACCAATAAAATTGACCACTGCCACGATATAACTGAAATATTGTTGAAAGTGGCATTAAACACAGTAGCCTATTATATAAGGGTTATATGCATCTTATTCTATCATATTTATTAATTTCTTTCGGTATATATTCTATAGCTTGAATGCATGGCAAAAATGAATATTATATTTTCTTTCTACTTCATATACCAAAACATATTATTCAATGAATAAAAATGAATGAACACTGTATTCAAGGATAAAAATGAGTGAATATAGAATTCAATGAATAAACATGAATGAACACTGTATTCAAGGATAACAATGAGTGAATATAGAATTCAATGAATAAAAATGAATGAACATAGTATTCAAGAATAAAAATGAGTGAATATAGAATTCAAGGAATAAAAATGAATGAACATAGTATTCAATGAATAAAAATAAAGGAACTTAGTAACCAAGGAATTAAAATGATTGAGCATAGTATTCAATATTTCTGGCAACTGTACGGTTAGTAGATAAACGTATATTCCACATTTCTCCAAAGAAAGCGTTGTCAAACAATTATAAAGTGACAATGAAAGTAATTGAAATGTAACCTGACAGTAAGAATGAACGGCAACAAATAACGTGATGTCATGCACAAGACAAATCTCGCTTGTTGTGTGAACTAGCCGCAACACTACTAGTCGCTCTTGTGACTCGTAGTGATACTGGTTCACACAACAGGCTTGACCTGAAGCAAAATATTGTACCAACACACTATGTATGTAACTATTGTACCAACACACTATGTATGTAACTGGTATTTATCATGTGTAAGATCAAAGGAAAATTTACGATGGCATTAATTATTATAACCTTAATGGGATAAATTATAAAAAGAAAGTTTTAACAGTTATGGTCAACAACTTCACAAACATCAACAAAGCGAATACTATCACATCTCACCTTAAATCATTGAACAGAAAACAAACAAAAACATGACATATGCCTATGAAAATCCAGGTCCTGACTTGAGACAGGCATGTCATGTACCAGTATATGGCTATGCCTTGTCAATATCTATAAGTACTTGTATATAACTATTACAATAAGAGGAATGTATTATGGGTTAGAGGATACTTATATAATTACTTCGTGGTCGTGATCGTATGGTAGTTGGATTTACAACTATGTATGCAATCAGTGCCTATCACCACTGCCATTGTGAGTTCGAATCCCACTCGGGTGATGTGTACTCGATATAACATTATGTGATAAAGTTTGTCAGTGACATGCGACAGGTCGGTGGTTTTCTCCAGGTACACCAATAAAACTGACTCGACAGCCACGATATACATGAAATGTTGTTTTAAGTGGCATTAAGCACCATAAACCAACCAACCAATGGAAATCCAGGTCCTGACTTGGGGCAGGCACATCATGTACCAGTATATGGCTATGCCTTGTCAATATCTATAAGTACTTGTATATAACTATTACAATAACAGGAATGTACTATGGGTTAGAGGATACTTATATAATTACTTCGTGGTCATGATCATATGGTAGTTGGATTTACAACTACCTGTGCAATCAGTGCCTATCACCACTAAAGTTGTGAGTTCGAACCCCGTTCATGGCGAGGTGTACTCGATACAACATTATGTGATAAAGTTTGTCAGTGACTTGCAACAGGTCAGTGATTTTCTCAGGGTACACCAATAAAACTGATCACCACGATATAACTGAAATATTGTTGAAAGTGGCATTAAACACCATAACACTAACACTAACCCTATATAATTATTTGTACTTCAGCTTCAGATAGATCTGATTCAACTAGGTCTTCTGACAGTGGTAAGCGATTGTCAACAGAAATTAAAGATAAAAGTACTTCATTACCTAGAAATGTACCTCCAGTAACAGAGCAAGGTATGTTTTAATTGTGTTACCATGGAAACTAATTTTAACATGGTGAAATTCTGCTCCAATAGTATTGCACCATTCATGAATAGATTGTGTTGTCTTTTCTTTTCTTATTGTCAGAGATTTTACGGTTTTATGTAGGCTTTTTTATGAGGATAATAAGGAGACGGTGCTCCTATCTTTTTTCTTTTCTCACAACAGTTAATTTATGATATACAGTCAAACCTGTATTTTAGAGGTCACATTTGGGACAAAGAAAAAGTGGTCTTTTAAGACCAGTGACCTCTTAAGAGGGGTTCAATTTATATGAAATTTTCTATGACAGGACAAGACAAAGTGACTTTTTAATACAAGGTGACTGCTTAATAGAGGTGACCACTTGAGAAGGTTTGACTGTATGTAGTATACCATTATTATGATATTATTTTTGTCTGTCGGATTTAATACTCTCTACCCATCAGTCTTTGTACTATTGCTACATACTTTAAAAAGTATTAAAAAAAAAAACGTTTTACAAGGAGGATTCTGACCTCAGCTGTATTTTATAGTACCTCTTATTGGATAGCAGAAGTTAGTAGTAGCAATGGATGGGATTTAAGCACTTGTTGATGCTCCCTATTCGTTGCTATGATTATCCCTTCAATATTTGTGAAGTATTAAAAAGAAGGTATTATTTCTTGTGATTTGAATGGTGATAATTTTGAGGATCATCATCTGGATATAATGAATGAAAAAGAGGCATAAGAAATGAAAGAAAATATGCTGATTTTCAAATTTGAAAGATTTATTATTAGACACTTGGCATCGAAGGTGATCATGTTATTATGTGTACACTCGTATGTATTGCTGAAGACAGAAATCTGTACTCAAATTGACATTGTACCATGCTGTGTAGATCGAGATCTACTGTTTCTTTTACAGATGATGCATTTATATATAAGAACAAAATGAACAACTTTTAAAGTTTGCTAATGTCATAATTGTTTCATATGCATTTTTTGTCTTCTGGAATGTTTAAAATTATTGTCAATGTATATTAAAAATGCCTAGAAAAAGACGTTTTTTTCCAATTTAATTTGATTTTTTTTCTCTTCAAATATTCATGTTTTATTTTATACAGTAAAACCTGTCTAATCTGAACCCTTTTGAGACTTGAGAATTTGTTCAGGTTTAAGACTGGTGTTTGGTTTACACAGGTTCAAATTACATAGACATTTAGTAGATGGGACTGTAAAGTCTGTCTGGTTTAGGCAGGTGTTCGATTTACTCGAGCTTTGGTTTAGACAGGTGTTTGATTTATTCGAGCTTCGGTTTAGACAGGTGTTTGATTTATTCGAGCTTCAGTTTAGACAGGTTTTACTGTAATATAGGATAAATTATACAAAGTGTTTTGTCTTTGTTCATTCCAGTGCTAAAAGATAGAATTGGATTATTTAAGAGGAAATCTTAATTTTCCTGGTAAAAAAAACTGACTAACAATTTCTATCCATGCCTTCTTCAAGCAAATAATAACATTGAGAAATCATGACTACTTATTTAATTGCAATGTAAAGAAAGGGATTTAGGCAAAGACTAAAATTTATAGATTGTAATTCTAACATGGCGTGCTACTTTCGATTTGAAAACAATAGAGGGCTCTAAATAGCATAGAACACCCTAGCACATGCACAGAAGGCATATCTAATTGACAGCATATTTTGCATATTTGTACTTTATGTATGTTAAATTAGAATAATAAAAATAATAAATATACAAAAAAAATCAGATGAAACTAATTTTTGATCGTTTTTATAACGTTTCTGTAGCGTTATATATTCTTGTAAATAATAGTGGGAGGTAATTGAAACAGCTTCTGTAGCGTTATATTTTCTTGTAAATAATAGCGGGAGGTAATTGGAACAGCACCCAAAAATAACCTCGGTCTAGGTAAGCTTGAATGCATAAAATTACAGTAAATGCCCTATTAGAATCGAAATAATTCTCGGATGCGGGGCTCTATGCTTATTTTAACATGGGTAGGCATTATATATTTGTCAAGTTTCGCTCAGTGTAAAATAATGACAAATATAATGCCTACCCATGTTAAAATAAGCATAGAGCCCGGCATCCGAGAATTATTTCTTAAGCAAAGAATTCTGCAGAAAGACTCGACAGATTAAAAAAAAAAGTATCAAAAGCGTCCATTGATACATCTTTACATATTTTATATATCAAGTCTTACGGGTCATCGATCTTTTTAGCATTAGTTTATACTCAATAAAACATTCAATCAGAATATTGCATCAAATAAATACTTTGTTCTGATTGGAAAATTTGGGAGTATGAGTACAAAAATCGTACTCAAATGTTTGGAGTATGAGTACAAAAATTGTACTCAAACATTTCGAGTATGAGTACAATAAATCATACTCAAACATTTGGAGTATGAGTACAATAAATCATGCTCAAAAGTTTGGAGTATGAGTACAATAAATCATACTCAAACATTTGGAGTATGAGTACAATAAATCATGCTCAAAAGTTTGGAGTATGAGTACAATAAATCATACTCAAATGTTTGGAGTATGAGTACAAAAATTGTACTCAAACATTTCGAGTATGAGTACAATAAATCATACTCAAACATTTGGAGTATGAGTACAATAAATCATGCTCAAATGTTTGGAGTATGAGTACAATAAATCATACTCAAACATTTGGAGTATGAGTACAATAAATCATGCTCAAAAGTTTGGAGTATGAGTACAATAAATCATGCTCAACAGTTTGGAGTATGAGTACAATAAATCATGCTCAAAAGTTTGGAGTATGAGTACAATAAATCATACTCAAACATTTGGAGTATGAGTACAATAAATCATGCTCAAATGTTTGGAGTATGAGTACAATAAATCATACTCAAACATTTGGAGTATGAGTACAATAAATCATGCTCAAAAGTTTGGAGTATGAGTACAATAAATCATACTCAAATGTTTGGAGTATGAGTACAAAAATTGTACTCAAACATTTCGAGTATGAGTACAATAAATCATACTCAAACATTTGGAGTATGAGTACAATAAATCATGCTCAAAAGTTTGGAGTATGAGTACAATAAATCATGCTCAAAAGTTTGGAGTATGAGTACAATAAATCATACTCAAACATTTGGAGTATGAGTACAATAAATCATGCTCAAAAGTTTGGAGTATGAGTACAATAAATCATACTCAAACATTTGGAGTATGAGTACAATAAATCATGCTCAAATGTTTGGAGTATGAGTACAATAAATCATACTCAAACATTTGGAGTATGAGTACAATAAATCATGCTCAAAAGTTTGGAGTATGAGTACAATAAATCATACTCAAATGTTTGGAGTATGAGTACAATAAATCATACTCAAATGTTTGGAGTATGAGTACAATAAATCATGCTCAAAAGTTTGGAGTATGAGTACAATAAATCATACTCAAAAGTTTGGAGTATGAGTACAATAAATCATGCTCAAAAGTTTGGAGTATGAGTACAATAAATCATGCTCAAAAGTTTGGAGTATGAGTACAATAAATCATACTCAATTGTTTGGAGTATGAGTACAATAAATCATACTCAAAAGTTTGGAGTATGAGTACAATAAATCATGCTCAAAAGTTTGGAGTATGAGTACAATAAATCATACTCAAAAGTTTGGAGTATGAGTACAATAAATCATGCTCAAATGTTTGGAGTATGAGTACAATAAATCATACCCAAATGTTTGGAGTATGAGTACAATAAATCATGCTCAAATGTTTGGAGTATGAGTACAATAAATCATGCTCAAATGTTTGGAGTATGAGTACAATAAATCATGCTCAAAAGTTTGGAGTATGAGTACAATAAATCATACTCAATTGTTTGGAGTATGAGTACAATAAATCATGCTCAAAAGTTTGGAGTATGAGTACAATAAATCATACTCAAAAGTTTGGAGTATGAGTACAATAAATCATACTCAAACATTTGGAGTATGAGTACAATAAATCATGCTCAAAAGTTTGGAGTATGAGTACAATAAATCATACTCAAATGTTTGGAGTATGAGTACAATAAATCATGCTCAAAAGTTTGGAGTATGAGTACAATAAATCATGCTCAAAAGTTTGGAGTATGAGTACAATAAATCATACTCAAAAGTTTGGAGTATGAGTACAATAAATCATGCTCAAATGTTTGGAGTATGAGTACAATAAATCATACCCAAATGTTTGGAGTATGAGTACAATAAATCATGCTCAAATGTTTGGAGTATGAGTACAATAAATCATGCTCAAATGTTTGGAGTATGAGTACAATAAATCATGCTCAAAAGTTTGGAGTATGAGTACAATAAATCATACTCAATTGTTTGGAGTATGAGTACAATAAATCATGCTCAAAAGTTTGGAGTATGAGTACAATAAATCATACTCAAAAGTTTGGAGTATGAGTACAATAAATCATACTCAAACATTTGGAGTATGAGTACAATAAATCATGCTCAAAAGTTTGGAGTATGAGTACAATAAATCATACTCAAACATTTGGAGTATGAGTACAATAAATCATGCTCAAATGTTTGGAGTATGAGTACAATAAATCATACTCAAACATTTGGAGTATGAGTACAATAAATCATGCTCAAAAGTTTGGAGTATGAGTACAATAAATCATACTCAAATGTTTGGAGTATGAGTACAATAAATCATACTCAAATGTTTGGAGTATGAGTACAATAAATCATGCTCAAAAGTTTGGAGTATGAGTACAATAAATCATACTCAAAAGTTTGGAGTATGAGTACAATAAATCATGCTCAAAAGTTTGGAGTATGAGTACAATAAATCATGCTCAAAAGTTTGGAGTATGAGTACAATAAATCATACTCAATTGTTTGGAGTATGAGTACAATAAATCATACTCAAAAGTTTGGAGTATGAGTACAATAAATCATACTCAATTGTTTGGAGTATGAGTACAATAAATCATACTCAAAAGTTTGGAGTATGAGTACAATAAATCATGCTCAAAAGTTTGGAGTATGAGTACAATAAATCATACTCAAAAGTTTGGAGTATGAGTACAATAAATCATGCTCAAATGTTTGGAGTATGAGTACAATAAATCATACCCAAATGTTTGGAGTATGAGTACAATAAATCATGCTCAAATGTTTGGAGTATGAGTACAATAAATCATGCTCAAATGTTTGGAGTATGAGTACAATAAATCATGCTCAAAAGTTTGGAGTATGAGTACAATAAATCATACTCAATTGTTTGGAGTATGAGTACAATAAATCATGCTCAAAAGTTTGGAGTATGAGTACAATAAATCATACTCAAATGTTTGGAGTATGAGTACAATAAATCATACTCAAACATTTGGAGTATGAGTACAATAAATCATGCTCAAAAGTTTGGAGTATGAGTACAATAAATCATACTCAAATGTTTGGAGTATGAGTACAATAAATCATGCTCAAAAGTTTGGAGTATGAGTACAATAAATCATGCTCAAAAGTTTGGAGTATGAGTACAATAAATCATGCTCAATTGTTTGGAGTATGAGTACAATAAATCATGCTCAAATGTTTGGAGTATGAGTACAATAAATCATGCTCAAAAGTTTGGAGTATGAGTACAATAAATCATACTCAAAAGTTTGGAGTATGAGTACAATAAATCATGCTCAAATGTTTGGAGTATGAGTACAATAAATCATACCCAAATGTTTGGAGTATGAGTACAATAAATCATGCTCAAATGTTTGGAGTATGAGTACAATAAATCATGCTCAAATGTTTGGAGTATGAGTACAATAAATCATGCTCAAAAGTTTGGAGTATGAGTACAATAAATCATACTCAATTGTTTGGAGTATGAGTACAATAAATCATGCTCAAAAGTTTGGAGTATGAGTACAATAAATCATACTCAAAAGTTTGGAGTATGAGTACAATAAATCATACTCAAACATTTGGAGTATGAGTACAATAAATCATGCTCAAAAGTTTGGAGTATGAGTACAATAAATCATACTCAAATGTTTGGAGTATGAGTACAATAAATCATGCTCAAAAGTTTGGAGTATGAGTACAATAAATCATGCTCAAAAGTTTGGAGTATGAGTACAATAAATCATACTCAATTGTTTGGAGTATGAGTACAATAAATCATACTCAAAAGTTTGGAGTATGAGTACAATAAATCATACTCAATTGTTTGGAGTATGAGTACAATAAATCATACTCAAAAGTTTGGAGTATGAGTACAATAAATCATACTCAAAAGTTTGGAGTATGAGTACAATAAATCATGCTCAAATGTTTGGAGTATGAGTACAATAAATCATACCCAAATGTTTGGAGTATGAGTACAATAAATCATGCTCAAATGTTTGGAGTATGAGTACAATAAATCATACTCAAAAGTTTGGAGTATGAGTACAATAAATCATACTCAAACATTTGGAGTATGAGTACAATAAATCATACCCAAAAGTTTGGAGTATGAGTACAATAAATCATGCTCAAATGTTTGGAGTATGAGTACAATAAATCATGCTCAAATGTTTGGAGTATGAGTACAATAAATCATGCTCAAAAGTTTGGAGTATGAGTACAAAATTGTACTCAAGTTTTATGACTGTTAGACCAGCTGTTATTGATGTGTAGGGGGAAAAAGTCAAAATATGAGCAAGTCATAAAGATCATTAAGGGTATTTGTGCATATAATATATGACTGCTCATTATGGGTTTGGATTGATTGATTTTTGGTGTTTAATGCCACTTTCAGCAATATTTCAGCTATATCATGGCGACCAGTTTTAGTGGTGGAAGAAGCCGGAGAGAACCACTGACCATGGGCAAGCAACTGGTAGACTTAATCACTTGCGGCTGCGAGTCGAGTGCACCCTTTTTATAATTTACAAAGCCGGGTGCGAACCCACGCCATATTGGTGATAGGCTTTTATGAGTTGTTAGGTAATCCAACTACCTAACTCATTGAGCCACCCGGGCTCTTGTGGGTTTGGAGATTTAGCAGCCAAGACAGCCAATTTTCCATACTAGCGATTGATCTGTCTGAAATATTTGTGCCTTGATACAGCGATGTGTACTTGAGAAAAACGCGTTCAATTGTTTCTCTGGGATTTCTCATGAATCTCCTAAAGTGGCGTAAAGCAAAATCTTATGGCTTCTGAGGATATATTTGAAATCTGGACTCACTGAAAAACCTAATCATGAAAATACAGTAATTATTGAAATTGTACGTAGAACAATGTTTTGGTTTATATTAATGCAGTCAGAAATGTATTCATCAGTAGGGTTTCACGCTCAAAGCCATAAAACTATTTAAACTTGAAGAAGGCATGTTTTTTCAAATCGGTGAGATTCACAATTTTGCACACAAAAAATTTAACCCTGTTTGAAAATTTATAATAAAAATGTTGATTGAAATTTCACTTACATTCACCATGTACTAATATTTGTTTTTGTTTCAAGTTAAAAATAATCTGTGTTACAAACTTTTCTCTTTTACACGTCAGTTTTACCAAGTTTTATTTTTGCAGAAACCAGAATAAAGACAAATAGTTTGTGCAGAATTTTTTTTTTCTAATCAATATTTTTTTTTTAATGTATTTATTCATGGTTATAAATAGATGTAAGTATGACAATCTGGCTGGTAAATTTTGTGTTCTGTTTCTATTTTTGAAATATACGTCTTCAATTAATAAAATGAATTTCCATGTGCTCGAAGTGTACTTGAGTGAAGTTTGTAAAACCTTTTGATATGTTAATGGACACCTTGATAGAAAGAGTTTAATTATAAACACAACATTTATCAACTTCAATTTGTCAAGCTGAATTACATTAGCAGAACATATACCATTATTATTATTATTTTTTTTTCCAATCTAGGTCCAAATTCTGAAAATTATTTATTAAACGATTGGTTTCCATGGTAAATTTTTATCCATAATGTTCTATTCAACTTATTATGTAAATTTTGTAGCTTCCTGATCGTGATAATAAGATTGTTTGGTTATCATCTTTATCAGTTTGTAAGATATTATTGCCTGCTTAAAAAAAGAACTTGGAATCTTGAAATTATATTTAACACAGACACCTCTCACTGCACAGACAATAAACTCCCTTACCCAAGGTATCCCTGTTATGCTATTTTCTTGATGTGATGTTGTTCCATTACATAAATAATTTATACCCTATATGACATTTTCTTTTTATACCAATTGTGTTTAAATTTAGTTGTTTTACATATAAATAGATTTTGTAGGATTAGGATTATGGCTATGGTGTTTAACGCCACTTTCAACAATATTTCAGTTATATTGTAGCAGTCAGTTTTATTGGTGGAGGAAAACAGAGTACCAGAGTAAACGACTGACCTGCAGCAAGTCACAGATAAACTTGATCACATAATGTTGTATCGAGTACACCTCGCCTTGAGCGGGATTCAAACTCACGTTAGTGATGATAGCCACTGATTGCATATGTAGTTGTAAATCAAACTACCATGCAATCACAACCACGATGCCCCCCCCCCCCCCCCCCCCCTCTTCTTATGAGGCCACTCCCAATAAAGGCCAACCCTTTTATCAGGATAGATTTCAAATGCACTGAGATAGTAAAATACTAATAAACTGTCCCCTTCAAGAGAGGCTACCCCTGTTATAAGGTCACTTATTCGTGGCATAAGGGGCAGTCTTATTAGAGGGGGACTACTGTACAACATGGGTTGAGACAGATTCAAAAATGTTGCAATGCTACAATGGTTCAAATTATTCCAAAATCCCAACTCTTCCCTTTTTCATTTCCAGAGAGTATTATAAATGTTCACAAGGCATGAATAGCATGTGACTTGAATAGAGGTAATCTACAGAGAGATATCATCTGATTTGATTGATATACTAGGAAGAACAGTTGTGTCCTGTGGACACAAATTATCGTCGTGTCAATCTTATAATGATACATGTCCATTTTTGTAGAAATGGAGATATCAGAGGTCAAAGTTTGGGCAGTTGAATAAAAACATTGGAGATATAACATTATAACACTTTATTGTCTTAAACCAGTATATTTCATTATATGGCTTATATAGGGAGATACACCATTGACAATTAAAGTCACTGATACCCATAAGTCATATTGTCAAAAAAATGGACATGTATCATTATAAGATTGACACGACGCACTGTCTTCAGTTTTTTAAACAAATCGTGCAAAGTTTGATCTATTAAACTGTGATAAAAATTAGAATTTGGGTTGTCGCTGGACATCATTGTAGAATCCAATAATATGATTATAATTATTGTGTTTAATGCCACTTTCAACAATATTTTAGTTATATTGTGGTGGTCAGTTTTTTTGGTGGAGGAAACAGGAGTACTTTGAGAAAACCACTGACCTGCCACAAGTCACTGACAAACTTTTATCACATATTGTTGTATCAAATACACCTCGCCTGAGTGGGATTCAAACTCACAACGTTATTGGTGATGGGCACTGATTGCATAGGTAGTTATAAATCAGAATAAATAGGTCATCAAATTGTTAGAAACAAATATTAAACAAAAAATAGTATTATAATTTGTAATGAAATATAGATATAATAATTTAATTGCTAGATGGACCGTTTTTAAAGGAGTCATTGGCCTAATTTACTTAGAAAATTTCATAAGAATAGGGAGGGGGACATATTTTTCTAAAATTTCATAAAAATAGGGAGGGGGACATGTTTTTCTAAAATTTCATAAGAATAGGCAGGGGGACATGTTTTTCTAAAATTTCATAGAAATAGGGAGGGGGGCATGTTTTTCTAAAATTTCATAAGAATAGGCAGGGGAACATGTTTTTCTAACATTTCATTACAATAGGGAGGGGGACATGTTTTTCTATCAAAAGGAACCTTTCATTATACTAGATACTATATGAACCTTTGATATCAAGTATTTTTTTCTTTTTAGATTTTGTCCTGTTGTAAGTGCATGTGATCTTGTGTTCTTTTCTGTTGAGACTGTGTTATGCCATTATCTATTAAGGAGCCTTTGTGTTCGATTTTTTAGATTATTGGTTACTGGTAGTTAGTCACAACAGTTGTTTCATTGAGACAGAATTAAATGTAAAAGTCTTGTCAATATTTTTTTTTTTACATCAGTCATCCAGAATCGTTTTCATAATATTTATTTTTAGTATGTTTTAAATACAAACAAATATGATTTAGGTTTAACATGTATTACATTTTTAAGATTTTTTTTTTGGAGTATTTTTCACAGAAATGAGGAATAGAAATAATATACAAATTTGATTGTACTATTTGTAATGATAATTTGCTAATTTTTGTATTTTTTAGCAGAGAAGGGTTCTAGACCTACTTCTATGAATGCTCAATCAGGTAAAGATGAAACAGATTCAGATAAAACAATGAGCACTTCCAGGACATCAGGAGAATTGGTAGACTCTGATATATTAATTAAAGACATGGAAAAAATAGTAGAGCCTAAAAATGAAGGGAAGGAAAGTAATCAGGATGACCAAAAGAAAGATAATGATTCAAAGAAGGAGGAAAAGAAAGACGAAAAAGAATCTGAAAAAATTGCTGAAAATAGAGAATCAAAAGGGTCATCTTCTGAAAATAGAGATTCCAATCGGTCTTCTGCTGAAAATGGAGATTCCAAACGGTCTTCTGCTGAAAATGGAGATTCCAAACGGTCTTCTGCTGAAAATGGAGATTCTAAAGGGTCGTCTGCTGAAAGTGATGATTCTAAACGGTCTTCTACTGAAAATACAATTTCTGAAGAGGACAAAACGGACTTTGAAAGTGATGTGATTATGGTATAAATTTTGTCAAATTCAAATCATTTGTGACTTAACATTCTAATGCAATACGACTGGTAATAGAAATATTGATCGGGTGATACTAAGATTATGAGTGGCTAAAAATACATTGTTTTTTGTTTTTGTTAGAAGGACAATGTTTTTTGAGAAAAAAAATCTGATTTGAATTTTTTTTTGTTGCCTTAAAGTTGAGTAACCTTTATAGTATTTGAATATTTGTATATCAATATGGGATTTCTACAGTTACTTTTTTAAAAATTGATTAAACTAATTAATACCTCTCCAATATTTATTACACATTTGCTACAGTAAAATCTTATACTTGTTAATTAATATTCCAATACTATACAGTTGTTGTAAAAGTATACCGTGGGATTTTTAATTCCCAAGGGTAGTTGTTAACTCTTCAAGTCAATGTAAAATTCATAATGTATTTGTTTTTGACAAAATTGTCAGAATTTCGTGTTTTTTTCTCCAAAGATAATACCAAAAATAAGTTTTAAAATATTGTATACATACAGTAGTGTTTATAATAATTATTTGTTATTGTACAAAATCACAATTTTAAAGTGCTCAGTAAAAAATCACAAAGCAATAATTTTTTTAATGAGGAAAATTTGTACTAAATGCATAAAATTCTTTATTATAGTATGTTATTTTTTTACTTTGGATATTTTTGATGCTGTAGTATTTGAGAGTATATTTGTATTTTGACCTTGACATTAAAATTGTATTTATTTTGAGTGTTCTCGTGCAACATTTTTTTTAGAGATTGTTTGGTTTTCATACGACCACAAAATAATTTTGTAGTTGTATCATGCTATTGATAGTTGTTGGTGTGAATAAATCACCATGATCTTTTTAAGGGAAATACCATTTAACTTTTAGAGGGGGAGGGGGCTTATATTTTTTTCCCTGAGCCAGAAATATTGTTTCACATGAAACAAATATCAGATTATTTGCTTTTTTTTTTGGACATGAAGAATCTGTATTTTTTCTTCCAAACTTTCTTGTTAAAATGTGCAATGTCAGATTATTATTTTTTGTGTGTGCATATTTTAGGGCAAAATATATTTTGCTATAAAATTTGGTGAGAGAAATAAAAAAAAGAGAAAAAACATGGCACTCCCCCCTTGAAAGTCAAATGGTTGCTCCCTTGAAATAATAGTTTTGTGTGATGAGTGGTTGCGTAGTTGTATTATTTTATTATTAACACTTTTTTCAGAAAGTATTGTTGGTGCTTGTCAACACAAAAATGTCTGCTGAAAATGTTTTTAAAAAAAGTGCAATAAATTGTTATTAGAATGTAATACATCAATTATATATATACATGACTTTTTACTCAATTTATATATTAAAATTATAGTATCTATGTGTATATATTTGATATATGTGGAAATCATATATGTTGTTATTAAGAACATTATTCATACATTTGTACCTTTACAATATCTGTTGTTTTTATTTCAGATAGTATGAATTCAGCACTTTTCTTCCTATTTTAAGGGATTTTTTCATTAAAATTTTAGAATATTTAGGTTTAATTTTTTTTTTTTATCCCAAATCACATACACTTTTAAGAGTTTAAGAATATTCCAAGCTAATTTTTTTTTTTAATATAAAGTTTCAAAATAATAGAATGAATAAATATAATAATGATATTTATTATAAAGTGTTTTTTAGGGGTTCCATCCATTTTGCACAAAATGTTAATAATAAAATGTTTTTTTCTGGAGTTCCAGCCATTGTGCACAAAATGTTAATAATAAAATGTTTTTTTCTGGAGTTCCAGGCATTCTGCACAAAATGTTAATAATAAAATGTTTTTTCTAGAGTTCCAGGCATTTTGACCAAAATCTTAATAATAAAATGTTTTTTCCTGGAGTGCCAGACATTTTGCACAAAATGTTAATAATAAAATTGTTTTTTGAAGTGCCAGGCATTTTACATCAAAATTGTTAATAATAAACAAACTTTTTTTGGAGTTCTATGCATTTTACATCAAAAATGTTAATAATAAAATAGTTTTTCTGGAGTGCCAAAGGTAGTCGTTTTAATTATAATTTTCACAATGAAGAATTAACTGGTAGTGCATAAGGAGAAAATATAATTTCAAATTGTAAATTCATTTAAAAGTGTTTTTTATATATTTTTTTTCTATTTAGGGGTAACATATTATATATTTATTAACTTACTAAAACTTGTGATTTTTTTGCAACATAAGTTCAGTTACATACTAGTCAACTACTATTATTTTTTTTTGTAAATGTTTTTTTTTAATAATAAATAAAATAGAATGTTGAGCTCAATAATTGAATACACAATTAAAATTTATGTTGTCGATCATCTTTTATGAAAAATTTAGGATAATTTATTTCAAAATATCATTTCATATTATTCTTCTATTGTTTGTATTTTTTTAATGTAATTTTATAATGACATTCCCATACCTGCCAACCTCTGAAAGTCAAAAATCAGGTCATGACCTGCCTTGGACAAAAAAATAAGAAAAGCAGGTCGTAACATGTGACGTACTTCATCAGCCTTTTTTTCCAAATCAAAGATAAAGAAAAACTGGGTGAAATTGGGTGGGACTTTCAAATTTCGGGTCTTTTAAGCATCAGACAGGTGACAACACTTCCTCCGGATCAAGGGTGGAATTCATATAGTATGTGTATCCTAAATTTCATCATCTGGGGATACAAAGAATGATTTTTAAGTAAGCAATTTAACACTACTGACCAAAAATAAATATCTTAAAATATCAACAAACACAATTTGGTTTGAAATTTTTTTTTATGTAGCAAAATTTGTCCATTAACTAAGGTCAGGTTATGCAGCCTTAGACCAATCAAAAGATATTTAACATAAGGTCAAGTTATGTAGTCTTAGACCAATGAAAAGATATTTAACATTATGTCAAGTTATGTAGCCTTAGACCAATGAAAAGACATTTAACATTAGGTCAAGTTATGTAGCCTTAGACCAATGAAAAGATATTTAACATTAGGTCAAGTTATGTAGCCTTAGCCCAATCAAAAGATATTTAACATTAGGTCAAGTTATGTAACCTTACACCAATGAAAAGATATTTAACATTAGGTCAAGATATGTAGCCTTAAACCAATCAAAAGATATTTAACATTAGGTCAAGTTATGTAGCTTTAGACCAATCAAAAGATATTTAACATTAGGTCAAGTTATGTAGCCTTAGACCAATCAAAAGATATTTAACATTTTGCCACCATGACTTTTGTACCATATCATTGAAGAAGCTTTATTCACATATAAAGGTTAAATTATGGCATTTAAATAATACATGTTTAACAAAAGGTAGAGGGTATTTATTTTCTCAGGAACCATCAATATTATTATTATTATTAATTTCCTGTGAATCAAGATTTTTGTCACATATGGTTAATTGTTTAAAAAAAAATCATGATTTTGTACTTGTAAACCCCCCTTTTTTTTTGCTTTCCAGTCATAACATTCATGATTTTGTACCTGTAAACCCCTCGTTTTTATTTCCAGTCGTGATAATGTTAAGAATATTTTTTAAAAGAGGGGAACAAATATTCATTGATACTGGCTTTGATCTTTAAGGGGCCAATAAAGGGTTCCATTCCAAAGTCATTTCAGTGTATTGAAAAAAAAAAAAAACTTGTGCACATTTAAGTCTAAATATTATATTTAGATTTAATATTGGTGATTTTTTATTTCATATTGTTAATCTTTAATAGTGTCAGTGTTAATTTGTTATTGGCATAATATACTGTATATATTTGTATATCTGTAAATATTACGAATTTAGTTTGTTACACATATTTTCATTGGATCTTCAGCCCTGAATGTCAGCATATATTCGGAAAACAGATGGGGTATATATTTCAGTCCCCAAAAACGATTAAAACATGGACAACAAAATTTTACGCTTCACTGAATCAATGGTATAATACAGAATAATAAATGTATTTTTACCAAATTAAATGCTGTTTTTATACTCAAAACGGCTGCATGAACAAAAAAATATTGCAACGGTTAATTCCGTCACAAATACCTGATCGATTCAGCAAACTCCTATGTTCCACGGCTGTACCATAACAAATAAACAAAACGTTGAGCCTTGAAAACTTTTGACGTCATGGGGCCACACCAAGGTTTTATTTACATGTAGTTAACATTTAAATTATTGAAACTGTTTCGCAAACCCGTTGTTTTGTTATGTGATATATTAATGTTATATTTATAAAGTTTATAAAATTTACTACCTATGAAACTGTATTGATTTAGAAATTTAGTACAGTATTTTCCTTCATGAGAAACCCCATACATGAAATATGGCGCGACACATATTTTGACGTCATTGAAGAATAACGTCAAAGATACGGAAACGGACATCTAGAGATACGAAAAATGAAAATAAAAGAGGCAAATTTATTTAATACAGTTGGATGTTGTATTTAAAAAAAACAATGGTTAAATCCGTAATATATCTGTTATTCAGCTACCAGACAGGGTATATAATGTGACATTCCCGGCTTATGATATATATTCCCCTCGGCTGTGCCTCAGGGAATATAGATCCTAAGCCGGGAATGTCACATTATATACCCTGTCTGATAGCTGAATAACATATAATATCTATAAGTAAAATATCTATGCTTTAACAAAAAATATTTTCATATGTTACAAAGTGTATAACTTTCATTTATATATATATAGGGCGCTGGACGTAAGGCTAAGCGAATGGTGATGCAGTGTATCAATGGTGTGAGTTCAAATCCCGTCGAGGGAAGAACAAAAATTTGACAGCTCTAAAATCTAATTCTAACACTGTATATATATATATATGATATCGTTGTGCTAACATTTTAGACGTCTATATATATAAAAACTATGTTGTACATACAGAAGTAGGTTCTTTAGATAAACAACTAACTAAATAAGAAATTTTTATTTCGGTAGATTTTGAAAACTTGTTTTTTCACCAGAGGTATATTATTTACATAATTTTACCAGATTAAATAGGAAGATGTATTGGGCTGTTTATCTATAGTTCCTTCATTTAAGAAATCTAATTACATTTAGATGTTTGTTGTATCTTTTTTCTATTGTTTTCTTTGGTGATACACTATCATCTAATGACATCCGGGGCCGTCGTGGCCGTGATCGTATGGTAGTCAGGTTTTCACCACTATTGTTGTGAGTTCGAACCCCATTCATGGCGAGGTGTACTCGATACAACATTATGTGATAAAGTTTGTCAATGACTTGCGGCAGGTCAGTGGTTTCCTCCGGGCATTCCGGTTTCCTTCAATAAGACTGGCCACGCAACGATGTAACTGAAATATTGTTGAAAGTGGTGTTAAACACCATAAACCCAAACCCGCTAACGACATCCAGTTTGGGGTTATGTCAGGGCTCATATTTACAATCGACCAATCACCAATGAGCCTACTGATATCTTAAAATGTATCAAAATTAAGTATACATCAAGAGCTGTTATGTGAGTGGTCAGTATCTTTAAATGTCTTGTGTATAATTGGAAGGTCAAAGATGAACGAAAGGTTATATGACATAACTCATAAACTTAATGTTAGTTTAGTGAATCTCCAAAAAAAAAAAAAAAGTAACAACAAAAATCTTATTTTAATTAGATTTTTCGTTAGAAGCGTTAACATTTTTTGGAGACATTATGATATATATTAAGAATTCCATGATTATTAGTTAGATTTTATTTATTAAGTATACATGTATATATATATATAGTGTATTCCGTTCAATTCTTACTTCATTTATATAGTGGACCCAGTTTACTACAGTTAAGACAAATACCAAGAAATGTTATAGCAGATTTTTATTAGACTCCTTCCCTTTCAAGAAAAAGAAATGTTTTCTTGCATGTGGATAAACAAATGTGTTCGATTTTCTGTCGCATTTTGATATTTAAAAAAATTTTGATATTTAAATAATTTTGCACTTCCTCCTGTAACACAAGCAAATTTATTTTGCTAATTACTTTTAATTAATTTGTTTATTATTAAAAAAGTAACTCTATTTCATAGTCCCCTTTGAATTTGCTCAGCTTAAGAAAAATATAACTTATTTGCTTAGAATTAACAATCAAGATTAAAACAAAAAACACCAAAATTTGATACCAAGGAAACTTTTGAAAGACAGGAGGTTGCTAAATACAAGATTAATTGATTATGAAATGCACAGTGAAAGGAAATTAAACTTAAGGTCACATACATAATACAAGTTATTGTTTGATAGAGGTGGTCACTAAAGCAAGATTTACTGTATATTCATTGTAACATTTCTAACTTTTGGAAATTTGAAATTATAAACAAATTTTGTTGATTTTGTTGTTAGATACAGGACCAATATTTTATTTTCTAATTGAACAATTTAATTTTCACTAGATTTTTAACTTTAATTTTTGTTTATGTTTTTTTTTTCATTATTAGACTAGATGCTGTGATGTACATGTATATCATGGACCCCAGATTTTTGCTACAATTTTTCTGATTTTTGTTACTCGAGGACCATTTATGATACAGTGTGCCATTTCTGTATCTATGATACAGTGTGCCATTTCTGTATCTATGATACAGTGTGCCATTTCTGTATCTATGATACAGTGTGCCATTTCTGTATCTATGATACAGTGTGCCATTTCTGTATCAATGATACAGTGTGCCATTTCTGTATCTATGATACAGTGTGCCATTTCTGTATCTATTGATAATTGAATTTACTGTAATATTACTAGAAGTTTGAAGTGTGTTTTGTTTGATAGAGTGTGTATATTATTCCACATGGATTTCCTTTCCTATAAAGTCTAGTAGTCACGATTTATAGGCAAATTTGACATTTTACCTTTGATTTGTGCTGCTGATAAAAGTCTGGATTACTGAAAAATATTAGGTCAGTTCATAACTCTCATGCGCAAGAACTGACTGATATTGAAAATTATCAGTCATTGTGATGTCAAACACATTTTGACTTCATCGATAAAAACAACAACGCCAATTTTGAAGGTCTTGACATACGTTATTACTATTATCACAGCTCGTCCTGTAGGACATGCTGCGATACTAACGATAATGTCTGTCTCGACCTTCAAAACAGCTGTTATTCTATATATAGCTGACAAATTTATCGAAGGTGACGAGAAATACCACCACATTACAGAATACGGTATGTTAAGTAAATGTTTTATGATAATGTTATTGTTTCCATTTTTCCGTAACGTTTAGAACAAAAATATATGTATATCATTCAATGTATACACACTCTTCAGACATGTTTGATTTCTCTACTTTTAACATCCAAAAAATCTACACAAATATCTTTCTTATTATTTTTCACCAAATTCACCTTTAAAAACCCTAAATGTTAGTTTACAAGTAATTTTTTTTTCTTTTATTTCAATTTATGCAAGTCATTGAGATGAACCTGCCACAATATGACTGAAATATTGTTGAAAGTGGCATTAAACACCACAACGCCACTCCATTGAGATGAACAAACAGTGCCAATTTAATTTGTATATCATGCAAAAATTTCAGCGGTCAATAAATTGTGTAAATTTTTGTACTTGCAGTAGTCCCAAAATTTTGTTATTGGACCCCAGACTTTTTCTTAAAAAGATAAATAGTACCAGTAGATATAGGTATACAAAATACATTCTATGCAAATTCATGATAGACCTATACAGTATTTCACCATGTTTTCTTGTTACATTTAGTGTTAAAACACCTTTATATATATATATAAATTTATTATTTTCACATTTACTTTGTATGTTTACAACCATTAAACAAATATTGTTAATATTTTGTAGTTATTTTATTTAATTTAAAGTGACTACTAATATCAAATCTAACATGATGGGTACGTACCACTAGTGGAGCAGGAACTGCATACCCTTTTGAAGCACCCGAGTTCAACCTTGTCTTTTTGAAGGGTTCGTGTTGCTCAATCTTTAATTTTCTGAGTAGTGTTTTGTTGATCATATGACATTTTGTTCTTTTTCTTTTGGCCATTGTGTTGTCTCTCCTTCAATTTATGGCTTCTGATTACCATTTTGTCATCTTCAAACTTTTCTTCAGAATATATTTTTTTAAATTTACTGAACAAAACATTTTGTAGTTTTGTAGATTTCCTCTTTATTTCAAGTTAGTTTACATACAGAGCCTCATACACAGTTTACATAGAGAGCCTCATACACATCAAAACAATTAATACACAAAACAAAATCACACAATGAAACATAGAGAGCCTCATACACATCAAAACAATTAATACACAAAACAAAATCACACAATGAAACATGACATTACACACAAAATTTACATAAAAAATAATATTACACATAAATGACTGTCATAAATAAATAATTGTTCAACAATAAAAATGGCATGTTTGTTTTTTGTTTTGACTGGTAATCAAATATTTATTACAACAACATGTAGCTAAGAAAATGAATGCTTCATTCTATTAAAAACAAAAGGGGTAGAAGGTGTCCATAGAACACAGATCGCTTCCAGCTAAAGAAATCAAGAACATGACTAGAACGGAAAGAGTGGTAAAGTGAAAAATCAAATTCGGTCTTGCTTTTATAGTCCCTGGCCTCATGTATAGATTTCAAATTTATTTGCGTAAGAGGAACTTAAGTTATTGAGTGAAATCCAAATGTGGGACGTACAGATGGACATGCATAAAACCTTTTATGGTTACTGGCTTTGTATATGAATTTCAAATTGATTTGATGAAGGGAAATTAAAGTTATTGAGCGAAAACCACTTTAAGGCTGGACATACAGACAGACATGGGTAAATCTTAGTGTCCTTTTAAGAAAATTGGTTACGAGACAAAAAATTTAGAGCATACGAATAGCTCATGGCTGAGCATGCTCCAATACCCTCTACTCATCACCCGTGGCTCAAGCATGCTCCAATATCCTCTACTCGTCACCCGTGGCTCAAGCATGCTCCAATACCCTCGACTCATCACCCGTGGCTCAAGCATGCTCTAATACCCTACTCGTCACCTGTGGCTCAAGCATGCTCCAATATCCTCTACTCGTCACCTGTGGCTCAAGCATGCTCCAATACCCTCTACTCATCATCCGTGGCTCAAGCATGCTCCAATACCCTCTACTCGTCACCTGTGGCTCAAGCATGCTCCAATACCCTACTCGTCACCTGTGGCTCAAGCATGCTCCAATATCCTCTACTCGTCACCTGTGGCTCAAGCATGCTCCAATACCCTCTACTCATCACCCGTGGCTCAAGCATGCTCCAATACCCTACTCGTCACCTGTGGCTCAAGCATGCTCCAATATCCTCTACTCGTCACCTGTGGCTCAAGCATGCTCCAATACCCTCTACTCATCATCCGTGGCTCAAGCATGCTCCAATACCCTCTACTCATCACCCGTGGCTCAAGCATGCTCCAATACCCTACTCGTCACCTGTGGCTCAAGCATGCTCCAATATCCTCTACTCGTCACCTGTGGTTCAAGCATGCTCCAATACCCTCTACTCGTCACCTGTGGCTCAAGCATGCTCCAATACCCTCTACTCGTCACCTGTGGCTCAAGCATGCCCCAATACCCTCTACTCGTCACCTGTGGCTCAAGCATGCTCCAATACCCTCTACTCATCACCTGTGGCTCAAGCATGCTCCAATACCCTCTACTCGTCACCCGTGGCTCAAGCATGCTCCAATACCCTCTACTCGTCACCCGTGGCTCAAGCATGCTCCAATACCCTCTACTCGTCACCTGTGGCTCAAGCATGCTCCAATACCCTCTACTCATCACCTGTGGCTCAAGCATCCTCCAATACCCTCTACTCGTCACCCGTGGCTCAATCATGCTCCAATACCCTCTACTCGTCACCTGTGGCTCAAGCATGCCCCAATACCCTCTACTCGTTACCTGTGGCTCAAGCATGCTCAAATACCCTCTACTTGTCACCCGTGGCTCAAGCATGCTCCAATACCCTCTACTCGTCACCTGTGGCTCAAGCATGCTCCAATACCCTCTACTCGTCACCTGTGGCTCAAGCATGCCCCAATACCCTCTACTCGTTACCCGTGGCTCAAGCATGCTCAAATACCCTCTACTCGTCACCCGTGGCTCAAGCATGCTCCAATACCCTCTACTCGTCACCTGTGGCTCAAGCATGCTCCAATACCCTCTACTCATCACCTGTGGCTCAAGCATGCTCCAATACCCTCTACTCATCATCCGTGGCTCAAGCATGCTCCAATACCCTCTACTCATCACCCGTGGCTCAAGCATGCTCCAATACCCTCTACTCGTCACCCGTGGCTCAAGCATGCTCCAATACCCTCTACTCGTCACCCGTGGCTCAAGCATGCTCCAATACCCTCTACTCATCACCTGTGGTTCAAACATGCTCCAATACCCTCTACTCGCCACCCGTGGCTCAAGCATGCTCCAATACCCTCTACTCGTTACCCGTGGCTCAAGCATGCTCAAATACCCTCTACTCGTCACCCGTGGCTCAAGCATGCTCCAATACCCTCTACTAGTCACCCATGGCTCAAGCATGCTCCAATACCCTCTACTCGTCACCTGTGGCTCAAGCATGCTCCAATACCCTCTACTCGTCACCTGTGGCTCAAGCATGCTCCAATACCCTCTACTCGTCACCCGTGGCTCAAGCATGCTCCAATACCCTCTACTCGTCACCCGTGGCTCAAGCATGCTCCAATACCCTCTACTCGTCACCTGTGGCTCAAGCATGCTCCAATACCCTCTACTCGTCACCTGTGGCTCAAGCATGCTCCAATACCCTCTACTCATCACCTGTGGTTCAAGCATGCTCCAATCCTCTACTCGTCACCCGTGGCTCAAGCATGCTCCAATACCCTCTACTCGTCGCCTGTGGCTCAAGCATGCTCCAATACCCTCTACTCGTTACCTGTGGCTCAAGCATGCTCCAATACCCTCTACTCGTCACCTGTGGCTCAAGCATGCCCCAATACCCTCTACTCGTCACCTGTGGCTCAAGCATGCTCCAATACCCTCTACTCGTCACCCGTGGCTCAAGCATGCTCCAATACCCTCTACTAATCACCCGTGGCTCAAGCATGCTCCAATACCCTCTACTCGTCACCTGTGGCTCAAGCATGCTCCAATACCCTCTACTCATCACCCGTGGCTCAAGCATGCTCCAATACCCTCTACTCATCACCCGTGGCTCAAGCATGCTCCAATACCCTCTACTCATCACCCGTGGCTCAAGCATGCTCCAATACCCTCTACTCATCACCTGTGGCTCAAGCATGCTCCAATACCCTCTACTCATCACCTGTGGCTCAAGCATGCTCCAATACCCTCTACTCGTCACCTGTGGCTCAACTGAAACAGTTATTACATCCGTTATGGAGTTATCCAGTTTCTAATCCAGCATTTAGATGTTGCTATAACATTAATCAAACTTTCGATTGGTCAGTAGGTCAAAAAAAAAATTTTTTTACTATCCAAATATAGTGTCGCAGTAGTTAAATAATTTGCTTGGCCAGTAGAATGCTATATAAGTGTAAATTATAAGAACACCAAATTCAGCGGAGCCAATCAGATTCAAGATGAACAATCGTGCGACTACGAGGATTTCTCTGGCAGTTGATTGGCAGGTGATGGGTGGAGAGTATCAGAACATGATCAGCCGTGGATTACTGACGATGACAAACTTAAAAAATGTCAAACCTTTATTGGCTGGGTAGGGTTGTGGTTGTTTTACACGACTTTCAACAAATTGCATTTTTCAGTTTTATTGCTAGATGAATCTGATGCACTCATGACCTTATCTAATTATGATAAATAACGTAGAATCTTATAAAAATAGACTCGCTATGAAATAGCTATAGTGTAAATTTCACCACATTCTGGCTTAATTTACAGAAATTTTACAGATTAATGTTTTTAAAGAAATTTTCACTTAAAAATTCAACAAGTTTGGTTTAAATTTAACTACATCATAGTTGTTTTATCAAATCAGTCTCATTATAGAAAAACTGAAAAACTCATCATGACAGCCATCTTGGATACAAAAATGTACATATTGATGCCATGTTGGAAAACTTTAACCTTGGCCAGGTTGGCTAAATTGTGAAAGAGGTAAATTGTAAGAGGTAGAGTAACATATATTCCCCATTACAAAACAACATTCTACATACATTGAGAGAGACATTTCATTTACAATACATGAGCTTTCAGTTACATTTTCTTTAGAGTACATGAGCTTTTAGTAACAAAGCATTTAGAGTACACGAGCTTTCAGTTACATTTTCTTTAGAGTACATGAGCTTTTAGTAACAAAGCATTTAGAGTACATGAGCTTTCAGTTACATTTTCTTTAGAGTACATGAGCTTTTAGTAACAAAGCATTTAGAGTACATGAGCTTTCAGTTACATTTTCTTTAGAGTACATGAGCTTTTAGTAACAAAGCATTTAGAGTACATGAGCTTTTAGTAACAAAGCATTTAGAGTACATGAGCTTTTAGTAACAAAGCATTTAGAGTACATGAGCTTTCAGTTACATTTTCTTTAGAGTACATGAGCTTTTAGTAACAAAGCATTTAGAGTACATGAGCTTTCAGTTACATTTTCTTTAGAGTACATGAGCTTTTAGTAACAAAGCATTTAGAGTACACAAACTTTCAGTTACATTTTCTTTAGAGTACATGAACTTTTAGTAACAAAGCATTTAGAGTACATGAGCTTTTAGTAACAAAGCATTTAGAGTACATGAGCTTTTAGTAACAAAGCATTTAGAGTACATGAGCTTTTAGTAACAAAGCATTTAGAGTACATGAGCTTTCAGTTACATTTTCTTTAGAGTACATGAGCTTTTAGTAACAAAGCATTTAGAGTACATGAGCTTTCAGTTACATTTTCTTTAGAGTACATGAGCTTTTAGTAACAAAGCATTTAGAGTACATGAGCTTTCAGTTACATTTTCTTTAGAGTACATGAACTTTTAGTAACAAAGCATTTAGAGTACATGAGCTTTTAGTAACAAAGCATTTAGAGTACATGAACTTTTAGTAACAAAGCATTTAGAGTACATGAACTTTTAGTAACAAAGCATTTAGAGTACATGAGCTTTTAGTAACGAAGCATTTAGAGTACATGAACTTTTAGTAACAAAGCATTTAGAGTACATGAGCTTTTAGTAACAAAGCATTTAGAGTACATGAACTTTTAGTAACAAAGCATTTAGAGTACACGAGCTTTTAGTAACAAAGCATTTAGAGTACATGAACTTTTAGTAACAAAGCATTTAGAGTACATGAGCTTTTAGTAACAAAGCATTTAGAGTACATGAACTTTTAGTAACAAAGCATTTAGAGTACATGAACTTTTAGTAACAAAGCATTTAGAGTACATGAACTTTTAGTAACAAAGCATTTAGAGTACATGAACTTTTAGTAACAAAGCATTTAGAGTACATGAGCTTTTAGTAACAAAGCATTTAGAATACATGAACTTTTAATTATGTTCATTTACCATATGTATTTACTAAAACTTTTAATTAAAACAACAAATATCTGAACATTTATTTATTTATTGCTTAAAAATCTGCAGCTAATGGGCAAAAACTATTTATTTATTCTTTTATATTTTAAGTTATCTGTAAAACTGTTCAAAATTTTAAATCAAGTATCTTTACCATCCCTGTTTTATGTTTTTCTTTGTTTCTGCATCATGTAAACATCAGCTACATCAAGGTATGATCAATTCTGCATCAATTCATTTTCACACTGATTGACAAGTTTGTTTATGAAACATACATACATATATATATATAAGGAGTGGATGTGGTCGAGTGGTCTAGGGCGCTGGACGTAAGGCTAAGCGAATGGTGCTGCAGTGTATCAATGGTGTGGGTTCAAATCCCGTCGAGGGAAGAACAAAAATTTGACAGCTCTAAAATCTAATTCTAACACTGGTTTAATTTTCAGACGTATATATATATATATATATATATTGTATACAGATCTCTATGATGTCATAAAATTATAGCTAGCATTCAATTAGTCGCTGATAAATTAAATTTCATGGCAGTTTATAACAAATAATGCATCATATTAAAGCACCTTCTAATTATGTAGACATAAGGATAATTATAACATAATAGGTTTTACATTATATATTTTTGTTAATTTATTTTGTGAGAATTGATTTCTCAGAACAATATCGCACTGAAGGCCTGAGATATGAGATGTGATGGGAAGTCTATTTCGAGCAAAACATATCAACAATATTATGTTTATCCGAGGATTTGTCAAACTGATGTCCGTTACAACAATATATATAAAAAATTACAATTCATTGATGAAATGTTTAATCTGTAATTTATCTATTTTTTCTTTGATCTCAAATAAGGGATATTGTCAGAATTAACAAACTGATTCTGATTCTGGAAATTGGCGATCGATGTGACGTCAACACATCATGACGTTGCCGATTAAAACATCTGGGTCTCAACATACATAATTCACCAGAATAACAGCTTCTCCTAACAAATATCTGTCTCAACCTTGATAACTGCTAGTGATGGGAATCGGTAACATTTTCAAGATCGATGATCGCTATATCAACATCGACCGATGATCGATCATCGGTGACAATTGCCTGCTAAATGTATTTACTGACTATAATTAATCAAATAGTCTTTATTTCAAGAGTATGATTGACAAAAGTAAAGATATTAATAAAATTGTATCATAAATTTATTAACTAATTTTTCCATTAGTAAACATTAACTTAGAACAAAACAAGTTTTCAATATGTGTAACACCTGATATAGATAGATAAATAATAGACTAGTCCAAATATGTGTTTGACAAAAGTAAAGATTTGAATAAAATCAAATAATATATATTTACAAACTACAATTTTTCCATTTGTAAACATTAACATAGAACAAAACAAAATATCGTTTTCCATGTGTGCAACACCTGATATAAAATGGACTATTTCGGGAAGTAGATAAATAATAGACTAGTCCAAATATGTGTATTGACTGAGTGTCAAAAGTACACTTGAACAAAACTGCCAGATGTTTGTCAGTATGAGTGAAAAAAAACCCAGCTGGGATATAACTGCAATATTTTTGTCAGTATGGAGTCAAAAAAAAAAAACAACCAAAGAACAAAGTTAGGCATATATATTTTAGACACTTAGACTATAGAATCAGAATCGACCACAAGGTTTAAGAATCGATCATCGGATTGTATCATGACGTCCGACTGATTAGTCGATGTTTCCGATGATCGGTGCACCACTAATAACTGCCATTATTCTATATGTATGATTATGATATAATACAATAATTAAGGTCTACGCATGTAAGATAATATATTGATGTAAAAAAAAAATCAAGCAAACATTTACTTCCTAGAAATTCATTATAATAATTTACGCATTATTACATTCTATTAACAAAAAAAAAATAGGCAAAAATACAAAAAGTGAATCGATCACAAAATATTCTTATTAATCATAAATCTATTATTAATTCATAAGCTAACAAAATATGCTTTCCCATTCAATCTATAAATGCAAAATTGGTTGATTATTAGTAAGTTTTATCATATTACTTGATGCACAAATTAAATTGAGCTGATTAGGTCAAAGTGACCTACTTTTAATATATAATAATGTTTACATATAGGTCGACATTGTAAGTCTTATTATATCTAAGAATCAATACCTTAAACCAGAGTCACTAAATAAAAAACCTATAAATCCATAGTTTATCATAAATATAAAATTTAAACATAGTTGCTGAAGCAAAAAATGTAGGTCAAAGTGATCCTATTTACAAAAATGTGCCAGCACTTACAAGCAAAATGTTAACCTAAAACTGTAAGAACATATGAATGTACTTGCAGTTCTATCTTAACTTCTTTGGTGGAGGAAATACAGATAAATGTAACTATATTCCTTCTTTTTTGGAAGGAAAAACAATTTCCAGAAAATGGAATGGTTTAGTGCATATAAAAACGGTTCTTTTTTTTTAAAGGGGGGGGGGAGAGCAAGATGGTATTTGGAAGATACTGAACTCTTCGCACTTATGAAATATACATGACTGTGATATGTAGAACAGCAATAAAAGTGTTGTAACTCATACTATATAAGACAGAGAACCAGTAAATCATACCATATATCAACAGGGAACCAGTATCTGACAGAAAAGTACATATAACTTTCATACACAATTACAATTCATTAACAATACATTTTTATTAAAGATTATAGTATCTTATCATTACATCTGTGACTAAAATTCTTAAAAAATAGGAGTTTGATCATTATTATAGAATTTAAATAAAATATATTGCAGGAAAAAAACAATAAAATTCTGAGACAGATTGTTCAAAGACAATAACATTTACTCTTCCACACAAACATTGGATAACTTTCTACAGTATAACATTATTCATTTCATTGTATTGTTTTCTGAAAACCTGAGAATACACTGGTAATTGAAACACAATTTTATAAAAAATCAATTTGATTCTTTATCAATAATTAACTACATTATTTTCTAACATGAAAACAATTCAAAGAAAATCGTAATTTTGTCTTTCGTGTGGCAATTTTTCCAAAATTGATTTGGGACAAACAGAATATGATTGTATAAATTAAACTTAGTTCATTAAATAAAATCTAAATGTGGCATTTTACTTAATTAGAGCCATGGTTTGTATTTAGATTGTCATGATCAAATATCCACAAGTCAAAAAAAACATTAGAATGTGTCCTCCTTCCAGCTAAAGTACACAGGGGGAATAACTCCAGAACAGAAAAAGTGGTCAAGGCTTAAATCAAAATCTTGTTTTAATGGTCCCTGACCTTGAGCATAGGGTTAGGGTTAAAACACCACTTTCAACAGTATTTCAGTTATATCATCATGGTCAGTTGTATTGGTGGAGGAAACCGGAGGACCCAGAGAAAACCAATGACCTGCCAACCTTGAGTATAAATTTCAAATGGTTTGAAATAAGAGGAAATAAAGTTTTTGATTGGAAACCAAATGCAGGATGTACACTGACATGAGTAAAACTTTAAATACCCACATCTAGCGGCACTGACATAAAAAAGAAAATGGATTTACTGGTGCAAAAATCGTTGAGAAAAAAACATTATGTTCAGGTCATTAAAAAGGCACGCAATTTAACTTGTCTTTATAATATATATATATATTGCACATTAACAGTTCTCTAGTCCTGGTAAAGCTCTTCTCCTCTCAAACATTGAACAGTCTGGCCCATACGTACTGTCTAAATCTTGTTAGTATCCTACGATAAGAGAAACTTATTCTGCCTTCTCATGATCTGTTACAGCTTTTGGAGTTTCTGTAGATTCTAGTTCATCGTAAGCTGGAATTATATAAAATATTGATTTTAAAATAATGGGCTCCAACTAATGGCACATTATATATCTGCAAAAATTCAAGCGTGAAAAACATATTGACCTCAGGCTTAGATATGAGTGGGCACAAAATAGCATTCTATCATTGTCAAAAATCAATGTTGCACTTAACTACAGAAGTGGGCCTCTAGAGAAACATTTCTGGCATGACTCGTGACTTGCTGGCATGCAGTTGTTCTGCAGAACAAGTCAAAAATGTTACAACCAATAAGATACAAGTGTGGTAATCTTACATCAGTATTTAGTCAGTAAATCACAGATCATAATTGGCCTAGAAGCTATGTTGAATTTCCATATTAAGAAAAACAAGATGTTGCACGCTACGTCATGCTAAGAATACCCCCACTCGTTCATTTGTAAGTTGCACGGTAAACAGGAAGTAGATGTGCGGTAAACCTGGAAAGGGGAGACACGGTACAAGTCACCATGTCAAAGCCAAATATCAAATATAAAATCATTTCTTCCAGTAGAAGCTGCGATATCTGTTACGAAAGTGTGAACGGATGGACAAACAGACGGACTAATGGACGGACGGACGGACAAGGTGATTGCAATATAGCCCCCTCTCTACGAGTGGGGGTATAAACACAGAAATCATATAAATTGCTGAGGATTACTCTAGTAACATTTCTGACATGGTTGGTTTGGTTCCATTTGCTCCAACAATTTCAGAGATGTAAGATTGAATTGTGAAAAGCTTGCAACTGATGCAGACTGATAACAATACCTCACATGGACCTTTGTTCGAGGTGAACTAAAAAATATATTGATGAGCAATGTTTGTTTGTTTGTTTGATGGTGTTTAACGTCACTTTCAACAATATCTCAGTTATATCATGGCGGTCACTTTTATCGGTGGAGGAAACTGGAGGACCCAGAGAAAACCACTGACCTGTCGCAAGTCACTGATATACTTTATCACATAATGTTGTACATCTAGCCCTGATTGAGATTCGAACTCACAACATCGGTGGTGATAGGCACGGATTGCATAAGTAGTTGTAAATCCAACTACCATACAATCACTGCCATGACGACCCCTGATAAGCAATAAAAATCCCACATAAAATTAAAGGTTCGATGGGGAAAAAGATTGTTTCAATAGTGGTCTGATAAAAATGTTGTAATGATATGCCATTCTCCATGCAGTAGCCAGGAAGTATGCAAAGTTTGGAGGAATTTCCTTTAAAACGTAAGAAGATTTACATGTACAAACTTTTGGGGATGGATAAACAGATAGAAAGACAGACAGGATGAAAATAATATGTCTCCCCCAGAAGGGGAAGGGAGATATAAAAAGAATCCCACCAATGTACTGGTACTTGTGACATGATATTACCTGGTGGTAGATCATCACTAGATCTTTGTATTGGGAATCCATCTTCATCCTCATCCTCGTCAAACTCGTCTGCTAGTTCATCATCAATTGGTTCCATACAACATAAACTGTAGCATACAATACTGATGACAACTGTAGGGAGGCAGAACATTAGTAAGAACAGCCATCTAGATGATTGCCATACACTCTAAAAAAAAAATCATCGAAAGTTCAGAAAACACCGAAAAATAACAACAAAAGTTAAGAAAATACCGAACAATAACAACAAAAGTTTAGAAAATACCAAAAAATAAAAACAAAAGTTCAGAAAACACAGAAAAACAAGATATGATTATAATCTAACGATTATGAAGTCTCAAGTCTCCCAAACCGGCCACTGACAACAGGTTTAAAAATTATATCAAAAGCTACCTTTGAAATCGAACAATGTTGAATTTTTGTGGTATTGTGGTGGCCATTTTGAAAATGGAGACCGGTAGAAATGTTTCGATGTCGGGAATCAATTCAGGTCATCATAATCTACCTACATATGAAATTTCGTTGAAATCGAACAATGTTGAATTTGTGCGGCATTGTGGCAGCCATTTTGAAAATGACGACCGGTAGAAATTTTTCGATGTCAGGAATCAATTCGAGACGTCATGATCTACCTACATATGAAATGTCGTTGAAATCGAACAATGTTGAATTTGTGCGGTATTGTGGCGGCCATTTTGAAAATAACAACAAAAGTTCTGAAAACACAAAAAAATAACACCAAAAGTTCAGAAAATACCGAAAAATAACAACAAAAGTTATGAAAACACGAAAAATAACAACAAAAGTTAAGAATTTATCAAAAATAACAACAAAAGTTCATATAATACAGAAAAATAACAACAAAAAGTTTAGAAAACACTGAAAAATAACAACAAAAGTTCTGAAAACACCGAAAAATTACAACAAAAGTTCAGAAAATACAGAAAAATAACAACAAAGTTCTGAAATCACTGAAACAACAACAAAAGTTCTGAAAACACCGAAAAATAACACCAAAAGTTCAGAAAATACCGAAAAATAACAACAAAAGTTCTGAAAACACTGAAAAATAACAACAAAAGTTCTGAAAACACTGAAAAATAACAACAAAAGTTCAGAAAACACAAAAAAAATAACAACAAGAGTTCTGATAACACCGAAAAATAACAACAAAAGTTCTGAAAACACTGAAAAATAATCACAGAACTAACAACTTGTCATATAAATAGCTAATAAGAAGTCTTAGTGTACATGATAGATCACTATTACTTTAAGACAAAAACTAAAAGACAATTTTTCTTTAAAAGGTTTTTTTCAAAAATGGTCATTAGACTATTAATCAAAACAAAAGTTTTTCATTTACGTTTTAATTCAACACAAATGTCATATCCAAGAGCCTATTAATTTTTTTTCTACACAACTGCTCATGGTGTCAATATTAATTTCTGGTCAGTACATGCATCATAAGCAATGTAAAAAACTACATTGTACTCACCACTACAATAACAAATACTCACCACAACCATTACAAGTAGATCAAACAAAAGTCTCTTAATTCTCATAAAGAAGCCAGTACCACCGTAGGCCTGAAATAAAATAACATTACTTGCATTCATTTATAAGGAATATCCAGTCAACGTGAAATGAAACTTCACCATGAGTTTAAATAACTTTAAAGCTTTATTCTATCTTGTTTGCCAAGAGTATATTTGTGCATACATTATACACCTAAATACGGTAGTTTAGAAATGACTTGTAGAAAGAGGAAACATCAGCAGTAATTCATTTCCATTTGATATATAATGAAATATTTAACAATGTGTATTTATTTGTTAAATATGTTTGAAGGGTTGGGTTATAGTGTTTAACGCCACTTTCAACAATATTTCAGTAATATCATGGTGGTCAGTTTTATTGGAAAAAGAAACCAGAGTATCCGGAGAAAACCACCGACCTGTTGCAAGTCACTGACAAACTTTATCACATAATGTTGTATCGACTACATCTCGCCACGAGGGGGATTCAACTACCATACGACCACTACAGGCCCTGAAATTATGTTTGAAATTTACAGTTCCTAAGAAGAGTTTGAAAATACCAAAGGGGCAATCAGAATCCGTATATCGAAGAAGAACAGACAACACAATGGCCAAAAGAAAAAGTACAAAAGGACAAACAACGATCTACAAAACATACATATAAAACTAAAGATCTAGTAACACGAACCCCACAAAAAAACGGGGAAGAACTCAGGTGCTCCGGAAGGGTAAGCAGTTCCTGCTCCACTAGTGGCACCCGTCGCGTTAATCTAGTTACAAACCCGGTAATAAGTCGTGAATGAGGAAAGGACCGGGAAGTGTTTACGATAAGTGGAACATATCCATGGTCATTTGTGACATAGATATTCCAAAATGGTCAACCAAGTCATGGTGGCGACTGTAAAATTTTCGAAGTGATGACTTCAACTTTACCAAAAGGAACCCTTGGTTCAGTAGCTTCCTTGTTAGCAGCAACCCTCTATCTAAGAAATCCTGATAGGAACCAAAAGCTCTGGAATATCGTATCATCTGAGAGATATATACTCCATATGCAGGTGCTGCTGGAATGTTGCTACATATAAATGGAAAGTTCACAATGGGAAAATTGAAATCACCTCTTTTGTCGTAAAGTTTCGTTCTTAACCGACCCTCGCTGTTGATTTCGAGGTGTAGATCAAGGTATGAAGCAGACCTATCTGTATCTGTGGTATCCTTTATTTCAAGCTCAATGGGATAGATGCGATCAACAAAATCACCAAACCTAGAATTATTTAGTGAAAGGACATCATCTATATAGCGGAACCTGAAATTAAAGGATCGGGCTAGCTTCTTTTAGTTTTTCTTGAAAAGCCCCTGTATGAAGTTTGCCTCATACGAATAAAGGAACAAGTCGGCGGGAAGAGGAGCACAGTTGGTACCCATAGGCATGCCGACTGTTGAAACACACGTCCACCAAACATAACAAATATATTGTCAATTAAAAACTTCAGCATGTTGAAGATATCAGTTTCAGAGAACTTTTTGGTAGAATCAGAGTGGTGTTTTACAAAAAAAGGTCTGTCTTTTCCTAGCACAAGGTATTTGTATCTACGTTGGCCATTCTTTTTTATGAAACACAGTTGGACCAACTCCCTTAATTTGTCCATCAGCTTAGAGTGATTCTAAATAATGTAATTAATTAAAACCAAGATCAATCTCCCTAAGGCATAGGGTAACAGTAGCTGATTTTAGCTATCCTGTTTATGTCCTTTGGTTTACTCTGTTTGTGTCCTTTGGTTTACTCTGTTTATGTCCTTTGGTTTACTCTGTTTGTGTCCTTTGGTTTACTCTGTTTATGTCCTTAGGTTTACTCTGTTTATGTCCTTTGGTTTACTCTGTTTATGTCCTTGGTTTACTCTGTTTATGTCCTTTGGTTTACTCTGTTTATGTCCTTTGGTTTACTATGTTTATGTCCTTTGGTTTACTGTTTATGTCCTTTGGCATACTCTGTTTATTGCCTTTGGTTTACTCTGTTTATGTCCTTTGGTTTACTCTGTTTATGTCCTTTGGCTTACTCTGTTTATTGCCTTTGGTTTACTCTGTTTATGTCCTTTGGTTTACTCTGTTTATGTCCTTTGGTTTACTCTGTTTATGTCCTTTGGTTTACTCTGTTTATGTCTGTTGGTTTACTCTGTTTATGTCTGTTGGTTTACTCTGTTTATGTTCTTTGGCTTACTCTGTTTATGTCCTTTGGTTTACTCTGTTTATGTCCTTTGGTTTACTCTGTTTATGTCTGTTGGTTTACTCTGTTTATGTTCTTTGGCTTACTCTGTTTATGTCCTTTGGTTTACTCTGTTTATGTCCTTTGGTTTACTCTGTTTATGTCCTTTGGTTTACTCTGTTTATGTCCTTTGGTTTACTCTGTTTATGTCCTTTGGTTTACTCTGTTTATGTTCTTTGGTTTACTATTTTTATGTCCTTTGGTTTACTGATTATGTCCTTTGGCGTACTCTGTTTATTGCCTTTGGTTTACTCTGTTTATGTCCTTTGGTTTACTCTGTTTATGTCCTTTGGCTTACTCTGTTTATTGCCTTTGGTTTACTCTGTTTATGTCCTTTGGTTTACTCTGTTTATGTCCTTTGGTTTACTCTGTTTATGTCCTTTGGTTTACTCTGTTTATGTCTGTTGGTTTACTCTGTTTATGTCTGTTGGTTTACTCTGTTTATGTCCTTTGGTTTACTCTGTTTATGTCCTTTGGTTTACTCTGTTTATTGCCTTTAGCTTACTCTGTTTATGTCCTTTGGTTTACTCTGTTTATGTCTGTTGGTTTACTCTGTTTATGTCTGTTGGTTTACTCTGTTTATGTCCTTTGGCTTACTCTGTTTATGTCCTTTGGTTTACTCTGTTTATGTCCTTTGGTTTACTCTGTTTATGTCCTTTGGTTTACTCTGTTTATTGCCTTTGGATTACTCTGTTTATGTCCTTTGGTTTACTATGTTTATGTCCTTTGGTTTACTCTGTTTATGTCCTTTGGTTTACTCTGTTTATGTCCTTTGGTTTACTATGTTTATGTCCTTTGGTTTATTCTGTTTATGTCTGTTGGTTTACTCTGTTTATGTCCTTTGGTTTACTCTGTTTATGTCCTTTGGTTTACTCTGTTTATGTCCTTTGGCTTACTCTGTTTATTGCCTCTGGCTTACTCTGTGTATGTCCTTTGGTTTACTCTGTTTATGTCCTTTGGTTTACTCTGTTTATGTCCTTTGGTTTACTCTGTTTATGTCCTTTGGTTTACTCTGTTTATGTCCTTTGGTTTACTCTGTTTATGTCCTTTGGCTTACTCTGTTTATGTCCTTTGGTTTACTCTGTTTATTGCCTTTGGTTTACTGTTTATGGCCTTTGGTTTACTCTGTTTATGTCCTTTGGTTTACTCTGTTTATGTCCTTTGGTTTACTCTGTTTATGTCCTTTGGTTTACTATGTTTATGTCCTTTGGTTTACTCTGTTTATGTCCTTTGGTTTACTCTGTTAATGTCCTTAGGTTTACTCTGTTTATGTCCTTTGGTTTACTCTGTTTATGTCCTTTGGTTTACTCTGTTTATGTCCTTTGGTTTACTCTGTTTATGTCCTTTGGTTTACTCTGTTTATGTCCTTTGGTTTACTCTATTTATGTCCTTTGGCTTACTCTGTTTATGTCCTTTGGTTTACTCTGTTTATGTCCTTTGGTTTATTCTGTTTATGTCCTTTGGTTTACTCTGTTTATGTCCTTTGGTTTACTCTGTTTATGTCCTTTGGTTTACTCTGTTTATGTCCTTTGGTTTACTCTATTTATGTCCTTTGGTTTACTCTGTTTATGTCCTTTGGTTTACTCTGTTTATGTCCTTTGGTTTACTCTGTTTATGTCCTTTGGTTTACTCTGTTTATTGCCTTTGGATTACTCTGTTTATTGCCTTTGGCTTACTCTGTTTATGTCCTTTGGTTTACTCTGTTTATGTCCTTTGGCTTACTCTGTTTATGTCCTTTGGTTTACTCTGTTTATGTCCTTTGGTTTACTCTGTTTATGTCCTTTGGTTTACTCTGTTTATTGCCTTTGGTTTACTGTTTGTGTCCTTTGGTTTACTCTGTTTATGTCCTTTGGTTTACTCTGTTTATGTCCTTTGGTTTACTCTGTTTATGTCCTTTGGTTTACTCTGTTTATGTCCTTTGGTTTACTCTATTTATGTCCTTTGGCTTACTCTGTTTATGTCCTTTGGTTTACTCTGTTTATGTCCTTTGGTTTACTCTGTTTATGTCCTTTGGTTTACTCTGTTTATGTCCTTTGGCTTACTCTGTTTATGTCCTTTGGCTTACTCTGTTTATTGCCTTTGGTTTACTCTGTTTATGTCCTTTGGTTTACTATGTTTATGTCCTTTGGTTTACTGTTTGTGTCCTTTGGTTTACTCTGTTTATTGCCTTTGGTTTACTCTGTTTATGTCCTTTGGTTTACTCTGTTTATGTCCTTTGGTTTACTCTGTTTATGTCCTTTGGTTTACTCTGTTTATGTCCTTTGGTTTACTCTATTTATGTCCTTTGGCTTACTCTGTTTATGTCCTTTGGTTTACTCTGTTTATGTCCTTTGGTTTACTCTGTTTATGTCCTTTGGTTTACTCTGTTTATTGCCTTTGGATTACTCTGTTTATTGCCTTTGGCTTACTCTGTTTATGTCCTTTGGTTTACTCTGTTTATGTCCTTTGGCTTACTCTGTTTATGTCCTTTGGTTTACTCTGTTTATGTCCTTTGGCTTACTCTGTTTATGTCCTTTGGTTTACTCTGTTTATTGCCTTTGGTTTACTCTGTTTATGTCCTTTGGTTTACTCTGTTTATGTCCTTTGGTTTACTCTGTTTGTGTCCTTTGGTTTACTCTGTTTGTGTTCTTTGGCTTACTCTGTTTATTGCCTTTGGCTTACTCTGTTTATGTCCTTTGGCTTACTCTGTTTATGTCCTTTGGTTTACTCTGTTTATGTCCTTGGTTTACTCTGTTTATGTTCTTTGGTTTACTCTGTTTATTGCCTTTGGTTTACTCTGTTTATGTCCTTGGTTTACTCTGTTTATGTCCTTTGGTTTACTCTGTTTATGTCCTTGGTTTACTCTGTTTATGTCCTTTGGTTTACTCTGTTTATGTTCTTTGGCTTACTCTGTTTATGTCCTTTGGTTTACTCTGTTTATGTCCTTTGGTTTACTCTGTTTATGTCCTTTGGTTTACTCTGTATATGTTCTTTGGCTTACTCTGTTTATGTCCTTTGGTTTACTCTGTTTATGTCCTTGGTTTACTCTGTTTATGTCCTTTGGTTTACTCTGTTTATGTTCTTTGGCTTACTCTGTTTATGTCCTTTGGTTTACTCTGTTTATGTCCTTTGGTTTACTCTGTTTATGTCCTTTGGTTTACTCTGTTTATGTCCTTTGGTTTACTGCTTATGTCCTTTGGTTTACTCTGTTTATGTCCTTTGGTTTACTCTGTTTATTGCCTTTGGTTTACTCTGTTTATGTCCTTTGGTTTACTCTGTTTATTGCCTTTGGATTACTCTGTTTATTGCCTTTGGTTTACTCTGTTTATGTCCTTTGGTTTACTCTGTTTATGTCCTTTGGCTTACTCTGTTTATGTCCTTTGGTTTACTCTGTTTATGTCCTTTGGTTTACTCTGTTTATGTCCTTTGGTTTACTCTGTTTATGTCCTTTGGCTTACTCTGTTTATGTCCTTTGGTTTACTCTGTTTATTGCCTTTGGCTTACTCTGTTTATGTCCTTTGGTTTACTCTGTTTATGTCCTTTGGTTTACTCTGTTTATGTTCTTTGGCTTACTCTGTTTATGTCCTTTGGTTTACTCTGTTTATGTCCTTTGGTTTACTCTGTTTATTGCCTTTGGTTTACTCTGTTTATGTCCTTGGTTTACTCTGTTTATGTCCTTTGGTTTACTCTGTTTATATCCTTTGGCTTACTCTGTTTATGTCCTTTGGTTTACTCTGTTTGTGTCCTTTGGTTTACTCTGTTTATGTTCTTTGGCTTACTCTGTTTATGTCCTTTGGCTTACTCTGTTTATGTCCTTTGGTTTACTCTGTTTATGTCCTTTGGTTTACTCTGTTTATGTCTGTTGGCTTACTCTGTTTATGTCCTTTAGTTTACTCTGTTTATGTTCTTTGGCTTACTCTGTTTATGTCCTTTGGTTTACTCTGTTTATGTCCTTTGGTTTACTCTGTTTATGTTCTTTGGTTTACTCTGTTTATGTCCTTTGGTTTACTCTGTTTATGTCTGTTGGTTTACTCTGTTTATGTCCTTTGGTTTACTCTGTTTATGTCCTTTGGTTTACTCTGTTTATGTCCTTTGGCTTACTCTGTTTATGTCCTTTGGTTTACTCTGTTTATGTACTTTGGTTTACTCTGTTTATTGCCTTTGGCTTACTCTGTTTATGTCCTTTGGCTTACTCTGTTTATGTCCTTTGGTTTACTCTGTTTATGTCCTTGGTTTACTCTGTTTATGTCCTTTGGTTTACTCTGTTTATGTACTTTGGCTTACTCTGTTTATTGCCTTTGGTTTACTCTGTTTATGTCCTTGGTTTACTCTGTTTATGTCCTTTGGTTTACTCTGTTTATGTTCTTTGGCTTACTCTGTTTATGTCCTTTGGTTTACTCTGTTTATGTCCTTTGGTTTACTCTGTTTATGTCCTTTGGCTTACTCTGTTTATGTCCTTTGGTTTACTCTGTTTATGTCCTTTGGTTTACTCTGTTTATGTCCTTTGGTTTACTCTGTTTATGTCCTTTGGTTTACTCCGTTTATGTCTGTTGGTTTACTCTGTTTATGTCCTTTGGTTTACTCTGTTTATGTCCTTTGGTTTACTCTGTTTATGTCCTTTGGCTTACTCTGTTTATGTCCTTTGGTTTACTCTGTTTATGTACTTTTTTACTCTGTTTATTGCCTTTGGCTTACTCTGTTTATGTCCTTTGGCTTACTCTGTTTATGTCCTTTGGTTTACTCTGTTTATGTCCTTGGTTTACTCTGTTTATGTCCTTTGGTTTACTCTGTTTATGTCCTTAGGTTTACTCTGTTTATGTCCTTTGGTTTACTCTGTTTATGTCCTTTGGTTTACTCTGCTTATGTCCTTTGGCTTACTCTGTTTATGTCCTTTGGTTTACTCTGTTTATGTCCTTTGGTTTACTCTGTTTATGTTCTTTGGTTTACTCTGTTTATGCCCTTTGGTTTACTCTGTTTATGTCCTTTGGTTTACTCTGTTTATGTCTGTTGGCTTACTCTGTTTATGTCCTTTGGTTTACTCTGTTTATGTCCTTTGGCTTACTCTGTTTATGTCCTTTGGTTTACTCTGTTTATGTACTTTTTTTACTCTGTTTATTGCCTTTGGCTTACTCTGTTTATGTCCTTTGGCTTACTCTGTTTATGTCCTTTGGTTTACTCTGTTTATGTCCTTGGTTTACTCTGTTTATGTTCTTTGGTTTACTCTGTTTATGTACTTTGGCTTACTCTGTTTATTGCCTTTGGTTTACTCTGTTTATGTCCTTGGTTTACTCTGTTTATGTCCTTTGGTTTACTCTGTTTATGTTCTTTGGCTTACTCTGTTTATGTCCTTTGGTTTACTCTGTTTATGTCCTTTGGTTTACTCTGTTTATGTCCTTTGGTTTACTCTGTATATGTTCTTTGGCTTACTCTGTTTATGTCCTTTGGTTTACTCTGTTTATGTCCTTGGTTTACTCTGTTTATGTCCTTTGGTTTACTCTGTTTATGTTCTTTGGCTTACTCTGTTTATGTCCTTTGGTTTACTCTGTTTATGTCCTTTGGTTTACTCTGTTTATGTCCTTTGGTTTACTCTGTTTATGTCCTTTGGTTTACTGCTTATGTCCTTTGGTTTACTCTGTTTATGTCCTTTGGTTTACTCTGTTTATTGCCTTTGGTTTACTCTGTTTATGTCCTTAGGTTTACTCTGTTTATGTCCTTTGGTTTACTCTGTTTATGTCCTTTGGTTTACTCTGTTTATGTCCTTTGGTTTACTCTGTTTATGTCCTTTGGTTTACTCACAAAGACTCGTTTGGCTTTCCAATCTGTTCACTATGAGTTTACCTGATGAAACTTTTCCAGAAAAGAAAACTAAATTAGATATTATCTACCTTTTAATTACTATCCTCCCTGATTTTGACTATCCTAATGTATGCCCTTTGGTTTTGTAGTTCCAAAAGATTTTTAAACTACTTCGTTTTTCAATCGTTTGACTATGAGTGTACTTGATGAAGGCTATTCCAGATAGCATTAAATTGTGTACCAACAAGAAATGTGTCATGCACAATAAATTAGATATCTACCTTTATTATAATTACAGTAGTTTCCCCCTCTTATTAGGCTAACAAATGCTGATATTCAGACAGCACATGGAAGTATCTCAACAAATCTTGATATTCAGACAGCACATGGAAGTATCTCAACAAATCCTGATATTCAGACAGCACATGGAAGTATCTCAACAAATGCTGATATTCAGACAGCACATGGAAGTATCTCAACAAATACTGATATTCAGACAGCACATGGAAGTATCTCAACAAATGCTGATATTCAGACAGCACATGGAAGTATCTCCACAAATGCTGATATTCAGACAGCACATGAAGGTATCTCAACAAATGCTGATATTCAGACAGCACATGGAAGTATCTCCACAAATGCTGATATTCAGACAGCACATGGAAGTATCTCAACAAATGCTGATATTCAGACAGCACATGGAAGTATCTCAACAAATCTTGATATTCAGACAGCACATGGAAGTATCTAAATAAATCCTGATATTCAGACAGCACATGGAAGTATCTCAACAAATGCTGATATTCAAACAGCACATGGAAGTATCTCAACAAATGCTGATATTCAGACAGCATATGGAAGTATCTCAACAAATGCTGATATTCAGACAGCACATGGAGGTATCTCAACAAATGCTGATATTCAGACAGCACATGGAAGTATCTCAACAAATGCTGATATTCAGACAGCACATGGAAGTATCTCAACAAATGCTGATATTCAGACAGCACATGGAAGTATCTCAACAAATGTTGATATTCAGACAGCACATGGAAGTATCTCAACAAATCTTGATATTCAGACATCACATGGCAGTATCTAAATAAATCCTGATATTCAGACAGCGCATGGAAGTATCTCAACAAATGCTGATATTCAAACAGCACGTGGAAGTATCTCAACAAATGCTGATATTCAGACAGCACATGGAAGTATCTCAACAAATGCTGATATTCAGACAGCACATGGAAGTATCTCAACAAATGCTGATATTCAGACAGCACATGGAGGTATCTCAACAAATGCTGATATTCAGACAGCACATGGAAGTATCTCAACAAATGCTGATATTCAGACAGCACATGGAAGTATCTCAACAAATGCTGATATTCAGACAGCACATGGAGGTATCTCAACAAATGCTGATATTCAGACAGCACATGGAAGTATCTCAACAAATGCTGATATTCAGACAGCACATGGAAGTATCTCAACAAATGCTGATATTCAGACAGCACATGGAAGTATCTCCACAAATGCTGATATTCAGACAGCACATGGAAGTATCTCAACAAATGTTGATATTTAGTCAATAATAATGAAGTACTTCTGATTACTTAAAGTCCAATCTAATCAAACATTAATTTTATTGTCAAATATATACAATTGGATTGAACACAAGTTTTAAAACTCATTGGCCTGACAGAGAACTTTATAAAAGTTGTAAATCTTGTGCTAAGACAATATATTTTATAATGATGAGTCAAGATGTAAATTATATCTCATTAGACAACAAAGAGAATCTTTAAATAAAATAGAAATCATAGGGTTACAATACGTGTATTATGTTTAATAACACCATTAATTAAGAATGAGCGAAATGTGACCACAAATATTTTTGTTGGTAATTTCTCAAGTATATAAATTACTTTCCTATCCTGTGTAGCAGTGCTCTTGTTAATTTTATATTTTTGTTACAAGTTTTTACAATTCTTTAAATTACTTTCATCTTACTGGCAAATTTTAAATCCAAATTTAAATGCTTTTAGTTTGTACTTTAAATTGAGAGTCATGACTCACAAATTTACAACCCTACTCCTTTGCTTAAAGTCAAAGGTATTACAGTAGTCCCCCCCCCCCCCCCCCCCCCCCTATAAGGCTACCCTCCCTGCAATGAAACAGTTATCTTATAAGAGGGGTGACCTTTCTTGTGAGAGACAATTTAGCAGTATTTTACTATCTCAGTGCATTTGATATTTGGCCTATTAAGAAAAGTGGCCTTTGGTGGGAAGGGCCTTATAAGAGGGGGACTAAAAAAAACAAAAATTTCCACAAAAAGCCATCCTACCAATTTGAAAAGAATTGGCACATGACACATACTTTCTGCATCAATCAATGACACACAAAATGATTTACATATTTTAGTGTTCTATATCTCAAAGCAAATTCATACTTTTTATAATTTTATTGTTACAAATCGCTTTCTTGCATGACTATGAAGCAATTATCAAAATAGTTCCTGCAGCAAGATATTACATAGAAATTTTAATTGAAAAAAATGAATTAAAAAAAAAACAACTTTAATTTAAATTATAGAAACTTAATAGCAATTAATGATTTTTTAATTATCGCAAGTGATACAAAATGAGACAGGAAAGAGATTATTTAACCATATGATATAGGTATACATCTATAGATATATTGTGTTAAAATGTATATATTTCAAAGGTGGTAAACTCTATAGTGTGCCCCTTGTGTGGAATTCTATTAAAGAGTTATATAATATTTGACTGATTGCATTAAAACAGAAACTGCTACCCCTTTAAAACACATGCACATGTAACAAGTACACATCTGCGTCTTCCTTGTAATCCAAACGTAAGTCACCATTAAGGAGGATGCTTTACAGGTTAAAAATACTCCTTACATACTCTCATTTTTAACTTCTATTATATACTTATATAATATTTCATATCTTATTTTAACATGTATCTTTTCAATTAGTGCTTTTTTGTACATCAAAGAAATATTTTGCCATATACATAAATTCCCATTTAAAATGTAGGAGGAGTTGTATGTATGCATATTTTAAGTGAAAAAGAGCAATAACTCCTAAACTTATATCTGTTCAAACTGCTACCAAGATAATTATGTGAATCTCCATACAGTAATAAGTAAGCATGGCAAGTATAGATGAATTTCTATTTAAAATGTAGAATTTTCGAGCATAAACTTATTGAAGAAATAAGTGAAAAAGAGCAATAACTCCTTCAAATATGTTCCAATTAAAATGTTATGTGAATTTGTAACATTAAATAGTGTCCACCGTGAAATAGTGTCCGTCCTTACAATTGTCTCCTAAGATAAAGTCCGAGGACGGAATAAAGCACAGCGATGACTTCCTTCGGTCTGTGTAAGGTTTTTCATTACAAATATAACACAACCGGACACAATTTCACAGGACACTATTATGTCTTACAAATTTTCATATGGTATTAAGCAAGCATGCAAAGTTTTGTGGCAATTTTCATCGAAAGTGTTGGAGTTGCTCATACAAACTTTTGAAATGGATGGATGGACATGACAAAAGCAATATGTCTCCCCCAGAAATTTCTCAAATGACATTGTTTCATATGTGTAACTTCTTCAAAGGAACTCATTTGTATGTGTATTGCTTGATACTGTTGAAATGCTCTCATCCATGTGTGTACTGTAGTTTGTTCAAATGGGACCATCAATATGTGCATACATATGCATTGGACGAGGTCATTTCAGTTTTAAGCCATCAATATGTGCATACATATGCATTGGACGAGGTCATTTCAGTTTTAAGCCATCAATGTGTGCATACATATGCATTGGATGAGGTCATTTCAGTTTTAAGCATACACTGCTTAATACAATTGTCCATCGCATTTACAGTTTTACATGAAACAAGAGAAAAATGGGATAATTTTAGTTACAAAATATTTTCATAAGGTTATGCTTGTTCATCGATGCTCAGTCGACTTTGACTTGCTGATCATGGAGCTTGAAAATCTTACCGAATTTCAGCATTAGTTACTGATACACAAATTGTCATGCTGAACTATGCCTTTACAGTTGTTTTCACAATAACATTACTATATCCTGTATTTAAATACTGTTATAGTGACAGCCGGAACCTTTGAACCGTAATGAGAGCGGGAGATTTGGCGCTTTAAAATCTGATTCAACCCACCATTTCTTTAGAAATGCCTGTACCAAGTCAGGGTCATTACGGTTTTCACAGTTTTCCGGTTGTTGACTGATTTTGTCTGTTTATATACTTATGAGTTTTCACTTTCCCTTTGTAAGATTGTTCGGAGTTCGGTAATTTTGTTATTACCCTTAATTACTATATCAACATATAATTAAAGAGGTACATGATTTATATAAAACAAACTTACCTCTTCTTTACCATCTTTTATATTGTCTAGATAAGCTGCCAAATCTTTGGTTGTAATGTCCTCTAAGCTAAATGGTGGCATATAGAAATAATGTGTATCTGGGTCAAGAACAATCATTACAGGGGCTGACGTGAAGGACATTATAATGCTATTTATAGTTTCTGTGTCTGTCATCCATAAGAACTGGAACCTACTAATGAAAATATAGTACACATATACATTATAGAATTTACTAGTATTCAAAATGAGGTATATTCTATAATGATCTGATAGAACTGAAATATTGTTGAAAGTGGCATTAAACACCATAACCGTAATCCTCTACAATGATCTTACTAATAAATGGTTTGAGTTAGAGGATTAGAGGTGATTATTGCAGTGACTGAGTAAGTGCTTGTTGTTTAACGCCAAGTGAACAATTTTTCAGCTATCAGTAAATCATGATGAGAACAAGTTCATTTCAATAAGACGAAGATGGTGTTCACTTTGTACTAGACCAACACAGTTAGTCAGATTTGTGTAGTCCTAGCCCACTGAAACAACAGTCTGTGGGTAGACATGTCTCTCAGCTCAGACACATTTATCCTGATTCTGAACCAACTAGTTTTTGTTCTAACTCCTTAATACTCTGCTTAGTAGAGAAGCAGCAAAACACAATTTTAGAGTCTAAACACTGAAAAATGTGCATTGTTAAATGATTCAATACTCAATGGCATCACTCCCTACCTCCCTATACATACTGGTACCCATAACCGCATTGGTGGCGTAATGGTTAGTGTGCTCGCCTCGAGTGCGGTAGATCGTGGTTTCGAGCCCCGGTTGAGTCAAAGCAAAGACAATAAAATTTGTATTTGTTGCTTCTCCACAAAGCACGAAAGAGGAAAGACTGGTCTAGAACAAAGCGGACCTTATCATCATGTCATTGAACATTAACTTGTTCTTGCCATGATATAGCTGAAAAATTGCTGAATTGGCATTAAACAACAATCACTCACTCATACTGGTACACTTTTATTAAGGTCGGGTTACCAGTTTAACAGCTGATAGACAGACAACATGCTTTCTAAAACCATTTGATCAGATAAAGTAAATGATTTCAATATATCCTGTATGTTATAGATTTGACAAGTACAGCTAAAAACTCTTTCTCAATTGTCTTTTTTTATAAATTGCAAAAAAAAAAAATCCCACTTAATGCTCTTCAATTTAAAATAACTTTGATGTAAATTATATTTAAAATTATACAACATTCCACACAATGTGCAGACTAAATCTGAATTCTTTCTGTCTGACACACAAGTCTGCTAATTTTCAATTCCCCCCAAAAAATAAAAAATATGACATTACTGCTTCTGTATAACACTTGCTGTTTAAGACTCAAGACACCAATGAAGTGAAAATCTGAAAAATCTAAATAATAGTTTTAACTGCTGTATTTGTTTTCTTAACTTGTCAGTTTAATTATATACTGACAAGGGTGACTGACAAGGGTAGCCAAAAATATGCTTCTTTAACAAGGCATTTATTAACCAAGATTTGCATTAATGATCTCCAGTCTACAGCAAAATATGCTACAATGCTGCCATCTAAACACACAAGGAGACGAGGTAGAGTGATGATTCCTGGCATCTTCTAAGTAGATTTATTACGTAATTTCTGTCTGATCTGATACTCTAAAATTTGTGAAATTCAAAAGGAATATTTGTTTTAAACCTGTTCTCAACAATAATCGTGAACGGCTTTAATGTACTATATAAAATTAATGCAGATACAATACAGAGGTGTTGATAGACATGAATGAAAGTAGATCTTAATACTAGTGAGGGGTCTAGTGTTAATTTAAGTCCCCAGCCATTCCTGGGATATCCCTGGTAGGCGGTCCAGAAGGATGGAAAACTTTTGCAGTATTTTAGCACTTTTCCTGTTGGTAAAATGTTGCTCTCAATGCTAAAATATCATATACTAGTATACTTTTCAGTATGTTTTGTGATTTACTTAATGAAATGAATATGAAAGCAGCAACATTAAAACAGATTGATCTTTTTAAATTCAAACTTTTCCTAAAAGAAAAAAACTTTTGCAAAGTAATTACAACCTAAAGGATCATTTTAGATCTCCAACCTGGCAACTAGTAAATAACCAATAGAAAATAGGGAGCAAGTGCAGAGATCTAATTTTAATTAGATTGGGTGCCATGGAAGAGGAGATGCTGACCCTTTAGCACAATCCTGGTTTCTCTCCTTTCATTTTCAGTAGTACATGTAGTTTCTGTTGCTGATTTTCTGTAATTTTGTTTCTTTTTAATTTTATATGTATCAATGGTGTTGATTTGTCTATCCAGATTATTTTATATGTATCAATGGTGTTGATTTGTCTATCCAGATTATTTTATATGTATCAATGGTGTTGATTTGTCTATCCAGATTATTTTATATGTATCAATGGTGTTGATTTGTCTATCCAGATTATTTTATATGTATCAATGGTGTTGATTTGTCTATCCAGATTATTTTATATGTATCAATGGTGTTGATTTGTCTATCCAGATTATTATTTTTTGTACCGTTTCCTCCAATTGATATTTTTACCTTGATTGTTGTGACCAAAACAAAATTTGAAATACCTGTGAAACTTGTCCTTTTGATGCTTAGCCAATATGTTAATAACATCTTTAATTCTGAAACAAAATGAAAAAAATATATATATAATTAATAAGCAAAAATACAGCTACTCCAAATCTTGTATATACTGTAAATATGCCACTTTCCTTTTAAAACTCCTTTTTTTTTTAAATTAGGAAAATTTCAATGATAAAATACAGGTAGACGAAAAGTTAATATGTCAAAATTGGTCAAATGTTTAAATGGAACAAGCCACATTTTTGTGACTGTCTCAATCCAGCCCTTAATTTCTGTCAGCATATTATTAGCAGTAAATTTTTTTGTGGGATTGTTTGCTTAGTGGAATTGTTGAATAACTGAAATATTGTTGAAAGTGGCATTAAACACCATAACCCCTGGAATTGTTGACCATTACTCTGTTTAAATTTTCTTTCATTTTACAACAAATCTGTCCTATTTTCTTGTATTTTATTTAGCCAAGAAAATATAAAACATCAACAATAAGGTCATGGGCAGTTAACTATTGCCAAATTTCAACACCTCTTGCACACCAAATTAGATATCTACGTTTTTATTACTATTACTGAACCGCTACCTCTGCTGGTGGACTATTAGTCTCTGGGGATATCAGTTGCACAGTAGTCAGTGCTTTGTTCAGGAATTTAGGTTTGAGTGGATTTGTCTGATAAAGACACCATTGTCTACATGTCATCAGGTACATTCACCAATGGTTACTTTCTAATCTATGTAGAGTAGTCTCCCCTTTGTATAAAGGCCACTCCCACCAATTTTAAGCCACACCTCACTTTATATCAGACCAGATTTCAGATAAACTGAAAAACATTTTGTACTAAAATATACAACTGTCCCCTCTCTAAGTCACAATGTAATTCTCAAGTAGGATTTGGTTTTTAAATAATTATCAAATTAAAAGGAACGCAGAAAAACAAATGCAAATATATTCAGTTCTAACTAGGAGTGGACCATATTTTTTCGTCAATCATAAGGCCTCAAATAAATTATGTATGAATATATTCAGTTCTAACTAGGAGTGGACCATATTTTTTTTTTATTAAACAAACTCAAATAAATTATATATGTATATATTATTCATATGTAGATGTATCAAGAGAATTTCATCAATCTATGAAAATAGTAAAAAAAAAAAGTTTTGGGAGAAAAAAAAACTATATCTGCCAAGTCTGATTATTCTGACATCTTTTAACGAGCATGAAAAGCTAATCAGGAAGGTATGTAACTTACAGGGGCATTAGCTACGATTTTGACCAAAAAAATTATATGTTTTGGAAATTGGTAAATAGCTTTAAAATGATGAAATAAAGGTAAATTTTTCACATTAAACAGCTTATTCGGCTTTTGAGAACGAAAATTACCATCGATTTATTATTTCCTTGCAAGCAAATAATTTGACCTCGCTTTCTCCATATGCAACTGACCTTACTAGTGAGGTAAAAACGAATAATTTGTATTTTGTCGCTTATTAACTGCAAACTTGCATGGTTCTTTGTCCGTAATTAACGCCAACTAAAAGCAGAAAATAAGAAATAAGTGCATTGTTATACTGATTTAATGACGATTCAGCAAACTCCGTAAACAATGCCGATAATTAATAAGATGGCGTCCATTTCTTGATCGATCTCAAAACACACACGAGCAGTTGCACCTTTTTTCCCTGATGCACCTACATTTCATAACATTGATAAGTTACAGAAACACGTTTTATTAAGGCATCAATCATATCTGATAGTTTTTATGAGTAACAAAAATTTACGATTTTGTCAGATAGTGCCCCTTTAAAAAAAATACCACAACAATTTCTTATCAACAATATCAAATTTTATTTTTGAGAATGTTTTGTGTGGCATTCTGAAGGGGTCAAGAAACCTTTTGTCTTTCAGATACAATTAGCTAAAACATTAAATACTGTGTTATGGTGGTATTAATTCTACAATAAAAACCAGTTCATAGATACATAGATTATACAGCTGCATACTAAAACTAGCATTCCCCTGTCAAGTTCTGACAAAATTTAAACACCGAAGATTATAAAACATTCCCTTATTATTTCACTAATTGTTCATCTACTTGTTCTAATCAAAAATTCATAAATTGACGAGAGTTTTGAAAATATCAAAATGTATGATTAGCAATCAAATTTTCGACTTTCTTAGTAATCGGCCTGGACGGACGTACCAACGAGTTTCTTTTTTTACTTACCTCTTTTTGTAAAGTTCTCTGCTTTACTATTTTTTACTATCAAAGGACGCTTTAAAGAAGTCAACTTTAAATGACATTTTAATATATTATTACATCACAGGTGCAATGATTATATATTATTACATCAAAAGTGCGATGATTATGAAGAAAGGGAAATACCCCGGCATCGGATCTTCTGTTCAACAATTCTGTGCGAATAAAATAAAATAGATAAAATGAACAGATGATTAACCATAAAATTTAACCATGAAATTAAACTGTGGTGGGGATGAAGAGTTTGGGAAGTTCATTTATAGACGAAATTGTATACAACGGCGGAAATGCGTTATCCACACGAGCACTTTTTTCGAGAACACAAAATTGATAACAATTGATCTGAATTAAGTGGCATTGTGTTATTCTAAAAATAGAAATGCAAAGCATGATGTTTCCTCTCACCGTGGATTGATATTGACATTGAAAATCATTAGGATTCTAGAGCTTTTTCAGTCACTAAGTGTGTACCAAAAAAAAATGTGACTTTGTCTTTTGACCCGTGACCTTTAAAATCAATTGGGGTCTATAGATCTTTGTTAGTACTAAGTGTAAGCCAAGTTTGGCTAATCAAAATCCATTGTATCCTGTTCACAAGAAAAGATACGGACAGACACTAGCCATTATTATATCCCCAGCAACTTTATTGGCAAGGGGATGTAATTAATAATAAATAATGATAGAAACGTTATGAAAATAATTATAAAAACCTGTTAGTGTAAACCTGACCTTTCCAAATGTCTGACTTAAGGCTCCTATGGAGCCTGTCATGCGATGTTCGCACGACCGTCGTGAGACAGATTCTACTTCGAAATCGCGCGATAATGGCATGAATGTGGCGCAACAATAGCGGAAATCCTGCGACGGTCCATAAATTTAAAATCAACACTGATGAAATTACTTTGTGATTATAAGACTTTATTAAAACGATGATCGTGCGACTCTAAATGAGCTTTAACTCTTGAACGTCAATTCATTTCAGTCTTTTCGTTGGATTTCATTGTCTTCCTTTACAGATTTCGTTTCTTTTCGCTATATTTCGTTTTCTTCCTTTACAGATTTCGTTTCTTTTCGTTGGATTTCGTTTTCTTACTTTACAGATTTCGTTTCTTTTCGTTATATTTTGTTTTCTTACTTTACAGATTTCGTTTCTTTTCATTATATTTTGTTTTCTTACTTTACAGATTTCGTTTCTTTTCGTTGGATTTCGTTTTCTTACTTTACAGATTTCGTTGGATTTTGTTTTTGTTTCATTTCTTTTCTTTTCGTTTCTCAGTTTATCAGTACCCAAATAATAATAGTAGCATAGTGATTTTTAATCTTCTATTATTTCATTCTAATAATCTGTTATTTATGAAAGGTTTGGACACAACATACCATTTTTGTGGTTAATTCTGCTTACTTTATCCTAGTAATTAAACCTTTTGGTTGTTCAAAAAAAACAATTTCATAAAAAAATAACAACAATTGATGACAGATGAAGGACACCAAGTGGAACAAAAAAGATCACTTGGCCTTTGGCCAGTCCAGCTAATAATACTTTATTGTAATACAGTCAAACCTGTATTAAGAGGTCATGACCTTTGGGACAAAGAAAAAGTGGTATTTTAAGACAGGTGACTTCTTAAAAGAGGTTCAATTCATATGAAATTTTCTATGGCAGGACAAGAAAAATGTGACCTTTTAATACAGGTGACTGCATGAGCAGGTTTGACTGTATATATAAGCATTTTTTCTTAACATATCTGACATTTGATCAGAACATGATAGTGAAGTATTAGATTTTAATGTCTCATCTTTAAGAGTAGGTTTTATTTTCAAATGAACTCATCAGCAGTTTAATCATTCAGGAATTTAGGTTTGGGTGGATTTGTCTGATAAAGACACCATTGTCTACATGTTATCAGGTACATTCATCAATGGTTACTTTCTAATCTATGTAGAGTAGTCTCTCCTTTATATAAAGGCCACTCCCACTAATTTTAAGCCACACCCCTCTTTATATCAGACTAGATTTCAGATGAACTGAGATACTAAAATATACCCTTTTTTTCCCCCAGTTAAAATCTTTATTCGAAATCTTTACATTTGTTAGTGAGAGAAACATAAAATACCAGTACCTTATCCTGGCCTCTTTAATATTAGTGGCATGTATAGAAATTGTGTGTCTTTTTAGTACAATAGTAATACAATTAAGATAGATCAATAAATTCAATATGTATTTTGAGAGTTATTTCATGATTGTTTCTAATTTTGGTTTATTTATTTACTTCCGATATACTTTCGTTTTGACCCACGTGTTGGGAGATATGAAAAATCTAAAATGTTTTTTTTATTTTTTTTATTATCAATATTATATATGGAATTATATTATCAACGGAGATCAAATATACTTTGATTCCGAAATTAATGTATCCGGATAATATTTAAGATTGAAAAAGAGATACATGTACTTGAAATCACCCTCATAGACATAGTCATAGTCTCAATTTCTATTCAACAACGTATAACTTTAAATTTTAACAAGGATAATTAATGGAACTTAAATATACTACTAAATTATCCTCTCTTAAGAAAGGTCACACCTCTTATAAAGGTCACACCTCTTATAAAAGGTCAAACCTCTTATAAAGGACACCTTTTCATGGCAGAAGGGATGGCTTTATAAGAGTCAGATTACTGTATTAAAATTGTTAATTTCTTTTTTTCTAATTTTCTTGTTTTATATTTCAGTAGTTTTTGATACTTCTGAAAATGGTCACCTAAATTCATGTGTAATTTGGCAGGTCTGTCGTATTATACATAATATTCTTAATGTTTGATATAAATAAAACATTAGATTCACATGGGAATATTCCTACAAGACAGTCACTGGATTCAGATTCACATGGGAATATTCCTACAAGACAAGTCACTGGATTCAGATTCACATGGGAATATTCCCACAAGACAGTCACTGGATTCAGATTCACATGGGAATATTCCCACAAGACAGTCACTGGATTCAGATTCACATGGGAATATTCCTACAAGACAGTCACTGGATTCAGATTCACATGGGAATATTCCTACAAGACAGTCACTAGATTCAGATTCATATGAGAATATTCCCACAAGACAGTCACTGGATTCAGATTCACATGGGAATATTCCTACAAGACAGTCACTGGATTCAGATTCACATGGGAATATTCCTACAAGACAGTCACTGGATTCAGATTCAAATGGGAATATTCCTACAAGACAGTCACTGGATTCAGATTCACATGGGAATATTCCTACAAGACAGTCACTGGATTCAGATTCACATGGGAATATTCCCACAAGACAGTCACTGGATTCAGATTCACATGGGAATATTCCTACAAGACAGTCACTGGATTCAGATTCACATGGGAATATTCCTACAAGACAGTCACTGGATTCAGATTCACATGGGAATATTCCCACAAGACAGTCACTGGATTCAGATTCACATGGGAATATTCCCACAAGACAGTCACTGGATTCAGATTCACATGGGAATATTCCCACAAGACAGTCACTGGATTCAGATTCACATGGGAATATTCCCACAAGAGTCACTGGATTCAGATTCACATGGGAATATTCCCACAAGACAGTCACTGGATTCTTACAGGTAAAATCTGTGTGAAAGGTTCATAAGAATTTCATGTGACATTTGTATCTGTAGAATTGTATTGGTTGTGTAATGGTTAGCATGTTCATCTGGGGTCCAGTAGATCATGGGTTTGATCCCCAGTTAGGACTATAAGATTGTATATAAGACTATAATAACATTTGTACATGTATTTGTTGCTTCTCTGCTAAACTATGATGATTCATTAAGAAGTTAAATAGCAAAGACTGGTTGGCTTGGAATCAGGTTTGTCTGAGTTGAACAACATGTCTACTGACAGACTGTTATTTCAGTCAGCTAGAACTATAAAAATCCAATGTTAGTATTGATTGATTGATTGATTGATTGATTGGTGTTTAATGCCAACTTTAGCAGTATTTCAGCTGTGTTGTGGCAGGAACAAATGTTATACTAGTATTATATTAACTTAGTCCCAATGTTAGAATAGTACAAAGCAGACATCATCATTATTTCATGAAAATGTAACTTGCTTTCGCCATGATATAGCTGACAAATTGGTAACTTGTCATTAAACTACAAACACTTGCTATTGCATGTGTATAAGATTGACCATAATTCTTATGAATGGATATGATTGACCATAATTCTTATGAATGGATAAGATTGACCATAATTCTTATGAATGGATAAGATTGACCATAATTCTCATGAATGGATAAGATTGATCTTAATTCTTATGAATGGATAAGATTGATCCTAATTCTTATGAATGGATAAGATTGATCCTAATTCTTATGAATGGATAAGATTGATCCTAATTCTTATGAATGGATAAGATTGATCCTAATTCTTATGAATGGATAAGATTGGGGTCATAGGTAATATAATACAGTGAAACTTGTCTGAAACGAACCCTCAATAAACCCGAATCCTGTATAAACTGAACTTGAAATAAAATTAAAATGTAGGAAATCTTTGTTAATTTAACCTCTATATACTGAACACCTGTCTATTCTGAACACAAAAGTTGGTCCCAATGAGGTTCGGCTTAGATAGATATCACCATTACCCACAATAAATATATAACATGCCGGCCAGTTTTATTGGTGGAAGAAACTAAGGGTTCTAGGAGAATTACCACCAACCTGACCTAATGTTGTATCAACTGTACACATGACAACAGATGGGAAATCAAACTTGTAAACTTCATTGCCGATAGACATTGATATCAGGGGCGGATCCAGGATTTGGGATTAGGGGGGGCGTGAGTAGGAGAGGGATCTGGGGACCACTTAAGGTTCCCAGTGGGTCCAGGTGGGCGAAACTCCTCTCCCCCTAAGCTCTTGGGGTTTGAGGAATTACAAACATTTATTTGAACGACAATTTTGAGCCAACCACACCATTTTTATCAGACCAAAAAAACTTTACTTTGAATCTTAATTTTGTCGGATAATTGATAACAGTATGTTTTTGTCAGATTATAAGAACCTGAAGTAAACTTTTTTTTTGAACAACCGTGATGCGAATTGTTCAACTCATGACTGATCGATCACGATATTTTAACCCTTCAAAGAACTATTGGCTCAATGCGTTAGGTCGTTGGATCTAACAGCCTATCACCAATACGGCGTGGGTTGACGCCCAGCTATGTAAATTACAAAAAAGGGTGCACTCGACTCACAGTCGCAAGTGATAAAGCTTACCAGTTGCGTCAAGTGTTTGAGCAACGGGTGTAAAAACCTCATTACACTAAAAGATCAAACAAACAAAATGTATCAAAGTTCTCGAGAAATATGTTTACGGAAATCAGGTGTGAGATATGCATAAACCATTTTGTCGAGATTATTTTCACACTTTCATGTGCAGTTGTAGATATTAATTTATTACAAATAAATTGTAGTCAGAATTTTTTGTTAAAAATGTGTAAAAAAAATTGTACAGACATCCATTGGTAGATATTAAATAATATAAACGTACCCGGACAAAGGATTTGTTCACACTTTCTTGTGCAGATACCTCGGGCAGATGCAGAGATTGTTACAAATAAATTGCCTCTAATTTTTTATTTTTTATTAATATGTTACTTTTGTATTTTAATGTACAATATACCAACGCGTATTTTTACTGATCTTTACTTGAAAAGTAAAAGGCAACATTTTCGGGTATTTGTATACAAATCAAACTTATATTTTTTTTTCATATGAAATTGCAGAATTTCGAATTCAAGAACTATTTGAACCATTATTTAAAGAGAAGTGACCATTTTCTTGGGACACTCAAGTTTCTCCACACTCTCAGTTTCATCATCTGATTCTCTCATTATAAGTTTTCGTTGTATGTTTTACAAATGAGATCAATTGTTAAATTAATTATTCGAAGTATTGATTGAATTTACTTTTTAGTTTACCTTTGACTTTTCTCGTCTCGTCGAGGAATCAGAAATGTATCCAATCTTGCTTGTTTTCTTGGCCTATAATTTTCGTCCATTTTAGAATTTCTAAATTGCACGTGTACATGTAGTTGTAAAATTGACTGCAGAAATAATGTTTAATTAGTGCGAGAAAATAGTTGATGTCTGGTACCTCGGAACCAATCAGAATGGAATAATCTTTGAACTACTGACGGCGAATACATATATGAATCAGCGAACACATCCAACGTGTATTTACAATGTGTAAGAATATTTTACTACAGGTCACGAGTTAACCATTCATGAAAAAGTTATTTATTGAACTGCTTAATTAACGTTGTATAACATATGCTTTGCGAAATTTAGGGGGGGGGGGGGGCACACGCCCCGCACGCCCCCTCTAAATCCACCACTGGATATCGTTGATAGTTGACAATGCAACTACCATTATGATCTCAGCCAACGAGACCACCTGTTTGCTATGGAACTTAATATTAAATGTCTACTTGAAAAGAACACATTCATCAATCCTCTCTGTGTCATATAATATTAAACAAATTCTACCAGTTTTGTTTGTACATGTCTACCTCAAACTGATGGAAGTTTTTGATTGATTTGGTTTATGGTGTTTAAAGCCACTTTCAACAATATTTCAGCTATATCGTGGCGGTCAGTTTTATTGGTGGAGGAAACCAGAGTACCTGGAGAAAACCAACGACCTGTCGTAAGTCATTGACAAATTGATCACATAATGTTGTTTCGCTTGAATGGGATTTGAACACACAACGTTAGCGGTGATAGGCACTGATAAATCCAACTACCATACGATCACGACCACGATGGCCCCCAAACCAAATATGGCGAACAATGACAATGACAATGACTAAACCGACGAAATCACAAAAATTTGGCGTAAATTTAACAAAGAACGTAGAACATGAAAATAAGGGTAAGATCAGGTGACACATATATCTGGTTAATACATGTACCCTAGATGATCAAATGTTTGGACTAAATATAGTGAACCTAGATATTTTTACAACGAAGAAATATGACCTCATCATGAAAAATGAAGTAAATTAATAACAAAGTTAGTCAACCATGAAAATGAGGTCAAGATCAGTCAAGACATACTTGTACCTGGCTTTCCTGTACCCAACATGATCAAGGTTTGGACTAAATATAGTGAAAATAGGTTGCATAACAATTCAGAAACTGACCTGATCACAGAAACTTGATGCAGACTTAACAAAGTCAGTAGATCACGAAAAAATGCATGTACATCGTCTCTTGAACTTTATGATTGCAAAAAGATATAAAAAATGAATTCAAATACACAATTGGGAAAGAGTGAACAGAGTGATACAATGTAATTCTCATGTAGGATCTGATTTTTAAATAATTATCAAATTAAAAGGAACGCAGAAAAACAAATGCAAATATATTCAGTTCTAACTAGGAGTGGACCATATTTTTTGTATTAAACAAACTCAAATAAATTATATATGTATATATTATTCATATGTAGATGTATCAAGAGAATTTCATCAATCTATGAAAATAGTAAAAAAAAAAAAAAGTTTTGGAAGAAAAAAAAACTATATCTGCCAAGCCTGATTATTCTGACGTCTTTTAACGAGCATGAAAAGCGAATTAGGAAGGTACAGTTACTTAAAAAAATACCACAAATAGTGTTAATTCTACAATAAAAATGACTTCATAGATACATAGATTATACAGCTGCATACTAAAACTAGCATTCTGCTATCAAGTTCTGACAAAATTTATTAAACACCGAAGATTATAAAACATTTCTTTATTATTCGACTAATTGTTCATCTACTTGTTGAACTAATAAAATAAATCATGTTGCCGAGTCTGCTTTCTTATAGGTACCCTTGAGTTGAGAATTTGAGCTAAATCTCTGTTAGATAATGATTTATCCTACTGCAATTATTACAATTGATGTTTGATTTGGTTTGGTTTATGGTATTTAACACCGCTTTCAACAATATTTCAGCTATATCGTGGCGGTCAGTTTTATTGGTGAAGGAAACCGGAGTACCTGGAGAAAACCACTGACCTGCAGCAAGTCACTGACAAACTTTATCACATAATGTTGTATCGTGTACACCTCGCTATGAACGGGGTTCGAACTTACAGTTGATGATGTACAGTAAAGGTATACAAATCAATTTTTGCTTTATTCATCTAGCATACAAATAGCAATCTCCTGGTACCCGATTGATGTAGAGCGAATGGTAAAAAACAGTAACAGTGAAAAGAATTTGAAGATACCAAAGGGGTAATCAGAATCAGTATATCGAAGAAGGACAGACAACACAATGGCCAAAAGAACTAGAGGCTCCCAGGAGCCTGTATAGCTCACCCGGGTATAATAACAACATCAGTCAATAAAACTTGATAACTTCGGTAAAAAAATAACAAATGTAGCCCTCGTCATTGCAGACCTCTTCTCCAAAAAAATTTAATGTAAGTTATCAAAATTGCTGTAAAAATAACATATATGTCAATGATTCTCAAAATTTAGCTTTTGCTACTTCACATTTTGTAATAGAGTTGCTTCCCTTTGATTATTTGTGTAACCAAAAGCAGCGAGTCAACAAAAAAATGCATTTCAAGAGGAATAACTCTTCACACACTTGTTGCACATTTTCAACTGTGGAAATTTTTTGTAGATCTTTACATGCTGAACATTTTTGCAGTTTAATCTTTCCCTCTATCTCTAATAGTTTTTGAAAGATGAAAGTATTAAAATTTAGAACATTTTGATGAAAAAAGGGCAATAACTCCAAAATGGGTAATGGGATTTACTTCAAAATTGTGGGGTAGGTAGATCTTGACAATTTAAACTTAACCTTTATCTCTTATAGTTTTTGAAATATAAGACGAAAAGTATTAAAATTTTACAAATTTGATGAAAAAAGGGCAATAACTCCAAGATGCGTACTGGGATTTACTTCAAAATTGCACGCTATGTAGATCTTGACATGCTGAACATTTTTGCAATTTAAACTTAACCTTTATCTCTTAAAAATTTCATGAAAAAAGGGCAATAACTCCAAAATGGGTAATCAGATTTACTTCAAAATTGCAGGGTATGTAGATCTTGCTGTGCTGATCATTTTACCTCAGTCAGATTTTTGATATTATTAATGGTTTTTGAGTTATTACCCAAAATTTTACCATATGTTCTATTTTTTGTAACAGCGGCCATGTTGGTTGGTGCACGGCATCACTGTACACAATTTTGAAACTAGACACCCTAGTGATGATTCAGACCAAGTTTGGTTTCCATTGGTCTAGTACTTTCAGAGGAAAAGATTTTTGAAAAAGTTTACGACGTACGACGGACGCCAAGCGATGGCAATAGCTCACCTGACCCTTCGGGTCAGGTGAGCTAAAAAGTACGAAAAAAACACACAAAGATCTACAAAACAAACACATAAAACTAAAGATCGAGTAACACGAATCCCACTAAAACCAGGGATGAACTCAGGTGCTCTGGAAGAGTAAGCAGTTCAATTATCCTGCTGCAATTATTACAATTGCTGTACGGTAAAGGTAAATAAATACATTTTGGCTTTATTCATTTAATACACAAATAACAATCTCCTGGTACCTTATTCATGTAGAACAAACGGTAAGAACCGATTTTTAGAAATTGACCAACCACAAACAAGAATTGTCTATGGCGGCCATGTTTGTAAACGGAACAGAACAAAATGAGCACTTGTTATAGAGGACCACCAAGTTTTGGTTCATTTTGCCAAGCGGTTGCAGAGGTGAATATTTTTAGAACTTGACCAACCAGAAACAAGAAATGCCTATAGCAGCCATGTTTGCTATAGTATCGGGACAAAAAGAGCAATCTTTATAGAGTACCTTCCATAGATGCTTCCTACCAAGTTTCGGTTCATTTTGCTATGCAGTTTCAGAGCAGAATATTAAAATGTGAAAAGCTAAGACGACGGAAAATAGAATAATCAGAAAAAATACAAAAGTCTTTCAATTGGAACGAAAAAAGTTTTAAATAGAAGAAGTTGCATTAATATAAAAAAAAATATTTTAAAAGTTATATAACTGATTCAAATCACACCATTTATCTTTAAGACTGCTATGCTCCAGTATCTTTGTTTCTACCTCAGAAAGAGTGTCAAAACTTTGATTAGACAATAAACATATCAATCTTCTGTCTACAAACTATAGCTAGCATATCATTCACAACCACTAACACAGTCTGTCAAACAAGCAATACAAGTTGTTACTAACGATTTGGCACCCTTAACATATCTGAATCACTAGAGGGAATGATGCTATAATCCTGTCTGATAATGTCATGGAAAAAAAAAACAATAAAAAAAACCCAAAAAAAACCGATCAATTCTGAGTGAAATATTACTATGTCTTCATGAGAACAACCATCTATAATGGTGTATGACAGCTATCATAAATAGAAGCTAATCCATAAAAACTGTTAATAAAAAAAAAGCCTGATCATAAAGATGTAAGCAAGAAAGAAAAACATGAGACAAGACTTTATAAAAATTGACCTATGGGTCTCTACTGCTGAGTAAATAAAGGGATACTCCCACAGGACTCGGCTAACCTTTCATGGGATTCTTATGCTGAGTAAATAAAGGGCTATGCTGGGCACAACATGATATGACTGGAGCAAGTGGACATTAGGGCTTGCTCCTGTACCAATTTTACTGCAATCATCAATTTACCTAAAAATACATATCCGATAGAAAAAATCTGTCAATACACTACCCGAAGCTTGGTGGTTTTCTCTGGGTGCTCCGGTTTCCTCCACCAAAAAAACTGATCACCACAATATAACTGAAATATTGTTGAAAGTGGCCTTAAACACCACAACCCTCTCGTCATAATCAATCAAATGAAAACTGTATCAAAGTAAGTTAAAAAATAAAAATTGTGTATACCTTCCAAATATGCAAAATTTTGGATATTGGCAACAAAAAGAAGAGCTCAGTTTCTTTAATGAATCATAAGTAACTCATAAAGATGAGCATTTTGCAAAATTTTGTATTAAAATTGCATGAAAAATTCGAAAGTTCAAATTTTTGAATTTTGTCCTCTTTGGTCCTGTTTGGTTGAGTTTGTATTGGGAAAAATAAGATATATAGGAAATACTTTCATAACCTACCCATAGCTCTTAATACAATCAATTCATAACCTACCCATAGCTCTCAATACAATCAATTCATAACCTACCCATAGCTCTCAATACAATCAATTCATAACCTACCCATAGCTCTCAATACAATCAATTCATAACCTACCCAGAGCTCTCAATACAATCAATTCATAACCTACCCAGAGCTCTCAATACAATCAATTCATAACCTACCCAGAGCTCTCAATACAATCAATTCATAACCTACCCAGAGCTCTCAATACAATCAATTCATAACCTACCCAGAGCTCTCAATACAATCAATTCATAACCTACCCAGAGCTCTCAATACAATCAATTCATAACCTACCCAGAGCTCTCAATACAATCAATTCATAACCTACCCAGAGCTCTCAATACAATCAATTCATAACCTACCCAGAGCTCTCAATACAATCAATTCATAACCTACCCAGAGCTCTCAATACAATCAATTCATAACCTACCCAGAGCTCTCAATACAATCAATTCATAACCTACCCAGAGCTCTCAATACAATCAATTCATAACCTACCCAGAGCTCTCAATACAATCAATTCATAACCTACCCAGAGCTCTCAATACAATCAATTCATAACCTACCCAGAGCTCTCAATACAATCAATTCATAACCTACCCAGAGCTCTCAATACAATCAATTCATAACCTACCCAGAGCTCTCAATACAATCAATTCATAACCTACCCAGAGCTCTCAATACAATCAATTCATAACCTACCCAGAGCTCTCAATACAATCAATTCATAACCTACCCAGAGCTCTCAATACAATCAATTCATAACCTACCCAGAGCTCTCAATACAATCAATTCATAACCTACCCAGAGCTCTCAATACAATTAATTCATAACCTACCCAGAGCTCTCAATACAATCAATTCATAACCTACCCATAGCTCTCAATACAATCAATTCATAACCTACCCATAGCTCTCAATACAATCAATTCATAACCTACCCATAGCTCTCAATACAATCAATTCATAACCTACCCATAGCTCTCAATACAATCAATTCATAACCTACCCATAGCTCTCAATACAATCAATTCATAACCTACCCATAGCTCTCAATACAATCAATTCATAACCTACCCAGAGCTCTCAATACAATCAATTCATAACCTACCCAGAGCTCTCAATACAATCAATTCATAACCTACCCAGAGCTCTCAATACAATCAATTCATAACCTACCCAGAGCTCTCAATACAATCAATTCATAACCTACCCATAGCTCTCAATACAATCAATTCATAACCTACCCATAGCTCTCAATACAATCAATTCATAACCTACCCATAGCTCTTAATACAATCAATTCATAACCTACCCATAGCTCTCAATACAATCAATGCATAACCTACCCAGAGCTCTCAATACAATCAATTCATAACCTACCCATAGCTCTCAATACAATCAATTCATAACCTACCCATAGCTCTCAATACAATCAATTCATAACCTACCCATAGCTCTCAATACAATCAATTCATAACCTACCCATAGCTCTCAATACAATCAATTCATAACCTACCCATAGCTCTCAATACAATCAATTCATAACCTATCCATAGCTCTCAATACAATCAATTCATAACCTACCCAGAGCTCTCAATACAATCCATTCATAACCTACCCAGAGCTCTCAATACAATCAATTCATAACCTACCCAGAGCTCTCAATACAATCAATTCATAACCTACCCATAGCTCTCAATACAATCAATTCATAACCTACCCATAGCTCTCAATACAATCAATTCATAACCTACCCATAGCTCTCAATACAATCAATTCATAACCTATCCATAGCTCTCAATACAATCAATTCATAACCTACCCAGAGCTCTCAATACAATCCATTCATAACCTACCCAGAGCTCTCAATACAATCAATTCATAACCTACCCAGAGCTCTCAATACAATCAATTCATAACCTACCCATAGCTCTCAATACAATCAATTCATAACCTACCCAGAGCTCTCAATACAATCAATTCATAACCTACCCAGAGCTCTCAATACAATCAATTCATAACCTACCCAGAGCTCTCAATACAATCAATTCATAACCTACCCATAGCTCTCAATACAATCAATTCATAACCTACCCATAGCTCTCAATACAATCAATTCATAACCTACCCATAGCTCTCAATACAATCAATTCATAACCTACCCATAGCTCTCAATACAATCAATTCATAACCTACCCATAGCTCTCAATACAATCAATTCATAACCTACCCATAGCTCTCAATACAATCAATTCATAACCTACCCATAGCTCTCAATACAATCAATTCATAACCTACCCAGAGCTCTCAATACAATCAATTCATAACCTACCCATAGCTCTCAATACAATCAATTCATAACCTACCCATAGCTTTCAATACAATCAATTCATAACCTACCCAGAGCTCTCAATACAATCAATTCATAACCTACCCAGAGCTCTCAATACAATCAATTCATAACCTACCCATAGCTCTCAATACAATCAATTCATAACCTACCCATAGCTCTCAATACAATCAATTCATAACCTACCCATAGCTCTCAATACAATCAATTCATAACCTACCCAGAGCTCTCAATACAATCAATTCATAACCTACCCAGAGCTCTCAATACAATCAATTCATAACCTACCCATAGCTCTCAATACAATCAATTCATAACCTACCCATAGCTCTCAATACAATCAATTCATAACCTACCCATAGCTTTCAATACAATCAATTCATAACCTACCCATAGCTCTCAATACAATCAATTCATAACCTACCCATAGCTCTCAATACAATCAATTCATAACCTACCCATAGCTCTCAATACAATCAATTCAAAGAAATCAAAATTGGACGAAATTTAAAAATTCTATATACCTTTCAAATATGGCATATTTCCGAATTTGAACCCCTTTTCAAAATGAAATGTATAAGTTTTTAAAGATACATCAATAAATCATATAGATGAACATTTTGTAAAAACCTCATTCATGAAAGAAATATAGATTTTTTTTTTTTTTTTATTTTGCCCCGTAAAATTTGGTCATTTTTATGTCAAAAATGGTAATTAAGTCACATAACAACACAATTCATTTTTCTGAAAGGTATTTTCTAAGATTTCTTGCTGAACCTTGTAAAATCAAACATGGAAACAAATTTTGAAAGCGAAAATATGAATTTCTTTTTCTGAAAGGTATTTTCTAAGATTTCTTGCTGAACCTTGTAAAATCAAACATGGAAACAAATTTTGAAAGCGAAAATATGAATTTCTTTAAGGATACAGATTAATGGGAATTAATCCTATCCTATCCTTAAAAAAAATATACCAAAAAAAAAATTGATAGTTTATAAGTGTTTTCAATTGAGAGGAATTCCTTTGCAACTTAATATGAACAAAAGAATAATAACACACATGCATGAATGTTTTATCAATTAGTTGTGAGCCGAGGAAAAATGGTGAACAATATGACGGACAGCAGACAATCACACCCATGACAGAAAATCCATTAAACTTGATAATATAGGAGGTCTACGATTGACATTTACAAATTCAACGTTTTTTGTGTGCAAATTAAAGTAATATCTTCATTAATTGGCATAGTACTCTAAATTGTTTTCATTCACACATTTACTCCTACAAACATTTAATAAAAAAATTAAAAAATTAACATACCGGTATAAATCCTATACTATAAATCCCTCTACATGTATAATTCAAAATATCTTATTGGCATGTAATTTGTTTCATTGACAACTAAAGTTCAGTAACTTGTATGGTGCAATACTTTCAGACAAAATCCCAGTGCACATAAAGCTCATTGTATGTTAAAATATGACATAATATCCCCTATTGTTGAGAAGTGTTTGGGAAACTATCAGCTGCATAATATAAATTTGTCTTCATATATTATAATTCATAGTTCCCTACAGACAGTGAAGGAACATGCTATAGGATTGGTAGGTATGCTTTCTGATACTGCCACTTGCTTTCAACTAACAACTCTTAAGCAACAACATTCCTTTGTTACTTGGAATACAAACAGTAGTGCTGCAAACTTTTCTTAGGTCAATTTCAAATCTAGGAAGTAAAAAGTTCTTGTACTGGGAGTGAGTGAGTGATTGATGTTTAATGCCAACTCATCAATTTTTCAACTATATCATGGCGAGAACAAGTTAATTTTCCACGAGATGATAATGATGTGCACTTTGTACTAGACCAACACGCTTAGTTAGATTTTTATAGTGTTGGCTCACTGAAACAACAGTCCGCAGATAGACATGTCGCCCCACTCTTGACACATTATCCTGATTCTGAGTCTTTGCTCTTTCTCCTTAATGCTGCATGGCTAGCGGAGAAGTAAAAAATACCAATTTTATAGTCTTTGGTTTGACCTGATCGGGGCTCGAACCCACAACCTACCACACTCAAGGCGAGCTTGCTCACCACCGATGCAGTTGTGTAACGATATGTGATTCTCCATATGGTATTAAGAAAAGATGTAAAGGTTTAAGGTACATTGTATTCCCTTTTAAAATGAAGAAGGAGTTGCATGAACAATCAATTGTGACAGACGTACAGGACGAAAACAATGTCATTTTATCTGTCCTTCTTAATTACCACATTTACTCAAATTAATACTATATAGAAGTAACAAATCTTCACACCTAAGCATCTTTTCTTCATAAAAAAACCCAAATCCTTTCACATAATCCTAACATCAAATATTTAAGAAAAAAACACTAAAAAAACCAGAATGACATATCTATGATCATCTATGACATGACATTATAACTCATCATTCCACAGACTTCTGTATTTTCTTTGTGTCAAAAAAACCCAACAAATTCTGTTTGATCTTTGGACAAGACATATATTTTTGTACATACTTTCTATAGGATTGTGATCAGTTGATGAATGAGATTCAACAGAATAATACTTTGCTATGTTGTGATAGTAAACATTTTTTGTGATAAGACAACTTACTGTTGTTATATATATTGCAGGATACTAATTTTTTCTAATGTATGAATTCTCAATTGTTGTTCAATTTCTATTAGGAGCTGTTGTGGTCGTGATCGTATGGTAGTTGGGTTTACAAGTACCTATGCAATCAGTGCCTATCACCACTGATGTTGTGAGTTCGAATCTTGATCAGGACGAGGTGTACAACATTATGTGATAAAGTATATCAGTGACTTGCGACAGTTCGGTGGTTTTCTCTGGGTCCTCCGATTTCCTCCACCAATAAAACTGACCGCCACGATATAACTGAAATATTGTTGAAAGTGGCATTAAACACCATCAAACAAACAAACAAATCTATGATAAATTTATGGCTGTAGTGTGACATTTCTGGTTGTAGTGTGACATTTCTATGATAGACTAGTAACTGTTGTGTTAAGCTTCTAAAATGTGAATCTAGCCTATCGTAATAAAATTTGTAAATGTGGGCTGATATACATGTCAAGATAAGTGATTGGGAAGAATTTCATAAATGACAAAAACATATTTTTATTTTGAATCATAATCTATTCTAATAATTAATATAACAGGAATCTCAAGAAGCTGAGCTTTTAAAAAATAGAAATTTTTTCACATTTATCATACTTTTATAGCACGTATAGAATAAAGAAAGTCGGTTGATATTTGAGTTATATGCAGTCAAAGCAATTCATGCTCAATTAGGAAGATAAAAAGAAACACCCAATTTAACATATAATTAAAACCAAAACCCATAGGGGGGCACACTTATTACCTAATCTTATTGACACTGTTGTTTTATCCATTTATCATAGTCTATAATGTCTAAATAACATAGCATAGACAATACAGTTTGAACTACACAATCTGTCAGATATCTAACTAGTATTTATCATCATAATTTGTCTAAAAAATATTCTAGTTGTATGCTTTCTGATTCAACTTCATTATTTAAACTTTCAATGTGTTCTCTTTCATTTTGCATAAATTATCTCAAATGTCAGGCCCATTGTAAACAATTTTTTTCATATTTTAGTCAATTTCGATTCAGAGAGAAGAGGCCTATCCCGGGTTAGTCATAGTAAATCTATATATCAGTCAATCTTAAGAAACCATCTTTCAGTCAAACCTCCTGAAACCATAGCTAAACAACATTAGATGGTAGATCTACCCCAAGCTTCAAAAGTACACACAATATAGTCAATGACAACTAATCACATAGTCAATGAAAACTAATCACATAGTCAATGACAACTAATTACATAGTCAATGATAACTAATCACACAGTCATTGACAACTAATCACATAGTCAATGACAACTAATCACATAGTCAATGACAACTAATCACACAGCCAATGACAACTAATCACATAGGCAATGACAACTAGTTACATAGTCAATGACAACTAATCACATAATGATAACTAATCACATAGTCAATGACAATTAATCACATAGTCAATGATAACTAATCACATAGCCAATGACAACTAATCACATAGACAATGACAACTAATTACATTGTCAATGATTACTAATCACATAGTCAATGACAACTAATCACATAGTCAATGACAAATAATCACTTAGTCAATGACAACTAATCACATAGTCAATGACAAATAATCACTTAGTCAATGACAACTAATCACATAGTCAATGACAACTAATCACATAGTCAATGACAACTAATCACATAGTCAATGACAACTAATCACAAAGTCAATGATAACTAATCACATAGTCAATGATAACTAATCACATAGTCAATGACAACTAATCACATAGTCAATGATAACTGATTGTATTGTCAATGATTATTAATCACATAGTCAATGACAACTAATCACATAGTCAATGACAAATAACCACTAAGTCAATGACAACTAATCACATAGTCAATGACAAATAATCACTTAGTCAATGACAACTAATCACACAGTCAATGACAACTAATCACATAGTCAATGACAATTAATCACAAAGTCAATGATAACTAATCACATAGTCAATGATAACTAATCACATAGTCAATGACAACTAATCACATAGTCAATGACAAATAATCACATTATCAAAGACAATTAATTACATAGGCAATGACAACTAATCACATAGTCAATGACAACTAATCACATAGTCAATGACAACTAACTGCATTAAGTCAATGACAACTAACTGCATTAAGTCAATGACAACTAATTACATACCCGGTAGTCGAAGACAACTAATGACAGAGACTTTAGTCAACCATAGAAAGAATCTCAGTCAATCTTTTTAGACTATTACATTCTGGAGTCCATACCTATGTTGGCAACAGCCTAGTGTTTTGCTAGCTTAGTCAAATGCTAGTTTAGTAGATGTCAGTTTCCAGAGGTATTACCGGGCCAACCTTCAGAGGTATTATTAGCCGAGTCAACCTTCAGAGGTATTATTAGTCGAGTCAACCTTCAGAGGTATTATTAGCCGAGTCAACCTTCAGAGGTATTACTATCCAAGTCAACATTCAGAGGTATTACTATCCAAGTCAACATTCAGAGGTAATACTATCCAAGTCAACATTCAAATGTATTACTAGTTGAGTCAACATTCAAAGGTATTATTTGTTGAGTCAACATTCAAAGGTATTATTTGTTGAGTCAACATTCAAAGGTATTACTAGTTGAGTCAACATTCAAAGGTATTACTAGTTGAGTCAACATTCAAAGGTATTACTAGTTGAGTCAACATTCAAAGGTATTACTAGTTGAGTCAACATTCAAAGGTATTACTAGTTGAGTCAACATTCAAAGGTATTACTAGTTGAGTCAACATTCAAAGGTATTACTAGTTGAGTCAACATTCAAAGGTATTACTAGTTGAGTCAACATTCAAAGGTATTACTAGTTGAGTAAACATTCAAAGGTATTACTAGTTGAGTCAACATTCAAAGGTATTACTAGTTGAGTCAACATTCAAAGGTATTACTAGTTGAGTCAACACAGATATTACTTGCTTTCCTACTTACAGCATTGAGCCATATCAGTAGGTATTACAAACCGAGTCAGTTGATTTTTTTTGATTTTTTTTAATTAAAATATGCAAAATAAAATTAACTTTGAAGGTTCACTATCAAAGTTATCACACTTTTTTGGTTATAAAAATAGCTCTAATAGAAATTCTCTAACATTACGTAATCCCCAGACAGGTGTAGATTAACAACGATAAATTACAACATGTATTTCTTAAGAAAACAACCGCATAATGCACCAACAAATACATGTATTTATGAAATTAAAAGCTTATCATAATTTATTCGCTAAACTGCATTAACTGCACCAACAAATACATGTACTTATGAATACTTATCATAATTTATTCACTATAATCAGTCATAAATGTTGAAAGAAATCGCTATAATCAGTCATAAATGTTGAAAGAAATGACATCAGATTAACAACATTTGTATAATGTAAAGATTTAGTCTTCAGATATCCCATTCATGAATCAGACAAAAAGTAAATAAAAACATAGTTTATACAAATAGAATTTAAAAAAACCACTTTTTTCAAATTTGAATTATGAAAAAAATATAGATCACTGACACTGCTTTTTATCAAATTAATCGAGAAAAGTGTAAATATTTTGGGTCTTTCAGAAAGGGAGATAACTGCTTAAGATTTGAATATGATTTTTGTGAAATTAATTTTTTTTAGTGTCCTTGTACTTTTTTACTCCTATATTAATTACAGGCTAAAACGTAAATCAAACTACACATTGGACAGTTCCTAAATATTTTCTAGCAGAGAACCAGAGGAAAGTTGATTTTTAAAGAAAAAGTGCCACTTTTTACCCTTTCAAAGCTTAGAGCAGCCACTTGTCAAACCTTGAAACACGTTTTACAAATAATGACTACTGACCAATTTCAAATAATCCCAATTCATTCCAATCATATGAATTTTTAAATTCCAAAAATTTGTGTTTTAAATTCTTTTTATTTTCCTTCCTTAGATGACCGTTAACCTATATAATAACTGACAAGTTTTAATCAGGGTTATTTATGTAATAAAATTACAATATCATTGTAATCATGTTACTAAGTCAAGTGATATCTGAGATTATTTAAATCATCAGGCAAATGATTTGTTTTTTTTATATTAGGTGTCAAATACTTGTTATTTCATCCGAAAATTCTCACATAATAAAAAAATAAATAAATGGAAAAAAGAGTGTTTGAAACACTAACTGCTAAAAAGATTAGACTCTGAGGATGTGTAGGGATTTGATTTTAGAAGTGTCATTTTGATGATATTATCAGTTATTTGTTTACCCATGGACATTAAGATTGTACCACCCTGAAGCACTGCTGTATAGCTTGAGGTCTAGATACCGATTTTATCCCCAGTTAAAAAACAAAAACTGATTTTCAGTGCATTTTGACAAAGTGTAGGGGGATACCCTTTGAACATCGGTTCCACCTCCGTTAAAGAACAGGCATACAAATCCGTAGTTAGACCATCACTAGCATATGACACCAATAGACAACGAAATACATCTAGTGTTGGTGACATGTTACAACATCTTATATGGCGCATGACAAGGTGGTAGTCAGTAAAAGTTACTGACTTTCACCATCCTCGAGGCACTCCAGAAACAAACAAGTACTTTCAGTCATATCAGGTGCCACTATGTAGGACCCAACAGAGAAAGGCATCATTTCTCTCTCGCACCATTGTAGACTGGAACCGCCTACCCCAGACCGCAGTGCTCAGTGACTCGATCGTGTCCTTCAGGGCTGCGATTACTTCATCTAATCTTTAAATTCACATCGTTTTTTGTACATATTTTTTAATTTATTTTCTTATTCGTTAATAGTTTTATTTTTTGTAATGCAATTCCCTTGACTAATATTCAAACTGTTGAAGTAGGTCAATAATTGGTTAAAGTAGAAGTAAATGAGTGCCCATCTATACCCTCTAAACTATTTTACAAGTGAATTTATTTAATCCAATTTCATATAAAAGAAATATGTATCACTTTCAAAAGACAGGTAATTTGTATGTCAATAAACGACTAAAGTTACATTAAACATGAATTTCTTCTACCATAGGTACAAATATAAGAAAGTAATGTCAAAGGCCCCACACAAACAATTTAATTTAAACAAGAATCGAATGTTTGACCCTATGTAAAAAAAGATTGATAGGATGTCTACAAGGTATAATTGTAAGCAGAGATTGAGATTCTTAAATTCAGGACGAAGTGTGTACTTAGAATACCTATGGTGATCACTGTAGGGTTAAATTTGTTTGTTTGATGCTGTTTAATGCCACTTTCAACAATATTTCAGTTATGTGACGGTCAGTTTTATTGGTGGAGTAAACCGAAGGACCCGGAGAAAACCACCGACCTGTCCCAAGTCATTGACAAACTTTATCACATAATGTTGTACACCTCTCCCTGATTGAGATTCGAACTCACAACATCAGTGGTGATAGGTACTGATTGCATAGGTAGTTGTAAATCCAACTACCATACAATCACAGCAATGACGGCCCCTTGTCAGGTTAAGGGTACAAGACAGTTTCTCATGTGCACATTGAATGCATGTACTCTTAATATCTTATTTTTCTAACAAGTCTAGAGGTATTAAACTTCATCTAGTCAACTTTTTATCCTGCAATCATGTGATTTTGAATATGAATAACGTAGTCGAATAGACTTCAGTGTTATTTAGTCATGGACCTAATAAAAGGTTTCTGGCAACTGATTTTTGTAAGGGTTGTGATCGTATGGTAGTTGGATTTACAACTACCTGTGCAATCAGTCCCTATCACCACTAAAGTTGTGAGTTTGAATCCCACTCATGACGAGGTGTACTCGATACAACTTACGTGCTCTCTGGTTTCCTCCACCAATAAAACTGAAATATTATTGAAAGTGGCGTTAAACACCATACCCCTAACGTCTCCTTGTCTTTTGTAGAGCGAAAGACAAGAAACCGTGACAGTATAAGCACCGATGTGATAGAGGACACCATTGAAAATGATTAGAATAACACCTGTTTCTCCTTTTTTTTTTTTTTTTTTTTTTTTAAATAAAATTTGGCAGTTGTTTTGTACTTTTTGACATTGCAGGATACACAATATATATAGTACTACATTATCAGAAAAAAACAAGATGAACTGTGAGCTAATGCTCATTTATGATACCCCCGCTCTTCGGCAAACAGGAAGCAGGAATCTGACGGGTCAAAAAGCGCTTCCCACAGTATGGGGTACCTATATGAAGCTTGTGACCAAATATCAGATTTCTGCCATTAATTGTTGCTGAGAAAAATGCAAAGAAAAATGAGCATATACAAATGTATGTTAAATGTGCATAAAAATCAACAAAATCGGCAAACAGGAAGTAGGAATTTGACGGGTCCAAACACGCTTCCCACGATATGGGGTACCTATATGAAGCTTGTGACCAAATATCAGATTTCTGCCATCAATAGTTGCTGAGAAAAATGCGACGAAAAATTAGCATATATGTTCAATGTGTATAAAAATCAACTAAGTCGGCAAACAGGAAGTAGGAATCTGATGGGTCCAAAAACACTTCCCACGATATGGGGTACCTATATGAAGCTTGTGACCAAATATCAGATTTCTGCCATCAATAGTTGCTGAGAAAAATGTGACGAAAATGTGCATATATGTTCAATGTGTATAAAAACCAACTAAGTCGGCAAACAGGAAGTAGGAATCTGAGGGGTCCAAAAACGCTTCCCACAATATGGCATACCAATATGAAGCTTGTGACCAAATATCAGATTCCTGTCATCAATAGTTGCTTAGAAAAATGCGAAGAAAAATGTGCATATAATACAAATGTATGTTAAATGTGTATAAAAATCAACAAAATCGGCAAACAGGAAGTAGGAATCTAATGGGTCCAAAAACGCTTCCCACGATATGGGGTACCTATATGAAGCCTGTGACCAAATATCAGATTTCTGCCATCAATAGTTGCTGAGAAAAATGCAACGAAAAATGTGCATATATGTTCAATGTGTATAAAAACCAAATGTGCATATATGTTCAATGTGTATAAAAACCAACTAAGTCGGCAAACAGGAAGTAGGAATCTGACGGGTCCAAAAATGCTACCCACAATATGGTATACCTATATGACGCTTGTGGCCAAATATCAGATTTCTGCCATCAACAGTTACTGAGAAAAATGTGACGAAAAATTTCTTGGGACAGATGGAAGGACGGACGGACAGACGGACAGAGGTAAAACAGTATACCCCCCCCTCCCCCTTCGGGGAGCAGAGGTATAATTATTTGCAATCGCTTTTCTACCTGATTCTAAAATTAGTTCAAATAGATTATATTTTTTTACGACAATATAGCATATTGAGCAACCCCCGAAGAAATTAACCATATTTTTGTGCCAAGGTTTCAATCGCCTTCTGCCATTGTAACTTCTGTGCTTAGATATTTTAGTATGGACAGAGGACACAGTCAGGCTCGCCTTGTTTTGTTCCATTATTGCTTAAATTATTTGTTTCCCAATTAATCCTCAAAATTCATATGATAGTGTCAAATTCTCTTATACACTCTTTTCTTCCTATAAAATATAGAAAGTCATCAATAATGAATTAATTAATATCGTGGATAAAAAGGTTGCACTAAATCTCCAAGGTTATATATAACCTTTTAAAATTCTCTCTTATAATAACAGTAGACCATTTCCACATTTCTTACTTGATTCTAAAATTATATGTTTTTACAAGTTTTTGTTAGAGTTACTTCCCTTTATATGAGCAAAATGGCCCCATTTCACCCAAAGTTCTGATCTGGTTTGGTCTGCGAAGAAGGAGAAGCTTACCAGTGCAATAAGCAATATCAAAGTTGACCTTCAGGTCAATGCACTATTTGGTCTGAGAAGGAGGAGCTTAGCAGTGCAATAAGCAATATCAAAGTTGACCTTCAGGTCAATGCACTGTTTGGTCTGAGAGGGAGGAGCTTAGCAGTGTAATAAGCAATATCAAAGTTGACCTTCAGATCAAAGTGCACTGTTTGGTCTGAGAAGGAGGAGCTTAGCAGTGCAATAAGCAATATCAAAGCTGACCTTCAGGTCAATGCACTGTTTGGCCTGAGAAGGAGGAGCTTAGCAGTGCAATAAGCAATATCAAAGTTGACCTTCAGGTCAATGCACTGTTTGGTCTGAGAGGGAGGAGCTTAGCAGTGCAATAAGCAATATCAAAGTTGACCTTCAGGTCAATGCACTGTTTGGTCTGAGAGGGAGGAGCTTAGCAGTGCAATAAACTATCGAAATTGACCTTCAGGTTAATGCAACACTTGGACTGAGAAGGAGGAGTTTAGCAGTGCAATAAACAATATCAAAGTTGACCTTCAGGTTAATGCACTTTTTGGTCTAGGAAGGAGGAGAAGTTTAGCAGTGCAATAAGTAATATCGAAGTTGACCTTCAGATTAATGCACTCTTTGGTCTATGAATTGAGGAGTTTAGCATTGCAATAAACTATCGAATATTGACCTTCAGGTTAATGCACTTTTTGGTCTAGGAAGGAGGAGTTTAGCAGTGCAATAAGTAATATCCAAGCTGACCTTCAGGTTAATGCACTGTTTTAGCCCCACACATCTCCTGTATTTAAATTCTATATATTTGGGTTAATGATAAATACTACTGTATTTAAGTACCATCTTAATGTACTACTGGAACTCGTTTGATCAATATTAAAGGAGAGTAATTAAACAAAAGTATGTACACTAAAATGAATGACCATGATTCTCCTTTGATCTTACTGTCCTTGTACAAGAACTTTTTACCTCTCTTGATTAGGTATTGACTAAAAAAATTACCAAACTGCAGGAGGTAACTAGTTTGTATACAAAGACAGTAAGATCAAAGAATAACCATGGTCATGGATGTTACATACTTTTTTTAATTGCACATTAAACAACTTAGTGGATAGAGTATTTACTTTACATGACCTGAATGTACCTATTCATTATTGATATATTAGAATCAAAAATAGGCATAGGCATACACAAGAAAGCACACCAATAAAAAAATGGTAGAATGTGTCCATAGAACACAGATGCCTCCCCGTTTCCAGATATGCAGGTATTTAAAGGGATATAACTTACAAAAAAAATTGTGGAAATAAAATTGGGCCTTCCTTTTGTGGTCCCCGACCTTGTGTATAAATTTTCGATTGATATGCTTAAGGGAAAGTAAAGTTATTGAGTGGAAATAAAATGTGGGACTTGTGGAGCAGGACATGGGTTAAACTTAATGTTCCCAACGTCTAGCAACAAGGGCATATACAACAGGGTGAAATAAGATGATAATCTACACTTTTACTATAGGTCTAAAGTTCTACTGTTCTCTCGATTCTGATTGGATATTAACTACTATTTCTTGCATGTATCTTTTGTTGTTATAAATAATCAATTATTGCAATGCAACTTGAGTTATGACTTCAAATGGCAGACTTATCTCCCTACATTAAATTGAATATTTGTTTGATGCCATACAACTAATACATTGTACATATGAAATAATTGGTAGTTATTTTTTCTCTGCATTCTCAATTCTTTTACAAAAAATACAGTGGGTTCATCTCAAAGGGGTCTATCATGGGCGTAAACGCATTGTAGCTGTATTTATTTTTATTTTTAACAACAAACTAAGCATCACCAAGATGAAATAATCTTTTTTTTCTTCTTTTTTTTTTAAAATACATACAGTTTATTGTACAAACTCCTGATTTATAATAACCTAAGTAGCCCAGGGTAGCTCATTTAGGGCCTCTGATTGCTTACAAACTCATTTGTACAGGGAAAAAACAAATGAGCATATTATATATAAAAAAAAATTCCCTTTATTTTTTTGCAACATACATACACGTTTTGAAAAATGAACTATTTAATGATGTATAAATTATTTACATAAGATGACGTCCATACAATCACAAAAAAGACAAAAAACAAAGTAATATAAATAAAATAAATTTTCATCCAATTTTTCTAAATGCCCTCTATCTATGCGATTATATACGATAATACGTATATATTTTACGAAGGCAGATGACGGATGCAAAAAGATGACAATACCTTATATGATCCTTGGGTCGGAAGAGCTAACTAGAGGCTAACTAGAGGCTCAGTGGGCTGAGCCTGTGTCGCTCACCTTTCATTCTGCTTTGAGGAAACTTAATACAGAACCTTCCATACATGTAGATGTTTCCTACCAAGTTTCGGTTCATATGGCTAAGCAGTTTCAAAGGAGAAGATTTTTTAGAAATCAACCAATCAGAAACAAGAATTGCATGTGGTGGCCATGTTTGCTAACCGATCAGGAAAGAATGAGCAATCTTCATAGAAGACATTCCATAGATGCTTCCTGCCAAGTTTCGGTGGTAGCCATGTTTGCTAACCGATCGGGATGAAATGAGCAATCTTCATAGAGGACATTCCATAGATGATGCCTACCAAGTTTTGGTGGTAGCCATGTTTGCTAACCGATCGGGACGAAATGAGCAATCTTTATAGAGGGCATTCCATAGATGCTTCCTACCAAGTTTCGGTTCATTTGGCCAAGCGGTTTCAGAGGAGAAGATTTTAAAAAATCGGCCAATCAGAAACAAGAATTGCCTGTGGTGGCCATGTTTGGTAATGGATCATAACAAAATGTGCACTCTTTAGAGAGGACCTTCCATAGATGCTTCCTACCAAGTTTCAGTTCATTTGGCAGAGTGTTTTCAGAGGAGAAGATTAAAATGTGAAAAGTAAACGGATGACAGACGACGGACACCAAGTGATGGCAAAAGCTCATATTGCCTTTGGCAAGGTTTGCTAAAAAGAATATCAAAATGTGAATACCGACTTGTAATGTATAGAATAAACAGGTTACACTTTATCAGCATTAGTTAATTTCTAAAGGAGATAATGGCAAGAGTATTCTTTCTTTTAACAGTTTAGGCAAGAGTTATCTTTCCTTTAACAGAGGAGAAGATTTTTTAGAAATCAACCAATCAGAAACAAGAATTGCCTGTGGTGGCCATGTTTGTTAACCGATCGGGACAAAATGAGCAATCTTTATAGAGGACCTTCCATAGCTGCTTCCTGCAAAGTTTCGGTTCATTTGGCCAAGCGATTTCAGAGGAGAAGATTTTTAGAAATCAACCAATCAGAAACAAGAATTGCCTGTGGTGGCCATGTTTGTTAATGAATCGGGACGAAATGAGCATTCTTTATAGAGGACCTTCCAAGGATGCTCCCTACCAAGTTTCGGTTCATTTGGCCAAGCAGTTTCAGAGGAGAAGATTTTTTCAGAAATCAACCAATCAGAAACAAGAATGACCTGTGGTGGCCATGTTTGTTTACCGATCGGGACGAAATGAGCTATCTTTATAGAGGACCTGCCATAGATGCTTCCTACTAAGTTTCGGTTCATTTGGCCAAGCGGTTTCAGAGGAGAAGATTTTAAAAAATCGGCCAATCAGAAACAAGAATTGCCTATGGTGGCCATGTTTGTTAATGGATTGGGACAAAATGAGCAATCTTTACAGAGGATCTGCCATAGATGCTTCCTACCAAGTTTCACTTCCTTTGGCAGGTTTCAGAGGAGAAAATTAAACTGTGAATAGTTAAGACGACGGACGCCAAGTGATGGCAAAAGCTCACATTGCCTTTGGCAAGGTGAGCTATAAATACAGTGGGTCCATCTCAAAGGGGTCTATCATGGACGTAAACGCATTGTAGCTGTATTTATTTTTATTTTTAACAACAGAAAAAGCATCACAATGTAACTTCATCCAAGATGAATTAATCTTGACTATAAAGATGGGATCATAATATTTATAGCTTAAAGTTATTCAAGAAAACAATTTATCTGATTTCCAGATAGATAGGTTAATATATTTTAGTCTCTTAAAAAACTATCTTGTGTGTCAAGTTGGGGTTGAGGTGAAAAAAATCCAAATCTCTGTTTACTACACGAAAGATTGCATCTTGGTGTGAATTTACAAAAGTAAAACAAAGATGAAAAAAACTACAAAATCTTCTAGCAATTGATATAAAATTAGGATTTCTTAACACATTCCAGAATATATTTGATAGTTGACAACTATATTCATTCATGAACACAACGAATGTTGAATACAGGATCTTAAATCGTAAATTCACAAATATCACTGAACACTGAAACATTCCATTCAAATCTCTGACTATTCATTGGAATACAACACTATAAACATGTCACAAACCTGAGGATCTACAATCTATAGATGCACCTTAGTGAGGGTCTCTACTGTGAGGTTACTTTCAAACAGACAAGTTTAACATGCTGTTCGACTCCATTATGTCTCGAGAAACATTACTAAAACCTATATTACAAAGGCAAAATTAGGTCATGGTCTGGTCACCATGACCTGATTTTTGTGGTAAATCAAAAATGCTCCCAAATTATGATATGTTTATAATACTATTTATCTGGAAGATATGTGTGTGACATAGTATTTTGTAAATTGTATGCTTTTCAAGGGGCATAACTCTGAAAAAGTCAAAAATAATTTACAGGTATAAAATTTTCAAATTTCAAAAGGCCATATCTTTAGAGTAGATTATCCCCTCTCTATTGTATATACAGTCAAACCTGTATATAAAGGGTACTCAAGGGAACCTGAAAATGTGCCCTTTATATACAGGTTAAACATATTTGCACTACTCATTAATGTGATTTGCTATAATTTATATAGAGGTACCCTTTAAGGCAGGTTTGACTGTATGCTAAAAATAAATAATAAATGCACCATGAACTTTTTGAGTTAACATGTTGTGTAACATATGGCCACAAACAGAAATTTTACATTATCTCAACCTCATCCTTCCTAATCCCCTCCTCTATTGTATATATGCTAAAAATAAATAATTAATGCACCAGGAATTTACATATGGCCACACACAGAACTTATGACACAATTTATAGTATTTAGTGATTACTATACCAAGTTATCTTATCATCAGTCTAATATTTATTTACTACTCAATTTATGTGCCTGTGAATTATTCAATCATGATCAAGGAATGTATTAGTAACAGGGAGAAGTGGGGAGACTTCTGGGAAAACTTAATTGCGATTAATCGAAACATTGTTTTGCGAGCCCTCTGACATTACCCTGCCCAAATTTAGTAAATAGTTAAAGCTGCCTGAACTGATTTGTTCTGGATATTTTTTATTCATAACTACCTTAAGGACATATATTCAATGTCACATTTTTATTTCTGTCTATCTTGATTAGAGTCTTGCATACCAGTGATTTTTATATGTACCCCCTCCCCCCCCCTTTTCCTTTTGAAATATTACTGTGTTGTGATCCAATACCACACAAATTGTAATAACTCATATTTGGGTTATATAAATCCTTGTTTCTGGTAAAAAAAAATATATACCTAGATACTATATATAGCAGTATCTAGGTATTTTTTGTTTACCAGAAACAAGTGCCTGTGATATATATAAAGCAAAGTATTTTATTTAAATTCACAGAGAAATAAAAATTTTAGTGGATGTTTTCAACCAGATCAGGAACAAGCTTGCAATATTTGTCCATTTCAAAGGTTTCAATATTTCCCAAAAGCCTAAATCAAGTTCTCTATCGTATTTTGCACAAAAAGACAAGTTTAAATTTGGCGCCAAATTGATATCCGATAATTTTTAAGTGTCCATTCCGGAGTGATTCTTGTTCTTATATTTCAAATATTGATATTTCAGTTCATTAAAGCGTTTCTGAGATTGCGACTTTAATTTTGTCAATGTCCTTGAACTTCATCAAAGCATGTCTGGAGAAAGCATGTCTGGAGGAACGATAAATGATACAATAAAAGAGTTTTGATCTGGCGTTTCACTTCAGTTTTAATCAAAATAAAATATGGACAAACTGGAGATCAAACAGGGTTCTTTTATACAACAAACCCAGTGGAAATATATTTGTCCCGCTTGGGAATCTGATTTTTTCACTTGTCCCGTCGGACAACCGTAATACAAGATCTACTTGTCCGACATCAGTTTTCACTGGTACCGGACAATCGGACAAACGTTAATGTCGAGGCCTGAGTAATCATGATTCTATTTTATTCAAAAGACTCATCATGATTTCTGACACATATATGTAAAATTAAATGGGTAAATTAAAAAAAAAAATAGTATCCAGTATATGCATATAAATACATAAAAATCAGTTTATATAAGGTCCTTTAACTAAAAAATCAGCTTAAGTAAAAGCCCTTTCAGCTAAAACAATTGGCTTAAATTAAAGCCCCTTTACCTAAAACAATTGGTCTAAATAAAAACTCTTTCAGCTAAAACAATCAGATTAAATAAAAGCCCCTTTAGCTCAAAACAATAAGCTTAAATAAAAGCTCTTTTAGATCAAAACAATTAGCTTAAATACAAGCCCTTTTAGCTAAAACAATCAGCTTAAATAAAAGCCCTTTTAGCTAAAACAATAACTTTAAATAAAAGCCTTTTTAGCTAAAACAATCAGCTTAAATAAAAGCTTTTTTAGCTAAAACAAGCAGCTTAAATAAAAGCCTGTTTAGCTAAAGCAATCAGTTTAAATAAAAGCCCTTTTAGCTAAAACAATCAGATTAAATAAAAGTCCTTCTAGCTCAAAATAATCAGCTTAAATAAAAGCCCTTTTAGATAAAACAATCACTTTAAATAAAAGCCCTTTTAGCTAAAACAATCAGCTTAAATAAAAGCCATTTTAGCTAAAACAATCAGCTTAAATAAAAGCTCTTCTAGCTAAAGCAATCAGTTTAAATAAAAGCTCTTTTAGCTAAAACAATCAGCTTAAATAAAAGCCCTTTTAGCTAAAACAATCAGATTAAATAAAAGCCCTTTTAGTTCATACAATTGGTTTAAATAAAATTCTTTTAGCTAAAACAATCAGCTTAAATAAAATTCTTTTAGCTAAAACAATCAGTTTAAATAAAAACTCTTTTAGCTAAAAGAATCAGCTTAAATAAGAGACATTTTAGTTAAAACAATTACAGTCCTCACAATGAACACCGGTCCTCCGGACAAATACCAGTAAAACTTTATTCGGACCAGTAAATTTTTCAGTTTTTATTTAGATATATATATATAATAAATTCAAGAATTTGATTCGGACCAGTAAATTCAAAATTTCATTTTGAGGAACGCAATCAGTTTAAATTAAAGCCCTTTTAGCTAAAACAGTCAGATAGATTCATGCTGTAAATATGCACTTAATTTAAACTTCAAAATATGTACAATGCCTTTTTCGAGAATCCTTTATAAAAAAAACTGCTAAAGTAGACAATGGACAAGTATGCTTTTTTTTTTTTTATAAAAGAAAAATGTGAACAATTTATATAATCAGAAGTCTTAAAATAAGATGTCAAGACGACTGTATAATCATACAAAATTTAATACTACATAATTTCAATTGTGCACTTTCCTTGGGGGAGAGATGATATGTCCGAAAATTATATGTTATTTAATAGATGATATAGATCGTGTCGTTTCTCCGACAGTTTTTAAAGAATGTATCCTACTGTTCTTTATTTATAAAAATCTACTTAAAAATTACCACAGTCATTCATAAAAATCATAAATTTCACATCATCAAATAGTTTATGTTGTACAACCCCTTTAAAAAGTATTCTAGTAGCTTTGTATATACCTTTTACCTGTATCCATTAACCAATAAAAACAGATAGTTAAATTTTAACATACTTTTTATCAAACATCATCAAGAAAATTGCCTGGCGTGTATTTGATATATAGGAAAATAGACTTTTATCATGCACTGTAAGTGTTGTTTAGTAGTAAAAAAATAATGACATGCTTATGCTTATTCAGCAGCTATAGCATAGAGTTGAGAAGTTGTGTCATTCTCTGATGTTTTAACAAACAAAATGGGTTGTAACTATAGAAAAGATGGGGGTTGAAACTTCTGTAGGTAGATGATAGATGAATAAAAGAAGAGAATGCTGATCTTCTATTATTATTAAGTGTTTCATACAGTAGTAAGCTGTTTTAGAGTGCAACATTTTGCATTGTTTTTCGTTTTTTCATTATTATATGAGAATGATGGAAGGAAGGATCATGTAACATTGATGCTATTACAAAACTGTCGTCTGCTGAAGGAAGAATTGGAGAAGTCACATCTGTTAAGATTATTTAAACCTGGAAATTGGACAGGATTGTTTAGTTTTTGAAAGATTTGACATTGAAATTCTGAGAAAAAAAATAAATAAAAGTTTGAGAAGTATTTTACATTGGAAATTATCCTTCTAATTGTGAGGTAGGTTAATTCAAAAGCAGAAATTATTTTTGTTTGTTTATTTAATTTTTATTCATTTTGGAAAATTTCCTAAACTTGTATAAAGAGGAAAGAAGATTTTAAACAGAAGAGTTTTGGTGACTGAGATCTGTATGCTTATGTGAGAGATTATATATAAATTAAATGAAAAAGACTTTTAATTCTTATGCAATAGACAAAACGTTCCGTGGAGATATGAACCATATATTAAGGTGACAAGTTTCTAAAGTTGGATCAAAGGACAGAAAACGGAAGGCAATTTAATGTGGATCATTATATAATTGGAACTGCATCAAACGGCAGCAGTTATATAAATAGGACATTAAATATGCAAGCTCGGCAATAATCTAAAAAAGCCATTCCACAACTTATCTTAAATACTGAAAATCAAATCACGGTTATTTCTTTCATAACTTTAAGCCAATAGATTCATTTCATCATGAAATATAATTTTCTTTTTGTTGTATTTATTTTAATAATGCATTCATATGGTGTACTGAACATTAAAGACGATAAAGTTATCCCTTCAAGGAATAAGAAAATCGTAAAAACAAAACGATGCAGATATGTTTTTGTCGTTAAAGAAATGGACACCTCCAATTGTCCGAAAAACATTGAAACTCAACCTCCTGTGGAATCGGAAGTTATTTCTGAAGAATTTGCAAGTGACATGTATGTCCGAAATCCTCGTAACAGCTTAGGTTCAAAATATATGCAGGACTTGACGAATCGCTTGCAAAACATGGAACAACAATTAGACGGGGAAATCCAAAAGAATACAAATTTAAACATGACGATAACTAAACAAGAAATGAGCTTGCAAAATATGTATCGATTTATTAACAATATGAAAACAGACCAGCATAAACAGCACCAAAAGTATCGTGACCTTGAAAAGAAATTCATAAGCATGGAATTAAATGTAGCAGAAGTTAACAATGTCCTCGCTAAAAAAGGAACGCTTTCTGAAGTGATACTACGCGATATGAAAAAGGAAATTCCAGTTCAGAACGCAGCTAAATCACACAGCTGCGCTACAACAGAACCAGATGCAATGTTTAGAGGTAAGTTATGTTATTTTTCTTAGACAACCAATTGATTTCAGAGATTAAAACAGATATAAAAAGTCGATTTTATCAATTCGAATGAAAGATTTTAGTCATAGTATACAGATTTTTTCCAGATATAAAAAGATTTAAGACTCATCTTCATAAATGAAGTACGACTGAATTTCAAAAAATTTAAACAAGACAATCCCTATTATGTGTATTAAACGAAGCTTTGGTTTGTATAAACAAATGTTGGCATTTAGAGTAGAGTGTACCTAAATAGGAGTAATAAGGACGTAAGAAATTAATCTCTCCCAGAAAACATAATTGTTTATACTTTTGATACTACAAAACTTGTACCATGAAGCACCATAAGTAAAACTTGTACCATGAAGCACCATAAGTAAAACTTGTACCATGAAGCACCATAAGTAAAACTTGTACCATGAAGCATCATAAGTAAAACTTGTACCATGAAGCACCATAAGTAAAACTTGTACCATGAAGCATCATAAGTAAAACTTGTACCATGAAGCACCATAAGTAAAACTTGTACCATGAAGCACCATAAGTCATGCTTTATCATTAGTCATATACAGTCAGATTCTTCTAAGATTCCCATCATAAAATATTAAATATCATCATAGTGCATCAACCATAAAATCATGGTACCATACAAGACTATCATACCTCCATTGGGCATCCCTCCTCCAGAGAATAATTTCCACTTGTATCTATTGTTTCAAATAAACATTTGCTTGTAGCTATGACTTCAAAATATCAATAATGTCTTCATATACAATTTTTCTACTTCGAGTACACCACAAAACTTATTAGTAATTGAATCTACTTTTAAACTTGTTTACATTAAGACAATGAAGAATACAAATATAATATATGAAATCATGATCCTGCTGTATTCATGTGGTATTGACTGAATTCTGGTAATTAGACAAATCATTCAAATTTTACCAACATGTTTATTTTGGGTATGGATAATTAGTTTACTCTCTTCTTTTTATATATAAATTTATTATATGTTTATAAGACAAGTGTTGAGATAAGTAGCAGGAAATCATACAAAAAATACATGAAAATCAAAGAAAATGCAAGTATATCTTAGATAAACCTGATATTGAGATGTTACATGTTATGTTCACTAGAAACACTATTATTGACGAGTTATCATGAAAATTACAATTGTGTAATTTATGATTCAGGAGTGAGATTTTAGTCATCAAAAGGGTTTATTTTTTAGAAACAACTGCCATCTTGGATGGAGTTCTCAACTATCAGATACAATTTACAATGAGGACCAACCAGGGACCATTATACTGTAAAGTTTGGTTCATATTGACCCAGTGGTTTCTGGTCATGAGGAGAAGATAAAAATGTTGAAACTTGACAACTGACGATGGACGCAAGTGATATCAAAAGTTCAAATTTCAGTTCAAAGAGTCTGTATAGAGACATTTGTATTTTATAATGTTAACTGACAGAAGATCACAAAAGGACCAAAGTAGCCAAATGTAGTTTATATTAAATAGTGGTTTCAGATTTTTTTGGGGGTAAAAAGCCAAAGAGTGTGGAAGACAGCAACAGCCCTAACCCTCTTATTATGGCCACACAAGATTAAACCACATTACATATTAAACCTGACATCCAATTTTGACATCCTGCAGAATTGAGTACACCACCATAATTTCCATTACATTAAAGAGCCAGATAAGGAAATGATTAAATTAAGTGGAAATAAAATAAATTTTAATAGCGTGATAGTAGGAGAATTGTGGTTAAATAAAAAGTGTTGACACAAAGACACTCATGACTTATAAACAGTTTGTACGAACTTGACCTCAAATGAGATCTTTTCATTGGCTATAGTCGACATTTTAACAGCAGATGTGCATAAGTCATGAGAAAATCTGTTGTAAGCCGTCTGTTGTAAGCCATGAATGAAGTTTATTTATAGCTACACAAAAAATCAATAAACACACAGATCAACTTATATCGGTCAACGCATTGGGTTTAGCACACAAAACAATACAATTTTATGCAATCAAGTTCGTACACAAATATTATCATCCTTAAAATGGGAGACATTGACATTTAAAAGGTAGTGAATCAATTGTACGGTTCCAGCTTCCAGCTTCGCTGTCACCGTAGAATTGATTCGCTACCTTTAAAATGTCAATGTCTCCCATTTTAAGGCTGATAATATATACTGGATGCATTGGATGTGTAAATGTTTTTTCAGTCTTCATGCTAACCCACTTGTCAGATGCCCAAGACAAGTAAAACTGGATTCAGTCAAGTGACAATTATGAAAGAATTTGTTTGAATAAATAGAAAATGTTTCTAAATATGGCTTTCCGGCCAGTAGGCGACCTGTATTTCATTTTCTTGTTGATAACTCCCTATCTGGACTGGTGGCCATTTCACACTCATCTTAGAGTATGAGTTATGCTCATTATTGTAGACCCTCCTGTGAGTGAAACATAAAACAGCAATAAAAGTGCTGCTACTTTGTGTCTAAATGTTCATTTACATTCATATCCTTTCTTACTAATAAAATTTAGGAGTCACCCTCTGATAAGGCTGCTCTCACCAAAGGTCACCCCTCTTATAAGGTCACTCTCACCAAAGGCCACCCCTCTTATCAGACCAGATTTCAGATGCACAGAGAAAGTGAAAAACTACTAAATGGTTCTCTTCAAAACAAGACCATCTCTCTTATAAGGCCTTTTTTTTTTTTATTGCAGAAGATCAATGGCATTATAAGAGAGGGGTTACAATATCTAAAAGAATTGTTACTCAGGCCAAGCTTAAAAATATGTTTGCTTGCCCTTCTCCAAGTCACCATTTTTTTACTGAGTAGGTAGGTAGGCAAAATATTTTATTTTATTTTGCTTAGCTTAAAATGCATTATTTTTCCTTAAATTCTTACTTAATAAAAATAATTTAATGTCTCAAAAAGGCAATACATTTTTTTGGGTCGGTCGGAGAAGGGCAAACAAACAAAATTTTATTTTAGACCTCACATATCTATGAAGAAAAAAAAATATGCAAATATTAAAAATTTACTAAAAAACCTACTACAGTTTTAAAATTCTCTTTAATATAAAACTCCACTATAAACACATAATGTAGTTTAAACAATCAGTAAACAATCATCAGGTAGAATCACTTCACACAAATTCTTACCATAATTGTCTACATCCTCTTTAATGATTGATTAGAAGTATGAATGATTACATAACTTATCCTGTTAAAACCATTAAAATTCATTTAATGTAACACAAGCCAAATTAACATTTATGCACCCTTCGACACTGTATTCAGACTATTATTACAGACTTGCATCTTCTGTTCGATGTTCAACACCATTACCCCTTCAAGGTCAGATTTTAAAAAAGTTAAAAACTGAGATATCACTTTAATAGACATTCCAAATGCAGTCTGAAATTAGAGATCTTTAACAGCAGACAATATTTTTTAAATCTGAGATAATACATGTACATACAAGCCTCGGCAACATGGTGTGGGTGTTCGCACGAACCTCTCTTTGAAAACCAAGAAGAAATATTAAAGTTTAGAAATTTGTTAAAATATGGGTGTTTGAAAAAACCTCTCCTTGAAAACCAAGGACTATTAAAGTTGAGAATTTCGAGGAAATATGACTATGATAACTGGGATTTCGGTTGGACTTGAACAATGACTATTTAAATATCCAGATTTTGAGCCCAGTGAGCCCCTCCTTGAACAATCCTGACTACCGGTCTGCTACAAAAAGAATTTAAAGACATGTCTACAGTAAAGAATAGGGTGCTATTTAGTGTATGATTTTTGTTTCACTCCCTTTATGCTGAATGCTTACGTGCAGAAACAGCAAATACCAGTTTTGAAGCCTTTGGCTTGACATGACCCATACTCAGACCCATGATCTACATCACTAGATGTGTGTATTCTAACCATTACACCACAAATGTGGTCCACTTTAGTTGGGTTTTCCTGATAAAAAAAAAATATTGCTAAATTCCTGAGAATTTTGTTTTCCTATTTAATGTTGATTATTTCAGTTGGAAAGTTTTCCATCTTTTCCCTGATTTAATAATTTAGTGATGAAATTTAAGCAAAATTCTCAAATACATTGATGATAAAATTATCAACATTATATCAGAGATATCAAATACATTGATGATAAAATTATCAACATTATATCAGAGATATCAAATACATTGATGATAAAATTCTCAACATTACATCAGATATATCAAAAATCTTAGTGAGTGGCAAGGCTTAAAATAGTTGTCTTAAAAGCAATTATTACTCAGAAAAAGCCGAATTCTTGATAACTTTTACACCTACCTATATATATATACATTGTATATGTACGTCTGAAAATTAAACCAAACAGTGTTAGAATTAGATTTTAGAGCTGTCAAATTTTTGTTCTTCCTTCGACGGGATTTGAACCCACACCATTGATACACTGCAGCACCATTCGCTTAGCCTTACGTCCAGTGCCCTAGAACACTCGACCACATCCACTCCCTATATATATATATCAATACAAACAAAATATCACTCTGTCCTGTATTATGATGATACTATCACTTAAATGATCACTTCTTATCCCATTTTAGTTGGTTATCTTAAACAAATCGAGAAAGTCATGCAGGTATGATGGATTGGAAATATTTTCCTATGTAATATAAAGACTATTCAAGATATCATCAAGTTTCAGAGGACAAAAAATAAATTATAAGGATAACAGATGTTATGTTGTAGCAGTTGTTTGTTTTAGATGACAGAGGAGAAACAGTGACAAAATCATATGAATGAAAGAAGAGAAAATACACTGTTTTTTTAAAACATCTTACAATTAGTACTATTATAATTAATCATTTAAGCCCCCTCTTGGGCCTTTCTTTTGGACCCCAGACATACCAAACATAACTTTGGAAGAGGATCACCCAAGGAACATTTGGGCAAAGCTTGGTTAAAATTGACAAAATGGTTTCAGAGAAACAGTGGAACCTGTGCAATTCGACACCCGAGTTTTCCGACATCCTGTACTTTTTCTATAAAAAACCATGATTTTACAAGAAAAAAACAATAGATTAATCTGAATTTCGAACTTGCTCTAAATAATAGTGTAATAATGCTTCCTACCAAAAATTATGTTGATCGACCAAAAACTAAGAGCGCTATCGTGTTAACGAAGATAGGCTAACATACGTCCGACCACCCACCCGCCCATCCGCCTTCGTTGCAACTCGGCTAAAAAAAAAAAAAATTATATATCAGCTATATTCATGACATGGGAAGATTAGTGACAGGCCATTTAACTTCTAAGAGGGGGGTCTATGCCCCCCCCCCCCCCCCTCCAGCAAGAAATTTTTTTCACACACAACAGAAATCCAAATTTTTATTGAACATTTATTTAAAAGAACCAGCATTTTTTTCAAATATAACCAGAATTTCTAGTTGAAAGTTGCAGGAACGGAATTTTTTGGTGCATTTTTTGGCAAAATTTTGTGAAGAAAAACATACCCCCTCCTAAAAGCTAAATGACTGTTTTCTTTGATTGTCACAGGGAAAATGGAAATATTTGATGCTCTGTGTTGTAAAATTTTGCATCACAAGGGGCCATGAACCACATCACTCCAAATTATCATACACTGCTGGTCTTTGGTATGACACCCTGCTCTTTACAACTACAAAGTAAAAACACATATCTACTGATTCCTAATGCTGTAGCAAAGATAAAAACAAAATTATACTACTCTTTGAAACCCATATTTTTAATAAAAAAAAAAATAACTCCCTACTTTTTACAGCTTCCGAATATTAATTTCAAGTTCATGACAATCTTGCATGGATTTTAGGTACAGAATTAAAAATATCACATTATTTTTCTTTGATTAATAAAAACTTAAAAGAATATCCCTTACAGATGATATAGTCACGACATATACAAATATATTTCCAGTCAATTTTGTGGTTTCTAACTTTCTTTTCACTTACCCAAATTTTTGGCTATATATTTTTTTCCAGAAATAGAAAATAAGCAGGAAATGTAACAATTAAAAGTACATTAAAATTTTTCCAGTCAATTTTGTGGTTTTTAATTTTGTCTACTTACCTAAATTTTCAGATATATTTTTTCCAGAAATAGAAAAAAAAAGCAGGAAATGTGTAACAATTAAAAATATACATTAGTCCAAACAGCTTATAAAATTCTGAACTTCGATAGAGTTAATAACAGTACATATTGTAATTTTGGTCATAAGCAAAATTATGCGTCTTTGAAGCAATTATCATGCAATCTATATCATGCTGAATATATTTTTATACTTGTGGTTCCTTTCATCCAAGAATGAAAAATTTGTAACCACAGAAAGTTTGTAAACTTTCAACATGAAATCTTTTTCATACTTGATTGTGGTGATATATTAATTATAATTAACCAATATTTTCATATACTTTTTTCATACTTGTGGTTCTTTTCATGAAAGAACACAAAAAATTTGACCACAAAAGGTTCATAGACTTGAAATATGCATCTTTTTTTCATATTTGAACTTTTCTAGACATATAGTATGCTATAAATAACCAATATTTTCATATGTTTCAGTAAGTTAACATACATTTGAAAGTAAAAGTTAAACGGTTCTGATGACTCTATATTTCTCTAAATATACACATCCTGCCAACATGAGTAAATTGCATTATCAAACACAAATTGTTGTGCAATATTTATCAAAAGAGGAGAAATGATGAAATAACTAGCTGATACATCAAAAATGATCCATTGTTTGTCAGAAATTGCATTTAAGTTCATATCTTGGCTAGATTTGATACTTTATGAGATAGGGCTCAGGTGGTGTTTCTCTGTTAAATGGGATCACATTCCTCCCCTCTTAATATCTTGGTCTTCAAAGGTAACCAAACAGAAACTAACTTCAAACATTCAAAAGAATATATCCTGAAAATTTCACAGAAATTTCAATAATTTAATGGACAATACAGATTGATTGATTGGCATTTATTGCCAATACTAGCAGTATTTCAGCTATATCATGGTAAGACAATACAGAAGCTGGGTCAGTGAATGTTCATAGTTAATTGAATACTAGCTATGAAGGCAGAATATATTGCGTGTAGATCATTATTCTAACAATAAAAAGACAAAATTGATACATTGAATATATTTGATATCAATTTAGTCATAAATATCCAAGGAAATTAATGGTATTCACGAGAGACCAGTATTTAATATGTACAAATGAAATTTGGTAAATATACAAAAGCTAAATGAATCTACAATACTGAAGAATTAGGGAGTTGTCATAGCTGTGATAGTATGGTAGTTGGATTTATAACTACATATGCAATCAACATTGTGAGTTCAAATCCCACTCAGGCAGGTGTACTCGATACAACATTATATGATAAAGTTGGTCAGTGACTTGTGACAGGTCTGTGGTTTTCTCCGGTTTCCCCCACCAATAAAACTAACCGCCATGATATAACTGAAATATTGTTGAAAGCGGCGTTAAACACTATGACCCTACCCTACCCTGAAGAATTTAATTATAATATAGACTTATAAGGTCAGTAACAACATACCAGTATATATTTTAAGAAAAGAAAACATAGTTTTCTTAGACTTAACTCCCGTTGGTATGTTATGACACAATTGTGAAATAAGATTATTATAAAAAGTTTATTAAGTATAGAAGCATCAGAAATAAACTAGCTGTCTCTTTTCATTCTCCATTTCTCACAGTCCTCATGATGAACACTAGTCCCTCAGCCCAAGACCAATAAAACTTTGTTCACACCAGTAAATTTTTCAGCTTTTATTTAGAACTATATAAAAATAAATTCAAGAATTTGTTTCGGACCAGTAAATTCCAATTTTCATTTTGAGGACTGTTCTCATATGTTAAAGCATTTACAAATATTTGAAGAAAATAAGACAGTGGTATTTTCTTTCATCTCTATAATTTGATCAATGTAACTGATCTTTCTGTATGGTAATGTGAACACAATAGATAAATTTTCACTACTATAATATTTTCAATCACATTATACACCTTGCATAAAGGAAAGATGAGTTCTGAAAATGGAACTTAATATACAGATCATACATCATACAGAAAAGCAAATTTTTTATCCTAAGTTTACCAAATGAGTGTAAAAACAATAATCTATTTGTCACAGTGTCGCTTAAACTTTTATGAACTCTTATTTACAAGAGCCTAAGGAATTAGGGCTGTGGTGTTTAACACCACTTTCAACAATATTTAAGCTATATCCTGGCGATCAGTTTTATTAGTGGAGGAAACCGGAGTACCCGGAAAAAACCAGCGACATGTCGCAAGTCACTGACAAATTTTATCACTTAATGTTGTATCGAGTACATTTTGCCATGAACGGGATTTAAACTCACAACTCTAGTGGTGATAGGCACTGATAGCATAGGTAGTTTTAAACCCATCTAGTTACTACCAGACGATCACGACCATGGCAGCCCCCCTTTTTTAATTTTTTTTTTTTATTGTGGTATAAAAAACAACAGTAACTTATAACAACTCTCTTCATTTATCTATGCTTTCTTTGCTTCACAACTACCTGTCAATTATCAGTAATGAGAATATAATTGCTACCGAATTTCTGATAATTATGCATCCAGTTTTACGTTACACATTAAAAAAAATAAGTAAATAAACGAACAACACCACAATTAAACGATCTATAGTAAAAGATAGGTTGTAAATTTGTTTTTGCAAATATGCAGTAAAATTTCATAATGTTTTCGTTAGAAAAATATCAATCAAATTCCTGAAGAAGTGATAAGCGATATTAATCTCTTTGAGTGCGGGATATACATACATAAATATATGCACTCTCAGCAATCAGGAAATACTTCACGGTTTTTATGAGCTCGTTTATTATTTCTATATAGTTGTTTACAAGTTGCATCATTGGGAAAACCTGCAAAAACAATTAGTAAAAAATGTCTAGACCAGATATTACCTGTCAGAACAGACAAATAGATATGCTTATGTTGTAGAAATAATTAATGATAAATCTATAACAAGAAATACTCCTTTAAAAATAGGTAATAGGAGTAAATACATTTTTTAATAAGTAGGGGCCATAGTGGTCGTAATCGTATGGTACTTGGATTTATGACTACCTGTGCAATCAGTGCCTATCACAACTAAAATTGTGAGTTTGAACCCCGTTCATGGAGAGGTGTACTCGATACAACATTATGTGATCAAGTTTGTCAGTGACTTGCAAAAGGTCAGTGGTTTTATCCGGTTTCATCCACCAATAAAACTGATCGCCACAATATACCTGAAACAATGTTTGAAAGTGGTGTTAAACACTATCATAAACTACCACCTATATTTAAAAAAAACAAAAAAACTTCTCATTCATGTTGTACAAACACAGTATGTACAAATTTGGAGAACATGAATCACTACAGTGTTATGTTGTTTAACGCCACTTTCACCAATATTTCAGTTATATCGTGGGGGTCAATTTTATTGGTGGAGGATATCAGAGTACCCAGAGAAAACCACAGATCTGCTGCAAGTCACCGACAAAATTTATCACATAATATTTTATCAAGTACACCTCACCATGAGCGGGAATCAAACTCACAACTTTGGTGGTGATAGGCACTAATTGCTAAAGGTAGTTGTAAATCCAACTAACATACAATCACTACGACGACGGCCCCTAAGTTACTACACAAATACTATAAAGTAGTTAATTGAAATGATAGCAACTGGTTTATAAAAAGCAATTCATAATATGATTAAAAGGGGCCAAAAAGTGTGCCTTAATTTCAAGGATTGTGCTTTTAGATTAGGTTACGTTAGGCTAGGTTAGGTTTTGTTAGGTTATGGTGTTTAGTGCCACATTCAACAGTATTTCAGTTATAATTGTGGCGGCCAGTTTTAGTGGTACCTTCAATTCAAAGATCCTGCTTTCAGACGAGACATGGGCAGATGAATTTCAATAGCTACAACAAACATTTCTCAATAGTGTTTTTGTGTTTTCTACATTAAAGAAAACACACCCTCCTCATATATGCTAATAATGTTAGAAACAGCGTAGGCGTCTAGACAATCAATCATATAAACTATTTCTTCTTGATGACATAATACTTATAGTATATCTACTGACAACAACGTAGGTTTCTTGACAATTATTATAGAAAAAAGATCCTTCATTCATATTACATTTGGCAATACAATTTTAGTCTGTCGAATAGGAATTTCATAAAACTAGCAGTTCATATGACCTCATATTACATTTGGCAATTCAAGCTTTTGTCTCTAGAATAGGAATTTTGTAAGATACCGGTAGCGGTTACTACCCCCGCCATACTTTTTCTGAACTGCATGTACTTGGTATCTTTTCCATAGACTTTATAATAATGGAAAGAGTTGCTCTTTCATATATTATGAAAAGTTTGAATATGCCAAAGGTATAATCAGAAGCCGTAAATTGATGAAAGATAGACAATACAATGGCTAAAGGGACAAACAGTCAATGCTTTACAAAACACTACACAGAAAACTAAATAATGGAAAGAGTAGCTCTTTAATGTAAGAAACGCTTGAATATGCCAAAGGTATAATCAGAAGCTGTAAATCAACGAAGGATAAACAATGCAATGGCCAAAGGATAAAAAGAACAAAAGATGATCTATAAAACACTACACAGAAATTTAAAGATTGAGTACCACGATCCCCACAAAAAACCCAGGATGAAATCAAATGCCATGAGAAGGTTAGCAGTTTCTATCTATTTTTTTCAAAAAAATGAGGTAATATTCGGTATGGTGAGAATGACCTGATTTAATTTAATTCCTTACTTATTTAATGAGGATTGCCTTTTCTCCAATTCCTGATTTGAGCATGCAATAGTCAAAGCATTGTCATTTTCAACGAAAAATATATGTTGCATTTCTAGGTTTACACAAATCATGCACACACAAAAAATGCATGAAAGCACTTGCTCTAGTGAAGATTGATCTACTTTCAGCATGCTTCAACAATTAGTTTTAAATTCTGCTCAAAATGATAAATCACAAAAATACATATGTATTTTGAATTAAAGTTTAAAATAAGAATCGTAGGTTAACTGGTATTTCTGTATTTTGAACGCTTCAGAGTTCATTGCAGCAGTCAGTTTTACAGGAGGAGAAGTACCCTTATTAAAAACCACACAACTACCACAAAATTTAAGAGGAAGGTGAAAAATAATATATCTTTTTTTCCCCATTCCATAATTAAAAACTTAAAATTAAAATTAAAAGTTTTTTAAAAACTATTTATAATAAGTTTATCAAATGGACTCAAGTTACATTAAATTTCAAACCATTCAAGCTTAAACAGCATCTTTAGGGATAAGGGGTTTGGGTTATACCATGGCGACCAGTTTTATTCTTGGAGGAAACCGGAGCACCCGGAGGAAACCACCAACCCGTCACAAGTCACTGACAAACTTTATCACATAATGTTGAATCGAGTACACCTCGCCATGAGTGGAAATCAAATTCACAACTTCAGTGGTGATAGGCACTTATTGCACAGGTAGTTGTCAATCCAATTACCATATGATCATGACCACGGAGGCACCAGCATCTTGTGAGAAAACAATTTAGCGATATGCTAAAAAAAATGTTAGGGAAATAAAAGTTTTAAATTATAATAAAAGAAGTTACATGTACAATAGTACCAATATTTTTCTATGCAAATTATTTTTCTGTTAATAACATTAAAGGTCATATTTCAGGATGATAAGCTACATTACAATTACTTGGTTACTTTTGAATTATGAATTTCTAATTCTTAGTTTTCATAGATAACATCATTATTGTCTGCAGGCTTTCCTCAGGTGTGTCTCTTTTAACTAAACATAGCCTTCAAAAGAAAGGTTAAAAGTATAAAGAGATATCCCAGCTTTAGATTTTCATCCCTGACCTGAATTCTATTTTGGAATTTTTTTTTTTTTTATCAATAAATTGTATTAAAATGGAAACTGGATCTATCAGATACATATATTAACATACAATCGGAACTTAACTTGCTTTGTATCTCGAGCTATAAATTACATTTTTTTTTGTAATTTGTTTATTTTTAAAAAAAAGAAGAGGCAAAGACAAATACTGCACTGAAATTTCAAACACCAACACCAAGGACAGTTTCAAATGACAACCACTTTTATATATATATTCTTTTTGTGTAGAGGAAAAGACATTTATGGTTGTCTTTTCTATTTTAATACAATATTTCAGATATTTTACTTTAATTGTTACATTGGATAGATTGAAGAGGAATTTTGGTCTGTTCGTAAATATAAATGGTTTTCAGTTTAATTTACTCCTGATTACTTGACTAATTGACTACCTTAGTATTTCTAAGTAAATAAACATTAGAGAACAACGAAGGGGGCAATCAAAAATGTACAATCCAGAGAAACTAGCAAAACAGAACACACCAGACAAAGAAAAACAAAGCAAAAACACAACACAATATGTGCTAGATACCACTATAAGCATAAATAACATAAATAAGACATAAGCCCTCCTACAAACAACTGGAGGTAAAGATGAACCGAACATCGTTTTTTTGTGGAAATCATAACGGACATCACAACAGGGAGCTGAGAACGTAAAATCATTGGTCCTGTGACTTCAACATAATGAGTATTGACTCTACAGGTTCAGACATGTACTTAAGTTATGTTCCACTTGCCTATAAAGTTGTTGAAAATTAAATGTTTCCATAGTAATGACAAAAATAACAACAATTTTATTATTTTTAGATTTGTAAGCTAAAAATACATCAATTGGTTAAATAAAGCATGCTAATATACATATCAGCAAATATAAAATGATAAAATTTGGTAGAATTATCAGAATGCAGCATCTATCAATATGATATTCAGTTTATATCATATGCAGACATCTATTACAATATTATGATCTATTGAAGTAATTCATTTTATCATATACTTGTAGATAATATAGCTAAAATTTTACCCTACTTTGAGTTTTGTTTAGAATAATAAGAGGAATCATGTTTATTTAACCCAGTTTCACAAGAATGGTGCAAGCGGGCTGATAAAGCAAGTTTATTAACTGCTTCCTGAATGTTATTACATGTCTTTCAGCCAATGTTCGTAACTTCATTTCATGCCACTTCATGAATTTCCCCCAAAAAAATCAGTTATTTCCTCTGTTGAAGAATATGATAAACATGTAATTTTTCATATATGATAATAATCTTTATCAGCCTTAGGTCATGATATCAGCCAGAGTGCCAATGGGATATTTCAATATTATGATCTATTGAATCAATTGATCATATTATCACTAAATTGCAGATTAAGGACTTTTACTAATTACTATATAGTAACTAAGTATGAAATAACTCTGTTATTATATTTTTATTAATATCAAGCATATGACTAATTATTACCAGCACAAACTGCACGTAATGCATGTAGCGAAAAATAAATGGTTGAATTTGGCACATAACTGCAGTTACTAACCATTCATCATCTGATTAAGTATGTTTACAAGTTTACCATCTGTGAAAATAAAAAATAACAATTGTAAACCTCATCCTCTCATTAAATAATTGAAGATTAGTTCCATTAATCCATGAAAAATATGATGTGTATGTTTACACTAATCAGTCGATTATGGGGGCAATTTCTACATCAATTTTATAACATTACTGACATCATTTTCTAATTATCCATTAGATATTTATACTGATAATACATTCTAACATTAATAAAAAAAAATTCTACTGCCATTTGATTTCAAACAGCTTTGATCTATCTTAAATTGCACACACAATAGCATGTACAATTTCTGTTGAAAAACATAAATATAATGATCCTGCATTGCACATCACTAGTTAGTTTCAATTTATCACATTTTAGAAATACATTATAGTCCCTCTCTAATAAGGGCACCGCCTTCTCCCAATTTATCAAATTTTAGAAATACAGTGTAGTGCCTCTCTAATAAGGGCACCCCCTTCTGCCAATTTATCAAATTTTAGAAATACATTATAGTCCCTCTCTAATAAGGCTGCCCCCTTCTGCCAATTTATCAAATTTTAGAAATACAGTGTAGTGCCTCTCTAATAAGGCCACTCCCTTCTGTTATGTACAAGATTGTTAAACATAGACATATGTCGTCCTCTGCTGCAATAGAAAGAGGTGTAATGTGAATATGTTATCCATGTCATATATTAGTATCAGTAAAGGTATCCCCTCTACTGTGTTTTCATAATTCAAAAGTCTGAATATATCAGCCCTTGAAGAAGACAGAAAAGCAATGGCATAAGGGTAATAACAAAATTACCGAACCCCGAACAATCTTACAAATGGAAAGTCAAAACTCATAAGTATATAAACAGACAAAATCAGTCAACAACCGGAAAACTGTGAAAACCGTAATGACCCTGACTTGGTACAGGCATTTCTAAAGAAATGGTGGGTTGAATCAGATTTTAAAGCGCCAAACCTCCCGCATTCATTACGGCTCAAAGGTTGATCTAAAAGGTTGATTACTTCCTCTTGCAATCAAACCAATCAATATGAAATCAAAAGTATGTAATTCACTTAATTATTCTGTTCAATATATTGGGCGTCATGATTGACAATAAAAGATTTGTATTGTATTGTATTGCAAATGTCAGACTAGAAATAAACAGTTTGATGTCTTTCACATATGATCTTTTGTGAAATGTCTATGGAATGGTTTACAAAGAGTTGTGCTTACTCAGTGTTTTCCCTAAGAACCAGTCGTTGGCCAATTTGACCACTTCAAATGCCAATACAGCAGTTAAAATGTCACAAAATCCAAAATTTATAGTTAAACATGTTATTTTGGTCGCTTTTTGCATTCAGCTTGAATAGGAGCAAATCTCAATCTCCTATGTCTCTCTGTCACATAAGTGGGTTTATAGGAGAAGTAGATTTTCTTGAGAGGGAAAATGTAGTAGTATTTTATTATCTCAGTGCATCTGAAATCTGCCCCGATAACAGAGGTAGCCTTTGGTGGAGGTGACCTTATAAGAGGGGTAGCCTTTGGTGGAGGTCACCTTAGAAGAGGAGAATTGTTGTAGTGTAGTTATTGTTAAAAAAAACACTTTATGTTGTCATATTTAAAGCTGCAACATTTCATAAAGTTTTTCTGTTTCCAACAATTCAGATAAAACAAGATGAACTGTGAGCTAATGCTCACTTATGATACCCCCGCTCTTCGGCAAACAGGAAGTAGGAATCCGACGGGTCAAAAAACGCTTCTCACTATATGGGGTACCTATATGAAGCTTGTGACCAAATATCAGATTTCTGCCATCAACAGTTGCTGAGAAAAATGCCCCTTAAAATGGGCATATACAAAATGTATGTTCAATGTGAATAAAAATCAACAAAGTCGGCAAGCAGGAAGTAGGAATCCGACGGGTCAAAAAACGCTTCCCACTATATGAGGTACCTATATGAAGCTTGTGATCAAATATCAGATTTCTGCCATCAACAGTTGCTGAGAAAAATGCTCCTTAAAATGGGCATATACAAAATGTATGTTCAATGTGAATAAAAATCAACAAAGTCGGCAAACAGGAAGTAGGAATTGGATGGGTCCAAAAATGCTTCCCATGATATGGGGTACCTATATGAAGCTTGTGACCCAATATCAGATTTCTGCCATCAATAGTTGCTGAGAAAAATGCGACGAAAAATGAGCATATTATATTCAATGTGTATAAAAATGAACAAAGTCGGCAAACAGGAAGTAGGAATCTGATGGGTCCAAAAACGCTTCCTACGATATGGGATACCTATATGAAGCTTGTGACCAAATATCAGATTTCGACCATCAATAGTTGCTGAGAAAAATGTGACGAAAAATGTGCATATATGTTCAATGTGTATAAAAACCAACTAAGTCGGCAAACAGGAAGTAGAAATCTGACGGGTCCAAAAACGCTACCCACAATATGGTATACCTATATGATGCTTGTGACCAAATATCAGATTTCTGCCATCAACAGTTACTGAGAAAAATGCGACGAAAAATATCTTGGGACGGACGGAAGGACGGAAGGACAAAGGTAAAACAGTATACCCCCTTCCCCCTTCGGGGAGCGGGGGTATAAAGAAGTTTCTATTCTATGTGTGTGTTAAAATTACATGTCATGTTGAACAAACTGTCAACTTCGGAAATGCCATAAAAAAATTTCCACTGATCATGCTGACAAAAGAAATATTTAATTGATTAGCTACATTTCATGAAATACAACAAAATATTGGCATATTGCAAAACATGGTCTGGGCTGGACTTGGTTGTAGTCCACCACAGTCCAGCTTTTACAATATGCCAAAAATATCAATGTCAAAATCTTTCTACAAAGAAATCAGGCTGACATGTATATTGAAGGACCCTTTGGTTTGGTTTTAGGCTTGATGGTGTTTAAGGCCACTTTCAACAATATTTCAGTTATATCATGGCTGTCAGTTTTATTGGTGGAGGAAACTGGATGACCTGGAAAAAACCACAGACCTGTCGCAAGTCACTGACAAACTTTATCACATAATGTTGTACACCTCGCCCTGATCAGGATTCGAATTCACAAGATCAGTGGTGATAGGCACTGATTGCATAGGTAGTTGTAAATCCAAGTACCATATGATCATGGCCATGACGGTCCCTTGACCTTTTGGTACTCTGTTTATGCTTATAATATTGAAAGACAGTTGCTGGTTTTTTTTAAATTATCATTCATCACTATTAAAAATACATCTATCAAATATAAATCTCTAAATATGAAAGAATTTTAATCAATTAACATTTGTGCATTATCTTCCAACAAAGTATACTTTTAGTAAGGTAAAAATCTGCATCATACATGCACCCAATCGCATTATAACTTTAATTAAGAAAGTATGAGTATAATTACATATGTATATATCATAGAAATAAATGACATTGAAACAGACATGTAGTTCATGCCGACTTTTAAACCTTGCCAAATATTACAAGAATCTGCCTCAACACAAATTCTTAGACCCCCCTAGTCAAGTAATTATGAGATCATTGTCATATTTATATGATTAAGAAAACTAAAAATATCTGGGTTAAGAATGAAAATCTTAAATAAAGCAGTTATTTTCTGGTTCAGACAAATCTACAATGAATCACAGATAGTTGCATGCTTCCTCATAAACAGATGTAATTCTATTAGTCAGTTTTCTTATGCTTTGATGAGTTTCTTATCTTTGATTGACATTGTCATCAAATCTATTGGCCAGTTTTTATTGTTGTAACTGATTTTTCATTAATTCTATTGGTCAGTTTTCAAATGTTTTTAAACAGTTTCTGATCAATTTGATTTGGTTAATTTTTTCTATTCTTTGTCATGGGTTTTTTATCAAATCTATTGGTCAGTTTTCTATAATTTTTAAACAGTTTCTGATCAATTTGATTAGTCTTTTTTTTTTGCATTGGGTTTCTTATCTTTGATTGGTCTATTGGTCAGTTTTCCAATATTTTTAAACAGTTTCTAATTTGATAGGTCAATTTTTGTTATTCTTTGTGTTGGGTTTTTCATCAAATCTATTGGTCAGTTTTCTATAATTTTTAAACAGTTTCTGATCAATTTAATTGGTAATTTTTTGTTATTCTTTGTATTAGGTTTATGACCAGATCTATTGGTCAATAATGTTGTAATTGATGTTCCTTTCAATTATATTGGCCAGTTTTTTTAAATTGTTTTATAATAATTGAATTTCTGGTCAATTATATTTATCTTTTTTCATTGCTTTAATTGTGTTTCTCAATAATGATATATACACATACAATATGTATATTTCAATTAATGCTTTAATTCCTGATTATCTTCTCTTGTTTTGAGTATTTAATACAAGGGTCAGGATTATAATGCTTAACCTCCATTTTAACAATATTTCAGTTATATCGTAGTGGTCAGTTTTATTGGTGGAGGAATTCAGATTGAGTACCCAGAGAAAACCACTGACCTGACGCAAGTCACTGACAAACTTTATCTCATAATGTTCTATCAAGTACACCTCACCATGAACGGGGTTCGAACTCACAACTTTAGTGGTGATAGGAACTGATTGAACAGGTAGTTGTAAATCCAACTACCATACAATCACAACCACAACTTTTTTGCATATTTTGTGTAAATTATGTAAGTTTTCATTGGCCACACCTTATTCTAAACAGAATCTTGCGTATTTCATGTATCTGCAGACAAATGGTTGTAATAGTATATCTACATCCATATAGTGTAGACTCAATTTTTTTGTTGAAAATATAAAGTTTATTAAAGGAGGGATTAACTTCTAATAGATATAGAATAACTGTAGTTTTCAAAGGTCAAGACAGACATTAACACTAGTATCATAGCAAGTATGATAGAACGAGATGTAATATTATACAATTATTGACTTTGGAATAGGTTGCTATCTAGAATTATCAACCCGAAAAAAAGTAATATTCAGCGAGGTGAATATATACATTTTTAAAGGTTGAAAAACCAGATAGCAACCTATTCCAACGTCAATGATTGTTTTATTTCATGAAAATGTTTTCTTGTTATAATTATCTATTAACATTCGTCCGACATTTTGAGCGTGTGTTTACAAATCTACTGGAAAACAAATGTTAAACGCAATCGCATTGATTATTGAACAATGAAAGAACGAATTTGATAGGATAGCAAAAGTCTTGTTTTTCCCAATCTGTTTTTATGCCTTACGAGGGTGATATCACTTTCCGAACACCTGTCAGGATCTATTTTTAGCAGAGGGGTTGATATCGCAAGTACTCAAAACCTCTTAATCAGTTTTATGCCAATCATATGCAAGCTAAATTACAGTCATGCAATAATATACAAATATGGCACTTCACTGCATGCGATATCATGTTTTATGGAACACTTAATAGCAATATCGACCGAAGCCAACGACTGAAGATGATATTGCTTTTAAGTGTTCAATAAAACATGATATCGCATGCAGTGAAGTGCCGTAATTGTTTTATTACATTTTACTGGTTTTTTTTATTTTTTTTTTTTTCATATTGATCAAGTTCAAGTGTAGTAATTGTTTTATTACATAAGATTCTTGAAAATTTTGAAATTTTATGAAATTTTTGAAATTTTTTGAAAATTTTGAAATTTGTTCAGATTTTTTAAATTTTAGAATTATTTTGAAATTTTAGAAATTTTAGAAATTTTTAAATCTGAAATTTGTTGAAATTTTTGAATTTTTGATTTGTAAACTGTAAATAGCTCAGAATATACCTGATTCTAAAAATATATCGCCAACCGTGCAATATCACTTTTAATCGTGGGATCAACCATGCAATATCACGAAATACAGAATTGTTAGAAATACACTGTTTCTATATAATTGTAAAAGTACGAAATGTAATAATACTCATAGTATGTATGCTGAAACCTTCAAAACTGACGTTAAGGTGTGAAACCTATAATTAATTTCTTTAACATTTTCTACTAAATTTTTGCTTTTTCGAGCCTGCCTGGCTATTTTATCTCAAGTTTAACCTTTCTGAGACCATATATTTTCTGAAACGTACATGATTCCTCTACGTTCTGTGAAAATATCAGAGGATGTTTAAAGTCTTGCAGTGAAATGCCAGGCTATGGAAAACACCTACTCTAAAATAGCTCGGTCATCCCCGGGAAATTCAATATTTATGCATCAAATCCTCCATAGTGGTATTAAAATACACCTAAATGCATCAAATTTGGGCTCAAAATAATCTTTATATATTTAACTTCAATTATCAATTTTAATTATTCCATTCCATTCAGTATTTGTCACAATACAACAAAGTGAAAGGAACTATTTTCTTTAAAAGGGACTACTTTTGGTGAATTATTGGTTTGACACCTTATTGATTTTATCGGTAACGTCATAATGTGTTTTACATCACACTGACCAATACTTTCCCCCGTATCAGAGTCTGTTCATTGGTACTAACAATATCACTCGGAGACATCAATGAAAAAAATGTCCAAATTACTGATAAAGGAATATATGTCTCCCATTCAACACATTGCAAGTATAAGCAAAGCATTCGTTAACTTAGGAATTTACTACGATCAAATGCAGTATATAGAATTGACAGAATTGACGGTCAATCTCCTCTCACTCTGTATACTTACAAGAGGTTACCTGGTGTTGAAAAACAACTTATAATTCTAATAAAGATACCTGTTATTGTTTACTATCCACCTCCATTAATATACAAATCAATCTGGAAAATTCATCATTACTCAAACTTACAATTCTGCAACTATGCATTATTATCATGGATAGGTATGAAATGCCTTCCCGTGAGATTTTCTTGATGAGAAAGCAATATGAAAAATGAGAATATACAAAGTCAAGGTTATAAGTACTGGTATGGCTGTCTCAAGGTTGATTCCTGTGATTTCAATTACTTGCATATCTATGATAATTTGATATCAATCACATTTTAATAGCTTTCTCGTTCATGGGTGAAATTATCAAAATAGAAATATATATATATAATATGTATATTTACGGTACATTACAGCCCAAATGTAATGATGTTTGTTTTTTGGACTTGTTAGCCTATTATATCAGCCAACTTTGTTTCCAAAATAGAAAGATTACCAATTCAGACCAGCAAAGACTTGCTGCAGGTCGGTGGTTTTCTCTGGGTACTCCCACCAATAAAACTGATTGACACGATATAACTAAAATATTGTTGAAAGTGGCATTAAACACCCTAACTCTCAGACCAGCAATAAGTACAAATTCTACTTCTATTTAAGCAAACAGTCACCCATAGATGTCTTTTTCAGGAAAAAAGAAAAAAAATACATGCTTGAGTTTTTGATTGACAACATATTTGTTAGGTTTGGTGGACGTGTTTTGCAACAGAGTCAACATTCCTATGGATACAAACTGGGCTCCTCTGCTTGCCCACTTGTTCCTTTATTCGTACAAGGCAGACTTCAAACAGTGGCTTCTCAAGAAAAATGACAAAAGAGATGATTTCTATTTTCCCATTGTGAACTTTCCATTTATATGTAGCAACATTCCAGCAACACCTGCATATGGAGTATATATCTTTCATTTGATCTGATATTCCAGAGCTTGTGGTTCATATCAGGATGTCCTTGATAGAGAGTTGTTGCTAACAAGGAAGCTACTGAACCAAGGGTTCCTATTGATTAAGTTAAAGTCATCACTTCAAAAGTTTTATGGTCGCCACCATGACTTGGTTACGAAATATCTGTGTCATAAATGATAACGGATATGCTCCACTTGTAGCAAGTACTTCCTGGTCATTTCCTCATTCATGTAACTAGATCAACACGATGGTGCCACTAGTGGAGCAGGCACTGCTTACCCTTTTGGAGCACCTGAATTCAACCCACGTTTTTAGTGTGATTCATGTTGCTCAATTTTTAGTTTTCTGTGTGATGTTTTGTAGATCGTTGTTTGTACTTTTTCTTTTGGCCATTGTGCTGTCTGTCCTTCAATTTACAGATTCAGATTACCTCTTTGATATCTTCAAACTCTTCTTACACAATGTTGCTTCACATTCAAGATGAGATTACTTCTCTATAAAAAGGGGGAAAATGCTGTGCATGTGTGTGTATGGGGTGGGGTTGATGGCATGCTGGTACTAAAAGAAACTGCTCCAGATGAATTTCTTATAACTAATAATCATAGGCTGTAATTCGTATGTCTTCTAACTAAATTTCAAAGACTATTTTTTTGGAAAACTTTGGTTCAGTAAACAGTCGCAAGTTCTAAACATATAAACAAAAACAAATAAAAAGCTTGGATGAAAGTAGAAAAAAGAGATTAACATTTTGTTTCAAACATCATGACAATTAGCAGTAACATCATTGCCAATTTTTGACAAAAAGATAGTGAATCGTTCCAGATAGATGCACTCCTGCAGAGAAAAGTGGCCAATTTAGATAGAGAGATAAATAGCATTTGTAATAAATACAAATAAACAAAAGTATGTGAACTGTATAAAACAGGAATAAATTATTTTTGTAGAAATTATTAATATATTATATAATCCACAAGAATGGCTTAATGTGCATTCCTCAATGTGCAACGAATTCTGTTTTGCAAAATAAATATTTTTCATTATCATTTTCTGGTAATTTTGCCAAATATATGAAAAAAGGATATGTAAACAGTACACAAAAACAGATCAGTTTTCTTTTTATTATTAGTGACTGGTTCAATTTCACCGAGTTTCAATATCATATTTAAATATTACATCAAATAGTAAGGTCGCAAGATTCATTGCCAAATTTACTATCTATGATGGGTTTTTTTCAAAAGATTCGGAACATTGAAAATGAATAATGAATATACAATAAATTAATAAATAAACTTCACCATCTTTTTATGCCCTTCTTCCAAGAAAGTGTCTTGTATATAGCTATTTCACCTAACAAAATCATTTGCTCAATGAAATAGAAGGTTCCTGCTGAAAGGGGTACTTACAAGAATGCATTATGTCATGCTTTTTAATGTGTTCAATGATTTGAGTGTTAGGGTTACAATACTTAACACTACTTATTTCAGCTATATTGTGGCAGTCAGTTTTATTGGTGGAAGAAACTGGAGTACCAGAAGAAAACCACCAACCTGTTGCAAATCATAGACAAACTGTATCACATAATGTTGTAATGTGTACACCTTGCCTTAGTGAGATTTGAACTCACAACATTAATGGTGATAGGCACTGATTGCATAGGTAGTTGTAAATGCAACTACCATACGATAACGACCACGACGGCCCTTTCAATGATTTGAGGTGAGCAGTAGTTGTTTGTTTTTATGACATTGGTGGAATTGATGACCATAATAATACTGTATGAATAATCACTGCTATAAAAGCTCCAGTGTTTGTATCAGATATGTATCACTGTTATTTATGCCAAGGACAAACAACTTTCAATATTTTCACCATGCTTGCAAAAAAAAATGAAGAACAAAAATATTTATTTCTTGTTAAATAATTTTGTGCATTATAATTTAAAATCATTCTCTTGGCTGTATTATGACATAGTAAGCATGCCATACATAAAATGATGATCATTTTTGTGGGTTTTTCCCGTATTAATTTACGATTCAGACATTTTAAGAAGTATGTGGCATACTTATAAGAATCACTATCTGCTGTGAGAAGTATTACAATAGAGGTCATATACATTACTGTTACATAACTTCTAATCTGAAAATAACTTGACAGTGCTTCAGACTAACACTGTATGCCTGCAAGAATAATTATGCCTTATCAGTTTACTGGGTTGCAACTCAAGCACATTCATAAATACCAATTACCTGACCAGTTTACTACCCAGTCATTCACAACTAGCACCCTTTACCATCATGAATACCTATAATGCAACCAGTTTAAAAAAAAGATAATCTGATTTTTTCTTTCATGTGAAAAAAAAATCTGACTACGCAATCTCTAAAAGTTGACAGGTGTAACCCTTTGTTTCTTTCCACTTCATACTGCTTCGATTAATTGTTATTTGCTTTTCCATGTGACATTACTTCTGCTCTAATATCTAAATTCAACAATTTCAACATTAGCCGAATTTCTTGCTACAAATCACGATTATATAAATATATATAATTACACAACTCTTCACAGACAGTAATTGTTATTTATAATCAATGCAATCATATTTTTCTTCACTTAACGTCCTATGAAAGTCCTACAGGGTGTAATTTTTCAATTAATAGATTAATTCGGGATCAAAGGTTGTGTAAAATATTATTACTTGTCACTTAACCCTCATTAAAGGGGTGTTTTCCTGTGTGGCTTCTGTAATAAAGAAACTAGCATGAACATATTTTAAAGTAATAACTGACAATTTAAAACCTGTAATTATCTGAAAATTGAATTATTTGAAGAGAAATCTGGGGATATTAATATGTTTCAAGCAATTATATCATGCATCATATAAAAGGTGAAACAACCCTATTTAAATTAAACATAAATTTGCTAATTAAAAAATCATCAAAAAGTATTTTGTGGATCATGATATTGTATTAAAATTTCAGAGCATTTAGTGCAGCAATATTTAGTTATCATCTGGAAACCATAAAAAAATACAACATGTACCATAGTTCAAGAAATCAAGGAGAGGCGGTCGTGGTCATGATCGTAGTTTGATTTACAGCTACATGTGCAATCAGTACCTATCACCACTAAAGTTGTGAGTTCGAATCCCGCTCTGGCGAGGTGTACTCGATACAACTTTATATGATAAAGTTTGTCAGTGACATGCGACAGGTCAGTGGTTTTCTCCAGGTACTCCGGTATCCGCTTTCCTCCACATATAAAACTTAACGCCATGATATAACTGAAATATTGTTGAAAGTGGCATTAAACACCATAACCCTAAATTGCGCTTCATTTGTCTACCAAGGTATATTAAGATTATGACCTACATTTTAATTCACCTCTTCAGAACTCCCAAGTCATGACCATGCTAAATATTTTTACATACTGTGCATTGTTTCCCTAAAATGACCTAAGTCACGACATTGTTAAATATTTTTGTTAACCTAAAGTGACTCTATTTGCACATTTAACTATTAATTTGAGAAGTCTAATTTTATGGTACATTGAATAAAAAGTAAATAAATGTAAAATACCAGTAAGCCATTAAAATATAAGCATTTGTAAAAACTATGTGTAGACTATGTATATTTAATTTTACGTGATGTAACGAAAACCGAACCCCTTTTGAATAAATATGTGGTTAGGGTTACGGTGTTTAACGCAACTTTCAACAATATTTCGGTCATATCGTGGTAGTTAGTTTTATTGGTGTACCGTAGTACCCAGAGAAAACCATCAACCTGTCGCAAGTCACTGACAAACTTTATCACATAATGTTATATGAAGTACACCTTGCCTGAGCGGGGTTTGAACAATGTTAGTGGTACCGATTGCATAAGTAGTTGTAAATCCAACTACCATATGATCACGACCATCCCTCTATGTGAAGACTATGTATATTTAATTTTATTTGATGTAACAAACAAAAAACGAACCCCTTTTGAATAAATATGTGATATAAATGAAACATGTAACATATGCTATTAATATCTTTCTATGAACTGTCCTCTGCTACAAAAAAACAACAACATGTTTTTACTATATAATCATGTATATGTCAACAAATGATTCAAAACTTTCATTCACATTTGCACTTGACACCCACACATCAAGAACATGTGTTTATCATATATGTAGCTTATAATTTGGATCTTTGAACAACTTTCTTTTTGAAAGTATGAATGACATTCAGCCATTAAATCGAAATACTCCATAAAAAAAATATATACATGTACTTTTCTACATAGTCCATTTCATTATTGTTTAATTAATAATTTAAAAATAGATAATTGGTAAAATGTGCTTGAGAAATAATTTTTAAGTAAAATTTTTACTAACTGATCTGAAGAAATACATTTTATGTAAAATGTTCACTAACTAGATCTGAAGAAATACATTATCTAAAAAGATTTGTTATATCAGATGTGCTGACAAGAAATTTATCAGTTTTTGTGAAAATTGCAAATTGAAAAAAAAATTACTTTATAGTGATATCAGGGATATTTTTTTTTTACCATTTTGTTTCCTGTCTTCCAAACAAAACAAATTAAAGCTTCAATATTCTCTGCATATTCCCTTTGTGCCCTCTGTTAATTTACATATCGACAAAAGAGACGAAAAAAAAAAATTCTGATTGATACATATAGAAACTCAATCTCTACCCAGAGTTGTCGGTCCTTACACTCTATCCAATCTCTGTCAATGCCTAAAAAGTAGTCTACCTTTGTATTAAACTGGTTTCCTTTTTATAAAATATTACCAGTGTAATGTTCAGCAACTATAGAAGCTATTACAACAAGGAACCAGAACAGCACTGTATGACTGATCACTGTATTAAAAATAATCCCTTATCTTTGTTTGAAAATAAACAAAGAAGCTTCTCAAATATTAGTTATATGGTATTCTTTACATATTTTACAATATATGGGGTCATTATCACCGGTTTATATCAAGCTACCCTTTAATAAATGGATTTTGCCAAGATAATTGGCATGTAGGTGTTGACAGAGATTGGAGAGAGTGTAAGGACCAACAACTCTCTGGGTAGAGATTGATAGAAACTAAGTGACCGAAATTCTATTTGAAAATATGTTTTGATTTATTTATCTTTTTCATTCATTACATTTAATGTCTGATAAATTATCTCTTTATCAAATCTATGTGAAAAAAAAAACATAAAAAAAGAAAGAGTTCTGACACTGATATTAAATTAGCTTTAGGTGTCAAACCACCAATTAATTTCTTTAAGGTTTTCTACTAAATTTGTGTTTTTTCGAGCCTACCTGGTCATTTTATCTTAAGTTTAACCTTTCGAAGACCATATATTTTCTGAAACGTACATGATTCCTCTACGTTCTGTCAAAATATCAGGGCATGTTTAAAATCTTGCAGTGAAATGCCATGCTACGGAAAGCACCTACTCTAAAAATAGCTCGGTCATCCCCAAGAAATTCACTATTTATAGGTCATGCATCAAATCCTCCATAGAGGTATTAAAATACAACTAAATCCATCAAATTTGGGCTCAAAATAATCCCTATTTATTTAACTTCAATTATCAATTTTAATTAGTCCATTCCATTCAGTAGTTTTCACAATACTACAAAGTGAAAGGAACTTTTTTCTTGAAAAGGGACTACTTTCGTATATGTTCCAAGCTCTGATTGGTGAATTAGTGGTTTGACACCTAAAGACCATAAAAACTTGTTTCTTTCACCATGTGTTGGCCTAATTTCTATTCCTTAGCCAATATCAACCCAAGAAAACCTCATAAGGTATGTGGCCGTCTGATATTTGCAAGTATAAGTGTTCAAATGCAAAGGTACCCCCTTGAAGATTTTTAATGAAAATATCTCCATTTACAGCTGTTGAGTTCAGATTGTGTAATATACCAAAACTTACCTATTCTCTTATATATTACAGTTATTAAGCTAGTTTCTAACATAATAAGCAATCTTAACACATTTATATGCCTCAGTTGTATATTTAATAGCTAAATACTATGAAATGTTTGCATTTAGCCCCCCCTTTTTTCGTCCCATAAAATGAGCTCATATCATTCTTAATTTTGTTAATTCATGCTTTTATCCCATAAATTATGTGGTTTAAGACATAAAATATGTTTTTGTATATACATCTTTAGTTGAAATTCCTTCTAATTCCATCAAATTTGCAAAAATATGATTTATTGATATTCAAATCTTGGAATTTCTGATGGTGCACAACTATAATTTCCCCCAAAACTCAATAAATATATGCTTCCACATCATTTTTTCCCACTGTTTAAGTAAGCTGGATGTTCAAATGTACTGTTACAGCCAAATAATACTCTAAAACATGAAATTCAAATTGACAATTTGAAAAATTAACAGAAAATGCTAAGCAGTCAAAATAATTTTTCTGGGATCACTTAAATTACCAGGTTTTTACTACATAATTTTCAATTAAAACTGCTTTCTATAGCCTTATATTATTTTGTAAGTACATTGTACATGTATTCTACCTGAAACTATCAAAATTTACCAGGAAAAATGTGTAGGATTGAAAAAAATCCAATCATGATATCACCATATCCTATATTTGAAGTCAACAAACTGCCACATGATGAAATTTTTTAAATTCTTAATATCAACCATATTTTCAATATTATATGCCCTTCTACTGCAAAAACACATTCAATAACATATTCTCAACAATTATAAAGTCATAAAGAAAAAGAAAATGAGTTGCAATACCTGGTGTCCATGTATATCCAGTGTTTGGGAGCAATATTCCAAAATATTACATAACATGCATTTTGACCATGTAATCTGACACCACAATGCATTTTGTAACATTTTTGTATGAAAAATGTCACTCTGGGTCTGTTGTGACATGCTTAGGCTAATTTGAACATGATAGCAACAAAAGATAATTTTGACGTTTTCGTCTTAAGGTGTCAAACCACCAATTAATTTCTTTAAGGTTTTCTACTAAATTTGTGTTTTTTCGAGCCTACCTGGTCATTTTATCTTAAGTTTAACCTTTCGAAGACCATATATTTTCTGAAACGTACATGATTCCTCTACGTTCTGTCAAAATATCAGGGCATGTTTAAAATCTTGCAGTGAAATGCCATGCTACGGAAAGCACCTACTCTAAAAATAGCTCGGTCATCCCCAAGAAATTCACTATTTATAGGTCATGCATCAAATCCTCCATAGAGGTATTAAAATACAACTAAATCCATCAAATTTGGGCTCAAAATAATCCCTATTTATTTAACTTCAATTATCAATTTTAATTAGTCCATTCCATTCAGTAGTTTTCACAATACTACAAAGTGAAAGGAACTTTTTTCTTGAAAAGGGACTACTTTCGTATATGTTCCAAGCTCTGATTGGTGAATTAGTGGTTTGACACCTTTAAAGCAAGAATTTATATTTACTATATACATCCTTGGCTTAAGTTTGTTAACAGAATATTGTATGATTCTCGTATGTTTCCTATACATTATATGTGTGCCGTTTATCAAGATAAAAATCTTCATTAATCAAAATACATTTATATTTTGGAATAAGACAAGTTTGAAGAGATACTAATGGGGTAATCATCCAGAAGTAGTAAAACAAAAAAGAACAGATAATAAAATGGCCAAAATCAAGAAACTAGAGGCTCACATTGAACCTGAACAAACCATTATCTCAGGATGACAATTGTGTATTTCATTTTGGCCATGGACAGAGAACTAGCTCCTAATAATGCTCTTTTAGTTGAAATTTGAGCAGATTCTAACTCGCATACCGGTTGGGCACCAAAAAATGCAGAAAAAACTTTGACAGGTTACATGTCAGATACCGATTTCCCCCTTACATAACAATTCCTCCCCTACATATAACAGTTTATATTAGGGATGGGACGATGAGTGATTTGTACCTTTACTAACCCTCTAAAATACTTATTGCCTAACTGGTTCCCTGATTGATATGAACACTGGTTCCCTGATTGATATGAACACTGGTTTCCTGATTGATATGAACATCATGTAAACATTTCACTGTTATCAACCGGTATCTTATCATGTAACATTTGTCTTCCCATATTTTTTTTAAATAATAAAGACTTATCTGTAGATTTTTTCTTTTTAAGTAACCACTAGTGTCAGTGTAAGGTTGATAAGCTTATAAAATTAAGAGTAAAAGAAACAAGATGATAGATCACCAGTACCTAATCTTTTATTATACCTTTAAAATAATTCTATGATGTTATGACTTTAACAACCATTAAATAATCCATAATACAATATTTTGAAAGTCATTGACCAGATAGGGCAGCAATGCCCTGTTGATTATATGCTATTACTTATTTAAGCTGATCGGTTAAAAATGCTATCAAAACTAAACAGAATTGTTATACTGTATTCATTTGTCAAGGCCGTCGTGGTCATGATGGTATGGTAGTTAGATTTACAATTACCTATGCAATCAGTGCCTATCACCACTTACATTGTGAGTTTGAATCCCGCTCAGGCGAGGTGTACTCGATATAACATTATCTCATAAAGTTTTCAGTGACTTGCGGCAGGTCAGTGGTTTTCTCACTTAGAATATTCCTGCTCCCAAAAAATTATTTAGTTTTCCAATTTTGTGACATTACGAGTACCTGACGAATGAAATTCTAGAAACGTGTCGTGTACACTCAATAAGATATCTACATTTTAATTTTATACACCAAAGTGTACTTAACTAAAGTGTGCATTATACACCAAAGTGTACTTAACTAAAGTGTGCATTATACACCAAAGTGTACTTAACTAAAGTGTGCATTATACACCAAAGTATACTTAACTAAAGTGTGCATTATACACCAAAGTGTACTTAACTAAAGTGTGCATTATACACCAAAGTGTACTTAACTAAAGTGTGCATTATACACCAAAGTGTACTTAACTAAAGTGTGCATTATACACCAAAGTGTACTTAACTAAAGTGTGCATTATACACCAAAGTGTACTTAACTAAAGTGTGCATTATACACCAAAGTGTACTTAACTAAAGTGTGCATTATACACCAAAGTGTACTTAACTAAAGTGTGCATTATACACCAAAGTGTACTTAACTAAAGTGTGCATTATACACCAAAGTGTACTTAACTAAAGTGTGCATTATACACCAAAGTGTACTTAACACAAACTAATTATGGTTTGGTTTGGTTTATGATGTTTAACACCAACTTTCAACAATATTTCAGTTATATCGTGGTGGTCAGTTTTATTGGTGGAGGAAACCGGAGTACCCGGAGAAAACAACCGACCTATCGCAAGTCACTGACAAATTTATCACATAATGTTCTATCAAGCACACCTTGCCATGAACGGGGTTCAAACACAACTTTAGTGGTGATAGGCACTGATGACACAGGTAGTTGTAAATCCAACTACCATATGATCACGACCACGATGTATTATATATCACTGTGTACTATACACAGATAACTACGGTATTATTTATATGTGATAGACAATAAAAATGTTAACATTCAAAACAAGCTACTTGCTGTATATGTTTGTATTTTACAATAAGTATATAATATTTCAAATAATTGTATAATATATATACATTAGAGAATAGAGGCAATCAAAAATGGACAATCCAGAGAAACTGGCAATGTATGTGTGGTTGTGGTGTGGCCGAGTACATCCACAAGCCATATTTTGCACTACATTTTTTACCATTAAAAAAATCTCAAGGCTGTGGATTCATCTGAAATCCTTGAATGTAGAGCCTGACTTCAGGTATGCTATACCTTGATTGAGACATTAACCTAATATTTCAGATTGTCTTAATAGATTTCTCTGTAGACATAGACTTGAAAATGGATATAAAGCAATTCTGAAATTCCTCAAATTTTGCTCACATGTATGTAGAACTTTCAGAAATTTTAGAGATATCAGAGCACAATCTTCAAATGCAAACCATTTAGTCTGTATGATCTAATCTGTCAGAACACCAGGAAATAATGTCTTCATTTACTTTTGTCCAATCAGTTACATGCAATGATAAGCTGATTGTAATATTTGTTGAAAGTTAGATAAATAACATAATAAATTAAGTTACACCGAATGAGTTTTGGCATACTACTGTTTTTTGACAAATACTATTGCTTATGAACAGTACTTTGCTCAAAAGGGGTGAGGGTTATGGTATTTAACACCACTTTCAACAATATTTCATTTATATCCTGGCTGTCAGTATTATTGGTGGAGGAAACCGGAGTACCGGGAGAAAACCACTGACCTGTCGCAAGTCACTGACAAACTGTTCAAAAGGCATCAAAAGAATTGAGACAAATACCAGTAATAACTTTAAGTACATTATTCTACTGACATGCCTACCAGACATATTTGTTTCATTTTTTGGGCTTATTTCTAGAACAATATATTATTAAAAACAAAATGGAGTCAATAGGTCAGGTTGCATGGTCAAACACTTCTTCAATGTGAGGTTGTATATGACTGTCATAACTTTACTAAGTTTGTAAACATTTTGTAAAGTTTACTTAGAGAGTGGGTATGCTCTTTACCGTCAATTTTAAGTCCTTTTTTAACTTCATTTAAAATTATTTCAATTATCTTTTTTTTCAAAGTTCAAATGAGTTTACTAAATAATAAAAAATCACAACAAAAAAATAACATATCAGGTACATTTATTAACAAGAATGAGATGTTTATGAACACTCATAACTATTAAACACTCATAACTATTAAACTATTTGTTATGATAATATTGAAATTTAATATTCTTTAGAATTTAAAGACATAAAAATAAAAAGTCCTAGAAAAAACATTTCGACCTGATCATATATCAAATTGTAGAATATTGAAAGAAATGTCTTTCTAAGATCATCTGTCGGCAGTTTTAGTTTGGTTTTATGGTGTTTAACGGCACTTAAATCTTTAAATTTTGCTACCCGTAAAAAATATCAGACATGATTGATGCCTTAATAAAACGTGTTTCTGTAACTTATAAATGTTATGAAATGTACGCGCATCGGGGAAAAATCATGCAACTGGACGCCATCTTATTAATTATCGACATTGTTTACGGAGTTTGTCGAATCGTCATTAAATCAGTACAATAATGCACTTATTTCTTATTTTTTGTGAATCTGCTTTTAATCGGTGTTAATTACGGACAAAGAACCATGCAAGTTTGCAGTTAATAAGCGACAAAATACAAATTATTCGTTTTTACCTGTCACTAGTAAGGTCAGTTGCATACGGAAAAAGTGAGGTCAAATTATTTGCTTGCAAGGAAATAACTAATCAATGGTAATTTTCGTTCTCAAAAGGCGAAAAGTGGTTCGATAAGCTGTTTAATGTGAAATATTTACCTTTATTTCATCATTTTAAAGCTATTTACCAATTTCCAAAACATATAAATTTTTTGGTCAAAATCGTAGCTAATATTTCAATTATATCGTGGTGGTCAATTTTATTTGTGGAGGAAACCAGAGTACCTGGGGAAAATCACTGATCTGTCGTAAGTCACTGACATACTTTATCACATAATGTTGTATCTGGTACACCTCGCCATGAACGGGGATGGAACTCACAACTTTAGTGGTGATAGGCACTGATTGCATAGTTAGTTGTAAATCCAACTACCATGTGATCACGAAACGACGGCCCCACAAATTGTAGAATCCTAAAGATAAGTCTTTCTAAGATCATCTGTCAGCAGTTTTAAATGCATGAATGAAATTTTACAATAATTTTGAACCTCCACAATGCAGTTGAAATACGTGAATGAAATATACACTTGTACATTTAAGATAAACAATATGTCTACAGCATTCTGTAAACAAAGTGATACTGCACCTGTACAATTACAGAATCATCTTGAAATGTTTAACTACAAAGTTACAGGCACTGATTATTATGATGATGAAATTGCATTTGAGTGATTAAAGACCTATTAAAGTTAAATTAATCAATTATACAGAGTTAGAAGACAACTATCAGTTTTAAGTATGCCTGGTGTTTACAGTTTGTACTGCACTAGATAAAAGAATAATCACACCAAGCTGCAGTTTTAAATGGTTCAAATTACATTTTTATTGTTTGATTATCTAACAAAATTGAAACTTAAATCCACATTAAAACAATAGGCTAAAATAACACAAAATTGTAGAAATCTGAAATCTGTTTCAATGATATTGGATACACACCAATCATTTAACTTTTGCACCCCCCCCCCCCCCCCCCCCCCCCCCCCCCCCCTCCTCCCCCCATATGGCAGTCAGTGCATTCAAATATTAAAACTTATTCAAATATCGTATTATAGAATATTGTTGATACGGTAATCGGATGTTCTTGTGAAACACCAAACCATTTCTTGAGTTTTAAAGGGGAACAAAAGTTATTTGCACAGCCAAGGTGATTTTCAACAGAAACACTATATATGTGTTGATGGAAATCACTTCTTCCTCAAATCAAACAAAGAGACATTACTATCACCTGTATGTAATCACCAACCCAGGTGATTTCAACAGAAACACTATATTAGTACTGTATTGAAGGAAATCACCTCTTCCTCAAAACAAATTAAACAAAGAAACATTAATTATCACCTGTTTATAATAACTACAAGTACATTTTAACTCATGTACTATATATTACATAACACTATCTATTTCTATTAAAGAGAACTTTAAACACCTGTTATTGAATCAAATAACTACTAGTATATCTACAAGAAATCATAGCTACATTATTGCTATTTATATCTAAAATCATATTTCATGATGCTAATATGTTTCATTATAACAAATCCATTTTGTAATCGTAATTTATCACAATTTTTTAATTATAACTTGAAAGTACGATTTTTTTTTTTATAACTTTAAAGGACTTTTTTGTGGTTTAGTTTATTGCATAAAACTATCTCAAAACAAATTAATGGAGGTTAACACTTTTTTACTACTGAAGCAATTCCCATTCATGTTTTTTACAGGCATATCTATAATCTAAGGAAAGGGTTAGGGTTGTTAGTGTTTAATGCCATTTTCAACAATATTTCAGTTATATCGTGGCAGTCAGTTTTATTGGTGGAAGAAACTGGAGTACCCGGAGAAACCCACCGACCTGTCGCAAGTCATTGACAAACTTTATCACATAATGTTGTATCGAGTACACCTCACCTGAGTGGGATTCAAACTCACAATGTTAGTGGTGATAGGCACTGATAGCATATGTAGTTGTAAATCCAATTAGCATACGAATACAACCACGATGGTCCCCTCAAGCAATTTGGAATGTGCTGTAGTCAGAAGTATTATTGTAACAGGTGCACCAATATATTGATTCTTATTATCTGACCAGCTTATCAAAACTGCCGACCAAATAGGAGTATTCAGAGTTTACCTCGGTCATATCCCAGTCCAACAAATTTTCTCAGCAAATATTACAATTTAAAATCCTGGGAGTTCTTTAAATTTTAAAATGCTTAAAATAAAATTTGTTAAAGTCAAAATTTGTACATTTTGTTATGAAAAGAAAGTTTAATAAACAGTGATGGTCAACAATTCTACCAGTAACCAATAACAACAAAACAAACAACTACTTCTCATCTCAAAGCATTAAACACAAAATAATTAACAATGAACAACTACCTCTCACTTCAAATCATTGAAACCATACCCCCCCCCCCCAAAAAAAACACAAAAAAAAACAATAAACAAACAACTATCTCATTGAACACAAAAGAGACCACAAAACAAACGGTTATAAGGAACCTCTCACCTCAAATCATTGAACACAAAACAAACAATTATACGGAATCTCTCACCCCAAATCATTGAACACAAAACAAACAATTATAAGGAACCTCTCACCTCAAATCATTGAACACAAAACAAACAATTATACGGAACCTCTCACCTCAAATCATTGAACACAAAACAAACAATTATACGGAACCTCTCACCTCAATTCATTGAACACAAAACAAACAATTATACGGAACCTCTCACCTCAAATCATTGAACACAAAACAAACAATTATACGGAACCTCTCACCTCAATTCATTGAACACAAAACAAACAATTATACGGAACCTCTCACCTCAATTCATTGAACACAAAACAAACAATTATACGGAACCTCTCACCTCAATTCATTGAACACAAAACAAACAATTATACGGAACCTCTCACCTCAATTCATTGAACACAAAACAAACAATTATACGGAACCTCTCACCTCAATTCATTGAACACAAAACAAACAATTATACGGAACCTCTCACCTCAATTCATTGAACACAAAACAAACAATTATACGGAACCTCTCACCTCAATTCATTGAACACAAAACAAACAATTATACGGAACCTCTCACCTCAAATCATTGAACACAAAACAAACAATTATACGGAACCTCTCACCTCAAATCATTGAACACAAAACAAACAATTATACGGAACCTCTCACCTCAAATCATTGAACACAAAACAAACAATTATAAGGAACCTCTCACCTCAATTCATTGAACACAAAACAAACAATTATACGGAACCTCTCACCTCAAATCATTGAACACAAAACAAACAATTATACGGAACCTCTCATCTCAAAGCATTGAACACAAAACAAACAATTATACGGAACCTCTCACCTCAATTCATTGAACACAAAACAAACAATTATACGGAACCTCTCACCTCAAATCACTGAACACAAAACAAACAATTATACGGAACCTCTCACCTCAAATCATTGAACACAAAACAAACAATTATACAGAACCTCTCACCTCAAATCATTGAACACAAAACAAACAATTATACGGAACCTCTCACCTCAAATCATTGAACACAAAACAAACAATTATAAGGAACCTCTCAACTCAAATCATTGAACACAAAACAAACAATTATACGGAACCTCTCACCTCAAATCATTGAACACAAAACAAACAATTATACGGAACCTCTCACCTCAAATCATTGAACACAAAACAAACAATTATACGGAACCTCTCACCTCAAATCATTGAACACAAATAGAGACCACAACTATGCAGGATGAAATACTTGCTTATACATAAAAAAAACAAATGTCAATGTATACAGACAAAAAGACAACAAAATTTAACCTGGCAGACATTTGTCAAATTTTCATATAGTCACTGGAAGAAAAAAAAAGAAATTAAATAGAACCACTGAATGAACATTCTATTAAGTAATTCCAAAAATATGAAACGTGATGAACATGACTATGAAGGTTCTTCTGAATGTCACTGTGTAGGCTGGTAAATATAATACACGTCCTGAAGGGAGTGTGCAATTGTCATATTCAATCTGGAAAACTTCAAAAAGGATCTAAATTTTGTTAATTGCAACAATTAAAAAAATTAGCAGATAAATCAAGATGCCTTAAATTAAAAATTTAAATGAAATCAAGATTGTTTTTGACACAAAAACATATGTCTTCCCACGCATTCTTCATCTTTTGAGAATGTTATATGTGCAACCTATCGGAAGTTGAAAAAATGTAAAAATGTACATATCTAGAACTGACACAATTAAAAACTGATTTTAAAAGTAGGAGTTTGTCATACAAAGGCAGCTTCCGTCTTTTGCAAATCTCTATATGGTAACAAGAAAGCATTCAAAGTATTAAGGAATTCCTATTTGATATGTAGTTCCCTTATAAAATGTAGGAGGAATTCTAAGTACAAACTTTTTGACGAAATATTTTAAGCTGAAAAGGGAAATAACTCCTTCTAAATTTGATCCAATCAAACTTCGATGATGATATGCGATAAGTAATAAGTAAGCATGCAAAGTTTATAGAAACTCTCCTTTAAAATGAAGGATGAGTTATGCATACAAACGTTTTGATGACATATTCTAAGTCAAAAAGTCAAAAATAGTTCCGATTATTTAGGAGGATTGGCATGTAAAAATTTCCGTGACGGATGGAGGGAAGGACGGACAGGACGAAAACAATATGTCTAACCACACAATGTATATATTGACAAGATATCCTATTTCAAAAATAATCATAAGGAATTTTGACATTGAAGATATCCATGATGTACGTTATGCCATAATTTCAGGATTTTTTATATAAACATCGTAATTTCTGTTTATTACCATTACATAACACAAAACTGCTTACCATTGCAAAATTTCTTTATTATGTGAACTACTATACAAATAAACAGTTTTACTAATTACAACTTCAAAACTATGTGGTTTTACATTAAATGGATTTTAAGAGACAAAAATAAACATGAAAAAGAGCAAGCTGTCGGGGCATATATACATTTTTACTATCAAGGTAAACTATCTGTTTTATATATTTATATATAGTGAAATCTGTTTTAACCGAACCTCCTTTGAACCAATATTTGTGTTCGGAATTGACAGATGTTCTATTTATACAAGTTAAATTAACAAAGATTTAATGCATTAGGACTTTATTTAAAGTTTGTTTTATACAGGATTTCGGTTTATTCAGGGTTCGGTTAAGACATATTCACTGTATATTGTACTCAGATCACATTATTACATAACAAACACTGCAGTATTATTAGAGAAGCAGATGGTGGCAGATGTGTGGGAGAAAACATTCTTTATAGCCTACGAAGGTGGCAGATGGGTGGGAGAAAACATTCTTTATTACTTTGATTATGATACTAAACAAATATAAACAAAAATAATGGGAGTTACATTTTAATCATAACATGGAAAAAAAGTCAAGGATATCTGCGTTTTTAACACCACTTACCAGTACAACAATATCTCAGGTGTACCATCTTGTGGTTATTTTAATTGATGAACGAAACCAGAGAGTAACGGGAAAACTACATGGGATATCCATGTCTGTTCTTCTGAAGACCAAGTTGTATATTCAAAACATACTTGCGAGTGAGTGAGTAAGCTATTGTTGTTTGGTGCCAACTCGGCAATTTTTCAGCCATATCCTGGCGAGAACAAGTTAATTTTCATTGAAATGATGATGAGGTCCGCTTTGTACTAGACCAACACTCTTAGTTGGATTCTTATAGTGCCAGCTCACTGATACAACAGTCCCACTCGGACACATTATTGGGAGAAGAAACAAATACCATATTTATAATCTTTGGTTTGACCCAATACTGTGGTTCTAACCCATGATTTGCCACACTTGAGGCGAGCACGCTAACAGTTACACCACCGATGCAGTTCAAAACATACTTGTAAACAAAATATCAGTATGATACGATGCATGTAGATCTTTTAATACTTTCTCAAATTTCAGTCAAAAAGACTTAAAATGGTACATTTCTAAATCAATTTTTATTCAGATTTATTTTGTCACTTGTATTACAGATTGTCAGGAAGTTTTAGACAAGGGACACACGACGAGTGGAGTGTATTATATAACACCAATCTATTCCTCATGTGCAATTCCTGTTTGGTGTGATATGGAAACGCCCCCTGGTGGATGGTTAGTGATTCAAAAACGTAACAGTGGAAAAGTAGACTTTAACTTATTTTGGAAGGAATATAGAGAAGGATTCGGAAGCATAGCGTCGGAATACTGGCTGGGATTGGATAACATATTTCTCTTAACTAACCAAGGTCATTACGAACTTCGGGTAGATTTGTGGGACTTTGACGACAATAAAGTGTATGCACTGTATACAACTTTTAAAATTGATGGAGAAAGAGACAAATATAGATTACAAGTGGCTGGATACGAAGGAAGCGCTAGGGATAGTTTACTTAATCACAACAATATGATGTTTAGCACCGTTGATAATGATAACGATAACTGGCCTAATTATCACTGTGCACGAGAATGGCAGTGCGGGTGGTGGTATAATGCATGCTGGTTCGCGTTGCTAAATGGACAATACACGAATAAATCCGATACATCGGTACGTAGCATTTCATGGAACGAATGGAAGCGAAAACAGTTAGCAAAGACTGAAATGAAAATAAGGCCTAGCAGAATATATAAAAAGAAAAAGAACAGAGGCTAAAAAAAACTTTTAAATGCTCAAAAATATTATACCAATTAATGAAATGATATTACTAAAAAATTACTATAGGTTATAATATATTTATGACACTTAAATAATTTTATACTGTTTCTATAGTAACTGAGCTTAATCATAATTAACATGCACGAATGCTTGCTTTAATGCATACATGGAAAAATCTGACAAACTGAAAGTGGCTATATGTTGTAAAAATTGTGGCATTTCATTTTTATCATGATTCTCATTATCACCATATTTTTTTTCTGAAAATTGCAAATTTGACTAATTTTCATTATTATTATTATTATTATCTTATATTACTGCATTAAAAAATGAAATTAAAAAAAAATATTGAATTTTATGAATAGTACCTTCAAGTGGAAGATAGAGAGATAATACTATATATTCTCCTTGATATTTTTTTTTTATTTGTAATTTAACTTGTTTTGAGTTGCAAATTTCTATGTAGAGTAAGTTAATGGTAAAAACTGAGCAATACATGAGTACCCCCACCTCCTCTCTCCATTTACGGGTGTTAAATGCCACTTTCAACAATATTTCAGCTATATCATGGCGATCAATTTAATTGGTGGGGGAAACCGGAATACCATGAGAAAACCACCGACCTTCGCAAGTCACTGACAAACTTTATCACATAGCCTTTTACTGAGCATACCTCGCCTGAGCAGAGTTCAAACACACGTTAGTGGTGATACACCCTGATTGCATAGGAAGTTATAAATCCAACTACCATACAATCACGATGACGACAGCCCCTCCTACCCATTTACAAAAATTGGTTTGGATCCCATTCCAAACACTGGAATTTAGTTATAGGTCAACAGATCATAATACAATTCCCATCATCACTCAATAGTCCTCTCTCTTATCTTACCATATTTCACATGCACAGAGATGGTAAAATACCCATCCCCCTTTCCAAGAGAGGCCATCTCATGTTCATTGCAAAAAGGGTAGCCTCTATATAAAAGGGTAGCCTCTATATAATATATAAAAGGGTAGCCTCTATATGAAAGGGGAATTACTATACAGCCACACAGTTAAAATCTATTTATGAACATTCCTTGATAAAGCATGTCATACATGTACATGTATTTAAACTAGACAGGATACGTTTGAAGTGTAAAATACACATATAATTATTAATGATATAATTATATTGTTAAATTGACGTAAGTGGTTGATTGTTGTCTTTTTTATGTAGAACACAAAATTTGTTTGGTTTTAGGGTTTATGGTGTTTAACGCTACTTTCAACAATATTTCAGTTATATCGTGGTGGTCAGTTTTATTGGTGGATGAAACCGGAGGACCCGGAGAAAATCACCGACCTGTTGCAAGTCACTAGCAAACTTTATCACACAATGTTATACACCTTGCCCTGATCAAGATTTGAACTCACAAAAATCGGTGGTGATAGGCACTGATTGTGTAGGTAGTTACAAATCCAACTACCATACAATCACGACCATGATGGCCCCAAATTGGTAGCAATACATCTAGTAGTTCTTTGCTTTTTATACTTTATAGTGCATTTGTAATTTAAAAAAAACCATCCTGTTCACAATGGTAATATATGACAAAAAGAACATTTAAATACATTAATTAAAATGGCTAGACTTTTTTGTGCAATCTATGATTTCAATTAAACAACTAACCATATCAATGCAATGGTTAGCATGCTTGCCTCGAGAGCAGTAGATTGTGGGTTCAAGCCCTGGTTGGGTCATACCAATAAGACTTTAAAACTGGTATGCAGCGGTAAGGAGAAAGAGCAAAGAATGGTTGGCTCAATATCAGGATAATGTGTCAGAGTCAGTTTACTTAATCACAACAATATGATGTTTAGCACCGTTGATAACGATAACGATAACTGGCCTAATTATCACTGTGCACGAGAATGGCAGTGCGGGTGGTGGTATAATGCATGCGGGTTTGCATTGCTAAATGGACAATACACGAATAAATCCGATACATCGGTGCGTAGCATTTCATGGAACGAATGGAAGCGAAAACAGTTAGCAAAGACTGAAATGAAAATAAGGCCTAGCAGAATATATAAAAAGAAAAAGAACAGAGGCTAAAAAAAACTTTTAAATGCTCAAAAATATTATACCAATTAATGAAATGATATTACTAAAAAATTACTATAGGTTATAATATATTTATGACACTTAAATAATTTTATACTGTTTCTATAGTAACTGAGCTTAATCATAATTAACATGCACGAATGCTTGCTTTAATGCATACATGGAAAAATCTGACAAACTGAAAGTGGCTATATGTTGTAAAAATTGTGGCATTTCAATTTTATCATGATTCTCATTATCACCATATTTTTTTCTGAAAATTGCAAATTTGACTAATTTTCATTATTATTATTATTATTATCTTATATTACTGCATTAAAAAATGAAATTAAAAAAAAATATTGAATTTTATGAATAGTACCTTCAAGTGGAAGATAGAGAGATAATACTATATATTCTCCTTGATATTTTTTTTTTATTTGTAATTTAACTTGTTTTGAGTTGCAAATTTCTATGTAGAGTAAGTTATTGGTAAAAACTGAGCAATACATGAGTACCCCCACCTCCTCTCTCCATTTACGGGTGTTAAATGCCACTTTCAACAATATTTCAGCTATATCATGGCGATCAATTTAATTGGTGGGGGAAACTGGAATACCATGAGAAAACCACCGACCTTCGCAAGTCACTGACAAACTTTATCACATAGCCTTTTACTGAGCATACCTCGCCTGAGCAGAGTTCAAACACACGTTAGTGGTGATACACCCTGATTGCATAGGAAGTTATAAATCCAACTACCATACAATCACGATGACGACAGCCCCTCCTACCCATTTACAAAAATTGGTTTGGATCCCATTCCAAACACTGGAATTTAGTTATAGGTCAACAGATCATAATACAATTCCCATCATCACTCAATAGTCCTCTCTCTTATCTTACCATATTTCACATGCACAGAGATGGTAAAATACCCATCCCCCTTTCCAAGAGAGGCCATCTCATGTTCATTGCAAAAAGGGTAGCCTCTATATAAAAGGGTAGCCTCTATATAATATATAAAAGGGTAGCCTCTATATGAAAGGGGAATTACTATACAGCCACACAGTTAAAATCTATTTATGAACATTCCTTGATAAAGCATGTCATACATGTACATATATTTAAACTTGACAGGATACCTTTGAAACGTAAAATACACATATAATTATTAATGATATAATTATATTGTTAAATTGACGTAAGTGGTTGATTGTTGTCTTTTTTATGTAGAACACAAAATTTGTTTGGTTTTAGGGTTTATGGTGTTTAACGCTACTTTCAACAATATTTCAGTTATATCGTGGTGGTCAGTTTTATTGGTGGATGAAACCGGAGGACCCGGAGAAAATCACCGACCTCAATGTTATACACCTTGCCCTGATCAAGATTTGAACTCACAAAAATCGGTGGTGATAGGCACTGATTGTGTAGGTAGTTACAAATCCAACTACCATACAATCACGACCATGATGGCCCCAAATTGGTAGCAATACATCTAGTAGTTCTTTGCTTTTTATACTTTATAGTGCATTTGTAATTTTAAAAAAAACATCCTGTTCACAATGGTAATATATGACAAAAAGAACATTTAAATACATTAATTAAAATGGCTAGACTTTTTTGTGCAATCTATGATTTCAATTAAACAACTAACCATATCAATGCAATGGTTAGCATGCTTGCCTCGAGAGCAGTAGATTGTGGGTTCAAGCCCTGGTTGGGTCATACCAATAAGACTTTAAAACTGGTATGCAGCGGTAAGGAGAAAGAGCAAAGAATGGTTGGCTCAATATCAGGATAATGTGTCAGAGTCAGTTTTATTGGTGGAGGAAACCGGAGTACCCGGAGAAAACCACCGACCTGCCGCAAGTCACGGACAAACTTTAACACATAATGTTCACGATCACGGCCATGATGGTCCCCTATGGTTAAATGAAAATATTTTGTTTAATATGAGTCAAATATACATTCAACCAATCAGTCTCTTCCTCTATTAAATAAGTGCTGAACGGAAACTGTTCCATACACAATCGGCAAACCTTATATGATTCAGTGACCTTCGTCTAGACTCGGCTGTATGAGACAACTTGCTATGTGAATAATGAACTGTAACAATTGTGATGCAGTTGCCAGATTACTGATTAGGATATCCTTGTGCTTTAAAAAAAAGTTCCTCAAAAGTTGTCTTTTGAAGACTGTAGAGTTCACTATACATAATTGACTGTTATTTAAAGAAAGGAGAATTAATTTGATAGAAAAACAGATGCAGACATTGAAAGATTTGTATAATGAGAAAGATTGCCATTTTTCATGCAGATTTTGTGAAAGTAGTTCCAAAGTTAGCATATGTGATACAGCCAAGGTTTGACATAGAAGTGAAATCAGCTCATTTGAGCTGAGTAGTTCCATATACATGACAAACACTATATAAGCTATCAGTACTCCCTCAATATTCATGACTACATAGGTAGTTTGTGAATCCATCTACAATAAGATCATGACCATGATGGCCACTCCAGTACATTACACAATCTAATTTATTCATATATACTATACATACAATGAAATTTCCTGCTCCATTTCTTAAACTATTTTAATGTATATATAGATACATTTATGAAGTCATAATTTGATCACCAATTGATAGAGAAAACCAGAACAGGCAATTACAAGTTATCAAGGTCTTTTACACTCACAAAATACTGATATGCAAATTAAAGTTTCAAATTCAATAAAATAAAATAAAGTGGCAATAATGGGTACTTGTGATTTACAATCGAGTGAAGAACTGAAATAGTTTTAAAAATTAAAATTGTTCCTCTATTGATATATATAGAGGAAACTAGTGAGTGCAGTCAGCAATCAAAATCTTTTTACTCATCACAAGTACACAATACGCAAATAATAGTTTCAAAGGAAATAAAAAAAATATGGAAGATTTGCAATTTTTTCAAAAATTCAATTTACTCCCATTCAGTTGAGGATTATTAAAAAAAAACTCTTACAAGCACATTTAATAATTATTGCTGCTTTTATCAAGTTGAAAGAAAAAAATAACTGTTTCTACACAATAACGAGGGTGCTTCCAATCATATTCAGCATTTTCGTAGTAAAAGCTTTGATAAAATGTTAAAGATATATATATATATTCCTATATATATATATAAATGTGTTTTAATCTTGTTTACCTCTAAAAAAACAATTTTTTATTTTCATTTTACGATGATAAAAGATGTTGTTTTAACAATAAATGATCCAGAAATAAAGCATTATTAAACTTTATCAATTTTATAGCCATAACAAAAGTTGGTGTCTGGTGTTGGAGTACAAAAAATACTACAGAAAAAAAACCAATTCTAATTTTGTGATGTTTCAATGAGTTTTATTTCTATTTTCACTTAAAAAAAAAGAATTGCAGTTTGGTTATGCCAAAACTGCCAGAATAACTGATAACATTGAATAAGTATGTCTTGTATCAACAGGTTACAGGTGCTCCTTAGGTCATTGATAATAGACTATAGTACATGGAATAAATATATATTATAGAAAGTTACATTATATATCAATAAATTAATTTGATGTTTTTAAGAGATTTTGATTGGATAAAAAATTGTTGCAAAAAGTCACATGTTGGGGTCTCAATTGGGAAAATTTTAAATTTTAATTCTTTTTAAGCAATTATTATCCGACAAAATATTTTTAGGACAAGAAAAAAATTAATTAGGAATTAATTTATAAGGATTGATCACAATTTTTTGTTCGGTTCATTCGAAATAAACTCAAAAATGTGGTACACACCCTTGCGTAACCAGCTTTGCGGGTTACACAGTGTGTACCACATTTTTGAGTTTATTTCTTCATGAACCAAAAAAAAATTGAGATCAATATATATATTTATTCTGCAATCGTAAAATTCAGTGTTATTAGAGTGACTGACATTTTAAAGCTTTTCTGGTTCAGGGTTAGGGTTAGTGTTATGGTATAAAACTTTCAACAAAATTTCAGTTATATTGTGGCGCTTAGTTTTATTGGTGGTAGAAACTGGAGTATCTGGAGAAAACAACAGACCTTTCACAAGTCACTGACAAACTTTATCTTGCCTGAGCGAGATACGAACTCACAACTTCAGTGGTGATAGGCACTGATTGCATAGGTACATGTAGTTGTAAATCAAACTACCATACGATCACGACCACAACGATTCATGTAGAGTGAAAAGTAAGAAACAGTATAAGCTGGGACGTAGAAAAAGAGGACTCCCTTGAAATCAATCAGAATGATGCTTGTTTCTGCTCTGTGTTTTTTGGAATATGAGTACAAAGGTCATACTTGAAAGTTTTATGACCATAGGGTCTGGTAAACTTTCTCATAGAAGACTAATCATCTCAACATGATTTAGGAAATATCAAAGAGGTCTGTAGATCCTTTTATAAATGCATAAAATTGTTATAAGACATCTTTTTAGATTGAAATGATATTTTTAAGAGAGCTTACAACCTCTAAACTGTATTAAGCATGGCATTGCAATACATCAGTAATAATTACACAAAATTTATCTAAATCAGCAAAAAAAAAAAGAATTACAAAATAAAAAAATAAATAAATAAACATACAGTGGCCTTGTAAATCTCACAACAATAATCAAACACTATATTGATAGCCTTGATGTAAAGTTAACTTCAGCAGGCAAAAATCTTACTTGACTTTCCATCAAAAAAACTAATAGGCTACTAGAACATCAAACACATAACCTGTTGATGTTGATAGTCACATTTAAAATAATCTCCAGTATTTTTTTTTATATTTCTACATTTCAATCAAATCTATTTATGTGCTCATTGAACGTAATTGAAAATCATATTTTCCTCCTCATTTTTGTACCATGTGTATGTATCTCATGATTATTGTGTGTGAAGGTCATATTTTATATCAACAAGAACAAGCGTCAATAATCAGATTGTTACCGAAAAAAATGTCAGATAATTATATAATTTTTTTGTACTCTTACATGATCAGCTGCCATTTATACACGAGTATAGTATTGTTGGATCCTCTTCTCTGAAACCACTGAATAAAGTGGAAATAAACATGGTTGGAATATTATTTTTTCAAGGTCATGATTAAGAATTATCATTTGTCAAAGGGATCATACTAACGTTGTGAGTTCGAACCCTGTTCATGGCGAGGTGTACTCGATACAACATTATGTGATAAAGTTTGTCAGCGACTTGTGACAGGTCAGTAGTTTTCTCCGGGTACTCCGGTTTCCTCCATCAATAAAACTGCCTCCCAAGGTATAACTGAAATATTGTTGAATGTGGCATTAAACAATCAAAACCAACCATCGAAGTGATCGTAATCCAAGATGGCCACCAGGACTACATTATTGTTTCTAATAGGCTAAACATCTTCTACTTACATTGATTACAAATAGCTATTTCTTGCATACAAAACCAGTGTTACCAGTATATACTTTGCTTACATTATGCCTTACATGTTTTGGAGGATTCTGTGTTCACATTTGTATAGATCTTTCAAGAAGAGTTTGAAGATACCAAAGGGGTAATCAGAATCTGTATATCAACGAACAGACAACACAATGGCCAAAAGAAAAAGGACAAAAAGACAAACAACGATCTACAAAACCTACATATAAAACTAAAGATCGAGTATATCAACTCGGCATCATACAATAAAATTGATTGAAATGAGCATTTTATGGATATGAATTAGGTAATTAGACTGTCACTATTGTTTTTCCTTTTTAAATTGCAAATGACCAAAAATCCCATCCCATCATACCAAATATATATTTATATACATTGTAATATATTATTAATATTGCTTCATACAAAAATTTCCAATAAAAATATTTGTACAGTGGACCTGTGTAAACAAAACCGTGAATAAACAGAAATAAAGTCACAATTCAGGAAATCGTTGCTAATTTAACGTGTTTTATCCATAACTTGTCGACTCCGATTGTAAAGGTTGGTCCTAAGGAGGTTTGGGCTCGACAGTTCTCACTGTATCACAAATTCAATATTTGTTCATTAAAAAACTAACAGGAGTGTACAAAGTGATCTTGATGTATAAGAACATAAAGTATTGATAACATATTCATGTCAAATAGTTCTGCCAGACAACCAACACATACAATTTATTTTATTGGGCTATTATATCAAATACCTTTTTTTTTGGTCACATATCAAATGAAAAATGTTCATCATTAATAACAGAATTAGAAATCTATTGTAAACAGACAATGACAGACATGAAATATATATTGCTAATAAAATGGCATTTAATATTTAACAAACGGCGATGATGTTAATATTCATTAACCCGACACACATTCCTGTACTAAATTCTTTATTTGTGTTGGAATCTGAAATTTAGTGAGTGAATGTTGTTTAATGCCAACTCGGCAATTTTTCAGCCATATCATAGCAAGAACAAGTTACTCTTCAATGAGATGATGATCAGGTTCTCTTTGGACTACACTAACACGCGTAGCTGGATTTTTATTTTGCTAGCTCATTGAAACTACAGTCCGCTGGTAGACATGTTGCCCCACTCTGACACATTACCCTGATTCCGAGCCAACCAGTCTTTGCTCTTTCTCCTCAATGCTGGGTGCTTAGCGAAAAGCAACAAATACCAATTTCATAGTCTTTGGTTTGAGCCGATCGGGGCTTGAAACCACGATCTACCGCACTCTGAAATTTAAATATCAAACAAAGATAAAAACCTAGAGCTTAGGCTATCTAATTATGTCTGAGGATAATAAAAATTCTCAAATATAATCAAAATGACAAAATTCTTAAATCAAGAAGTCTCTCTGTTGTCTGTTTCTTATATTTCCAACCTTGTCCATTTCGCTTGAAATAAAATCAACATGTTACATGGCACTTAAATATTTGTTTATTATCAAAAGAGAGTTTAAAAACAATTCTACCATCAACAACAAAGAAAGCAACCACCTCTCAACCCAAATCATTGTATATAAAAAAGACCATTTATATATGAAGTTGGTCCTGACTTGAGAAAGACACAAAAATGCAGGGTTAAATTGGTTAACGGGACCACACTTGAGGCCTGTTGTGTAATTTTTTAAATTTTTCAAATGAATCTATTATATAATTAAGAAATAAATCATGGAAGCCAGAATGTGTTTCGAGTTTTAACATGGGTTGGCAGATATTAGTATTTTATCCTGAGCCATGATTTATTTCGATTCTGATATGTCTAAGAGTACAAATACGGTAGTATACTTTGATTGGAAGACGGTAATTTATATTTACGCTTGAGGACAATGTCGCACACAATTTATGCTGGCAAATTCGATTTATCAACATGTACATTTACGACGGGAAAGTCAGTCACATGCACCGGCGCATGTTCTAATGAAATTATACCCAATCGATAAATCGCTTGTTTGTTTACAAAGCGAAAGAAGGACGTCATGTTAGAATAAATTTAACAGACATACAGACAGATTGAGTAAAAAAACATGTGAAAAAATGTCCCAACAGATTAGCATAAATAAAATCAAAATATTTGGAAAAAGGACTAAAAATTTCTAACAAAGATTAAACTTAAATCAAAACAACGAAATGCATCTTTATGCACCTTTTATCACTTGCATATAAAATACTGAATAATGTTGACAAGCAAGGTATTTTATATATTGAAAAATAAATAAAATGAAAATGTATGGCATGTAGGTAGGTTTCCTGTAATCAAAATGTCATGTAGTAAATTACAGTATTAAAATCTAATAGAGAAATAAATCAAACCCTTAAATAGAACATAGTAATAAGTATTATTTAGTAATGTTAAATCATGTGTTTATTAAAGTGTCACTATTTTAAGATGCTTCAGAATTTAAATTTTATCTGCAGTTGATATCCAACATGTACCCTGTATTACATTTTTTTAAATCCTAATACAAGCCTTTCTACGGTAATTAATATGTCATTTTAAATTATTTGCAATTAAAAATACCAATATAGTTAGTGAGTGAGTGATTGTTGCTTATTGCCAACTCAGCAATTTTCATCTATACCATGGCAAGAATATGATAAGCTTCAATGAGATGATGAAGAGGTCTGCTTTGTTGAATTTTTTTTTATAATACAAGCTCACTGAAATAGTTCGTGGATAGACATGTCACCCTAATCGGACACATTATCCTGATTCTGAGCCAACCAGTCTTTGCCCTTTCTCCTTAATATGATTTTTGGTGTTTAACGCCACTTTCAGAAATATTTCAGCTATATCATGGCGACCAGTTTTAGTAGTAGAAGAAGCCGGAGTACCCGGAGAGAACCACCGACCATGGGCAAGCAACTGGTAAACTTTATCACTTACAGCTGCGATTCGAGTACATCCTTTTTTGTAATTTACAAAGTCGGGTGCAAACCCACGCCTATATTGGTGATAGGCTTATATGAGTTGTTTGGTAATCCAACTACCTAACTCATTGAGCCACCCGGTCCCTCCCTTTCTCCTTAATGCTGCATGCTTAGCGGAGAAGTATCAAATACCAATTTCAGTCTTTGGTTTGACCCACTATCTACCACACTTGTGGCGAGCACGCTAACCATTACACCACCAATGAACCCACTATCTACCACACTTGTGGCGAGCATGCTAACCATCACACCACCAATGAACCCACTATCTACCACACTTGTGGCAAGCATGCTAACCATTACACATTGAAAATAAATATGTGTAAATGGCTATCAGAGGTAGAAAAACTCGAAACAAACAAAGAACATTGGAGTTTTTATCTACAATATGGTGATATAAACATAATTAATCTACATGTATACTAATTAACCTATTAATAAACATATATATTCATCTGTGCAGGTGCTTAATGGTTCCAGTGGAACCTGTGTAATCCGACACCTGAATATTCCGACATCATGTACAATCCGACACTTTTCCCTGGTCCCTTGGTGTGTCGGATTAGACAGGTTCCACTGTATTTATATCTATATTGCCATTTGAGATTATCAAGAAAAGAACAAATGGTATCCATTTAATCAATTTAACACCACCACATTTTTGTGCCTGTCCAAAGCCAGCACCTATGATTTCCATCGGCATAATTACTGCCATGACCTTCTTTGCATTCAATGATTTGATTGGTTTGGTTGGTTCTATAGTGCTTAACGCCACTTTCAACAATATTTCAGTTATATCGTGGGGGTCCGGAAAACCAGGAGATACCTACGACCTGTCGCAAGTCACTGACAAACCTTATCACATAATGTTGTATTGAGTACACCTCGCCTGAGCGGGGTTCGAACTCACAATGTTAGTGGTGACAGACACTGATTGCATAAGTAGTTATAAATTCAACTACCATATGATCACGACCATGACGGCCCCTCAATGATTTGAGGTGTGAGGTCGTTGTTTGTTTTTCATATTGGTAGAATTGTTGACCTTCACTGGTTAACATTTTCTTTCATAATATTAGTAAAAAAAAAGTGAACCTATCGTTCACACTATATTTAATATGATAATTTCCATAGTAGATTGTATTTGCTTGAATCAACATTTTTATTCATTATACAATCATTTTTGGCAGGTTAAGATCAAAACAAGTTTACTTCAGAAAAAAAGCAGACATTTGCTTTGCATGTATTTAAACAAAGAATGCAAAGGATTATTATCAATTTTGATATAAAATTATTCATTTCAAAAGAATTAGAACAAGTCAAATTGTTATTTTTTTTATGATTATTTTTCATTATGAACCTCTTAGAATAAAACTGAGTCAAATTATATGTCAATTATGACATCTTAATACAGAATTCTGAAAATACCAAAAACAATATACTTTAAAGATTTATATCTCAATTGACATAGTCAGATGTTGAAAATTTAACAAAATTCACTATATTTTGCATCAGGGCAAGGCAAAAAAAATTTGGTTCCTTCTATAAAAAGCATTATAAATTAAAATTGAGAAGTATCTGGTTTTCAGAAACTGTTTTGATTTATGTGGTTTGATATGTAGTATAGTAATGCAACATTTCTTAGGGATATCTCAAGTATTAAAAAAATAATATCAAAATATGATGCCAAAATTGTCAGGAGTGCAACATGTTTGTGCGACATTTTGAAAAATACACCTTTTTTTAAATGTGAAGTTTATAGTTATATGAAGGTAGGTGCACTGGATTTTTATTTATTATTTAAACTTGATATGTTGGTCATCATTTGAGTACATTATACAGCTCTTTTGTCAAATGATTTTAATATGAATTTGTTTTTACAAAAGAGATTGCTATGTCAGGAGTGCAGCACAAAAATATGTAATTTCATAAAGAAAATTGAATTTTGAATCAATGACTCACACAAAATCAGCAAATGTTGTTGTAACTATTAACACAATATGTTCTTTCATGAAAAAAACATTAATTTGTCCAATTCATATATGGTTTAACCCTCAATGGTCATTAAAGAACACCCTCGTTCCAATGTCAGGAGTGCAACTTTTGAAGTTTAGAGGCTCACAATTAAAAAGTACCAAAGCCAATATATGATTTTGTTTTATTTTTCAGGTAAAGACTATACAAGACACCAGATTGCAGTCATAAAGTTGACTGATAGATATGAATATTTTTTTCAGAAATCCATTTCTTTGCTGTCAGGAATGCAACACTTTTATAATGATATATTTATAGAATTCAATTTTAACGTAAAATTAATTATCCAATGACATGTTTACATTCAAAACTGTTTCTTGCAATACAGAATACCTTATTAAAGCTATTAAAACTATTTCACTTGGCAATGTTATAGCACCATTTTGTCACAAGATTTACTTTTCTAGTTAGATTCATTATTATTAATGCTATAATTCAAGTAATTTTTACTTTTAGGAAGAAAATGTTTGCTAACTTGTAATTCAGATTTACAAATAAGTATGCTATAATGATATTGCTTTGAAATTGCTTGTTGCTATACCAATTCTTTAAAAATTACTTTCAATGAAAACCCATAAATTATGTTGCACTCCTGACATAAATGTACCATTACAAGGAATTCAGTAAATTTTCTGTTTCTTTTTAGCACCAACCTTTGAATGCATGAGTTAATTTTCAGATCTGACCTGTGATAATGGCAAAGATAATTGTAATTGTAATTAATGAGGACTATTTTGATGATTTATTCTTGGTTTTTTTATATGTATGCATTACAATGTATGTCAGGAGTGCAACATTTAAACAGGATCTTATTTAGGTTGTTTTTTTTAAATAACAGTTCAGTAAAATTTTCAAATTTATAGGACTTTTATTAAGTTGTCTTACTATAATGCTGCTAAGTATGTAATAGGATCTATCTCTTTTTATTGTATGTAACTACATCCTATTTATCTGAAAAATGTAAAAAAAAAAAAAAAAAAATATGTTTAATTATATACTGAAGTCCATGAAATGTATCAGATACAATTAAAAAATCACCTGATTGATACCCAAATGTCTTAATTTACAAGTAAAACTTTCATATTGAAAATTGAATGTGTATTTTTTGTGGTTTATGCATGGTTTGTCAATGTGTATAATTATGTCAGGAGTGCAACAAAACATGAGATTTATGATGTCTAATTTAGGTTATTTTTTTTTTTAATAACAGTTCAGTGAAATTTTCAAATTTTATATGGGACTTTTATTAAGTTGTCTTACTACAATGCTGCTAAGTATTTAATAGGATCTATTCTGAAAAATGTAAAAAAAAAAAAGTTTAATTATATACTAAAGTACATGAAATGTATCAGATACAATTAAAAAATCACCTGATTGATAGCCAAATATCTTAATTTACAAGTAAAACTTTCATATTGAAAATTGAATGTGTATTTTTTGTGGTTTATGCATGGTTTGTCAATGTGTATAATTATGTCAGGAGTGCAACAAAACATGAGATTTATGATGTCTAATTTAGGTTATTTTTTTTTTTAATAACAGTTCAGTGAAATTTTCAAATTTTATATGGGACTTTTATTAAGTTGTCTTACTACAATGATGCTAAGTATTTAATAGGATCTATCCTGAAAAATGTAAAAAAAATATGCTTAATTATATACTGAAGTACATGAAATGTATCAGATACAATTAAAAAATCACCTGATTGATAGCCAAATATCTTAATTTACAAGTAAAACTTTCATATTAAAAATTGAATGTGTATTTTTTGTGGTTTATGCATTGTTTGTCAATGTGTATAATATGTCAGGAGTGCAACAAAACAGGAGATTTATGATGTCTAATTTAGGCTATTTTTTTTTTAAAATAACAGTTCAGTGAAATTTCCAAATTTATGGGACTTTTATTAAAGTAATATGAAAAGCGAATATCGTGGAATTTTTGGATTCAATATTTTTACTTAATATACCACTTAATTTAACTAAAATCAACTGCATAACATTAAAAATCCACTCGAAAGCAGAATTTATGAGCAAATCGCAAAATATTTGACAGCAGATAATTCTGTTGTGCACAATAGTAATGCAAATGATATGTGCATGACCCAAGATTTGAACTCTTTCAGGGAGATTGAGTAACGAGTGTGTTCGATTTGTGTTTAAATTATCTCCGTTTTGGAAATCTGGCTGTCAAAAGTAGACATTTATTTTTATGTTGATTTGTTTTATTGATATATTTTGTAATGATAAGGCTATTTATAATATATTTATCGTATTTAAACATTGACAAACTTCTGCAAATAAAATTTGCTAAGAAATTTGCAGAATCAAAATAATAACCATACCATTGTCAAGGTGACGAATGTTTTATATAATGCTTAATGTTTACAACTCGTTCAAGGAACCATTGGCTATTAACCGTATGGCCTACTAAGTATAACTTTGATGATTGAAATGTAAAAAAGTATAATTTTTGATCCTGTGTCTGTCTGTCTGTGAGCTTTTTGATTGGCAATCACCAAGCGAAACATATCCAAACACGTTCCTGTTACAGAAAGTGATTGAATTAGTTGACGATGGATACAAAATGAGATTTAGACATATCCAGGTTTGTTCCACTGGGATTCGAGCTTATGGCAATAGGATTAAGGTTAATAAGTTTTCAATACCTTGTAGTCAACAAAAGGCATGATATAACAGAACATAAAAATCAACAATTGTAAAGGCTTTAAATAAATACTGCACAAAAAAATAGATGCAAAAACGGCTGTAAAATACCAATATCAAAAATAACCTAGGTAGCACTGAGGTTCGAATGTAAAAAATCAACCCAGAAAAACATGATATGGTGAGCAGCTAACAAAAAATTTATATTTTAAAGCATTCTGGGGTTAAAGCTAATCTAACTTTAAAGCCGAAAATTAATAAAATTTAGTCTCCCATTTTAAGCTATCCCAAAAACAAATAGATTGGGTACTACTCTTATAGAAGCAGGATCAAAAGTTATACTAAGTAGGCCATACTGTTAATAGCCAATGGTTCCTTGAACAAGTTGAAAATGTAAATATTAAACATTATACAAAACATTCGTCGCCTTGACGACGGGTTATTATTTTAATTCTGCAAATTTCTTAACAAATTTTATTTGAAGAAGGTTGTCAATGTTTAAATACGATAAATATATTACAAATAGCCTTATCATTACAAAATATATCAATAAAACATATCAACATACAAATAAATGTCTACTTTTGACAGCCAGGTTTCAAAAAGGGAGATAATTGAAATGCAAATCAAACACCCCTGTTTATATTTTCTTGATGGGCAATCATCGGACCAAAACTTTTCTTCACGAGGTATAATGATCGGCAATCATCGGAACAAAACAACCGAAAGTTAATTAGTCTCCACAACAATGGCAAGGACGAAAAACATGCACACGGATTTGCAGATTTCTAGTTGTTGGGAACATATCTCGACTTGAAACATGCATGAATAGCTTAGTAAAGGTACCACCGTATTCCAAATGAATTTTCAGGGGAAAATTTTCTTCACCCAAAACTGGTGTAATATTACTTTTAGTTGTAATTGTAATTGAGGACTATTTTCATGATTTATTCCTGTTTTATATATAATATGTCAGGAGTGCAGCAAAAACAGGAGAAATGGGACACATTTTCAGCTGGACATAACTCCTTTCATTGAAATGATAAATCTACTCTGGGTTTTTTCAGTGAGTATTAAAAAGGCTAAATTTTAGTATGAAATTTTTTTGGGTTAATTTATTCAGGCTTTTTTTCTTATTCAAAACTTTTTCCTTCAACAAAAAATTCATGCATACAAAAAATGAAGATAAAAGAATAAAAAAATGAAAAATTCAAGGAAAGTAAATGTTATCTGTGTACCAAAAGTAATGCCTATGCCTCTGCCATCAATTAGTGTGAAAAAAATATTGCTATTTGTTTTATGTTTGTTTAAAATTTTATTCTGAAAATTTATACTAAATTCAAATTTGAATGGCGATTCATGTTGAATAAAGGTTCAGACAATTTTTATCTCTTTATTCTCAGTTATGGCCATCTAGATTTATTAACTTCAATGTATAGTTATCAAGATGCAACAAAAGAAAATATGCATAAACCAACTTGAAATTAGGGAAAATTTTCAATTCTGGAACTATTTTTTTTTACTTTGCCCATTATGGACATACTGACATCAATTTTAGTATATGTTCAGCATTATATATAACTTTGTATGTGTATAATTTAATTATCTTATATTTGAGATGTCAACAAAAAGTAGGGTACAATGTATATGTATATCAAGTATTTAAAGAGTAAACTTTAGAATGAGGGGGGGGGGGGGGGGGGGGGTATGGTATTTAACGCAATATTTCAGCTATATTGAGGAGGTCAGTATTATTGGTCGAGTAAACTGGGGTACTCGGAGAAAACCACTGACCTGTCGCAAGTCACTGACAAACTTTATCACATAATGTTGTATCGAGTAGACCTCGTCTGAGTGCGATTCGAACTGACGACTTTAGTGCATAGATTGCATAGGCAGTTGTAAATCCAGCAATACGATCATGCCCTTGATAGCTCCCAGAAAACTTAAGATGTTTTGACAGAACATACACTTAAAGAATTAAATTGATTTGGATAGGAGTAATTGCCTTTAAAACTACACAGAGAAAGAAACATAACTAGAGGCTCAGCCCACTGAGCCTGTATCGCTCACCTGACAAAAGAATGATACTGAAGCAAATTTCAAAGGGAGATAATCATTACCTTAAAAAACAGCAGCCATCTTGAATGGAGGGTGGGGCTGTCGAACACAATTTTGAAAGGGACACACCCAGGGACCATCTATGCCAGGTTTGGACCTTACATAGATGCTTTCTGTCAAGTTTGGCTCCATTTGGGCAAGCTGTTTCAGAGGAGAAGATTTTTTTAACATTAGCCAATCAGAAAAAAGAATTAATCTTGGTGGCCATGTCTGTTGGCCGAATGGAACCAAATGAAGAGGTTTTATAGAGAATCTTACATACATGCTTCCTACCAAGTTTGGCTCCATTTTGCCAAGCAGTTTCAGAGGAGAAGATTTTTTTAAACAGTAGCCAATCAGAAACAAGAATTGCCCTTGGTGGCCATATTTGTTGGTGGAACGGAACGAAATGGAGAAACTTTATAGAGGACCTTACATAGATGCTTACTGCCAAGTTTGGTTCAATTTGGCCAAGTTGTTTCAGAGGAGAAGATTAAAATATGAAAAAGTTAACGGACGGACGACGGATGCTAAGTGATGGCAATACCTCAAAATGATGAAAAAAGGGCAATAACTCCTAGACAGGTAATTAGATTTACTTCAAAATTGCAGGGCATGTAGATCTTGACAAGCTGAACATGTTTTCAGCTTTCACTTAACATCTATTTCTTATAGTTTTTGAAATAAAGGATGAAAAGTATTAACATTTTTAAAATTTGATGAAAAAAGGGCAATAACTTCAAGATGGGTAATCAGATTTACTTTAAAATTGCAGGCTAGGTAGATCTTGACATGCGAACATGTTTGCAGTTTAAACTTAACATCTATTTCTTATAGTTTTTGAAATAAAGGACAAAAAGTATTAAAATTTTGAAAATTTGATGAAAAAAAAGCAATAACTCCAAATTGGGTACTCCGATTAAATTTAAAATTGCAGGGTAGGTAGATCTTGATATGCTGCACATTTTTGCAATTTAAACTTAACATCTATCTCTTATGGTTTTTGAAATACAAGATGAAAAGTATTTAAAAAAATTAAATGTGATGAAAAAAGGGCAATAACTCCAAAATGGGTACTCAGATTTACTTAAATATTGCAGGGTAGGTAGATCTTGACATGCTGCACATTTTTGCAATTTAAACTTAACATCTATCTCTAATAGTTGTTGAAATATCAGACAAAAATGTTTAAATTAAAAAAAAAACGGGCAATAACTCCTAGACAGGTAATCAGATTTACTTCAAAATTGCAGAGCATGTAGATCTTGACAAGCTGAACATGTTTTCTGTTTACACTTAACATCTATCTCTTATAGTATTTGAAATAAAGGATGAAAAGTATTAACATTTTTAAAATTTGATGAAAAAAGGGCAATAACTCCAAGATAGGTAATCAGATTTTCTTCAAAATTTCAGGGTAGTTAGATCTTGCTGTGCTGATCATTTTTACCCCATCAGATTTCTGATATTATTAACGGTTTTTTGAGTTATTACCAAAAACGTGCAATTTTACCATATGTTCTATTTTTAGTAACAGTGGCCATGTTTGGTGGTCGAATGGAACCAAATGAAGAAGTTTTATAGAGGATCTTACATAGATGCTTCCTACCAAGTTTGGCTCCATTTGGCCAAGCAGTTTCAGAGGAGAAGATTTTTTTAACATTAGCCAATCAGAAACAAAAATTGCCCTTGGCGGAATGGGACGAAATGAAGAAACTTTATAGAGGACCTTATATAGATGCTTTCTGCCAAGCTTGGTTCCATTTGGCCCAGTTGTTTCAGAGGAGTAGATTAAAATATGAAAAAGTTAACGGACGGACGACGGACGTCGGACGCCAAGTGATGGCAATACCGCACATGACCCTTTGGGTCAGGTGAGCTAAAAAGTAAAAAAAATATTTTAAAATAAACAGGCAGGAGAAAAACAGGAGAAATATCAGGAATACAAGAGAGAATTCTGATGACTTTTCCACATTTATAATGTTATATATCAGGTGAAATACACTGTTATTACATGTAGAATTCAAGTGAATCCATTGGAGGTGTACATTAACAGCTATGTTACTGTTGTTCCCATAACCTTAGTCAGGGATGAGGTTTGTATTAAGGTTAGGATTTCTGTTGAACTATGACTATTAAAAATCAGGTTTTTGACCTCTGACTGCAGGACCAGTTTGCATCAAGAGTTTATCGAACCCCCTTGAAAAATCCTGATTACAGGCTGGGTTCTCCATTTTTTTTTTTCAATCACATTAGTCAAATGGGTTTTTCTTTTTATTTACTTTGTAACAAATTGGACAATGAAATTTTTTTATAGCAAATTTTCATATGACAGTCACCAAATGAATCAAAATGCTCATTACATACTGACACCAATTACTGACCTACGCTTTATATCTAAATAAAAACTTTGAATTATTTTCTTTTGTAAAATGAGTAAAATTTTAATATATTATATAATAATCTCAATTATTACTGTAATGTCTACATTTGTACTTTATAAAACAATTATTATATTTTGACAGTTGTGGCACTTATTTTGAGTCCCTTAATAATTTTTTTTACCGCTAACATGGAACAACATGTCTTAAATGATTATCACTGCTCATGTCTTTGATGTTTGAACAAAATTTTTTTAAATAAATTTGATTGGTACGCCGCAATTAAAAAAAATATATCTAAAATGAAAACACCCAGTATGAAGCACCATCCATGGTGCAAAAACTGGAATGTTCATCTGACATGGGCATACACAACCAGAACTAGAGGCACACTTGTGCCTCAATCGTTCAACTGGTTATTCATACACACTTTTCCTTTCAATCATGAGTTGATTTTGAGAAATATTACCTCCCACAAAAACAAAATTTCTCCATAGTCATCATCAGTAAACCATGGCTGATCACGTTCCAACAATCTCCATTTCATCATCCATGGATTAATTCATATATGAAAGTAGTCCCTTTTCAAGAAAAAAGTTCCTTTCACTTTGTAGTATTGTGAAAACTACTGAATGGATTGAAATGATTAAAACTGACAATTGAAGTTAAATATATAGGGATTTTTTTAGCCCAAATTTGATGGACTTAGTTGTATTTTATTACCTCTATGGAGGTTTTGATGCATGACCTATAAATACTGAATTTTTGGGGGATGCCAGAGCTATTTTTAGAGTAGGTGTTTTCCGTAGCCTGGCATTTCACTGCAAGATTTTAAACATGCCCTGATATGTTGGCAGAACGTAGAGGAATCATGTACGTTTCAGAAAATATATGGTCTTGGAAAGGTTAAACTTAAAGATAAAATGGCCAGGTAGGCTCGAAAAAACACAAATTTAATAGAAAACCTAAAAGAAATTAATTAGTGGTTTCACACCTTACAGGTTTATTCCGTAACTGATGTGTATTTTATAATTTCAACAACATAACATCACTCAAATTTTCATATTAGACGCATTGAACAGATTATGAAAGATACAATCTGACTTGTCGATATAGCATTCATCATTGATACCCAAATGAGCAATTAAGACCGCCCCTTATCATTTTAATTTGTAAGGAAATCGTTTTCTTTTTAAAAAATGTGATTGAAGTAGCTGTAAAACAGTCTGTCAGAACTAATCAACGTTTCAAAATGTCTCATGAATAATTCATAATTACAAGATTTCTCTGTCAGTTGACCCAATATCTCAGCGTCTCAGTCTGGGTTACAGACGACGCTTTATAGCATATTTTCACTTTTTTACAAAGGGAAAAATTACTCCACACAAATGATTGATCGTTGATTAATATTATGCATAAGTGAGTCAGCATTTATGCACTGTTGTTACTGCAAGGGTTCTGTAACTTGTAATGAGTATTGCTTCCAACTTAACAGAGTGGCAACTTTACATCACATTCCCTGAGTATATATCCCACACAATTTGTGAACGTTCCTGTAGGAAAGGACATACCCTATTAGTTGGAGAAGGTATGTCCTGTATCTGTACCCCTGGGTCTCCCTCTCCCCCCCAAAGAAAAAATTTAAAAAAAAAGGAAAAAAAACTTCACATAAAAAACTTATATCCTATATGTTAGAAAAGTTACTTTTCTGTATATACCCCTGGATCTCCCTAAAACTTCACACAAAAAGGTCATATCCTATAATTTGATGAAGGTTTGTCCTAATCTTTACCCCTGGGATCCCCCCCCCCCCCCAACAAAAACTTCACATAAGACACAATTACATTAATAATGCTATTTAAGAAAGCATGTTATATAATGAATGAACAGATGCATCTACTTAATATATGATGATTGTCAATAAACACTTATGATTTTATAAGAAAAATTAACTTCAATCAAGATTTCATTTACAATAATAGATATCTTGAAACACATGTTCAACTCTGATGTCAAGGTAATTCAAAGATACAAGGATACAGGAAAAACTGCTTACAAACAAAAATATAAAAACTAGAATCTTCAGTTTTCAGTGTTTTTCTTTAATTACAGTCAAACCACATTTTACCAAAGTAAAAGGGTCTGGTGATTTTACAGGGTACCTCGAAATATCCAGATATGCAAGTTATCAGGGATAAATGTAGCTGAAAATTACTACAAGGGGACTAAATGTCCACTTCAAGTTTTCCAAGGAAACAACTTATCTGAGTTTGAGAAATAAGTTGGACAGTATAACCTGATGCGAATTCAGGCTGAATTTCCATCATGGCATATCTATTCTGGTCATTATTATCTCAAAACGGAAGGTGTTAATCAAATATTATTCTCTTTTTTCTTATACATTTTGATAACTAGATCCTCTCGATGGTATATTGGTAGGTGTGCTCACCTCCAGTGCAGTAGATAATTGGTTTGATCCTCGATTGAGTCAAACCAAGACAAAAATTGGTATTTGCTGCTTCTCAGATAAGAATGAAAAGAAACAAATACTGGTTGGTTCATAGTTATGATAATGTTTCCTTAAATGGAGTGAATGAGTGATTGCTGTTTAACACCAATTGATCCCCAAATGGAGTATAATGTCTACCCAAGGACTGATGTTTCAGTAAGCTAGCAATATAATAAAACAACTAACTGTTGGTCTAGTGCGAAACAGAAATCAATATAATCTCATCAAACAGTAACCTGTTCCCTCCAAAATAAGGCAAAGAAATTGCTGAATAATGTCGTTAAGCAACAATCACTCACTCACTCATACACAAATTCACTTATTTACAGGGCTGAAATGTTATGAATTTGATAATACATATAAAATCATTGATGAGTAACTCTGACAAAAAGTTAGCACAATACATGTAGTAATAAATAATTCCAGATCAATCTTTGTCAAATGCAACATTCTTATATGAAACTGTTTTACTGTCTACCAATAGATCACCATGGTAATGTAGTAGTTTAGTATAGTGGACATTTTGTGAAATGTTTCTGGATCCATTTTTTTGCAGACAGAGAGAGTTGGATTATAACTAACGTTGAATCTTAGACTCCTTAAATACATTTATAAATGCTTAGATGATACCTGAGTCTTTGACAGGTATGATAAAAAGGAGAGCACCATTTATTAAGCCAACATTTAACAGGTTTCTATCCAGAGATCAACAGTTACTTTTATTAAACTTGTAGTTTTTGATCAGAAAAAATGCTGATTAATCAAATTTTCAGTATTGTTGTTATTGAGATTAGGTTTACAAGTGAATATAAATTAATTTTTTTCTAAAATTGTCATTGTGTTTTATGATTATGAGTTATTTTTGAAATTGTATTTGTAACTAATTTATACCTACAAAATAAATTTTATCTATTTTGTTTTATATTGAATGAAATTATGAAAATGGTAAAAATGAATGACAAAGCAGAAAATCTCTTAATTTTTTTGCAGGGTATGAAGTACAACCAGGTAAAATATCTGATATACTACACTAAATGTTTTTACAATGATTTATCTATCCTTCATCTACATATAACATCCAGATTTGGATTAAATCAAAATTCATCCTAATAAAAACAAAATGTGACAATATAATGTATAAAGGGGAATAATTCAATAATGATATTATGCAATTTTTCAAACTAAACGCTTACATGATTATTCATGCACACTTTTGAGTTCCATTTAGTCTAGTTTTTGAGAAAATTTTTATTCATTTTCACATAGGGTGGGTCCTCTCTTCAATCAATTAAAATCAGACTTTAATATTGACTCTCTTATATCCTGGAAACGTAGAACACTGTAAGATCCATACACATATGTTGGCATTTTTCATAAAGAGTAATTTATAAAGAACATAAAGAAAAACAAATAATCAAAATTAGTTGAAAAATAAACACTCCAGATACAAAAGACAGAAAACACCCTTTTTGAACCTTGGTTCTTCTTGTTTCTGCAATCTTGTATTTTTCATTTGGCTGAGGGGATTCAGAGGAGAAGATTAAAATGTGAAAAGTTAACGGACAACAGACGACATACAACGGACGACGGACGCCAAGTGATGGCAAAAGGGGAGATAATCAAAACATGCTGACTTACCTTGAATTAATCTTTTCTTTCTCTTTATCATTTTCATCAATGACTACAATTACAAGTATTTTTCCCATTTCAGCCACATCATTGATGTTTCCACCAGAAATCTTGGGAAAAGCTTGATATCTTTCTCCATTTATCCATGACTCAAGTGATGACTTTGTTGGCAAATCGTCTGTTGCTATATTCATATAAAAAAAAGTAGGAAATTATTCCACTGACAAATATATTTTTACAAGTAAATCATTGAATATAGAGTTTGAAATCAAGAAAAGTTGTCATAGATCAAAGGACAGACAATACAATTACAAAAAAGAAAATGGACGAAAAGACAAATAATGATCCAGAAAATACTGCACTGATAACAAAAGATTAGGCAACCCGAACTAAGCAACAAGGGATATGAAGAGTTTGAAGATACCAAAGGGGTAATCAGAAGAACAAAAGGACAAAACGATCTACTAAACATTACACAGAAAACTAGTATTACCGTGCAGGGGTTAAAAAATCCACTGGTCCGAGACCGGCGATTTGTGGGTTCGGACCTAACATTTTCTAATCCTGTAAAGTCCGACGGACCAGTTGAAACTGTCCAATTACGGACTTGTATCAAATAGGAGGTTAAAAGTCTGAGTGACAGATGTACTGCATAATTTTAATCCAACATTGATTGCCTCTTTTGATATTGTTAACATTGGATTACATAATCTGAAATAATTCAAGATCGCTTTAGTGCTTTACCAAGTGTGTTTTGTTCCGTATGAACCTCCGGTAATTAACGGAGCACACACACCCGGGATGGTTATAACAGAATAAATCAAGGTCAGTTTTGCGGGTTACAGAAACGGTAATTCTTTCGATAATACTTAAGCGTATTAGTGAAGCAGTTCAAACATAAAAATGGGCAGAGTCATTGACCAGTTTTCTTTTAGGTTAATGGAGCGGCTTGTGATACTGACAACATTAAATTACATCATGCAAAAACACCACAACTATCAAAAGGTCAAAGATATGATAGGCTTAAACGGAAGAGTACATTTCAAACATCGTGGAAGGAAAAAATTCCTTGGGTTGAGGCTTGTGGTAGGCTGATAACCACGGCGATCTAATATTTTGTAGAAATTAAACTTTCGAAGACATTTTCTGCTCTGTATCTCCAGGGATTAGACTTCTGAAGACATTTTCTGCTCTATATCTTTGGAAGTCTAATCTCAACGAGATTACCAGCGATCATGTTAATGAGAATTAAGAAGTAAATATATGGGGTAAATACTGGAGAATATATCCAGAATTTGCAAAAAAAAAACAAAAAACAGGGCTTTATTTAAAGTACTGTACAACCAATATACAAACATTGACTGTGATAGCCCAGACAAAATGAAAAGCAGGTTTTATAAAATTAAGTTTACAGCAGCATCTGATCAGGTATTAAATTACCAACCTAAAATAGTCATTTTAAATAATATATGTTACTCAGTTACTACAACAGGGGTAAGGGTGTAAATTAATTTTGTGTTCAACAAATTTTATTTCCTCCATTCCGATATTCAGGACCAGTAGATTCCTGGTGTTCCCTGGTCCTGGACCAGTGAACGTTTGGGAAATTGTTTAACCCCTGACTGTGAACACAGCTCACTAAGATATATCCCCCGCTCCCCACATCTGTCCAACCTATTTCCATAACCAAAACATTACTGATTGTTCCGACCAAAAATTAAATGGACCCTCCTCTCTTCACCGGTAAGCTGCTGATAAAATTTCAAAACATTCTGAGAAACACTACTCGAGTTATCATACGACATAGGGTAAAAATCCTATTTTCCGTCATATCAAGTCCAATAACTCTGAAACTGCAAAAGTGAAAATCGTCAAAAATGAAAGGGATCCTCCCACTATGAAATAGAAAATGCAAATATGCCCGGTAAAATGCAAATAATTAAAGATTATCAGTTATATTAGCGTTTACCAGTTAAATTAGCGAATTGTCTTGTTATATTTGCGGTTTACCTTTTAAATTTGCATTGTCGTGGCATTTTAGCGTTTTCCCTTTTAAATTTGCATTGTCGTAGCATTTTAGCGTTTTTCCTTTTAAATTTGCATTGTCGTGGCATTTTAGCGTTTTTCCTTTTATATTTGCATTGTCGTGGCATTTTAGTGTTTTTCCTTTTATATTTGCATTGTCGTGGCATTTTAACGTTTTTCCTTTTATATTTGCATTGTCGTGGCATTTTAGCGTTTTTCCTTTTAAATTTGCATTGTCGTGGCATTTTAGCGTTTTTCCTTTTATATTTGCATTTTACCAGTTAAATCGCACGGTCATCTAAATCACCCGCTGAGTAGAAAGATTACGTAATACTGTAGTCGTCACTAGCTCATTGAATATGACGATCTATAGTATTATATTATCGTGTATCTATATGTATTTATTTATTTATTTATTATTATTATTATTATTTATGCTATACTAGTCTGGCCCTTAATAAATTTAGTGTATTCAATACACAATAATCCATCAATTGTTGCGTATTTGATTTTCATGTCGTATTTTAACTTAATGCGATGTTTATTAAGAAATGTGACTTTAAATGTATTAAAATATTAGCAAAGTGTGATACACGTACAGAATACGTATACTGTTGTCACTTCACCATTACTTGTTTTTGATTATCATGCAAGAAATACATTAACCTTGTATTACCTATGCTGAGACTATTTACTAAAAAATGAATTAAGTATATATTAAACTATCGGTCTCTATTAAGCTATTTATGTCTTGTTTTATAGCGCAGGATTGCATATGTACAGCGTCAAAGTTATTGTGCTTTAAAAGTTCTGGTTATTGTAATGAGGCAACTTATTGAACAATAAATATTTTTGTTTATGATATAAAACAAATAATCATATCCCTATGTAAACGCCGCAACGTACGCGCCCTTGTCCGATCCAACAGAAATATGCAATTTACATGTAAACACTATTTTGTCAGTTAATTAGATTGATCAATAAATACATGATTTTTTTATTTCAAATGTTTATATAATTCCCTGATAAATATAAGAACAATCTATAATAGTATTATATTATTGTTTATTTATTTGTACCATTCTGGATGATAATAACTTTAGCTATTCAATACACAATAATCCATCAATCGTTGTGTATTTTACAGTAGTTATGTATATTTTATTTCTTGATTTTGTTCTTCAGGATCTAGAACTATGCACTCATATTTATTTCAATTTGATGTTGATTTAAATGTAAACATTTAATATTTTCACGGAGATTCAACATTATAATTTATGTTTATTTATTTTACAGGCGATTGATGCATTTTAGTGGCCTTACCATTCATCATTACGAACATATGGTAAATTACTTCAAGCCTTACAAATCGGGTAGCCTATTGTGCGACATTATATCCAACTTAATCATGATTCGCTTCGATATTCGATAACTCTGTAATTTATTACGGGCTTGTTTTCGATAAAAAAAAATATGTATATGGATATTTTTTTTTTAAATAATCGCTAATACAATGTTAAACATCGATTTGTATGCATCTGAAAGCAAAGCTCGGAGCTAAGAAATTATTCATATGAATATTTTACGTTAAGTTTAACGTTTAAAAAAATGAAATTCACTTCTGTAAACATCTGTTTTATAGGCCTTGTATTAAAATATGTGTTGAAATAGTGTAAAACAATTGAATTTTCTATAATTCAGAGAGAACACATTTGTTGTCCCCACAAGAGTTACATGTCTAGAGGCCTTTTCCTCAGGTGTACCACCTGTTGTGTTTACTGCTAAAGTGTATATTGTGTTGGAGTGAGCTGTAAGTAATGAATTACCAAAGTAATAAAATTTTATGATTTCGTGTATCCCTCAAGGCCAAGTTATAGTTAGAGTATATTAAGTGAAAGTTTAATGGTTAAGAAGGGGCGAAGCGATGCGACCCCCTTCTTAACCAATAAAATTTCACTTAATATACTCCACCCTGTGATTTTTTTCAACAAGATACATTTTTTTTAGTATATATTTTATTATTAAATACAATATTGAACTGATTTTCACTAACACTTCAATCATTGAATATTGATTTTTTTCGGATGTTGAATATTTTCCCCCCAGAATTGCACCCCCTGTTGCTTTATTTAAAAAAAATAACACCAAGAACATCGATGATACGAGTGTTCTTATTCAGAGATAAACCTACAGCAAAATAAAGGTATACTGTGAACAAAATTTATTGCTCGAAAAATCCAAATTAGTATAGTAGAGGATACTATACTAATTTGGATTAGGTGATGGGAATTAGGTGTCATCATCAAAATAAAGTATTTTATGATAATGATGGCTGATTAAAATTGTTTGTCCTGCAATGGCTGTCAGTTGTAATATACAGGATGTAACCATTATACAGAAAGAGCTCCTACTGTGAAGCCATCTATTTTGAGATGCCATTCAATGAAAATAACAACCTGACCATATTGTTACATAATAAGAATAAGAATTAGATAAGAAATTAAAATTTATAGAAGACAAGGATTTATATAATTAACACATTAAGTCACATTTCATTTATTTAGCTTGGGTCAGTTATAAATTATAAAAGTTATAAAAGTACAAATAAATTGGAAGACGGTTTGAAAATCGAAAACGCAAAATAGTTATCTATGTTTATAAGTCTTAGTAAAAGGAGTCTTGAGCAACGTTTTTTTTTTTCACACCTGTGATAGGTGTATTTGTATATCATGAATGCACGATGTGACGACATGCTGAGATGGGTGATGTTTTGACAGGTAAACTGTAAAAAAAAACGTAGAATACACCAATAAAATATTATTTCACCTATATCAGGACTCGCAGACTGCCAATTTTCAAGAAAGAAAAAAAACGGGATTTACGGATTTATGACCCATTCGCCATAAACAAAATAAAACTTAAATTTTACTAATTAATTTTAATCCAAATTTGCCTTTAAAGAAATAAATGCATAAATTATAATTATTTACCCGAGTTCGTTCGCCCTACATTTGGCGAACACGTAAAAGAGTAAACGTACGCACCCGATATCGTAAACCGGCAACTGTCTGTAGCAAGTGAAAGGGTCTTCTTGGCATCGATTGTCGCGAGTACATAGGGACATATTAATATTCACTTCTAGTGCACTTAAAACATGGGTACTGCATGTTAATACATTTTATTCATGGATATTATTGTATATATCGCCCGTGACAGCCGTTAGCACATCTATACTTTCCGTACTGTATATCACTCATTTACCTCAGCTTTACTAAGATACGCATGTTTCTTTATGCACGAATTTATTGGTTAGCAGAATTTGGAGACGTTTCCTGTTTACAGTTTACTGACTATCTGAGAGTGGAGACTCTCACTCTCACTCCGACCTGGGAGGATTTTGTCGGACAATTTTAAGAGTGACATTCTCTTCAAGTCCGACGAAACTCTGTGTCCGACCTGAGAGTATGATCGTTGATACACTTGGAGGGATCTGTATGTTTTGTTTTTGCTTTTGTTTTTCTTAAATCTGTCCCAATAAGTATTTACCTAAATAACGATATTGTGTTTGGTATTTCTTAATAAATTGTATTAAAAATCATTTTAATTTATTAATTAATAAACTTTCTGGATACATATTTATTTTCAATAAAATTTCTTATTATTTCATCTCAATGTGTTGTCTCCTCTCTAAATACCATAGCGATGTTAATTTCGGTCTTTGATCTATGGATATTGATTGACAGGTGCCATCTTTGTGTACTGACAGTTCATTGCGAAGGCGCTAGCAGGTACAAAATCATTCAAATACCAGAAGTTCCTGTGCCATCACTTTAAAAATAAAACCCACTACTATGTCATGAAGCAGATGCTGCTTTAAAAAAAAATCACGTAAGTTATGTATTACAAATAAATACAAATATAAAATTCACAATAAAATATATCCCATTCAGCACGTTCTGGAAAGAGATGCATTGAGGTAACATACCGAGACGAATATAAGAATATAACTACACGTAATGTTTTTTTTCTTTCGCTGTCCATCATGGACATCGCGGCTTATACGATGACACTACAAACCAATTGCCGCGATCAGACTTTTGTGTCCATCGTGACTTTCCGCGAATTATAATCGGTGTCCGTGATGGACGCGTGGATATGACGTAATCCATCCTAGCTGTAGTGTAATTAATATTTATATTAAACATTAATACTACAGAGTTCGCGAAATTGCATATGGGTTTGGTGGTCCTAGTGAAAAAAATGTCAGTCCTCATTAATTTTCTATTGCAAAATACCAATCTTGTGTCAGTCCTTAGCAAAATCTGCCCAAATTTTGCTGGTCATGTCTGACAAGACTGACACATTTTGCGAACTCTGATAATATATAAGCAAACCTGAAATATGCTCTCCAAGCTTGATTTTTCACTATTTTTTATAATTAAAAAGTCAAGTTATGAAAGAAATAATTTTCTTATGAAAATTAACTTAAAAATAGAACTTCATTTCCATTGTAAGAATATATATATATGATCTATTTTCTTTCCTTAATGAATACATATTTTACTGTTTTAAGGTGTATTATTTCTGTTAAAATTTTAATTAATGGTTTATTTTCCTATTGGATTCTTTTAACAACAAAAAAATGACCATACTTTACTCTTACATAAAATATATTATTTCATTTCTCATTAATTTTATAACTTTTCATTATTTCAATTTTTCTTCTTAAATCAATATAAATTTACTAGATTTGAATCAATATTTTTATTGAACTACTTGATGATGCAAATACCACATGTTCAATCTTTCAACATTTCATTGACAAAAATAAACTTTTCAAAAGAAAATATTATTTATAACCGCGAGACTACATGACCCCTCGATGACCCGAATGTTATTCTCTTATCCAAACATATCCGGGTATTTAATAATAACACTTTTTTTTAGCAATCAATTTTAATCGTTTCATTTATATAAATCGTTATTCAATAATTCGTCTATTTTATTAACAAAAATAAACTATTGTAAAGAAAATATTACTTATTAGCAAAGTGTATGAATGGATCAGAGACTATATTATGTAACCTTGTACATGTCAATAAAAAAAAATGTCGGATGTAAAAATACGGATGAAAACACATAAATTGACGCTACATTGTAGGAATAATGACATTCTTTTCTTAAGAAAGGATAAATACAGCAAGCAAGCTTGTTATGCATTTAAATTTCACCCCGAGATCAAAATATTACTAAAACTAGGATGTCAACAAACAACATGCATAACCAACAAAACACGTGTCACGTGACGCTATCAAAAAAATAAATAAAAAATATCTTTAACTAATGAAATAGAAAATTGAAGAACAACTTTTTAAAATATTTTATTGAATAAAAATACAATAATGAATGGAGTATGTGATCTGAGCTCTTCCTGTCCAAAAATTTGTAGAAGAATATTCGATTATTAGCATCGTGTTATCGGTTTTCGTGCTATTATCGATTTTCAGATATAGCGATTAACAGTGTTAACCCTTCATTCATATGACGATTGGAATTTTCAAAGAATGCCTAGTTAAATATTTCTTTGTACATAAGATTGTTTTTAAAGCCATTCTTGTATTTTAATATACTCTCGATTATCTGGCAACTTTTGCTGTCAGTAAAATGGCGTCATCTGTTTTCGTTTGAAGTAAAAACAGGGCCGATATACGGGATGGAAACGAATATAAAATCCAGAAATGGCTGGTTTTAAAATTTCATGGTTCTGGCCATCTACCAAATCATACTACATCTAAATAAAATAACAGAATGTTTGAAAATGACCACTTTCAAAATTGTGTTTACTTTTGATGTTTTTCTTAGTGCTGAAACCACAATGCACTGCAAAGTGACATGTATTTTATATAAGAAACATGCACATTTCAGTCAGCTCTTTTGTTTACAAGTACGATCAGTGACCCCATGACAGTTACATGGCAGGAAGAGCCGGTGCCTGAGAGGCAGACGACATAGTTCAATTTTATATAGCCCTTCTGGATTTTTTTCCAGCTACTTTATAAATGATGTAAATTTTTAGCATTACAAAAAGTATGGTTCAGTAGGTCGGTTTTTGGTACTTACGTCTTTAAAAGCAAACTTTAACATCTTTCATGAATTTATTACACAATCACTTTTTGCAGATTTACGTTTTGTTTCTATATACTTATGGCAAAACAAACAAATCGGAGAAAACGATCCGTCTTTAATGAGACACATTTACAAAAGATTTTTTTCGCCATTGAAGAACTACGAAATTATGTGAAAAAAAAGAACGGACATCGGAACAATGCCATGAATTCGTAAAAAAATAAAAATAGGCTTATGCTACGGAGCAAAATTGTTTTAATGCTATTATTTATAAGATCGCACTTTGTAATCGATCGTTCATGCACTACAATAAAGCTACACATAAGCTCTGCTTCTTAGCTAAAAGCACAGAAAGTTACAGGGTAGGAAGCCATAAAATTGAGAGGATTATGTAAACATATAATTTGTAATAGTTTTCATTTGACAATTACAGACGATGCGTATTATAAATACTTTTAAAGTTTATTATACAAAACTTCAGGGTACATCTCTTACGTAATATAATAATTTGTTTATGGAAATACAATATTCTTACTTGCCAACAGTAAAAAGATTAATCTGTTTTCATAACGGTTATTTCTGATTTGAACAAAGCATAACATATAATATGTCTGCGTAAAGAAAACATTTTTTGTTTATTTTAATCACGTCTTTCGAACTGGCGGACCCTTCTGATTAATCTCAGAACAGTCATAAAAAATGTGATTGTTGTTTTTATAAGGAAAAATTGCATATGAATGTTTTTTGTCTATTTTGCTTTTTGGGGTTTGCAAGAAGAATTTTCTACCCTGCTCTGTTCACCCTGCTTTACTTCATAATTTTGGTTGTTGCTATATCATTCTGATGATGCACAAAAAAAATCAAGATAAAAATGAACAATCCAATATAACTTACGATCAATGTTAATCTTAAGATTTTTTTGTGAAAATAGCCCCAGAATCATTGCTGCATCAGATGCGGATCCAGCAGTTTTGAAAACGGGGTCCCAGGCTCTTGTTTGCCAATTTTTACCCAATTTATACACAAATTTTACTAAATTGTCGAACACCCCCTTGATCCACCAGTGTGCATTAATATGCACCCTTTCCTAATGTATACTTGATCAGGGTCGTGTATTTTGATCACCTATTAGAACCTTTAAAATGTGCATTGCATCTCCTATTCTAGTCACGGGTACCGTTAAATGGTCACAAAATGTGTATTGCGTTTCTGATTATTGCCAAAGATTGTGACACATGTATTCAAGTATTCGGTCAGAGTCCTGTCGACCGGATGTAAAATGACACTTGTATATTCTGCCTGGCAATATTAGGTACCCTGCTGAGTGAACCGGTGTGAATGTACCTGTCGTTTTCAGAATGAAAATACAAATAAGTAAACCCGCCTTTCACTTCTTATTTCAGGAATTATTTGCCTTAATTTATTGAAGAATAAAATATTTCAAATTAAAATATGGTCTCTCGCTTCTGAAAATACATGAAAAATATAAGAAATATATTTTCCGCATAATATTTTACGTTTCGCTCATCAAAAATGACAAACAAACAAAAAACGGAAAAGAAATTAACATTTTTAAATCACTAAAGGCCAATAAAAGGCATCAATCAGCCTGTAAAATAAATAAACATAAATTATAATGTTGAATCTCTGTGAAAATATTAAACGTTTACATTTAAATCAACATCAAATTGAAATAAATATGAGTGCATAGTTCTAGGACCTGAAAAACAAAATCAAGAAATCAAATATACATAACTTTACTGTAAAATACACAACGATTGATGGATTATTGTGTATTGAATAGCTAAAGTTATTATCATCCAGAATGGTACAAATAAATAAACAATAATATAATACTATTATAGATTGTTCTTATATTTATCAGGGAATTATATAAACATTAAAAAAAAAAATTCTGTATTTATTGATCAATCTAATTAACTGACAAAATAGTGTTTACATGTAAATTGCATATTTCTGTTGGATCGGACAAGGGCGCGTACGTTACGGCGTTTACACAGGGATATGATTATTTGTTTTATATCATAAACAAAAATATGTATTGTTCATTAAGGTGCCTCATTACAATAATCAGAACTTTTAAAGAACAATAACTTTGACGCTGTACATATGCATTCCTGTGCTATAAAACAAGACATAAATAGCTTAATAGAGACCGATAGTTTAATATATACTTAATTCATTTTTTAGTAAATAGTCTCAGCATAGGTAATACAAGGTTAATGTATTTCTCGCATGATAATCAAAAACAAGTAATAGTGAAGTGACAACAGTATACGTATTCTGTACGTGTATCACACTTTGCTAATATTTTAATACATTTAAAGTCACATTTCTTAATAAACATTGCATTAAGTTAAAATACGACATGAAAATCAAATACGCAACAATTGATGGATTATTGTGTATTGAATACACTAAATTTATTAAGGGCCAGACTAGTATAGCATAAATAATAATAATAATAATAAATAAATAAATAAATACATATAGATACACGATAATATAATACTATAGATCGTCATATTCAATGAGCTAGTGACGACTACAGTATTACGTAATCTTTCTACTCAGCGGGTGATTTAGATGACCGTGCGATTTAACTGGTAAAATGCAAATATAAAAGGAAAAACGCTAAAATGCCACGACAATGCAATTATAAAAGGAAAAACGCTAAAATGCCACGACAATGCGAATATAAAAGGAAAAACGCTAAAATGCCACGACAATGCGAATTTAAAAGGAAAAATGCTAAAATGCCACGACAATGCAAATTTAAAAGGAAAAACGCTAAAATGCCACGACAATGCAAATTTAAAAGGGAAAACGCTAAAATGCCACGACAATGCAAATTTAAAAGGTAAAACGCTAAAATGCCACGACAATGCAAATTTAAAAGGTAAAACGCAAATATAACAAGACAATTCGCTAATTTAACTGGTAAACGCTAATATAACTGGTAATCTTTAATTATTTGCATTTTACCGGGCATATTTGCATTTTCTATTTCCTAGTGTCCTCTCTTCACCAGTAAACGGCTGATAAAATTTTAAAAGATTCTAAGAAACACAACTCAAGTTATTGTATGACATAGGATTTGTCTACAGACGGATTTGTCTACAGACGGATGGACAGACGGACGGAAATGGTGAAACCAGTATACCCCCCTACAACTTTGTTGTGGGGGGTATAACAAAAGATCAAGCAACACGAACCCCCCTATTGATGTCAAATCAGAACAATATAAGCTTGAACACACCGAAGTATCTTATTTGTAATATTGACAATATATAGGTAACTTAGGTTAAAATGTAGTTTAGGTTAGTTTCTGATGTCCAAAAGACTTGAGGACTTAAATTCCATTCACAATTCTGTGTTTATTAATCATTGCCACCAAACTTGATTTTAAACAAAAATTGTTTTGCTTTGAAAAAGGCAATAGAAATTCCTTTTACAAACTATAATAATAAATAGGATTTTAAAAGGAGAATGGTACATTTTTTATAAACCTGCTAGTTCAATAACCAAACTAAAGTTTACAACAAATATTATAAGATTGATGCAAAATTTAAAGTACCGGTAAATATTACTAACAAAAGTGTCAGTCTCTTTAGTATAAACAGTGCAGATAACAGCTACAGTGAAATCTGTCTAAACTGAACCTCATTGGGATGAACATTTGTGTTCAGAAAAGACAGGTATTTCATTTATACAGGTACGATTAACAAAGATTTACTAACATTGGGACATTATTTAAAGTTCATTTTATTCAGGATTTGATTTAGATAGGATTCTCTTTATAGGTTTAGGTTTTAGGTTTACGGTGTTTAATGCCACTTTCAACAATATTTCAGTTATATCGTGGCTGTCAGTTTTATTGGTAGAGGAAACCGGAGTAAACCGAAGAAAATCACCGACTTGTCACAAGTCGCTGACAAATTTTAACACATAATGTTGTATCCAGTACACCTCGCATGATAAGGCTTCCAACTCACAATGTTAGTGGTGATAGGCACTGATTGCACAGGTAGTTAAAAATCCAACTACCATAGGAACATGACCACAACAGCCCATTTCAAGTTTATTAAGGATTTGATTTAGACAGGTTTCACAGTATATTAATCACGATTACAACTTACCTTCATATTCAAAATATTCTGAATCTTTAAATACTAAAACTGTAGGATAATGTTTGGTTGTAATATCCTATAATTAAACAATAATTATATTTCACAAAAATATTATATTGTTTCTAAAAACAGAGTAAATTTTTAGAATACCAGAAAATTTGAATATAGCAAGCATATATATATATATACATTTTCAATATATGAATCTGTGGTGAAGTCAGATATCCAACAGTTAAATGTGAGAATATGTTATTTTGGATCTTCAATGAAATATTGGTTGAATTTCACTGTCTGTGTTTTATACGATAGACCCTGCAGTCTGTGATCGATTGTTGCTTTATGCTCGAACCCACGATCTACCACACTGGAGGCAAGTATGCTTATTATTACAATATCGATGCTGTTGACCCTGCAGTCAGATGGGAAATGCATTAATGATAAGGAATAACAACTCAATTTCCGTAATGGGGCAGCACATATCATATCATAAATTCAATAAAAGCGCTGCTCCTTTACTTTAATTTGTGTCTAAGTGTAATGTTGGATAGTATTTCATGTTCATATACATGTTTTTTTTAGATGTTGCAATGTCCATGAAGATTTCCAGGGAACTTAATGTTTGTGTTTTCTTCATGTCTTAACACAATTGAAAACTTTAATCAAACATGAGAAACTGACAATTCCATAGCATCTGGCCTTAACGTCATTCAACTTTTGAGAATGAGTTTGTACTCATACAAATTTGTGAGTAAAAACTTGTCCTCAAAAGTTTTATGACCACAAGGCCTGTCCTTAGAAATTTCATGTTGTCAAAACTTTTACTCTTTTGTTTTGCTGTCATTGGTTTTAATCGTCACTGTCAGCCATTTCTTAATTATATCACGACTATCAATCTTAATGTAGGATGAAAGCAAAGATAGTTATAACACTCTTCAGTGAACCTTAACACTTGTGGCTGGTATTAGTGAGAATATCTGTGTCACAAATGACCTCAGTCTTCAGTGAACCTTAACACTTGTGGCTGGTATTAGTAAGAATATCTGTGTCACAAATGACCTCAGTCTTCAGTGAACCTTAACACTTGTGGCTGGTATTAGTAAGAATATCTGTGTCACAAATGACCTCAGTCTTCAGTGAACCTTAACACTTGTGGCTGGTATTAGTAAGAATATCTGTGTTACAAATGACCTCAGTCTTCAGTGAACCTTAACACTTGTGGCTGGTATTAGTAAGAATATCTGTGTCACAAATGACCTCAGTCTTCAGTGAACCTTAACACTTGTGGCTGGTATTAGTAAGAATATCTGTGTCACAAATGACCTCAGTCTTCAGTGAACCTTAACACTTGTGGCTGGTATTAGTAAGAATATCTGTGTCACAAATGACCTCAGTCTTCAGTGAACCTTAACACTTGTGGCTGGTATTAGTGAGAATATCTGTGTCACAAATGACCTCAGTCTTCAGTGAACCTTAACACTTGTGGCTGGTATTAGTAAGAATATCTGTGTCACAAATGACCTCAGTCTTCAGTGAACCTTAACACTTGTGGCTGGTATTAGTGAGAATATCTGTGTCACAAATGACCTCAGATAAGTTCCATTTGTTGTAATCATAATAGTGTCCTTTCCTCATGACTTATCACCGGATCTTTAACAGGAGTAAGATAATGGTTATCACAATTGGAGCAGGATCGGCTTACCATTCTGAAGCACAGGAGTTCATCTCCTACTTTAAATGAGGTTCATGTTGCTTAAAGGGATATTAAAGCTCATATTGGTAATTTTTTGTATCTCATGAAAACTTGCAATTTGTTCAATAAATGATATTTATGAAACATTAACCCAGTTTTTATCAATGAAACTTTGTAAAAGTGACATAATTCGTTGATAATTCTGTCATATCTTGCGGTTTTTCCATTAATTGAATTTTTGCTTCCTGGACAAAAATTCATTTCAACCCTTTTAAGTGATATTTTAACGATATTAGGGATTATATGGGTGTGCAAAGTATTTTTGGATTGTTTTTACAATTAAATTGAAAAGAAACAACCTTTGTGATGAGTTGAAAAAATATATGTTAAAACGAGCTTTAATACCCCTTTAATCACTAGTTTTGTTTTAGTGGGGTTCCTGTTGCTCAAACTTTAGTCTTCTGTGTAATGTTTCGTCGATCATTCTTTGTCTTTTTGTCCCGTTTCTTTTGGCCATTGTATTGTCTGTCTTTCTTCAAATTATGGTTTTCTGATTACCCCCCTTTGGTATCTTCAATCTTTTCTCTCTATATAACAGACTGAATAATAAAGGCTTAACATTAAAAGATACAGACCTTTGGTAAAACAGTTTTCTTTCCTGAATAAAAGTACATCTGTACTATAAACTTTTCTGCTATTTCACCGTATTTTACCTTAAAAGTAAAAACTGATTAATGTTAAAATTTAGTTACTAAATGATGTAATTGATTAAATCTAAGGTAAATTTCCCTTAGGCGTAGGTAATCTTAGTCGATTTTAGCCATCTTGTTTAGGCCCTTTGGTTTACTTGATCCTAAAGATTATTAAATCATTTGGCTTTCCAACTTTTCAACTATGAGTGTACCTGACAAAGGTTATTCCATAAACGTGTTGTGGACATTAAATTAAATATCAACGGGTTTATTAATAAAATTATTTAAGTAAAGACAAAACTTGAGGACAAATAACCATAGCCGTGCTGTGTACAGTTGTATTTAAAATGAAAAGGTGGTCAGAGTGAAAGGAAAACAAAAATGTATGTATACAAATATATTTAAACATTGTCCATTCACAAATGAGTTCAAACTACAGTAAAACATGTCTAAACCAAATCTCTTTGGGACTGACAAATTTGTTCCATTTAGACAGGTATTTGGTTTACACAAGTTCAAATTACATAGACATTTAGTAGATGGTACTGTAAAATCTGTCTGGCTTAGGCAGGTTTTTGGTTTACACAGGGTCTGGTTTTGACAGGTTTTTGGTTTACTCAGGGTCCGGTTTTGACAGGTTTTTGGTTTACTCATTGTCTGGTTTTGACAGATTTTTGGTTTACTCAGGGTCTGGTTTTGACAGGTTTTTGGTTTACTCAGGGTCTGGTTTTGACAGGTTTTTGGTTTACTCAGGGTCTGGTTTTGACAGGTTTTTGGTTTACTCAGGGTCTGGTTTTGACAAGTTTTTTGTTTACTCAGGGTCTGGTTTTGACAGGTTTTTGGTTTACTCAGGGTCTGGTTTTGACAGGTTTTTGGTTTACTCAGGGTCTGGTTTTGACAGGTTTTTGGTTTACTCAGGGTCTGGTTTTGACAGGTTTTTGGTTTACTCAGGGTCTGGTTTTGACAGGTTTTTGGTTTACTCAGGGTCTGGTTTTGACAGGTTTTTGGTTTACTCAGGGTCTGGTTTTGACAGGTTTTTGGTTTACTCAGGGTCTGGTTTTGACAGGTTTTTGGTTTACTCAGGGTCTGGTTTTGACAGGTTTTTGGTTTACTCAGGGTCTGGTTTTGACAGGTTTTTGGTTTACTCAGGGTCTGGTTTTGACAGGTTTTTGGTTTACTCAGGGTCTGGTTTTGACAGGTTTTTGGTTTACTCAGGGTCTGGTTTTGACAGGTTTTTGGTTTACTCAGGGTCTGGTTTTGACAGGTTTTTGGTTTACTCAGGGTCTGGTTTTGACAGGTTTCACTGTACATTAAACTATCTAATTTTCTTACTATTTAGCTGATGGGAGCCCTGTGGTCATTTTTTATCTATATTTGTAACCTCATGATGTGATGTTGATCATAATGATGACAATATTTGTAAGATTACTTCACCGATATTTTGATTTCTTGTGGACAACTCCACATCTGGTAAATAAAATTCTATACACCAAATAACATCCGAAAATCAAAGATGACCAGATGTAGCATTTATCAGCAGAAGTAAATAGTACCACTCAACTGCAGGTTAGGGTCAGTTTCATTCATTTTAGTGGATGCTTTATTCTCATTATTGAAGACCCTACTGAGACTGTTAAATATAGAACATCAATAAAATCCCTGTTCCTTTAACTTTAATTTGTGTCTATGTGTCATGTTTATTTTCATCCATATCTAATTGTTTCAACAACCATTTTTTTCTTTTTATAAATTTCAGACACCTTCAACAGCACATGTTAAGTGTCTGTATATGCCAGCACAATAACATGCAAATAAGAATATATCTTTAAATAATTAAAATATGACAATATAAATCTTACAAATAATTCCTCGTGTGGATCATCATCCCCGACATACATATAGAATACACTATCACTATGTTGACTTTTAACATTATAGTACTTTCCTATACTGGCTATTTTTCTTACTGCTGGCCTGAAAAACATAGTAAATATGTAAATTACAAAAGTCTTCAGGTGTACTGAGTTACTTATCTCTGAAGTTTACACCTGATAAAAATGTAAAAACAATAATTTACAGCAAAGTGTCACTATATCACAGAATATATCACGTCTACATATATTTCCATATCAACTGTTACGTGTCAATGCCTCACAGAATGCAATGGAATAGATCCAATACGGTTGTTTCGAATCATTTCCATTCCGTCAAAAAGTTTTTATTTTCGTCTGCCAAACCACGTGATTTTGATGGAATGTTAGGCACTGGACTTCCGGTGTCAATGTACACAACGAAAACTCCAATTGATAAGTGCCGTTTTAACGTTACTCAACTTAAAGAATTTTTTACATTTTCTGTAAAAGACAGATATCAATTAAATTATTTTAATTGTATCAGACAATTACTTCTTTAAAATTAAATTTGTTTTATTTCTTTATTTACTGCTGTCAGCATCATGAAAGGAATACGACCTGTCTTGATATATTTCTGTTATCAGACAGACAGTGAGGTAGCGAACACCAGTATTTACTCAGCCGTTTTTTTGGCGTCTCCATATTACAATTACTTATAATCTACCGCATCTACGACTATGATATATGTTGACGTTGTCACAGTAATAGCGTAAACACCGGAAGTAGTCTGCCTAACATTTCAGACGTCATGACACGAAAAAGACGGAACATGATCGGAATTGACATGATTCGAAACAACCGTATTGACTTAAATTTCCAAATTAACTGTTTAATTTAATTAGATTAACAATTTATTCTTTCTTCTGTAAATTACTGACAACAGGGATGATGCTCTTTTGTCACACTGGTCTTGCCAAAATATGAGCTGTTAAAGTTATTCCCAAAATAAAAATTCAAAATTTACATGTACCAAAATGATTAGTTAAAAAATACCCACTGACTATATCGCAGCAAAATTTTTCATCATGGCACAAACTTTCTGTTGAGATAACATGAATTTCATTTCAACTTAATATTATTAAACAAAAGTATAATTGTCTAGAATTCAAAAGAAAGAGTCCTTGCAATAACATCAATATAGTTACATTAAATTGTGACCAAATACAAAAAACAAATGACATAAAATGTATTGTCTGTCCTTGAATTAGAGTGAGTAATTGATTGTTGTTTAACATCAAGTGAGCAGTTTTTTTTCAGCCATATCATGGCAAGAACACATTATATTTCTATGTAAAGGTGATGGTGTCCGCTTTGTATTACAGCAACATTCTTAGTTGGAATTTTTTAGTGGAAGATTACTGAACCAGTCCGCAGATAGACATGTTACTCCAATCGGACATATTACCCTGATTCAAAGTCAATCAGTTTTTGCTCTTACTCCTTAATGTTGATTGGTTAGCAGAGAAGCAACAAATACCAATTTTATAGTCTTTAATTTTACCTGATTAAGGTTCGAACCCACGATATACCACACTCGTGGCGAGCATGCTAACCATTACATCACCGATGCAGTAAATACAATTTGAAGAGGCAAATAAATATAATGGACTTTGGACCAACTCCAACAAATAACATCAGAAAGATGCAAGTTGAAAATTGAAAGTTCAAACATACAACAAATATATACTGGCAGCTCTAATCATTATATTAATCAAAACTACTGTAGTTATTTACCCTTGAGCCTTGTTAACAAATTCTAGTATATCTTCCTTTGACCTTTCACCTCTAAATGTATGCATCTTCTCACCTTCAACACTGAAAATATGGTTATAAGTAGAGTTGAATACCACATTACAATAAAATATCTACTATCAACCTTGCCTAAGGCATGATATCTTGACTGAAATTTGAGAAATTATCTCAGTCATGGAATCTATCTCACATGCCAACTTTCCAATGTAATGCCTTGCTTTAAACAATGTTACAAGAAGAAAATGTTTGAACAATAAAATGATGACAGCTCTTTTAATGTTTTGATTGAAATTGACAGAGGAAATAATTCAGTTTAAAAAATTTCTTTTAATTATAATATCATAATGTACATGTACATGTATAAATAAATTAGGTGTTAGTTTTGTGAACTTATTTAGTCATATTTTTCTACATTTAGTGCCATCTTTAAGACAATAGTTGGTTTGCCGTTTCCAAATCCACAATTTGAGAGTTGGGAAGGTATGATGACAATTCATTTTTTTTCTATTCAAAATTCAAAAAAAAGACAACATTTTTGTAGTAAAATAATAATCTTTTGTTTAGAAAATATCTAATATTTTTTTGGAGGTATGAGCGATTTCGGTGGGTTGGTCGGACAACAGCAAACCATCAATTCAAAGGAATATCCTACATACCAACATATGATTGAAATTAAAGTAAAGAAAATGTTAGTTTTCCAAATTCGACCGATGGGTGTTGGAATTTTCTTTTTTTATAATGTGATAAAATTTGGGGTAAAATACCTTATCACTATGGAAATATTCAAGAATTAAAAAAGAAATACATTTGTTTTTGTAGAAAAAAGAAGACTTTGAGTAGGAATCTTTTAAACAATTGAATACATGTAATAATAGTACCAATCATCAGTTTTCCTTTTTAACACTTTAACTTACTATTTAATGGTAGGATATCCTCTGACTTCAAATGAAGAAGCCACATGTGTGTATCGTGTGGCATCTATCTTACCAACCCTCACATCTGTTGATCTAAGTGCTGCTCCAACTTGATGGAATATTGGTTCTAATTTCTTACAATGGCCACACCATGGTGCATAAAACTATAATTATTATGAGAATAAAATAAAGAACATTATTTCAATGAGTTATTATGTTATCATATAGTAATGTAAAATTTCCTTCTGTGACTAATTAACTAAAAGGGTTAGGGTTATGGTGTTTAATGCCACTGTCAACAATATTTTAGATATATCGTGCCGGTCAGTTTTATTGCTGGAAGAATCCAGAGTACCCATAAAAAACACCAATCAATGTTGTATCGAGTACACCTCGCCTGATTGGGATTCAAACTCACAACGTTAGTGGTGATATGCACTGATTGCATAGGTAGTTATAAATCCAACTACCATAAGATCACGACCACAACAACTCCTTCAAATGTTTTAATTTCCATATATAAGAGGAGAGATGTGGCAAATAAGCTTAGAAAATTTTACTTTGCAATTGGACAGTTAAGACCACTCGTAACAGGCAGTTACTAAACAGGAGCGAATGTAGATTACCTTAAATTAATTGCAAGGAAAGCAAACATTAGGTACTCATTTATGTTCCGTCACTTTATTCGAGTCATGGACGTATTTGATAACATCCTGCACAACCAGTGGATACCCCTTTGAGGGAGATTACATCATGTAGCTACAATACCAAGGATTCCTAATAAATATTCTTAGCACAGGATATAATTGTATCCAGTAAGCTGGAAATTTTCCTTCTATTCTGATATATCCTGATTCTGAACCAACCAGTCTTTGTTCTTACTCCTTAATGCTGCGTGATACCATAAAAGCAGCAAATACAAATTTTTTAGTCTTTGGTTTGAATGCCGGACAACTCGGCCCGCGGACAACTCGGACCGAGACAAGTCGGCCCGTAAGTTATTGTTTTATAATATTGTTCAATATTTATATGTGTATAATTATTTATTTATTTAAAAGACAATTATTATCTTTTAGTGAAAATGAATTATTTATTAAATGATAATATTAAGTGACCAAAAATGTGATTAGGACGTGATTTTGTTCTCATAACATGGTCTATTACGTATCATTTACAGGAATAAAATTAATATAAAAAATTAAAAATAAATAATTTAAGAAAAAAATATTTAGAGCTTATAAATTATGAAATTTCATATAAGCATTATGTATTATTTTTGTTTGTATAAGCTTTATGGTTGTTGGAAACACCTTGTGAATCAAGAGATTTTGAAAGTTCAAAAGCCTCTTTCAATAATGGATTTAAATTGTCAGTATGTAGTCTGGCAAGATATAAAATTGCTTGCAATTCATAAAATTTTCAACAGGAAATCTACCAAGTTCTGCTCTCGCTCCTATATATTAAGAAGTCCTCTTTGTTCCCAGGAGATGCTTACAAAAAATCAAGTGAACTTTTTTGAAGGGGGTTCTATCAATAAAGGTGAAATGGTCCATGTTACCATTTCTTAGTATAGCTCTTTGCTTTGCCCTATGGTAAACAAGAAAATAATCCATAAAAGATATTTCAGAATTGTAGGTCAAAATAGGTCTAGCCAAACATATTAAGTTTATTAACACTAGACAATCTATCAAAATCCTTGAAATGAAGTTGCACATACAGTCATCTGTCAAAAGTATTGGGAAACGTAAAAAAAACATATTTTATCAAAAAATAATTGTGAAGTCATTTCTGGATAGATTTTAACAAATTTTACACCAAAACATTCGGAATTATTTATATTTTGTTTGTTTATTTGCTCATTATTTTTATATGTGTGGTTTTTATTTGTACATAATTTTTCCATTATTGTCAATTTTTAGGATTTATTATTAGTTGAAATACATAGGAAAATCAAATTTTATTTGTTGTGTTTAAATTATGTACAAATAAAAATCACTCATAACAACATAATAAGTAAATAACCAATCAAAATATAGACAATTTCAAATGTTTTGGTGTAACATTTGTAAAAATCTATCCAGAAATAACTTCACAATAATTTTTTGAAAAAAATATGGTTTTGGTTGATTATATAGGGATTTTTTTTACATTTCCCAATACTTTTGACAGATGTCAGACTGTATCTTTATGATTTCCGTCAATTTTATTAAAAAAAATAAGTAAGACAACAATAATTATTGATGGTCCGAGTAGTCTTTTCATACGGTCCGAGTTGTCTTAACATACGGGCCGACTAGTCCTCGCTTACGGGCCGACTTGTCCTCGCTTACGGGCCGACTTGTCTCGGTCCGAATTGTCCGCAGGCCGAGTTGTCTGGTACCCTTTGGTTTCACCTGACCAGGGCTCTAACCCACGATCTACCGCACCCAAGGTAAAACACTAATCATTATACCACTGATGCGGCTCGATATAGTATTTTAAAGGAATAATATTCTGGAGATGACTTTGTTAATATGGTACATTTATGACATTTTGTTCAATTCATGGCATGGTGCATAACAATCTGCACTATGCCTTTGTCCCTTCGTCGTTTACAGTATTGAAAATTTTACAATGACATTTTGAATCACCCTATATTAGATTATAAAATTTACCAACCTCCAGTAGCCACTTCCCATTGTTCCTGTGTTCTAAAATTCTGAAAATGTAACCAAAAATCACAATTATCAAAATCATTATTTAGCATAGACTAAAACTGACAGCCAATATATAAATATATATTTGAAAGTGGTGTTAAAAAATCTATAATCCATCATTGGCAGAAAGGTGACATTCTTGATCTTGGCCTTTAATCATGCATAACAAGCTTCATGAGTACCTGAGACTTCCCTCACAGTTTTTAGTTGGGTTTGTGTTACAATTTCAACCTAAAAATGATATTTCGTCGATCTTTACTTCCATTTGTTTTGTAGAGGATTCATGTTTCATTTACGCTAAATTATATTTATTTACTTATACTGATGTTCAACATGACTTCCATATTACACGAAGTTCAAGTCATATAACAGTAATATAACGGGTGCCACTATGACTATTAGAGCAGGAACTGCTTACTGTTTCGGAGCACCTGAGTTCATCCATTTTTTTGTGGGGTTCATGTTGCTCAATCCGTAAACAGGAGTATACAATTATATCCATTGAGTTATGGGGTAGGATCGCTCGTCAGTAAAAAGATTGCTGGTCAATTATTCCCATTGCCCAGCGATCTTACTCCATGACCCACTAAGTGGCCCATATGATCATATGGTAGTTACAACTACCTATGCAATCAGTACCTATCACCACTAATGTTGTGAGTTAGAATCCCGTTCATGTGAAGTGTATATTTGTACTCATACAACATTATGTGATAAAGTTTGTCAGTGACTTGCGGCAGGTCTGTGGTTTTCTTCGGGTACTCTGGTTTTCTCCACCCAGAAAACTGACTCCCACAATATAACTGAAATATTGTTGAAAATGGCGTTAAACACCATAACCCTAACACATACTCACTGGATACTAATTTCCTATGTAGTGTTTCGTGGACGATTATTTATCTTTTTGTCCCTTTACTTTCAGCCACTGTGCTGTCCGTACTTTTTTCCTTTTACAGCTACTGAGCACCCCTTGCTTTGACATGTTAGAACATTTCTTTGTGGTACAGTACAATGTACCGGTAAATAACGGTAATGTTATGAATAACAATAACATAACATGTCTTTTTTCAAAGCTAGAAAAACATCATATCATAATCTATGGTAGTCATAAAACAATTAATTATTTATATAATATTCTGAAGACAATATATTGATCGCTTTTAGAATGGAATGATTAAAATACATAATTAAGAAACATTTCCGGATTTTTTTCCACATTGAATTACCTACCTTTCATCCAATTCTATAACTTGACAAATGTTTTTTCCAATTTGAACTGAAAGAAATAAAACACAGGTAAATAGAATATTAAAAATAAGAAAATAAACATGAATTTGATAAAAATAAATAATAAAACCATTGTTTACCCAGAAGAACAAAATAAACCGCTGTTCTTTTCATTTTGGATTTTACAATATAGTTATTTCCGGTTTAATTAGAATCGTATGGGAGCTGAAACGTAAATGTTTCGCGGAAATTTTAACATTCATTTATTTAGGAAACAAATCGCTTCTGAGTCCATGTTAATCTTTTTTTTTTTTTTTAATGTATCTTTTTGACAGTGACAACAGAGACAGACTTAGTCCGAGATTTCTCTGTCGTCTGACGGCTTTATTTTTTCTAGAGCCGTGGGACGTCATCTGGAGAGCTCTACATAAGGAAAACAGCGGATTTGCCTCTCCAACTCTACTTAATGCAGCGCGCTAAATTATTTGGAGCATTATTTGCATACGTAAACAACATTCAAATCACATGGAAGACGATACATTTAAGCGTATTCTGCAGGACAAACAGTTCCATCTACAGCTCAAATCAGAGCAGAAAGAAATAATACACAATGTGTTGGAAAGAAAAGATTCAATGGCAGTGTTACCGACGGGCTTCGGAAAGAGCATGTGTTTTCTCTCCCCTTTTAATATCTTTTTTTTTCTTTTCTTATGGTTATCTGTAATTCACTATTGGTGTTAAAATCATTACCAATCAATGTAATCAACTGTATTAAATTTTATGTTAATTGTTCTGCCTTAACAGGCGCCTATGATTGGCAATAAAAATGTCAATCGTAACTACTCGGCCATTCTCGCTACCCTACAATACAAATATTTGTAGGGTAGCGAGAATGGATTTGTAGGGTAACGAGAATGGCCGAGTAGTTACGATTGTAAAAATATTTGTTTGTTTGTTTATATGCAAATCATCTCCCATGATACATTGCGGTAATCGTAGTTTTCTCGAAGTCACGTGTGTATGATGATGTTATATACGATTAGAGCTGACCCTGGAACTGACGGCATCAAACTACCTGGCGAATCTAGTTTAAAATTTCATGGTAAATCCCTATTCTTCAAATCGTTTTTATTAAGTGAATTGTGAACCATAAGAGATGTTTGGGATAAGGAAATTCTTGACATTATTCAGATATACAATCAATTCCTTGTTTGATGGAATAAATTGTATTTCTGGATTATACTCTCAAATTAAAGCAGATATGCCAAATACAGTTGTCTCTATATTAAAAAAAAATAATTGAAAATTTGTCCAGAAATGAAACTTAAAATATAAAATTAGTTGATATATCTCTGTTAACAAATTGTAATAATTTTATTTAAACCAGAAAATCTTAAATCGAACAGGGGCGTTAGCCGCGTAGCCAGAATAATGGAGAAACGTATGCACAAGCTGTTTCGGCGAGGAGTCTGGGGCCTCTAAAGATCCATAGTGGTTACAGGCCGGGAAAGAGCCCCAGTAGGGGGTTCAAGAGGCGAAGCCCCCGGAAGCTCACGGGTTATACAACAGAAAGGGTGATGTTTTTGGTCATTTTGGAAGTGGTTTTAACAACATGAAATTCAGATTATTTTGTTCCTTTTTGACAATACCACTACGGACTATGGTGATATGTATACAGAAGATTATCATGCATTACTTCAAGCAAAAATAAAATGGGAAAATGAAAAACTGGGGGTAACTTGGAGAAATTTGAAACAAATTACTTAAAAACAAGATTTCTGAGTTTCAATGGAAATAAATCCATAGCATAGTATATACAGAATATAGATTAAACAGAGTGGTGTTGCAATTTTTGTAAACATCATCTTGAAACACAACAACATTTAATATATTCAACATTTAATTTGTGAGGAAGATAATGTAACATTTGACGAAATGAGTATAATTCTAGGTTATCATAAGGGTACATAAAAAGGGGGGGGGGGGGGGGGTGATCTTGGGAAATATACTTGGGACAATTTGGAAACAACGAAATGAAATAAGGTTAGGGTTGTGGTGTTAAATGCCACGTTCAACAATATTTCATTTACATCGTGGCGGTCAATTTTATTGATGGAGGAAACCAGAGTACCCGGAGAAAACAACCGACCTGTCCATGCTGTCGCCAGTCACTGACAAACTTATCACATAATGTTGTATCCAGTACACCTCAACATGAGCGAAATTCGAACTCTCAACTTTAGTGGTGATAGGCACTGATTGCATAGGTATGTATATCCAACTACCATGCATCACGACCACGATTGCCCCGAAATGAAATAAAATAATAATTACGTCAAACAGCGAAGTTAATTAGAATATTTAACTGAAAGAAAATCTCATTCTCAGACAAAAGTACTATCATAATACTTCAACTAATATTGATAATGAAATAAATTCTCAAATTGAATTAAATAACATACTTATTACATTAGGAAAACACCATTATAAGTACAATATAACTCACTTTCAGTCAGTGTAGAACGTAAAATAACCGATGCACGATTTGTTCACGGTCGTTCAATCTCTTCATTATAACATATATTTATACAGGTTGTATTGTTGATATATTGACCGTATTAATAAAAATAATATGTGGTACCAAATATATTTTTGATTGAGAAAGTTAGAATAATGTTAACTGTAAATAAAATTATATTTCTATGTTACTTTGATATTGTAATACAATCTCTTGGACTGATTTTGTCTGTTTATATACTTATGAGTTTTGACTTTCCCTTTGTTAGATTGTTCGGAGTTCGGTAATTTTGTTATTACCCTTATTTGGAAGCCTGTGTGCCAAGTTGCTGTTAGCAGGTAAAATAAGACAATAAAGAAATAAAATAAAAAAATAAAATTACATCCAATCGACACGATATTCACATTCGGTACTCTCCTCATAATATAGTTCTAGTACGAAGAGCCGAGGGCAAGGGTGCACATACCCTCACTTTCAAAAGAGGATGGGAACAAAACTGGTCGCACTTCATCCAATCAGAATTATTATATACCGTGGTGGTCATACTAAATGTCGGATTAGAACGAAAGTTTGATGAATACCCATGGATCATTAACACGGCTGGTAATCGGCACAAGCAGAACAGTCGGTTCTGCAAAGAAATTCGTGAGGATAGCTTCCGGTTTTGGTGGAGGAGAGTTCACGAAGACGCTTCGCAAGGTATGTACATGTCAAAAATTGAAATTAGCTTTTTTACTGCTGGAATATTGCAAAATCAGAGAATGCTATGCTGTGGCGAATGCATTCACGATTAGAAACATGCATAGTTTATTGTTGTATATGAAGTGTAGCTCTCGCAAAATCAATCGTCCCACGAAAAACATGACGAAAATTGTGACACTCTTACATTTCTAAGTTGTTCTTGACAAAGATGCAAGTTAAATTTTCAATATTTTTTCATCATGGGAGTCTAAATGTAATCGGGGATAAATTCCGATTCGTCAGAAGTAAATTGAAGTCTAGATAAATCTACAAACTGTCAATTTTCTCGTTTTCCTGCTTGAGGAGATCGGTTCTGATAGAGCACATTGCGAATGCATGAGGAGATTTGCTAGTTTTGTTAATTGTTTTCTGCAAAATTGATAAATTGACACTTTTAAACATAAAACTGATAAATACTCTGTCCACTTTCAGGAGATGCCAGGATTCAAGGGAAAGAGGAAAGGGGGACTGACATTGACTCTTTACAAAAAACCATTTCGATATTGCCTGTATCACCGCCAAGGAAACGAACAAAAACAAGTAGCAGTACGCCAAATTTAAAATTCCCATCAATCAGGACACCAAGTTTATTAAAAAAATCTCTTTCAATTTCAAAATATTTATATCTTTTCAAATGGGTTTCCACACCTATTCTGCCCAACCATTTTACTAAAGATGATGGAAACTTCACGCAAATCTACAAAATGTTTCCTTTATGAGTCTTGATGAAAGTATAGGCAAGATAGAAGTTGACCCGAAGGAAGAAACTTCAGTAGTTGAAGTTTTTCAAGATGTTCTTGACAAGCTTTCTGATGTTGGGAAAAAGGACAAGCTATTAAAATTCTTTAAATTAGTACAAAATGGAAAATTCCCTTTGAATAACATGGCATTTGAGTTGTTTTTGGACATTGTAGAATGGTTTGACAAAGATGAATCACGTCAAATGAGATATTCGCCATCAACTCTCCAATTTTTTTGGTTAGGGAGAAAGTTATTTGGTGGTCGCTTCATTCAGTTTATGTCTGGCCCAAAAAATTAAAGTGACATTTTAACAGGATCTTCAACGCCGAATAGGTGTGGAAACCCGTTTGAAAGGATATAAATATTTTGAAATTGAAAGAATTTTTATTAATAAACTTGGTGTCCTGATTGATGGGCATTTTAAATTTGGTGCACTCTACTTGTTTTTGTTCGTTTCCATGGCGGTGATACAGGCAATCTATATCGAAATGGTTTTTTGTAAAGAGTTAATGTCAGTCCCCCTTTCCTCTTTCCCTTGAATCCTGGCATCTCCTGAAAGTGGACAGAGTATTTATCAGTTTTATGTTTAAAAGTGTCAATTTATCAATTTTGCAGAAAACAATTAACAAAACTAGCAAATCTCCTCATGCATTCGCAATGTGCTCTATCAGAACCGATCTCCTCAAGCAGGAAAACGAGAAAATTGACAGTTTGTAGATTTATCTAGACTTCAATTTACTTTTGACGAATCAGAATTTATCCCCGATTACATTTAGACTCCCATGATGAAAAAATATTGAAAATTTTACTTGCATCTTTGTCAAGAACAACTTAGAAATGTAAGAGTGTCACAATTTTCGTCATGTTTTTCGTGGGACGATTGATTTTGCGAGAGCTACACTTCATATACAACAATAAACTATGCATGTTTCTAATCGTGAAAGCATTCGCCACAGCATAGCATTCTCTGATTTTGCAATATTCGAGCAGTAAAAAAGCTAATTTCAATTTTTGACATGTACATACCTTGCGAAGCGTCTTCGTGAACTCTCCTCCACCAAAACCGGAAGCTATCCTCACGAATTTCTTTGCAGAACCGGCTGTTCTGCTTGTGCCGATTACCAGCCGTGTTAAATGCAAAGTTGAGGATGATATGCCTCACTGGAAATTGGAGAAAAGATTGTAATTGGGCAAAATCTTTGAAAGAGTGGATGACTGACACTAAATAAACGTTAGAGAATACCGAAGAGGCAATACAAAAATGGGCAATCCAGAAAAATTGGCAACATTGGGTACACAAGACGAAGAAAAACAAAACAAAAACATGTCAATGAGTAATGACAAATGCGGACATGGCCTTTGAACAGGTAAACTAAAAACGTGAGGGAAAATCCATGTTATCAATAAAGAAAAAATTCTTGTGAACTAAAAGCGACAAATCTTCTTTCCTGTCTTAACATGGCAGTATATTACATTAATAACCCGCACCAGTACAGAGATACATGAACAGAAATAGGTGGGAATAATTCATTTGTTCTCTTGAAGTTCAATTTTAAAGAGTTATGTCTCTTTGGTTGTAGTATTGAGATGGTTTGAAGATTTTTTTATCAACTTAGGCATGCGAGTGTTAAATATATAGTTTTGGCTTTGAGTTGAACGCCACAATCAATAATATTTCAGTATATCATATGCGCGACAGTCAGTTTTCTTGGTGGAGCAAACGGGTTATGATCCGGAGAAAACAACCATCTTGCCGCAAGTAACTGACACATTTTAATAGATATTGCTGACAGTACGTATCTTACTAAAATACACCATGAAATATGATACCAGAGGCGGATACAGACATTTCCATAAGGAGGGCCCTTTTTCTTTAAAGAAAAAAAAATCGGAGAGCAATCAAAAGATACCGGGCCGTAATTCAATGCGAAAATTACAAAACATGATAAAAAGAAAAATGACTTGGATGAAATTGAAAATATTCTATTGAAACACGTTTTAACCAGTTTATAACTTAGCTCATCCGTCTATGGATAATGATATATTATTGTAACATCAATTAAATTGTTTATATTACATCCCATCGTGAGCGGGAGAGTGGGGGTCATTGAGTGATATAGTGGTATACAAGAAACAGAAGCAGAGCAACCAGACATATACAACAATCATGTCTCTGATAGCAACCAACAGATCTACGTCAAATGAACAGTGTATGCAGTCAAACCTGCCTTAAAGGATACCAGTATATAACAAATTACAAACCACTGTCTATAAAGGACAGTTTCTTGTTCTCCATTTAACTTCATTTCAGATTTATCAACGAACCATGTGAGTTAACAGAAATAAGAGGAACAGAGCATTAAAATGGCATACAAAGACATGTACGTTAAACCAGATACAGAGAACAACAAGAACATTTAGAGAATTAATGACAGAACAGTCCAAACCAAGTAAACAGGAGAGATACATACAACATTCAGTCTTGTCTGTCAGAGCAAAAAAAAAAGAATTATGATGTACGAAGATACAATGTGCTCTGGGATCATCATGAAAACTTACATCCCTGAAGGGCCCGGGTGGCTCAATGAGTTAGGTAGTTGGATTACCTAGCAACTCATACAAGCCTATCACCAATACGGCGTGGGTTCGTGCCCGGCTTTGTAGATTACAAAAAGGGTGTACTCGACTCGCAGCCGCAAGTGATAAAGTTGACCAGTTGCTTTCCCATGGTCGGTGGTTCTCTTCAGGTACTCCGGCTTCTTCCACCACTAAAACTGGTCGGCATGATATAGTTGAAATATTACTGAAAGTGGCGTTAAACACAATAAATAAAATCAAATCAAATGCACTCCTGAAATGATTGTTAAAGTTCATCCCAATTTTACTTGCAGGAAATGATAGCATGGCTTACTTAGTCAATTAGATATCTACGTTTTTCATCACTGAATCGCTACCTCTGCTGGTGGACTATAAGTCACGAGAGTATCATTCGTCCAGTAGTCAGTGCTTCTGCACTGGCATGGTTTATTAGATATATTTATGCTTGAAATATACAGTTCCTTAATGATGTAATTTATCAAAACTAATGTTATTCTCTCCCTCAGGCATAAGTAATTGTAGTCGATTTTATATATCTTGATTTACTTCTCCTAAAGACTTATCTTTCCATTCTATTGACTATAAATCTACATGATGCGGGTTATTACAGACACGCTTCGTGTGCACTAACTTCTATTCGTATATCTGCGTTTTCAAAACTCACTTATTCGCTACATTTGCTGGTGGACTATTAGTCCCTGAGGGTATCATCTGCCCAGTATTAGTGGTTCGTCACTGACATGGTTTATTAGATATATTTATGCTTTAAATGTACAGTACCTAAATAATGTAATCTATAAAAGCTAAGATCAACCTCCCACAGAAAGAGATAACCATAGCCGATCAATCTCCCACAGAAAGAGATAACTATAGCCGATCAATCTCCCACAGAAAGAGAAAACCATAGCCGATCAATCTCCCACAGAAAGAGATAACCATAGCCGATCAATCTCCCACAGAAAGAGATAACCATAGCCGATCAATCTCCCAGAGAAAGAGATAAACATAGCCGATCAATCTCCCACAGAAAGAGATAACCATAGCCGATCAATCTCCCACAGAAAGAGATATTCATAGCCGATCAATCTCCCACAGAAAGAGATAACCATAGCCGATCAATCTCCCAGAGAAAGAGATAAACATAGCCGATCAATCTCCCACAGAAAGAGATAACCATAGCCGATCAATCTCCCACAGAAAGAGATAACCATAGCTGATCAATCTCCCAGAGAAAGAGATAACCATAGCCGATCAATCTCCCACAGAAAGAGATAACCATAGCCGATATTGGCTATGAGTTATTCTGATATAGGTTATTCTAGATGCTCGCCATGCACAGTAAATAAGATATCTACGTTTTAATAACAGAATAATGATGCAATTAGACCCTCAGGTTAAGTGTGGATGACATCATTTATAAGATAGATTGCATTACCAGCACAGTTTTAGATGGCCAGACAAAGGGAGAACACAGACGTATTGTCATGAGGATGTCAATTCGATATCTTCAATATGACGCTTGCTCGAAAGTCACTGACAAAATGTGTCGTATTATATAGAGGTTATTATAACTAGCATAACTCGTCACAATTCCCTTGAAATATAAACATATTGAATATGGACATAACAAACACTTTAGCTCTCTATTACAATGTCCGCTTGTGAGAAAAATATATACATAGTGTACTTGTTATACAAATATTGTTTTTATGTTTTTTATCAATAAAACCAGTTAATGTATAGTTGGACAAGTACAATTCCTGTTGCGTCAAGCAAATTGTGTGCTGGAGCATGAAAACTCGGGATAGCATATTAAAATAATTAATATTTTTAATACCTACATGATTTATTTAAGAATGTATTCCAAAGAGTCACGTAGTTGGAAAAATTCCTGGTTAATATGCAACAATACAGATCGAACAGTCGAACGTTTAAACATTCATCTGAGCTGCATGACAACTGAAAAACAATACTCTATTAAAGTCAGGCAATTAATTGAACTATAGATACTTATTTATTTCTTCTACAAAGAATTAAATTTAAAAGAGAATATTAAAGTTTCGCTGATAATTAGCAATTAAATATATTATATACAATGTTCAAGATTAGAGAGTTCTTTATAACAACGCTGTTCGCATGTTTATGTGCGAGTGTTGGCATTTACTCACATGTTGAAAACATTTGTATGACCACATCATTTCAGTAAGAAGGGAGATATGGCCCATGACGCCAGTTCAACTCCGCTACTTTATTAATGCCTGTACCAAGTCAGGAAAGTGAGCGGATATGTATATGTTGGGGAAGGATATCGATTTATTTTACTCTTTCTAATATTTTCGATTGGATTATCTAATTGTTCCGATAGTATGGTATTTTTTTTTAGCTCTTTTGTTTTTCATTTTATGATATAAAACAAGAAACATTCATAAAGACGAAGATAAATCACCAAGAAACAAAGAACAGAGGGATGAGTCTCCAAAAACTCCATATATTCTCTAAGAAGAATAAGATCCTGAAATAACAACCATCTACACTGAAATTCTATATGGAAGTACAGGAAACCTATAAATAAGGCCAAAGATCCTAGATTTGCAACACAGCTTAAAATTCTAAGAATATTGTATAATTGCAAAAAAAATAATTCATTTTAATCCCGAAGTACCTCCGAGGACCACTAAATCACCAAGATGCATTTTCTCCTTTAATAATAATTTAAGAAAAAGATTGAACGATGGTCGATACAATATTACACCGAAACCAAAAAGTTGAGTTTGTACACGACCGAACCTTTTGATTTGACGCAATCTGACATTGGAATAACTCAATATGGAACAACCATAGACGGGTTGACGAATATTTCGGACATTCCGGTTTTCTGCTCTTCCGTATGTTTTGGTATTCAAATTTGCCTTTTCCATTGTTTCGGGTCGAGCACCGCCGAAGAATTCAAAGTGACATTCACCTCTGGTTTTTTGCAGCTGCGTGTTTGAATTCAATGGGATGTAAACGAAACCTGAATTTGAAGCTTTAAATCAATGCAAATTATTGACGACCAAAGGTCACAAAACTTATATTGACAACGTAGTAATGATACAAGATCCTAGAAAGTAAAAAGCATATGACCACGTTTTCTTTTCTTCCTCGTATATCTCATTAGCAAGGCTTATGAACTTGAAACTTCTGTTGTAACATAAACAAGTCGTCTGTTGTATATCCCATGAGTAAAATTGACATGTCTAGCTTTCAGCGCAAACAAAAAGGAAAAAAATAATGAGACAAATTGGCTTGTTCAATGCGTAGTTATATATCTTAAAAGGTTGGAGTTGAATAATCTTTGACGATTTTATTTCCGTCGTGGCGGATATCTCTCAAATTTCTTCCCACTACTACAGCTAATTACAGCAGTTTTCATTCATTTATACGGGTATAATTAACCCTGTATTTCAAACATTACCTTGAGAGACCACCGATACAGCTTCGTCCGCATCATTTTTGGACTTGTACCTCGAATTTGACGACAGTGGTCAACTCAGTACTAAAATTTATGATAAGCGGGACGACTTCAATTTTAAAATCATAAATTTTCCAAACATGTGCAGCAATATACCAGCTTCTCCTGCATATGGTGTTTACATCTCGCAATTGATTCGCTATGCAAGGGTCAGTAGCAATTATTCTGATTTCCTGAAACGTCATCTTCATCTGAGAAACAGGCTACTGGACCAGGGCTATAAAAATATTCGCCTTATTCGATCTCTTAAAAAGTTTATATTCCGATACCAATATCTTGTCGAAATATATTCCGTCTCTGCAGAAAAAATTATAAGCGATGCATTTTAATATAGTGAAAATGTATAAAGATAAAGAAGCCAAAAATGTCAAGAATTTTTTTGTCAATGTGTGACGTAAAAATATTTTTGACATTTACGTCACCGAATATGGTACTGCTTTGACAACTATTTTACCTATTTTGTTCCTGTATTTAAATACTGTTACAGTGACAGCCGGAACCTTTGAACCGTAATGAGAGCGGGAGGTTTGGCGCCTTAAAATCTGATTCAACCCACCATTTCTTTAGAAATGCCTGTACCAAGTCAGGGTCATTACGGTTTTCACAGTTTTCCGGTTGTTGACTGATTTTGTCTGTTTATATAATTATGAGTTTTGACTTTCCCTTTGTAAGATTGTTCGGAGTTCGGTAATTTTGTTATTACCTTTATTGGCCATAGGGTGAAAACGTCAAACGCATTTTCAACGACAGAATTTTTAAGGAGTAGCAAGTGTATTTCAACACATTTATTAACGTATAGTATAGAATAAGGAATATCAGCATATAATAAGGTATACTAGTTTAGTTTAGTTTAAACATATTTTATTTGCCAATTTAACAGACAAAATGGATTAGACACAAGTTAAACAAACTTATTCTAGTAAGAGTTACTCAAGATGAAATAGTTTTGTCTATATTTAGAATTTGAATACTTGAATGCCATAGGTCTAATTAAAGAACACATTTCTTGAAAAGAAAGCAATAATAATTTAAACAAATTGAATAAGTTGGTGTTGCAAATATATTTTTTGGACACCATGTACTATTAATAACTACATTCTCAATAGTTGTACATTAACGTCCCACAAAATTGCATTCAAAATTGGAACCATGTATTTATATCGGTCAAATATTTGATGACATTTTATAAAATAATACTATGCTTAACAGAGAAATAATACTCTCCATTTCCGTTTAATCCATAATGTGGATCTTCGTGGTCGTGATCGTATGGTAGTTGGATTTACAATTACCTATGCAATAAGCGCCTAACACCACTAAAAGTTGGAGTTCGAATCCTGATCATGACGAGGTGTACTCGATACAACATACATCACTAAAACCACGATATAACTGAACTATCGTTGCGTTAAACACAATAACCCCATATTCCATAATGCATATCATATTTATACATGGAATTTTTTGTGGTGAGATTGAATGCATATTTATATCACACACACACACGCACATACACACACGAACACACACGAACACGCACGCCCACCCACCCACGCCGACTCCCCCCACACACACACTATTGGAATTATCTTTTTGCAGCTGAGTTTATGTTCGTTCGTAACCAGGATCGTTTAGAAAATTATCAACTTATCTGCAGATATTGTTGGATGATAAGAACAGTTTTAAGATATCAAAGGGAGTAATCAGAAGCCGGAAGGACAGACAATATAATGACCAAAGGTAGAAGGACAGACAATATAATGGCCAAAGGTAGAAGGACAGACAATGTAATGGCCAAAGGTAGAAGGACAGACAATGTAATGGCCAAAGGTAGAAGGACAGACAATGTAATGGCCAAAGGTAGAAGGACAGACAATGTAATGGCCAAAAGAAAAAGATATAACAAGTCAAACAATTGTTGACAAAACACTAAAAAGGAAACTAAAGAATGAATAACTCTAACCTCACTAAAACAGAGGGCGAACTTAGGTGATCCGGAAATGTAAGAATAGTGACATCCGTGGTGTTACTCTTGTTACAAATCTGATGATAAGTCATGAAAGAGGAAAGAAGGATGGGATTGTGAAAGTCCTCACACACACACACACACACACACTCTCTCTCTCTCTATCAAAATGTTTTACTGTCGTTATCCATTACTGTAGGTTTAAACTGCTTGAAGACATGTTCACGATGTAACCATTTAAAAGCTTTCTTTTCTATTTTTACTAAAAAAAATGTATTCATAAAGGTTATCAATGAGGGTCATGCATGAACAGGACATAGCCACCCTTTCGAAGTGCAGGATCTCGCTCCCAGCTCATCCTAGTCTGTGGGTGGTTATACATAATTGTATATTATAACTTTCTGAAAACTATGTTCATGCATTGCAAAATATTGTGGTGTATATGATGGATTAATATTTCTTTGAATTCTCAAATAAATAAATAAATAAATAAATAAAATAAATAAATAAATAAATAAATAAATAAATAAATAAATAAATAAATAAATAAATAAATAAAAATAAATAAATAAATAAATAAATAAATAATAGCGGTTAAACCATAACATGTTCTGGCAAACCGTAAGGTACAACCAGTGTGAAATGATTTGTATTTATCTGTATGCTTTAATATTTGTTAGATTTCTTACCAAACCATATAAGGACATAACATCATATTCATATGTCTGATAATACGTCTCAGAACATTGTTTTTTTTTGTCTGTGTGTGATTTGGTTGGAATTGCATACAAGTAATGGTATTACTTAGTCTTTAATAATCGAAATGAGTATCGACCGAATTTGAAAATGATGTATTGTCACGCTATACTATATCTAAATATAGAGACGCTTTTTCACCAAAGCAGCATATTCTTTTAAACGTGTTTAAAGTTCAATCTCGTATTAATATTTTATGAAATGTTTCAAGGCATGTCTGTACTCATGAAATACATAATTAAGACACTATTTTGATAAAAAAAAATAAAGACAATATTCATATTGGAAAAAAACCTTATATATAACGAATGCTATAACCTTGGAGATACTCATAGACCATAGAATAGCTTCAAGGCCGAGTTTGCTTTCGTCATCGGCATAAATATATTGGATTTTTCTCTGCGACAACATCTAGGATCATTCAAGGTTCACTGTCCGAGCGATCGTTACACCTACTAATCAATAATAATTAGCACAGCTGTTTTTTAAGGATTGATTTCAATGGTTGCGTACTATTATCAGATTTCCTGTGATTAAACACCTATAGTAATGAAATGACTTATGTTGAGCGCGTAAATAAGGTCAATGGTCTGACTATAGATGGTATTTTTTTCCTTTTAATAATAACAATTTATTTCAATATATATTTTTATAGAAAAAACATATCAAATATTATATTATTACCTTACAAGACAAAATAACGCACAATGTTTTTTTTAATATTCTGAGACGAAATCACATGACCAGTATATATACGACATGGGTTTAGATTGGTTTCTTTTCAAAATGATATTGTCAGCTCTGACCTTTATGCGAGTTGCCATATACATTGACGTTCCTTCAAATAGCAAAACTATGTTGAGATCTAAACTAGCTTATTTAACTTATATATCGAGATTTACTGTGAACATTTTGTCGAATTTTATGAGTTATCAAAATAGGCTAACCCTGAAAATGTTCAGGCCGTCTCTGTTGGTAGAAAAACGCATGATAAGAATGTAATGTTTAATTTAAATGGTATTAATATATCTTGTGAAGATGAAGTAAAATTACTAGGTGTAACCATAGATTTTAAACTTAACTTTAAATACACATATCTCTAATATCTGTAAGAAGGCTGCAAGGCAATTAAATGCTCTTAAACGAATAGGTAAACACTTATATCGTCTTGGTAAACTCAAAATTTATTATTCATTCATTATGTCAAATTTTAGCTATTGTCCTTTGACTTGGCATTTCTGTGGTGAACAAAACACTAAAAAGATAGAAAAAATACAAGAACGCGCACTTCGTTTCATTTATGATGATTTTCAAAATTCCTATGAATTTCTGTTAGAAAAGTCAAAGTTGCCCTCTCTTAAAACCCGCAGAATGCGTACTATTGCTTTGGAGACCTTCAAAATAATAAATAAAAAAAGCCCCCTTTTCATTCAAGATCTTGTTATAATCAAAAACAATTCATATAATTTCAAATACACGAATACTGCTGAGGTACCCAGACCTAGAACTTCAAACTATGGTAAATGATCTTTCAGATATGAGGTATGGAACTCACTACCAAATGAGGCCAGAATTATGACCTCATTTGATCAGTTCAAAAAGTACATAAATAGCTGGTGTGGAGGACAAAAATGTACATGCAGTGCATGCCGTATCCAACCAGTGCTGCCTCACACCTGAAATGTTTGCTACCGCTTTTTATTTCTGCTTATATATGCATGTGTTGTTTTTATTTAGTGCTGTTTATGTCTTAATGTGCTTCAATTTTATTTATGTACTTTTGTGTTTTTGTGTTTTGTGCTCTGCTTTTATATATGATTTTGAATAGCCTTCCGGATCATTGCAGGAGGGAAAACGGCTTCTCCCAGTTCAGAAGCTTGATTCAATCCTGGGATGGCTCGAGATGTCACTGTTCCGCATGCATTTTGTTTAGCATATCATTTTGATTTATTTTAATGTTTTTCCATTTGATTACTCTTAACATATTTTTGCTTTTTATTGCTACTGATTTGCTATTGGTGATTGTAAACAGCTGTCTAGAGAGGTACTTGCCACGTGGATTGCTGTTTGTGATTGCCAACAGTACATCTATTTTGCATGCTTGAATAGAATGATCCCTTGTATATGATCTTTGCTTTATTTTATTATTTTGTGTTCTGATATTTTTTAGCATATCATTTTGATTTATTTTAATGTTTTGCCATCATTGATTATTCTTAACATATTTTTGCTTTTTTATTGCTACTGAGTTGCTGTTGGTGATTGTAAACAGCTGTCTAGAGAGACACTTGCCACATGGATTGCTGTTTGTGATTGCCAATAGTACATCTATTTTGCATGTTTGTTTAAATGTACAGTAATTGCTATGATTTTATGTAGAGCTTGACATAAGTTGTTATGTTTATATCTGTATAGTCGGTTTAAGAGCACTTTAGGGCTCATGTTTGATTTGTTGTCTATGTATATATATACCGACTCTAAATAAAATTTACTTACTTACTTACTTACTTAAACGGAATGTCTTAAAATAAATCTACATAATATCGAGTACAGTTTGATATGATTCTACATACCTAAGTTAGCACTGAATTTTAACTGAGTTCGCAGGACAATTAGACGTGTGATTACTTATTAAACGCCAAGTGAGCTATTGACGACGACGACGACAATGACAACGATGATGAGGATGATGATGTCTTTTTGTACGACACCAACACGTAGCTCACTGAAACAACAGTTTGGAGCTCCATTCGGACACATTATACTCATTGGGCAAAACAGTCCTTGCTCTTACCTCTTAATCCTCCGTGATTAGCGGAGGTAGAATCAGAAATCGGGTTTAACCCTGTCACGTGCGCATGATGCGTTTCTTGAATAACAATAATTCAAAGATCTCTGGGAGCAAGAAAGCTAAAGGGCATCTTTCTCATCAGCAGCAATCATGTATCAAGGAAATCCTAATAGGAACCGCAAACTCTGAAATACCTTCTTCTTCCTCCAATACAGTGCAGTCCTCTAATTGAGTATTATCGCACTATTGCCCAAACTGGTTGTGACAACAAAGGTGCACAAAATAATTACATATACCGTCTCAACTAAGAGATTTATGCAGGTGCTGCTGGAATGTTGCTAAAATTCTATATAATATATAGATTGTAACAGATCAGTTAACACATACAAAACATGTACTACAATGAAAACATCAAGTTAATCAATTTAAGAAAGTAAGCAAGTCAGACATATATGTTTTGTCTAAAAGAATATAAATGAATCAGTGATGAAGTCAGCTAAATATTCTGATCCACAAAATTTGTCAATATATATTCCCCTGGCTGAGAAAATGCTTAATAACACGAAAATAACATCTGTAGAAGTATCTGTGCTAGACATTTACCAGTACTTATGCGCCACACTCAAGAATGACTATCGGAAACTTTTCCGAAAGTGAATCAGCTTTAAGTGCACTGAGTGTCGTGATATTAGAGGATTGGTTAAAAAAAACACATTTAAATGGCTGCTGCCTCAACACCCTTCAAACCTATTAGTATGTATTTCCATAAAAGAAGTAAAATAATTAGATATATATATATATTTATTAGCTAAAAAAAACAAAACCTTTACGATAAAGTTGACAAAGAACTGACCAATCGGTTGACGCGTTAGTTCAAGGACAGTATTTATGCGTCCTTGGTTACTTAAAATTGTCATTTTCTTTACAAATTATATAGGCATATAAATCTAAAAATTGTACATCTTCTCCATTAAGCATCACTGTTGTTGCCGTCTGTCATTAATAGTATGGCGGATTTAATGGTGTATATCGAAGAACGTTTGCTTCGCTTCGAGACGCTACTATTATTCGGTTCAATACCGGTATGCATTTCCGGATAATGGATTTCTAATTTTGATTAGATTGTTGAAAGATATAATAAATCTAGAATTGTTAATAAATAAAGCTTATCATTTATTTGAGTGAGTGAGTGATTGTTGTTTAACGCCAACCCAGGCATTTTCCAGTTCCAGCTATACCATGGCGAAAACAAGTTAATTTGCAATGAGATACCGTATCATCTATTTGAACAAGGTCTCCGTAGGAACAAGGATAATATTTTTTGGTCCCATTTTGAAGAAAGCCGCTTACTCATCGAGAGCACCTGGGTTCACCCCCCCCCCCCCCCCCCCCCCCCCCCCCCCCCCCCCCATTCCTGTACTTAGTGGTGTCCGTGTTGATTGCCTTTTTAGTTTTCTATGTTGTGTTTTTTGCTTGTTTTTCTTCGTTCTGTGTCTTGCGTACTCAATGTTTCCAGTATCTCGGGGTTGTCCATTCTTGATTTGCCCTTCTGTTTTCTCTAAAGTTTATTAACCTTTACGTCTTGAACTTTGTACAAGTATCCCATAATAACATTATCTCAATGACATTGCATAAATTTCATTTCATTACAGAACAGTCAAGATGTTGCACGGTTATTTTCAACTCTAGTAAATTAAATTCATAATCATACACTTACTATGCTTATTTCTAAATAAAGTTTCTAAATAATGTATTTATCATTAAAACTAAGGTCAATGACCCGCAGACATAGTTAAGTTTAGCCGATGTTGATTATCATGTTCTGTTTAGGTCCTTTTGAATTCTTGCTCTCAAAATACTTTTTACTTATTTGGTTTAGCAATCTTTTGACTATGAGTGCACACGATTAAAGTTATTCCAGAAACACGTCTTGTGCATTAAATTAGATATCTACGTTTATATTGTATAAGAGACTGATGTATCAAATTGAAGAAAAAAAGTGAAATAGTTTTTTTTTTAAATTTCAGAGTTCTTTAGTATTTCTGTAGTCTACGTTACCGGTCATGTGTATCATATTCAAAACACATTTCTTTTCTCAGATGTCTTCTGATTTGTGAAAAGAAAGTTCAAACGGTGAGAATCAACAATTCCCCCAATATCAACAACACGAATAACCACCTCTCCTTTAATCTATTGAGCACAAAATAAACCATGGTATATGGCGTTGGAAATCCAAGTCCTTCCTATGGACAGGCACAAAAATGTGACGGGATAAAACCAGTAAATGAGATCCAACCCCTCTGATAATTGGATACCCAATGACGATACAGATGTAAACAAAAGATACAAAACCTGGATAAATTTGTCAGCTTTAGCAAAAAGCCGGTGATAATATAAGACTTGAATTATTAAGACCGTTTATTACATGGGACTACCACTACATTCTTTATACAAGAGTGGTATCATACTGAATTGACTTAAAACAAATGTGATAAAGTTTGACAGTGACTTACGACATGTCGGTAGTTTTCTCCGGGTACTCCGGTTTCCTCCACCAATAAAACTGGCCGCCATGATATAACTGAAATATTGTTGAAAGTGGCGTTAAACACCATAAGCCTAAACATAGCCTACTGAATTGACAAACAAAACAATCGTATGTCCTTGTTTAATTTTGAATTGCTTAGCATCGAGTGACACCCATTGTAGCAAATGTCACCTGTATTTTGCTGCATCACTGTGTTATCAGTACACATTCTTTACAGTTCGTTGACAGTGATGTAATAAAACGATTTATAAATAAACACCTTTAAAGAATAAGATTTAAATAATTATGTGCATGGGGCGGTAACAACTGCATGCATGAATAATATGCAACAATAACACTGGATTAGAAAGTTTGCAAATCATGTTTTTTTCGGCTTATATTTCTCAGTTCAACGAACGAAAATGTACTAAGAACTAAACAAAGTTACATTTTCGACCAATTGTAATCATTTAAATATCGAACGATATCTTCTTCCAGTTGGAATAGACGGCTGCTGTCACCAAAGAGTGATAAAATGGAAGAAGAAAACCAATATCGTGAGAAAAGTTCCCAAATCTGATATACATTACTCTTGGATAGTCTCTCGTTCATTAAATTCATATCCTTTCTTACTAATTACACACACGCACACACACACACACATATATATATATACACACACCCACACGCCAACACGCACACACATGACCGTTCACTTCCCTTGACTTCGTTAGCAAAAATATAGATATCTAATTTAGTGCGCAAGAAATAATCTTCATCAGTTACGCTCAAAGCCGAAAGGTTGAACATGATTTACGGGCCCGAATATCTCATCTTAGTGAAATGATGTTGTATATGTATTATACCAAGGTGTAAACTATTTCGAGAAAACCGGAGATAATAGCGTTACTGTTGCAAGCTAGGTGAGCTTCGATGGTTACAATGGGTATCACTTTGTAAGAATTGTTTAAAGATATCAAAGGGGGTAATGAGAAGCCGTAAGCAGAAACAGAAACCATACAATGGCCAACAGAAAAAATGACGAAAATTGAACGCTCAATATAGCACAATACAGAAACCTATAGACCGAGCAACTCAAACTCCACTAAAGCATGAGGTTAAGTCATGTGCATGTATGTGCTTCAGGAGGGTAGGGTAGATTCTGCTCCACTAGTGACACCCGTCGTGTAATTTTAAAACGACGCCAACATTGGAATTAATAGTAATGGGTACACAGCTTCAAACTTAGTCTTACAAAAAGTACACATAAGTCAAACATGATTAGTAAAAAATACGTAAATTGTGTTAATGTATGCTGGAACTTTAGCAATAATTCTCATTCAAATAACCGTTGGTGTGTTTGTTGTAATTTTAAATAATCTATATCTCTTATTTATTTAAATGTATGCCAGTATTAGATGGGGGTGATTCTTGCAATTGAGATGAATTCTTAAAGTTTGAATGCCGGCATTTAATTGATTACAATCGACTAATAGGACTCCTTATAATAATAAATAAATATTAATAACTACCCCTCTTGACTTGTGAACTCAGTTTCACTTAAAAGATTTATGGAATTAGAAACACCTTTTGAATGATTTTTTTTATAATTAGAATGTTCTCATTTATGAACATTCAGACCATATTCTAATTTTGGTGGAAATTAATTCGGATTAAGAGGTTCCCTTGCACTCTTGCACACAAAATACCTTGTCATACTTTTTCTGTGTAAGTTGACCTGCCATTATGTTGTAGTAGTCGGTAAGCAAACATTCCTCAAAGTTTGTTGACCTGAACTAAAAATAGTATTGACAAGTGATAAAACGGTTTAAAAATAAATTTGTTTGAAAAATATCGAACAAGGATATGCATTGACATTGCATAATATAAGATAAGATAATTTATTCATCAGACATGGCCCTCCCAAGGAGCATTAATATGAAAAATACTTATGAATAATATATGTGATTGTATATGCGCGCACATGGTGCATAACGGATAAATACCATGTGCAGTATAGACGAATGACATAATCATCAATTGGTTTTAATTATTTGTTACTCAGTGACAATGCATAAGATCTTTAGAATAAAATACATTCTACCTGTAACGAATACAGTAAACATGCTAGTGAAATAAACCTTGAAAGTACCATAGATATGAGAAGCTGTAAATCGAGACACGTGCGATACAATCGTTAAAAGAAGAAAATGACAATGGACAAACAAGGAGCGACAGAATACTACACTAAAAAGGAAGGGTTGAGCAACACGAACCCACAAACACCGGGTGGACTGAAGCGCTCCTGATGGACAAACAAGGAGCGACCGAATACTACACTATAAAGGAAGGGTTGAGCAACACGAACCCACAAACACCGGGTGGACTGAAGCGCTCCTGGTGGACAAACAAGGAGTGACAGAATACTACACTAAAAAGGAAGGGTTGAGCAACACGAACCCACAAACACCGGGTGGACTGAAGCGCTCCTGATGGACAAACAAGGAGCGACCGAATACTACACTATAAAGGAAGGGTTGAGCAACACGAACCCACAAACACCGGGTGGACTGAAGCGCTCCTGATGGACAAACAAGGAGCGACAGAATACTACACTATAAAGGAAGGGTTGAGCAACACGAACCCACAAACACCGGGGTGGACTGAAGCGCTCCTGGTGGACAAACAAGGAGTGACAGAATACTACACTAAAAAGGAAGGGTTGAGCAACACGAACCCACAAACACCGGGTGGACTGAAGCGCTCCTGATGGACAAACAAGGAGCGACCGAATACTACACTATAAAGGAAGGGTTGAGCAACACGAACCCACAAACACCGGGGTGGACTGAAGCGCTCCTGATGGACAAACAAGGAGCGACCGAATACTACACTATAAAGGAAGGGTTGAGCAACACGAACCCACAAACACCGGGGTGGACTGAAGCGCTCCTGATGGACAAACAAGGAGCGACCGAATACTACACTATAAAGGAAGGGTTGAGCAACACGAACCCACAAACACCGGGTGGACTGAAGCGCTCCTGATGGACAAACAAGGAGCGACCGAATACTACACTATAAAGGAAGGGTTGAGCAACACGAACCCACAAACACCGGGGTGGACTGAAGCGCTCCTGATGGACAAACAAGGAGCGACAGAATACTACACTATAAAGGAAGGGTTGAGCAACACGAACCCACAAACACCGGGGAGGACTGAAGCGCTCCTGATGGACAAACAAGGAGCGACCGAATACTACACTATAAAGGAAGGGTTGAGCAACACGAACCCACAAACACCGGGGTGGACTGAAGCGCTCCTGATGGACAAACAAGGAGCGACAGAATACTACACTATAAAGGAAGGGTTGAGCAACACGAACCCACAAACACCGGGGTGGACTGAAGCGCTCCTGATGGACAAACAAGGAGCGACCGAATACTACACTATAAAGGAAGGGTTGAGCAACACGAACCCACAAACACCGGGTGGACTGAAGCGCTCCTGATGGACAAACAAGGAGCGACAGAATACTACACTATAAAGGAAGGGTTGAGCAACACGAACCCACAAACACCGGGGTGGACTGAAGCGCTCCTGATGGACAAACAAGGAGCGACCGAATACTACACTATAAAGGAAGGGTTGAGCAACACGAACCCACAAACACCGGGTGGACTGAAGCGCTCCTGATGGACAAACAAGGAGCGACAGAATACTACACTATAAAGGAAGGGTTGAGCAACACGAACCCACAAACACCGGGGTGGACTGAAGCGCTCCTGGTGGACAAACACGGAGTGACAGAATACTACACTAAAAAGGAAGGGTTGAGCAACACGAACCCACAAACACCGGGTGGACTGAAGCGCTCCTGATGGACAAACAAGGAGCGACCGAATACTACACTATAAAGGAAGGGTTGAGCAACACGAACCCACAAACACCGGGGTGGACTGAAGCGCTCCTGATGGACAAACAAGGAGCGACCGAATACTACACTATAAAGGAAGGGTTGAGCAACACGAACCCACAAACACCGGGGTGGACTGAAGCGCTCCTGATGGACAAACAAGGAGCGACCGAATACTACACTATAAAGGAAGGGTTGAGCAACACGAACCCACAAACACCGGGTGGACTGAAGCGCTCCTGATGGACAAACAAGGAGCGACCGAATACTACACTATAAAGGAAGGGTTGAGCAACACGAACCCACAAACACCGGGGTGGACTGAAGCGCTCCTGATGGACAAACAAGGAGCGACAGAATACTACACTATAAAGGAAGGGTTGAGCAACACGAACCCACAAACACCGGGGAGGACTGAAGCGCTCCTGATGGACAAACAAGGAGCGACCGAATACTACACTATAAAGGAAGGGTTGAGCAACACGAACCCACAAACACCGGGGTGGACTGAAGCGCTCCTGATGGACAAACAAGGAGCGACAGAATACTACACTATAAAGGAAGGGTTGAGCAACACGAACCCACAAACACCGGGGTGGACTGAAGCGCTCCTGATGGACAAACAAGGAGCGACCGAATACTACACTATAAAGGAAGGGTTGAGCAACACGAACCCACAAACACCGGGTGGACTGAAGCGCTCCTGATGGACAAACAAGGAGCGACCGAATACTACACTATAAAGGAAGGGTTGAGCAACACGAACCCACAAACACCGGGGTGGACTGAAGCGCTCCTGATGGACAAACAAGGAGCGACCGAATACTACACTATAAAGGAAGGGTTGAGCAACACGAACCAACAAACACCGGGTGGACTGAAGCGCTCCTGATGGACAAACAAGGAGCGACAGAATACTACACTATAAAGGAAGGGTTGAGCAACACGAACCCACAAACACCGGGGTGGACTGAAGCGCTCCTGATGGACAAACAAGGAGCGACCGAATACTACACTATAAAGGAAGGGTTGAGCAACACGAACCCATAAACACCGGGGTGGACTGAAGCGCTCCTGATGGACAAACAAGGAGTGACAGAATACTACACTAAAAAGGAAGGGTTGAGCAACACGAACCCATAAACACCGGGGTGGATTGAAGCGCTCCTGATGGACAAACAAGGAGCGACAGAATACTACACTATAAAGGAAGGGTTGAGCAACACGAACCCATAAACACCGGGGTGGACTGAAGCGCTCCTGATGGACAAACAAGGAGTGACAGAATACTACACTATAAAGGAAGGGTTGAGCAACACGAACCCATAAACACCGGGGTGGATTGAAGCGCTCCTGATGGACAAACAAGGAGCGACCGAATACTACACTATAAAGGAAGGGTTGAGCAACACGAACCCATAAACACCGGGGTGGATTGAAGCGCTCCTGATGGACAAGCAGTTCCTGCTCCACTATTAATACCCGTAATAAAGTAATAAATGAGTCGACCATATTTTGTGGTTGACTAAACCTGAGATTAATAACCTCATCATAACAAGGAGTAAGCTTTGGTGTAATATCATCAGATTTCAATACCTACCTGTATGAGTCCATCTTGTTGTTTTCTTCTGAACTCTATATTGACGAAGTGTGGTATGTAGATGTCGTTAAGCAGTCTAAAACGATTGTTGACTTCACTTGGAATAGCAATTTATTTACTGTTGATGTCAGTGAAATGTCACTGTACAAATTGCTTATTTTACCTGAAGTGGTATATATGGCTAATTTCAGCTGAAATAGCAGTGTAAAAAATGATTATCACATATTATATTGAAATAACCCCGAATTTGCATGTGTAATAAAAGCATAATTTGCGGCGTGTTATTTGCATCCGGGGCAATAACATTTTACGAGGGCAATAACATGTTATCTGCCCTGGTAAAATATGTGATAAATAGATTAATACATGGCCTTTTTCATATTGCCCTTGTCATCAGTCCTCCACTGATATCGTCCCTCGGGGCCGATATAAAAAATTGCATATTACACCTTAAATAGCACGGCATAAATTGTTTATTTGACCTGAAGTATCACTTAATAAATTGTTTATTTCAACTGAAATAGTACTGTATGAACTGTTTATTTCACCTGAAATATCACTGTATTAATGGTTTATTTCACCTGAAATAGTACGGGATTATGTTATTTCCCGAGTCAAACTGTTTTTCAACACGAAACAAGAATAAGATTGATTCTTCTCTGGACATGAAAAAGTAGTCAAATTGTTTCAAATTGTTCCAGAATTTCACGTTGAAAAACTGCAGAGTCAGATTTTTTAAAGAATATTGTGTTGTATCTTTTAAGTCAATAGTCGTTACCTAATATTAATGCTAACACAAGATCGTTTATAATTGTTTTACATCCATAGACCCACGTTCCTGTCGATACCGAAATCTAAATATTTTAGATTAAGTGGAATATTGATGAGACAATTCCTCGTTCATTGACCCGGTATGGAATTGACGTAAAAAGTAAAATGATCCGGAAACTAGTCGTCGTTTGAAAAAAAACAACAAGAAAATACCCAAAAAGAAAACATAATCACTTAATATTTACAAAAACAACTTGGAATGCATCATGATAACAATGAACTTCATGCATGGCCGCATCAAGACAGCAACAGGGAAGGCTTAGGCCAATAAGACTAGTTTAAACCCACCACTCTTTATTGAAGTGCCTGTCACAAACAAAGACCATGAGTGGTAATGTGTATATGTGTTTGAGTTATCAATGTTGCCTCTGTTGCTACGATTTTTCTATGAGATATTGGAACTATTCTGTCACAGTTTAATTTTTTTATTGTTTTTTTCATTTTTCTGCAATGGATTTTTGATGATAAATGTGCAACGTCAACAGTACAGAAACAGTTGTTTGCTTATAATAAACAAACCTGTACAGTACAGACAATAAATGAGAATAAATTGATAAATGATAAACTTTTATTTTTATTAAACATTTCCTTTGAATTGCATTGCAGTTTAGAGTACATATTAAATCACTGGGCAATTAAAGGAATATAAAAGTTGTGTTCAATGTAAGTGAATACACTCCTGCTTTCCTAAGGTATTACGCAATAAATATGGCATTCAGTACATGCATGTCTATCTGCAGCAAATTTTACCTTTTCAAACCCTAAATGTAAGAAATATATGCGAAAGTGCTCAACAACATTGATGCAAGGTTTCAATTTAAACATATATTTAAATAAAACATAGGGGCTAGGGCTAGGGGTTATGTTGTTTAATGCCACTTTCAACCATGTGTCAGTTATATCATGGCGGTCAGTTTTAATGTTGGACACAAATGGTGTACCGTGAGAAAACCACCGACCTGCTACAAGTCACTGAAAAACTTAATTACAAACAGTTGTGTCGAGTACATTTCGCCATAAGCGGGATTCGAATTCACAACTTCAGCGGTGATAGCAACTGATAGATGTAAATCCAACTACCATACGACTACGACGGCGCCTATATTGTTTGCACTACACACGTTTTGCAAACATCGCCAAATAACTTTGTCTATTCGGTACACATTGCACATTTATCATCAAATATATATATTCTGTACTGTACAACATGTACATTGATCACCATACACATATTGCCTCTGTTGTACACGTTGTACATTTATCATCAAATATATAAATTCTGTACTGTACAACATGTACATTGATCACCATACACATATTAGCTCTGTTGTACACGTTGTACATTTATCATCAAACATATATATTCTATACTGTACAACATGTACATTGATCACCATACACATATTGCCTCTGTTGTACACGTTGTACATTTATCATCAAATATATATATACTGTACTGCACAACATGTACATTGATCACCATACACATATTGCCTCTGTTGTACACGTTGTACATTTATCATCAAATATATATATTCTGTACTGTACAACATGTATATTGATCACCATACACATATTGCCTCTGTTGTACACGTTGTACATTTATCATCAAATATATATATACTGTACTGCACAACATGTACATTGATCACCATACACATATTACCTCTGTTGTACACGTTGTACATTTATCATGAAATATATATATTCTGTACTGTACAACATGTACATTGATCACCATACACATATTGCCTCTGTTGTACACGTTGTACATTTATCATCAAATATATATATTCTGTACTGTACAACATGTACATTGATCATCATACACATATTACCTCTGTTGTACACGTTGTACATTTATAATGAAATATATATATTCTGTACTGTACAACATGTACATTGATCACCATACACATATTGCCTCTGTTGTACACGTTGTACATTTATCATCAAATATATATATTCTGTACTGTACAACATGTACATTGATCATCATACACATATTACCTCTGTTGTACACGTTGTACATTTATAATGAAATATATATATTCTGTACTGTACAACATGTACATTGATCACCATACACATATTGCCTCTGTTGTACACGTTGTACATTTATCATCAAATATATATATTCTGTACTGTACAACATGTACATTGATCACCATACACATATTGCCTCTGTTGTACACGTTGTACATTTATCATCAAATATATATATTCTGTACTGTACAACATGTACATTGATCATCATACACATATTGCCTCTGTTGTACACATTGTACATTTATCATCAAATATATATATACTGTACTGTACAACATGTACCTTGATCACCATACACATATTGCCTCTGTTGTACACGTTGTACATTTATCATCAAATATATATATTCTGTATTGTACAACATGTACACTGATCACCATACACATATTACCTCTGTTGTACACATTGTACATTTATCATCAAATATATATATTCTGTACTGTACAACATGTACATTGATCACCATACACATATTGCCTCTGTTGTACACGTTGTACATTTATCATCAAATATATATATTCTGTACTGTACAACATGTACATTGATCACCATACACATATTACTTCTGTTGTACACGTTGTACATTTATCATCAAATATATATATTCTGTACTGTACAACATGTACATTGATCACCATACACATATTGCCTCTGTTGTACACGTTGTACATTTATCATCAAATATATATATTCTGTACTGTACAACATGTACATTGATCACCATACACATATTACATCTGTTGTACACGTTGTACATTTATCATCAAATATATATATTCTGTACTGTACAACATGTACATTGATCACCATACACATATTACCTCTGTTGTACACGTTGTACATTTATCATCAAATATATATATTCTGTACTGTACAACATGTACATTGATCACCATACACATATTGCCTCTGTTGTACACGTTGTACATTTATCATCAAATATATATATTCTGTACTGTACAACATGTACATTGATCACCATACACATATTGCCTCTGTTGTACACGTTGTATATTTATCATCAAATATATATATTCTGTACTGTACAACATGTACATTGATCACCATACACATATTACTTCTGTTGTACACGTTGTACATTTATCATCAAATATATATATTCTGTACTGTACAACATGTACATTGATCACCATACACATATTGCCTCTGTTGTACACGTTGTACATTTATCATCAAATATATATATTCTGTACTGTACAACATGTACATTGATCACCATACACATATTACATCTGTTGTACACGTTGTACATTTATCATCAAATATATATATTCTGTACTGTACAACATGTACATTGATCACCATACACATATTACCTCTGTTGTACACGTTGTACATTTATCATCAAACATATATATTCTGTACTGTACACCATGTACATTGATCACCATACACATATTGCCTCTGTTGTACACGTTGTACATTTATCATCAAATATATATATTCTGTACTGTACAACATGTACATTGATCACCATACACATATTGCCTCTGTTGTACACGTTATACATTTATCATCAAATATATATATTCTGTACTGTACAACATGTACATTGATCATCATACACATATTACCTCTGTTGTACACGATGTACATTTATCATCAAATGTATATATTCTGTACTGTACAACATGTACATTGATCATCATACACATATTACCTCTGTTGTACACGTTGTACATTTATCATCAAATATATATATTCTGTACTGTACAACATGTACATTGATCACCATACACATATTACCTCTGTTGTACACGTTGTACATTTATCATCAAATATATATATTCTGTACTGTACAACATGTACATTGATCACCATACACATATTGCCTCTGTTGTACACGTTGTACATTTATCATCAAATATATATATTCTGTACTGTACAACATGTACATTGATCACCATACACATATTACCTCTGTTGTACACGTTGTACATTTATCATCAAATATATATATTCTGTACTGTACAACATGTACAATGATCACCATACACATATTGCCTCTGTTGTACACATTGTACATTTATCATCAAATATATATATACTGTACTGTACAACATGTACCTTGATCACCATACACATATTGCCTCTATTGTACACGTTGTACATTTATCATCAAATATATATATTCTGTATTGTACAACATGTACACTGATCACCATACACATATTACTTCTGTTGTACACATTGTACATTTATCATCAAATATATATATTCTGTACTGTACAACATGTACATTGATCACCATACACATATTGCCTCTATTGTACACGTTGTACATTTATCATCAAATATATATATTCTGTATTGTACAACATGTACACTGATCACCATACACATATTACTTCTGTTGTACACATTGTACATTTATCATCAAATATATATATTCTGTACTGTACAACATGTACATTGATCACCATACACATATTGCCTCTGTTGTACACGTTGTACATTTATCATCAAATATATATATTCTGTACTGTACAACATGTACATTGATCACCATACACATATTACCTCTGTTGTACACGTTGTACATTTATCATCAAATATATATATTCTGTACTGTACAACATGTACATTGATCACCATACACATATTGCCTCTGTTGTACACGTTGTACATTTATCATCAAATATATATATTCTGTACTGTACAACATGTACATTGATCACCATACACATATTGCCTCTGTTGTACACGTTGTATATTTATCATCAAATATATATATTCTGTACTGTACAACATGTACATTGATCACCATACACATATTACATCTGTTGTACACGTTGTACATTTATCATCAAATATATATATTCTGTACTGTACAACATGTACATTGATCACCATACACATATTGCCTCTGTTGTACACGTTGTACATTTATCATCAAATATATATATTCTGTACTGTACAACATGTACATTGATCACCATACACATATTGCCTCTGTTGTACACGTTGTATATTTATCATCAAATATATATATTCTGTACTGTACAACATGTACATTGATCACCATACACATATTACATCTGTTGTACACGTTGTACATTTATCATCAAATATATATATTCTGTACTGTACAACATGTACATTGATCACCATACACATATTACCTCTGTTGTACACGTTGTACATTTATCATCAAACATATATATTCTGTACTGTACAACATGTACATTGATCACCATACACATATTGCCTCTGTTGTACACGTTGTACATTTATCATCAAATATATATATTCTGTACTGTACAACATGTACATTGATCACCATACACATATTGCCTCTGTTGTACACGTTGTACATTTATCATCAAATATATATATTCTGTACTGTACAACATGTACATTGATCACCATACACATATTACCTCTGTTGTACACGTTGTACATTTATCATCAAATATATATATTCTGTACTGTACAACATGTACATTGATCACCATACACATATTACCTCTGTTGTACACGTTGTACATTTATCATCAAATATATATATTCTGTACTGTACAACATGTACATTGATCACCATACACATATTGCCTCTGTTGTACACGTTGTACATTTATCATCAAATATATATATTCTGTACTGTACAACATGTACATTGATCATCATACACATATTACCTCTGTTGTACACGTTGTACATTTATCATCAAATATATATATTCTGTACTGTACAACATGTATATTGATCACCATACACATATTGCCTCTGTTGTACACGTTGTACATTTATCATCAAATATATATATTCTGTACTGTACAACATGTACATTGATCACCATACACATATTACCTCTGTTGTACACGTTGTACATTTATCATCAAATATATATATTCTGTACTGTACAACATGTACATTGATCACCATACGCATATTACCTCTGTTGTACACGTTGTACATTTATCATCAAATATATATATTCTGTACTGTACAACATGTACATTGATCACCATACACATATTACCTCTGTTGTACACGTTGTACATTTATCATCAAATATATATATTCTGTACTGTACAACATGTACATTGATCACCATACGCATATTACCTCTGTTGTACACGTTGTACATTTATCATCAAATATATATATTCTGTACTGTACAACATGTACATTGATCACCATACACATATTGCCTCTGTTGTACACGTTGTACATTTATCATCAAATATATATATTCTGTACTGTACAACATGTACATTGATCACCATACACATATTACCTCTGTTGTACACGTTGTACATTTATCATCAAATATATATATTCTGTACTGTACAACATGTACATTGATCACCATACACATATTACCTCTGTTGTACACGTTGTACATTTATCATCAAATATATATATTCTGTACTGTACAACATGTACATTGATCACCATACACATATTACCTCTGTTGTGCACGTTGTACATTTATCATCAAATATATATATACTGTATTGTACAACATGTACATTGATCACCATACACATATTACCTCTGTTGTACACGTTGTACATTTATCATCAAATATATATATTCTGTACTGTACAACATGTACATTGATCACCATACACATATTGCCTCTGTTGTACACGTTGTATATTTATCATCAAATATATATATTCTGTACTGTACAACATGTACATTGATCACCATACACATATTGCCTCTGTTGTACACGTTGTACATTTATCATCAAATATATATATTCTGTACTGTACAACATGTACATTGATCACCATACACATTTTACATCTGTTGTACACGTTGTACATTTATCATCAAATATATATATTCTGTACTGTACAACATGTACATTGATCACCATACACATATTACCTCTGTTGTACACGTTGTACATTTATCATCAAACATATATATTCTGTACTGTACAACATGTACATTGATCACCATACACATATTGCCTCTGTTGTACACGTTGTACATTTATCATCAAATATATATATTCTGTACTGTACAACATGTACATTGATCACCATACACATATTGCCTCTGTTGTACACGTTGTACATTTATCATCAAATATATATATTCTGTACTGTACAACATGTACATTGATCACCATACACATATTACCTCTGTTGTACACGTTGTACATTTATCATCAAATATATATATTCTGTACTGTACAACATGTACATTGATCACCATACACATATTACCTCTGTTGTACACGTTGTACATTTATCATCAAATATATATATTCTGTACTGTACAACATGTACATTGATCACCATACACATATTGCCTCTGTTGTACACGTTGTACATTTATCATCAAATATATATATTCTGTACTGTACAACATGTACATTGATCATCATACACATATTACCTCTGTTGTACACGTTGTACATTTATCATCAAATATATATATTCTGTACTGTACAACATGTACATTGATCACCATACACATATTGCCTCTGTTGTACACGTTGTACATTTATCATCAAATATATATATTCTGTACTGTACAACATGTACATTGATCATCATACACATATTACCTCTGTTGTACACGTTGTACATTTATCATCAAATAAATATATTCTGTACTGTACAACATGTACATTGATCACCTTACACATATTGCCTCTGTTGTACACGTTGTACATTTATCATCAAATATATATATTCTGTACTGTACAACATGTACATTGATCACCATACACATATTGCCTCTGTTGTACACGTTGTACATTTATCATCAAATATATATATACTATACTGTACAACATGTACATTGATCACCATACACATATTGCCTCTGTTGTACACGTTGTACATTTATCATCAAATATATATATTCTGTATTGTACAACATGTACATTGATCACCATACACATATTACCTCTGTAGTACACGTTGTACATTTATCATCAAATATATATATTCTGTACTGTACAACATGTACATTGACCACCATACGCATATTACCTCTGTTGTACACGTTGTACATTTATCATCAAATATATATATTCTGTACTGTACAACATGTACATTGATCACCATACACATATTACCTCTGTTGTACACGTTGTACATTTATCATCAAATATATATATTCTGTACTGTACAACATGTACATTGATCACCATACACATATTACCTCTGTTGTACACGTTGTACATTTATCATCAAATATATATATTCTGTACTGTACAACATGTACATTGATCACCATACACATATTACCTCTGTTGTGCACGTTGTACATTTATCATCAAATATATATATACTGTATTGTACAACATGTACATTGATCACCATACACATATTACCTCTGTTGTACACGTTGTACATTTATCATCAAATATATATATTCTGTACTGTACAACATGTACATTGATCACCATACACATATTACTTCTGTTGTACACGTTGTACAATTATCATCAAATATATATATTCTGTACTGTACAACATGTACATTGATCACCATGCACATATTACCTCTGTTGTACACGTTGTACATTTATCATCAAATATATATATTCTGTACTGTACAACATGTACATTGATCACCATACACATATTGCCTCTGTTGTACACGTTGTACATTTATCATCAAATATATATATTCTGTACTGTACAACATGTACATTGATCATCATACACATATTACCTCTGTTGTACACGTTGTACATTTATCATCAAATATATATATTCTGTACTGTACAACATGTATATTGATCACCATACACATATTGCCTCTGTTGTACACGTTGTACATTTATCATCAAATATATATATTCTGTACTGTACAACATGTACATTGATCACCATACACATATTACCTCTGTTGTACACGTTGTACATTTATCATCAAATATATATATTCTGTACTGTACAACATGTACATTGATCACCATACGCATATTACCTCTGTTGTACACGTTGTACATTTATCATCAAATATATATATTCTGTACTGTACAACATGTACATTGATCACCATACACATATTACCTCTGTTGTACACGTTGTACATTTATCATCAAATATATATATTCTGTACTGTACAACATGTACATTGATCACCATACGCATATTACCTCTGTTGTACACGTTGTACATTTATCATCAAATATATATATTCTGTACTGTACAACATGTACATTGATCACCATACACATATTGCCTCTGTTGTACACGTTGTACATTTATCATCAAATATATATATTCTGTACTGTACAACATGTACATTGATCACCATACACATATTACCTCTGTTGTACACGTTGTACATTTATCATCAAATATATATATTCTGTACTGTACAACATGTACATTGATCACCATACACATATTACCTCTGTTGTACACGTTGTACATTTATCATCAAATATATATATTCTGTACTGTACAACATGTACATTGATCACCATACACATATTACCTCTGTTGTGCACGTTGTACATTTATCATCAAATATATATATACTGTATTGTACAACATGTACATTGATCACCATACACATATTACCTCTGTTGTACACGTTGTACATTTATCATCAAATATATATATTCTGTACTGTACAACATGTACATTGATCACCATACACATATTGCCTCTGTTGTACACGTTGTATATTTATCATCAAATATATATATTCTGTACTGTACAACATGTACATTGATCACCATACACATATTGCCTCTGTTGTACACGTTGTACATTTATCATCAAATATATATATTCTGTACTGTACAACATGTACATTGATCACCATACACATTTTACATCTGTTGTACACGTTGTACATTTATCATCAAATATATATATTCTGTACTGTACAACATGTACATTGATCACCATACACATATTACCTCTGTTGTACACGTTGTACATTTATCATCAAACATATATATTCTGTACTGTACAACATGTACATTGATCACCATACACATATTGCCTCTGTTGTACACGTTGTACATTTATCATCAAATATATATATTCTGTACTGTACAACATGTACATTGATCACCATACACATATTGCCTCTGTTGTACACGTTGTACATTTATCATCAAATATATATATTCTGTACTGTACAACATGTACATTGATCACCATACACATATTACCTCTGTTGTACACGTTGTACATTTATCATCAAATATATATATTCTGTACTGTACAACATGTACATTGATCACCATACACATATTACCTCTGTTGTACACGTTGTACATTTATCATCAAATATATATATTCTGTACTGTACAACATGTACATTGATCACCATACACATATTGCCTCTGTTGTACACGTTGTACATTTATCATCAAATATATATATTCTGTACTGTACAACATGTACATTGATCATCATACACATATTACCTCTGTTGTACACGTTGTACATTTATCATCAAATATATATATTCTGTACTGTACAACATGTACATTGATCACCATACACATATTGCCTCTGTTGTACACGTTGTACATTTATCATCAAATATATATATTCTGTACTGTACAACATGTACATTGATCATCATACACATATTACCTCTGTTGTACACGTTGTACATTTATCATCAAATAAATATATTCTGTACTGTACAACATGTACATTGATCACCTTACACATATTGCCTCTGTTGTACACGTTGTACATTTATCATCAAATATATATATTCTGTACTGTACAACATGTACATTGATCACCATACACATATTGCCTCTGTTGTACACGTTGTACATTTATCATCAAATATATATATACTATACTGTACAACATGTACATTGATCACCATACACATATTGCCTCTGTTGTACACGTTGTACATTTATCATCAAATATATATATTCTGTATTGTACAACATGTACATTGATCACCATACACATATTACCTCTGTAGTACACGTTGTACATTTATCATCAAATATATATATTCTGTACTGTACAACATGTACATTGACCACCATACGCATATTACCTCTGTTGTACACGTTGTACATTTATCATCAAATATATATATTCTGTACTGTACAACATGTACATTGATCACCATACACATATTACCTCTGTTGTACACGTTGTACATTTATCATCAAATATATATATTCTGTACTGTACAACATGTACATTGATCACCATACACATATTACCTCTGTTGTACACGTTGTACATTTATCATCAAATATATATATTCTGTACTGTACAACATGTACATTGATCACCATACACATATTACCTCTGTTGTGCACGTTGTACATTTATCATCAAATATATATATACTGTATTGTACAACATGTACATTGATCACCATACACATATTACCTCTGTTGTACACGTTGTACATTTATCATCAAATATATATATTCTGTACTGTACAACATGTACATTGATCACCATACACATATTACTTCTGTTGTACACGTTGTACAATTATCATCAAATATATATATTCTGTACTGTACAACATGTACATTGATCACCATGCACATATTACCTCTGTTGTACACGTTGTACATTTATCATCAAATATATATATTCTGTACTGTACAACATGTACATTGATCACCATACACATATTACCTCTGTTGTACACGTTGTACATTTATCATCAAATATATATATTCTGTACTGTACAACATGTACATTGATCACCATACACATATTACCTCTGTTGTACACGTTGTACATTTATCATCAAATATATATATTCTGTACTGTACAACATGTACATTGATCACCATACACATATTACCTCTGTTGTACACGTTGTACATTTATCATCAAATATATATATTCTGTACTGTACAACATGTACATTGATCACCATACACATATTGCCTCTGTTGTACACGTTGTACATTTATCATCAAATATATATATTCTGTACTGTACAACATGTACATTGATCATCATACACATATTACTTCTGTTGTACACGTTGTACATTTATCATCAAATATATATATTCTGTACTGTACAACATGTACATTGATCACCATACACATATTGCCTCTGTTGTACACGTTGTACATTTATCATCAAATATATATATACTATACTGTACAACATGTACATTGATCACCATACACATATTGCCTCTGTTGTACACGTTGTACATTTATCATCAAATATATATATTCTGTATTGTACAACATGTACACATGTACATTGATCACCATACACATATTACCTCTGTTGTACACGTTGTACATTTATCATCAAATATATACATTCTGTACTGTACAACATGTACATTGATCATCATACACATATTACCTCTGTTGTACACGTACATTTATCATCAAATATATATATTCTGTACTGTACAACATGTACATTGATCACCATACACATATTACCTCTGTTGTACACGTTGTACATTTATCATCAAATATATATATTCTGTACTGTACAACATGTACATTGATCATCATACACATATTACCTCTGTTGTACACGTTGTATATTTATCATCAAATATATATATTCTGTACTGTGCAACATGTACATTGATCACCATACACATATTACCTCTGTTGTACACGTTGTACATTTATCATCAAATATATATATTCTGTACTGTACAACATGTACATTGATCACCATACACATATTGCCTCTGTTGTACACGTTGTACATTTATCATCAAATATATATATATTCTGTACTGTACAACATGTACATTGATCACCATACACATATTGCCTCTGTTGTACACGTTGTACATTTATCATCAAATATATAAATTCTGTTCTGTACAACATGTACATTGATCACCATACACATATTACCTCTGTTGTACACGTTGTACATTTATCATCAAATATATATATTCTGTACTGTACAACATGTACATTGATCACCATACACATATTACTTCTGTTGTACACGTTGTACATTTATCATCAAATATATATATATTCTGTACTGTACAACATGTACATTTATCACCATACACATATTGCCTCTGTTGTACACGTTGTACATTTATCATCAAATATATATATTCTGTACTGTACAACATGTACATTGATCACCATACACATATTACCTCTGTTGTACACGTTGTACATTTATCATCAAACATATATATTCTGTACTGTACAACATGTACATTGATCACCATACACATATTGCCTCTGTTGTACACGTTGTACATTTATCATCAAATATATATATTCTGTACTGTACAACATGTACATTGATCACCATACACATATTACCTCTGTTGTACACGTTGTACATTTATCATCAAATATATATATTCTGTACTGTACAACATGTACATTGATCACCATACACATATTACCTCTGTTGTACACGTTGTACATTTATCATCAAACATATATATTCTGTACTGTACAACATGTACATTGATCACCATACACATATTGCCTCTGTTGTACACGTTGTACATTTATCATCAAATATATATATTCTGTACTGTACAACATGTACATTGATCACCATACACATATTGCCTCTGTTGTACATGTTGTACATTTATCATCAAATATATATATTCTGTACTGTACAACATGTACATTGATCACCATACACATATTACCTCTGTTGTACACGTTGTACATTTATCATCAAATATATATATTCTGTACTGTACAACATGTACATTGATCACCATACACATATTACCTCTGTTGTACACGTTGTACATTTATCATCAAATATATATATTCTGTACTGTACAACATGTACATTGATCACCATACACATATTACCTCTGTTGTACACGTTGTACATTTATCATCAAATATATATATTCTGTACTGTACAACATGTACATTGATCACCATACACATATTACCTCTGTTGTGCACGTTGTACATTTATCATCAAATATATATATACTGTATTGTACAACATGTACATTGATCACCATACACATATTACCTCTGTTGTACACGTTGTACATTTATCATCAAATATATATATTCTGTACTGTACAACATGTACATTGATCACCATACACATATTGCCTCTGTTGTACACGTTGTATATTTATCATCAAATATATATATTCTGTACTGTACAACATGTACATTGATCACCATACACATATTGCCTCTGTTGTACACGTTGTACATTTATCATCAAATATATATATATTCTGTACTGTACAACATGTACATTGATCACCATACACATATTACATCTGTTGTACACGTTGTACATTTATCATCAAATATATATATTCTGTACTGTACAACATGTACATTGATCACCATACACATATTACCTCTGTTGTACACGTTGTACATTTATCATCAAACATATATATTCTGTACTGTACAACATGTACATTGATCACCATACACATATTGCCTCTGTTGTACACGTTGTACATTTATCATCAAATATATATATTCTGTACTGTACAACATGTACATTGATCACCATACACATATTGCCTCTGTTGTACACGTTGTACATTTATCATCAAATATATATATTCTGTACTGTACAACATGTACATTGATCACCATACACATATTACCTCTGTTGTACACGTTGTACATTTATCATCAAATATATATATTCTGTACTGTACAACATGTACATTGATCACCATACACATATTACCTCTGTTGTACACGTTGTACATTTATCATCAAATATATATATTCTGTACTGTACAACATGTACATTGATCACCATACACATATTGCCTCTATTGTACACGTTGTACATTTATCATGAAATATATATATTCTGTACTGTACAACATGTACATTGATCATCATACACATATTACCTCTGTTGTATACGTTGTACATTTATCATCAAATATATATATTCTGTACTGTACAACATGTACATTGATCACCATACACATATTGCCTCTGTTGTACACGTTGTACATTTATCATCAAATATATATATTCTGTACTGTACAACATGTACATTGATCACCATACACATATTGCCTCTGTTGTACACGTTGTACATTTATCATCAAATATATATATTCTGTACTGTACAACATGTACATTGATCACCATACACATATTACCTCTGTTGTACACGTTGTACATTTATCATCAAATATATATATTCTGTACTGTACAACATGTACATTGATCATCATACACATATTACCTCTGTTGTACACGTTGTACATTTATCATCAAATAAATATAGTCTGTACTGTACAACATGTACATTGATCACCTTACACATATTGCCTCTGTTGTACACGTTGTACATTTATCATCAAATATATATATTCTGTACTGTACAACATGTACATTGATCACCATACACATATTGCCTCTGTTGTACACGTTGTACATTTATCATCAAATATATATATACTATACTGTACAACATGTACATTGATCACCATACACATATTGCCTCTGTTGTACACGTTGTACATTTATCATCAAATATATATATTCTGTATTGTACAACATGTACATTGATCACCATACACATATTACCTCTGTTGTACACGTTGTACATTTATCATCAACTATATATATTCTGTACTGTACAACATGTACATTGATCACCATACACATATTGCCTCTGTTGTACACGTTGGACATTTATCATCAAATATATATATTCTGTACTGTACAACATGTACATTGATCACCATACACATATTACCTCTGTTGTACACGTTGTACATTTATCATCAAATATATATATTCTGTACTGTACAACATGTACATTGATCACCATACACATATTGCCTCTGTTGTACACGTTGTACATTTATCATCAAATATATATATTCTGTACTGTACAACATGTACATTGATCACCATACACATATTACTTCTGTTGTACACGTTGTACATTTATCATCAAATATATATATTCTGTACTGTACAACATGTACATTGATCACCATACACATATTACCTCTGTTGTACACGTTGTACATTTATCATCAAATATATATATTCTGTACTGTACAACATGTACATTGATCACCATACACATATTACCTCTGTTGTGCACGTTGTACATTTATCATCAAATATATATATACTGTATTGTACAACATGTACATTGATCACCATACACATATTACCTCTGTTGTACACGTTGTACATTTATCATCAAATATATATATTCTGTACTGTACAACATGTACATTGATCACCATACACATATTACATCTGTTGTACACGTTGTACAATTATCATCAAATATATATATTCTGTACTGTACAACATGTACATTGATCACCATACACATATTACCTCTGTTGTACACGTTGTACATTTATCATCATATATATATATTCTGTACTGTACAACATGTACATTGATCACCATACACATATTACCTCTGTTGTAAACGTTGTACATTTATCATCAAATATATATATTCTGTACTGTACAACATGTACATTGATCACCATACACATATTACCTCTGTTGTACACGTTGTACATTTATCATCAAATATATATATTCTGTACTGTACAACATGTACATTGATCACCATACACATATTACCTCTGTTGTACACGTTGTACATTTATCATCAAATATATATATTCTGTACTGTACAACATGTACATTGATCACCATACACATATTGCCTCTGTTGTACACGTTGTACATTTATCATCAAATATATATATTCTGTACTGTACAACATGTACATTGATCATCATACACATATTACTTCTGTTGTACACGTTGTACATTTATCATCAAATATATATATTCTGTACTGTACAACATGTACATTGATCACCATACACATATTGCCTCTGTTGTACACGTTGTACATTTATCATCAAATATATATATATTATACTGTACAACATGTACATTGATCACCATACACATATTGCCTCTGTTGTACACGTTGTACATTTATCATCAAATATATATATTCTGTATTGTACAACATGTACATTGATCACCATACACATATTACCTCTGTTGTACACGTTGTACATTTATCATCAAATATATACATTCTGTACTGTACAACATGTACATTGATCACCATACGCATATTACCTCTGTTGTACACGTACATTTATCATCAAATATATATATTCTGTACTGTACAACATGTACATTGATCATCATACACATATTACCTCTGTTGTACACGTTGTACATTTATCATCAAATATATATATTCTGTACTGTACAACATGTACAATGATCATCATACACATATTACCTCTGTTGTACACGTTGTATATTTATCATCAAATATATATATTCTGTACTGTGCAACATGTACATTGATCACCATACACATATTACCTCTGTTGTACACGTTGTACATTTATCATCAAATATATATATTCTGTACTGTACAACATGTACATTGATCACCATACACATATTACCTCTGTTGTACACGTTGTACATTTATCATCAAATATATATATTCTGTACTGTACAACATGTACATTGATCACCATACACATATTGCCTCTGTTGTACACGTTGTACATTTATCATCAAATATATAAATTCTGTACTGTACAACATGTACATTGATCACCATACACATATTACCTCTGTTGTAGACATTGTACATTTATCATCAAATATATATATTCTGTACTGTACAACATGTACATTGATCACCATACACATATTGCCTCTGTTGTACACGTTGTACATTTATCATCAAATATATATATATTCTGTACTGTACAACATGTACATTTATCACCATACACATATTGCTTCTGTTGTACACGTTGTACATTTATCATCAAATATATATATTCTGTACTGTACAACATGTACATTGATCACCATACACATATTACATCTGTTGTACACGTTGTACATTTATCATCAAATATATATATTCTGTACTGTACAACATGTACATTGATCACCATACACATATTACCTCTGTTGTACACGTTGTACATTTATCATCAAACATATATATTCTGTACTGTACAACATGTACATTGATCACCATACACATATTGCCTCTGTTGTACACGTTGTACATTTATCATCAAATATATATATTCTGTACTGTACAACATGTACATTGATCACCATACACATATTGCCTCTGTTGTACACGTTGTACATTTATCATCAAATATATATATTCTGTACTGTACAACATGTACATTGATCACCATACACATATTACCTCTGTTGTACACGTTGTACATTTATCATCAAATATATATATTCTGTACTGTACAACATGTACATTGATCACCATACACATATTACCTCTGTTGTACACGTTGTACATTTATCATCAAATATATATATTCTGTACTGTACAACATGTACATTGATCACCATACACATATTTCCTCTGTTGTACACGTACATTTATCATCAAATATATATATTCTGTACTGTACAACATGTACATTGATCATCATGCACATATTACCTCTGTTGTACACGTTGTACATTTATCATCAAATATATATATTCTGTACTGTACAACATGTACATTGATCACCATAGATATATTGCCTCTGTTGTACACGTTGTACATTTATCATCAAATATATATATTCTGTACTGTACAAAATGTACATTGATCACCATACACATATTACCTCTGTTGTACACGTTGTACATTTATCATCAAATATATATATTCTGTACTGTACAACATGTACATTGATCACCATACACATATTATGTCTGTTGTACACGTTGTACATTTATCATCAAATATATATATTCTATACTGTACAACATGTACATTGATCACCATACACATATTAGCTCTGTTGTACACGTTGTACATTTATCATCAAATATATATATTCTGTACTGTACAACATGTACATTGATCACCATACACATATTACCTCTGTTGTACACGTTGTACATTTATCATCAAATATATATATTCTGTACTGTACAACATGTACATTGATCACCATACATATATTACCTCTGTTGTACACGTTGTACATTTATCATCAAATATATATATTCTGTACTGTACAACATGTACATTGATCACCATACACATATTGCCTCTGTTGTACACGTTGTACATTTATCATCAAATATATATATTCTGTACTGTACAACATGTACATTGATCACCATACACATATTACCTCTGTTGTACACGTTGTACATTTATCATCAAATATATATATTCTGTACTGTACAACATGTACATTGATCACCATACATATATTACCTCTGTTGTACACGTTGTACATTTATCATCAAATATATATATTCTGTACTGTACAACATGTACATTGATCACCATACACATATTGCCTCTGTTGTACACGTTGTACATTTATCATCAAATATATATATTCTGTACTGTACAAATTGTACATTGATCACCATACACATATTACCTCTGTTGTACACATTGTACATTTATCATCAAATATATATATTCTGTACTGTACAACATGTACATTGATCACCATACACATATTACCTCTGTTGTACACGTTGTACATTTATCATCAAATATATATATTCTGTACTGTACAACATGTACATTGATCACCATACACATATTGTCTCTGTTGTACACGTTGTACATTTATCATCAAATATATATATTCTGTACTGTACAACATGTACATTGATCACCATACACATATTGCCTCTGTTGTACACGTTGTACATTTATCATCAAATATATATATTCTGTACTGTACCATATGTACATTGATCATCATACACATATTACCTCTGTTGTACACGTTGTACATTTATCATCAAATATATATATTCTGTACTGTACAACATGTACATTGATCACCATACACATATTACCTCTGTTGTACACGTTGTACATTTATCATCAAATATATATATTCTGTACTGTACAACATGTACATTGATCACCATACACATATTACCTCTGTTGTACACGTTGTACATTTACCATGAAATATATATATTCTGTACTGTACAACATGTACATTGATCACCATACACATATTACCTCTGTTGTACACGTACATTTATCATCAAATATATATATTCTGTACTGTACAACATGTACATTGATCACCATACACATATTACCTCTGTTGTACACGTTGTACATTTATCATCAAATATATATATTCTGTACTGTACAACATGTACATTGATCACCATACACATATTGCCTCTGTTGTACACGTTGTACATTTATCATGAAATATATATATTCTGTACTGTACAAAATGTACATTGATCACCATACACATAGTAACTCTGTTGTACACATTGTACATTTATCATCAAATATATATATTCTGTACTGTACAACATGTACATTGATCACCATACACATATTGCCTCTGTTGTACACGTTGTACATTTATCATCAAATATATATATTCTGTACTGTACAACATGTACATTGATCACCATACACATATTACATCTGTTGTACACGTTGTACATTTATCATCAAATATATATATTCTGTACTGTACAACATGTACATTGATCACCATACACATATTACCTCTGTTGTACACGTTGTACATTTATCATCAAATATATATATTCTGTACTGTACAACATGTACATTGATCACCATACACATATTGCCTCTGTTGTACACGTTGTACATTTATCATCAAATATATATATTCTGTACTGTACAAAATGTACATTGATCACCATACACATATTACCTCTGTTGTACAAATTGTACATTTATCATCAAATATATATATTCTGTACTGTACAACATGTACATTGATCACCATACACATATTACCTCTGTTGTACACGTTGTACATTTATCATCAAATATATATATTCTGTACTGTACAACATGTACATTGATCACCATACACATATTACCTCTGTTGTACACGTTGTACATTTATCATCAAATATATATATTCTGTACTGTACCATATGTACATTGATCATCATGCACATATTACCTCTGTTGTACACGTTGTACATTTATCATCAAATATATATATTCTGTACTGTACAACATGTACATTGATCACCTTACACATATTACATCTGTTGTACACGTTGTACATTTATCATCAAATATATATATTCTGTACTGTACAACATGTACATTGATCACCATACACATATTACCTCTGTTGTACACGTTGTACATTTATCATCAAATATATATATTCTGTACTGTACAACATGTACATTGATCACCATACACATATTACCTCTGTTGTACACGTTGTATATTTATCATCAAATATATATATTCTGTACTGTACCATATGTACATTGATCATCATGCACATATTACCTCTGTTGTACACGTTGTACATTTATCATCAAATATATATATTCTGTACTGTACAACATGTACATTGATCACCATACACATATTACCTCTGTTGTACACGTTGTACATTTATCATCAAATATATATATTCTGTACTGTACAACATGTACATTGATCACCATACACATATTACCTCTGTTGTACACGTTGTACATTTATCATCAAATATATATATTCTGTACTGTACAACATGTACATTGATCACCATACACATATTGCCTCTGTTGTACACGTTGTACATTTATCATTAAGCTTCTATTGTCTACTTACACCAATCATCCAACATTGTCTGAACTGGGCATGTTGTACATTTATCATCCGACAGTCATTTTTTTTATGGTGTTTAACGCCACTTTCAACAATATTTCAGTTATATCGTGGCGGTCAGTTTTATTGGTGGAGCAAATCGGAGGAACCGGAGAAAACCACCAATCTGTCTCAAGTCACTGACAAACTTTATCACATAATGTTGTACACATAATGTCGAACTCACAACATCAGTGGTGATAGGCACTGAGTGCATAGGTAATTGTAAATCCAACTCCCATACGATCATGGCCACGACGGCTCCCCGACAGTAATCAAACAAAAGTTTACCACAATGCGCTAACGAGGCCGCTCATGTCAAAATAAGATTGGAAACATCATGAAAACTTTTCTATCAGGATACTTTCAATAAGTATAGATATATGTCAAGTAAGTAGCGGAATACGTCCAACAAGAAGTGAGGGCCCGGGTGGTTCAATGAGTTAGGTAGTTGTAGGGCCCGGGTGGCTCAATGAGTTAGGTAGTTGTAGGGCCCGGGTGGTTCAATGAGCTGGATTACTTAACAACTCATATAAGCCTATCACCAATACGGCGTGGGTTCGTGCCCGGCTTTGTAATTTACAAAAAAGGATGCACTCGACTCGCAGCCGCAAGTGATAAAGTTTACCAGTTGCTTGCTCATGGTCGGTGGTTCTCTCCGGGTACTCCGGCTTCTTCCACCACTAAACATGGTCGCCATGATATAGCTGAAATATTGCTGAAAGTGGCGTTAAACACCAAAAATCAATCAATCAATCAACCAACGAAAAGAGTTTGAAGATATCAAAGGGGTAATTAGAATCCGTATATCGAAGACGGACAGACAACACAATTGCAAATCAACAAAGGACAAAAAGACAAACAATAATTAACAAAACACTATGAAACTAATGATCGAGCAACACGAACCCCGCTAAAATAAGCCTGGAAATACACAAATATTGTAGATATATTTATGCTTAACCTCTTGACCTTATGTTTTTAAGTTCAGATATGATGTATGATATAGTGTATTGAAACCTTAAGTGTGATGTTCGAAATCAATCAAAGAAATCATATATATATATATATGATATATATAAACGTCTAAGCAGTTGTCAAAAATCATCCTTACGCTGGTGTTGGATCGAAAAACGATAAAGTACACATAAAAATGCAATAAAGTACACCCTTAAAACTAATGATACACCTACAAACGACATAGTACACATAAAAATGCTGCAAAGGGCACTTGAAACGAAAAGGAAAAAACTAAAAACGATAAAGTAAACATTAAAACAATAAAATACACATAAAAAACGATAAAGTACAGATAAATATGATAAAGTACACCATAAAACTATAAAATACACATAAAAACCGATAAAGTACACAGAAAAACGATAAAGTACACCTTAAAACGAAAAATACATATAAAAAACGATAAAGTACGCATAAAAAACGATATAAAGTACACTTAATAACGATAAAGTACACATAAATACGAAAAAATCCACATTAATATGATAAAGTACATTTAATAATATTATATTATAGACACTATTGTTCTGTATAGAACCACAATTTATAGATTTTCATTAACAAAGAAAAATGTAACCCAAGAATAGATAACAGATCCAGTATACAAATCGAGACATATATAAAGTACATTGCTGGTCACAGCTGGGGAAGTAATGCGATACAATTCTAATATATTTAGAATATAAAGTAATTTTTTTTTTTTCTAATTCTTTACATTTACGGAGGGGGACGGTGGGGATCCAATTAAACCGGCTAACCCGGCCATATTTTTGTGCATGTCCCAAGCCAAGATCTGGGTTTTCAACGGAATTGTTTATATGTAGTTAGCATGTCCACTTAGAGCGCAGTCGATTGTAGACTCCAGCCCGGAACTGGTCAAACCAAAGACTATGAAATTTGTATTTGCTGTTACTCTTCTAAGCACGCATCAAATTGCATCATTGAGGAATAAGAGCACATACTAGTTGTCTCAAAATCAGGATAATGTGTCTAAGTAGAGCGACATGTTTATATGCTTACTTTGTTTTGTCGTTCCAGTGAACTTGCACTATCAAACCCAATTAAGCGTGGCTAACATCATCATGTCATATTGTTTTCGCCATGATATAGTAGACAATTAAGCGTGGTGACATCATCATCTCATATTGTTTTCGCCATGATATAGTAGACAATTAAGCGTGGTGACATCATCATCTCATATTGTTTTCGCCATGATATAGTAGACAATTAAGCGTGGCTGACATCATCATGTCTTATTGTTTTCGCCATGATATAGTAGACAACTAAGCGTGGCTGACATCATCATCTCATATTGTTTTCGCCATGATATAGTAGACAGTTATTCACGTGGCTGACATCATCATCTCATATTGATTTCGCCATGATATAGTAGACAACTAAGCGTGGCTGACATCATCATCTTATATTGTTTTCGCCATGCTATAGTAGATAATTAAGTGTGGCTGACATCATCATCTCATATTGTTTTTGCCATGATATAGTAGACAATTAAGCGTGGCTGACATCATCATCTCAAATTGTTTTCGCCATGATATAGTAGACAGTTATTCACGTGGCTGACATCATCATCTCATATTGTTTTCGCCATGATATAGTAGACAATTAAGCATGGCTGACATCATCATCTCATATTGTTTTCGCCATGATATAGTAGACAATTAAGCGTGGCTGATATCATCATGTCATATTGTTTTCGCCATGATATAGTAGACAACTAAGCGTGGCTGACATCATCATGTCTTATTGTTTTCGCCATGATATAGTAGACAGTTATTCACGTGGCTGACATCATCATGTCATATTGTTTTCGCCATGATATAGTAGACAATTAAGCGTGGCTGACATCATCATGTCATATTGTTTTCGCCATGAAATAGTAGACAATTAAGCATGGCTGACATCATCATCTCATATTGTTTTCGCCATGATATAGTTGACAAATAAGTGTGGCTGACATCATCATGTCTTATTGTTTTCGCCATGATATAGTAGACAACTAAGCGTGGCTGACATCATCATGTCATATTGTTTTCGCCATGATATAGTAGACAAGTAAGCGTGGCTGACATCATCATGTCATATTGTTTTCGCCATGATATAGTAGACAGTTATTCACGTGGCTGACATCATCATCTCATATTGTTTTCGCCATGATATAGTAGACAATTAAGCGTGGCTGACATCATCATCTCATATTGTTTTCGCCATGATATAGTAGACAATTAAGCGTGGCTGACATCATCATGTCATATTGTTTTCGCCATGATATAGTAGACAATTAAGCGTGGCTGACATCATCATCTCATATTGTTTTCGCCATGATATAGTAGACAACTAAGCGTGGCTGACATCATCATCTCATATTGTTTTCGCCATGATATAGTAGACAAGTAAGCGTGGCTGACATCATCATCTCATATTGTTTTCGTCCTGGTATAGTAGACAATTAAGCGTGGCTGACATCATCATCTCATATTGTTTTCGCCATGATATAGTAGACAACTAAGCGTGGCTGACATCATTATGTCATATTGTTTTCGCCATGATATAGTAGACAATTAAGCGTGGCTGACATCATCATCTCATATTGTTTTCGCCATGATATAGTAGACAAGTAAGCGTGGCTGACATCATCATCTCATATTGTTTTCGTCCTGGTATAGTAGACAATTAAGCGTGGCTGACATCATCATCTCATATTGTTTTCGCCATGATATAGTAGACAACTAAGCGTGGCTGACATCATTATGTCATATTGTTTTCGCCATGATATAGTAGACAATTAAGCGTGGCTGACATCATCATCTCATATTGTTTTCGCCATGATATAGTAGACAAGTAAGCGTGGCTGACATCATCATCTCATATTGTTTTCGCCCTGGTATAGTAGACAATTAAGCGTGGCTGACATCATCATCTCATATTGTTTTCGCCATGATATAGTAGACAACTAAGCGTGGCTGACATCATCATCTCATATTGTTTTCGCCATGATATAGTAGACAAGTAAGCGTGGCTGACATCATCATGTCATATTGTTTTCGCCATGATATAGTAGACAACTAAGCGTGGCTGACATCATCATCTCATATTGTTTTCGCCATGATATAGTAGACAACTAAGCGTGGCTGACATCATCATGTCATATTGTTTTCGCCATGATATAGTAGACAATTAAGCGTGGCTGACATCATCATCTCATATTGTTTTCGCCATGATATAGTAGACAGTTATTCACGTGGCTGACATCATCATGTCATATTGTTTTCGCCATGATATAGTAGACAATTAAGCGTGGCTGACATCATGTCATATTGTTTTCGCCATGATATAGTAGACAACTAAGCGTGGCTGACATCATCATCTCATATTGTTTTCGCCATGATATAGTAGACAACTAAGCGTGGCTGACATCATCATCTTATATTGTTTTCGCCATGCTATAGTAGATAATTAAGTGTGGCTGACATCATCATCTCATATTGTTTTCGCCATGATATAGTAGACAATTAAGCATGGCTGACATCATCATCTCATATTGTTTTCGCCATGATATAGTAGACAATTAAGCGTGGCTGATATCATCATGTCATATTGTTTTCGCCATGATATAGTAGACAACTAAGCGTGGCTGACATCATCATGTCTTATTGTTTTCGCCATGATATAGTAGACAGTTATTCACGTGGCTGACATCATCATGTCATATTGTTTTCGCCATGATATAGTAGACAATTAAGCGTGGCTGACATCATCATGTCATATTGTTTTCGCCATGAAATAGTAGACAATTAAGCATGGCTGACATCATCATCTCATATTGTTTTCGCCATGATATAGTTGACAAATAAGCGTGGCTGACATCATCATGTCTTATTGTTTTCGCCATGATATAGTAGACAACTAAGCGTGGCTGACATCATCATGTCATATTGTTTTCGCCATGATATAGTAGACAAGTAAGCGTGGCTGACATCATCATGTCATATTGTTTTCGCCATGATATAGTAGACAGTTATTCACGTGGCTGACATCATCATCTCATATTGTTTTCGCCATGATATAGTAGACAATTAAGCGTGGCTGACATCATCATCTCATATTGTTTTCGCCATGATATAGTAGACAATTAAGCGTGGCTGACATCATCATGTCATATTGTTTTCGCCATGATATAGTAGACAATTAAGCGTGGCTGACATCATCATCTCATATTGTTTTCGCCATGATATAGTAGACAATTAAGCGTGGCTGACATCATCATCTCATATTGTTTTCGCCATGATATAGTAGACAAGTAAGCGTGGCTGACATCATCATCTCATATTGTTTTCGTCCTGGTATAGTAGACAATTAAGCGTGGCTGACATCATCATCTCATATTGTTTTCGCCATGATATAGTAGACAACTAAGCGTGGCTGACATCATTATGTCATATTGTTTTCGCCATGATATAGTAGACAATTAAGCGTGGCTGACATCATCATCTCATATTGTTTTCGCCATGATATAGTAGACAAGTAAGCGTGGCTGACATCATCATCTCATATTGTTTTCGCCCTGGTATAGTAGACAATTAAGCGTGGCTGACATCATCATCTCATATTGTTTTCGCCATGATATAGTAGACAACTAAGCGTGGCTGACATCATCATCTCATATTGTTTTCGCCATGATATAGTAGACAATTAAGCGTGGCTGACATCATCATGTCATATTGTTTTCGCCATGATATAGTAGACAACTAAGCGTGGCTGATATCATCATCTCATATTGTTTTCGCCATGATATAGTAGACAACTAAGCGTGGCTGACATCATCATGTCATATTGTTTTCGCCATGATATAGTAGACAATTAAGCGTGGCTGACATCATCATCTCATATTGTTTTCGCCATGATATAGTAGACAGTTATTCACGTGGCTGACATCATCATGTCATATTGTTTTCGCCATGATATAGTAGACAATTAAGCGTGGCTGACATCATGTCATATTGTTTTCGCCATGATATAGTAGACAACTAAGCGTGGCTGACATCATCATCTCATATTGTTTTCGCCATGATATAGTAGACAATTAAGCGTGGCTGACATCATCATCTCATATTGTTTTCGCCATGATATAGTAGACAGTTATTCACGTGGCTGACATCATCATGTCATATTGTTTTCGCCATGATATAGTAGACAATTAAGCGTGGCTGACATCATCATGTCATATTGTTTTCGCCATGATATAGTAGACAACTAAGCGTGGCTGACATCATCATCTCATATTGTTTTCGCCATGATATAGTAGACAATTAAGCGTGGCTGACATCATCATCTCATATTGTTTTCGCCATGATATAGTAGACAACTAAGCGTGGCTGACATCATCATCTCATATTGCTTTCGCCATGATATAGTAGACAATTAAGCGTGGCTGACATCATCATGTCATATTGTTTTCGCCATGATATAGTAGACAATTAAGCGTGGCTGACATCATCATCTCATATTGTTTTCGCCATGATATAGTAGACAGTTATTCACGTGGCTGACATCATCATGTCATATTGTTTTCGCCATGATATAGTAGACAATTAAGCGTGGCTGACATCATCATCTCATATTGTTTTCGCCATGATATAGTAGACAGTTATTCACGTGGCTGACATCATCATGTCATATTGTTTTCGCCATGATATAGTAGACAATTAAGCGTGGCTGACATCATCATCTCATATTGTTTTCGCCATGATATAGTAGACAACTAAGCGTGGCTGACATCATCATCTCATATTGTTTTCGCCATGATATAGTAGACAAGTAAGCGTGGCTGACATCATCATGTCTTATTGTTTTCACCATGATATAGTAGACAATTAAGCGTGGCTGACATCATCATGTCATATTGTTTTTCGCCATGATATAGTAGACAATTAAGCATGGCTGACATCATCATCTCATATTGTTTTCGCCATGATATAGTAGACAAGTAAGCGTGGCTGACATCATCATGTCATATTGTTTTTCGCCATGATATAGTAGACAACTAAGCGTGGCTGACATCATCATGTCATATTGTTTTCGCCATGATATAGTAGACAATTAAGCGTGGCTGACATCATCATCTCATATTGTTTTCGCCATGATATAGTAGACAATTAAGCGTGGCTGACATCATCATCTCATATTGTTTTCGCCATGATATAGTAGACAAGTAAGCGTGGCTGACATCATCATCTCATATTGTTTTCGTCCTGGTATAGTAGACAATTAAGCGTGGCTGACATCATCATCTCATATTGTTTTCGCCATGATATAGTAGACAACTAAGCGTGGCTGACATCATTATGTCATATTGTTTTCGCCATGATATAGTAGACAATTAAGCGTGGCTGACATCATCATGTCATATTGTTTTCGCCATGATATAGTAGACAACTAAGCGTGGCTGACATCATCATCTCATATTGTTTTCGCCATGATATAGTAGACAATTAAGCGTGGCTGACATCATCATCTCATATTGTTTTCGCCATGATATAGTAGACAACTAAGCGTGGCTGACATCATCATCTCATATTGCTTTCGCCATGATATAGTAGACAATTAAGCGTGGCTGACATCATCATGTCATATTGTTTTCGCCATGATATAGTAGACAGTTATTCACGTGGCTGACATCATCATGTCATATTGTTTTCGCCATGATATAGTAGACAATTAAGCGTGGCTGACATCATCATCTCATATTGTTTTCGCCATGATATAGTAGACAGTTATTCACGTGGCTGACATCATCATGTCATATTGTTTTCGCCATGATATAGTAGACAATTAAGCGTGGCTGACATCATCATCTCATATTGTTTTCGCCATGATATAGTAGACAACTAAGCGTGGCTGACATCATCATCTCATATTGTTTTCGCCATGATATAGTAGACAAGTAAGCGTGGCTGACATCATCATGTCTTATTGTTTTCACCATGATATAGTAGACAATTAAGCGTGGCTGACATCATCATGTCATATTGTTTTTCGCCATGATATAGTAGACAATTAAGCATGGCTGACATCATCATCTCATATTGTTTTCGCCATGATATAGTAGACAATTAAGCGTGGCTGACATCATCATGTCATATTGTTTTTCGCCATGATATAGTAGACAACTAAGCGTGGCTGACATCATCATCTCATATTGTTTTCGCCATGATATAGTAGACAATTAAGCGTGGCTGACATCATCATCTCATATTGTTTTCGCCATGATATAGTAGACAATTAAGCGTGGCTGACATCATCATCTCATATTGTTTTCGCCATGATATAGTAGACAAGTAAGCGTGGCTGACATCATCATCTCATATTGTTTTCGTCCTGGTATAGTAGACAATTAAGCGTGGCTGACATCATCATCTCATATTGTTTTCGCCATGATATAGTAGACAACTAAGCGTGGCTGACATCATTATGTCATATTGTTTTCGCCATGATATAGTAGACAATTAAGCGTGGCTGACATCATCATCTCATATTGTTTTCGCCATGATATAGTAGACAAGTAAGCGTGGCTGACATCATCATCTCATATTGTTTTCGCCCTGGTATAGTAGACAATTAAGCGTGGCTGACATCATCATCTCATATTGTTTTCGCCATGATATAGTAGACAACTAAGCGTGGCTGACATCATCATCTCATATTGTTTTCGCCATGATATAGTAGACAATTAAGCGTGGCTGACATCATCATGTCATATTGTTTTCGCCATGATATAGTAGACAACTAAGCGTGGCTGATATCATCATCTCATATTGTTTTCGCCATGATATAGTAGACAACTAAGCGTGGCTGACATCATCATGTCATATTGTTTTCGCCATGATATAGTAGACAATTAAGCGTGGCTGACATCATCATCTCATATTGTTTTCGCCATGATATAGTAGACAGTTATTCACGTGGCTGACATCATCATGTCATATTGTTTTCGCCATGATATAGTAGACAATTAAGCGTGGCTGACATCATCATGTCATATTGTTTTCGCCATGATATAGTAGACAACTAAGCGTGGCTGACATCATCATCTCATATTGTTTTCGCCATGATATAGTAGACAATTAAGCGTGGCTGACATCATCATCTCATATTGTTTTCGCCATGATATAGTAGACAACTAAGCGTGGCTGACATCATCATCTCATATTGCTTTCGCCATGATATAGTAGACAATTAAGCGTGGCTGACATCATCATGTCATATTGTTTTCGCCATGATATAGTAGACAATTAAGCGTGGCTGACATCATCATCTCATATTGTTTTCGCCATGATATAGTAGACAGTTATTCACGTGGCTGACATCATCATGTCATATTGTTTTCGCCATGATATAGTAGACAATTAAGCGTGGCTGACATCATCATCTCATATTGTTTTCGCCATGATATAGTAGACAGTTATTCACGTGGCTGACATCATCATGTCATATTGTTTTCGCCATGATATAGTAGACAATTAAGCGTGGCTGACATCATCATCTCATATTGTTTTCGCCATGATATAGTAGACAACTAAGCGTGGCTGACATCATCATCTCATATTGTTTTCGCCATGATATAGTAGACAAGTAAGCGTGGCTGACATCATCATGTCTTATTGTTTTCACCATGATATAGTAGACAATTAAGCGTGGCTGACATCATCATGTCATATTGTTTTTCGCCATGATATAGTAGACAATTAAGCATGGCTGACATCATCATCTCATATTGTTTTCGCCATGATATAGTAGACAATTAAGCGTGGCTGACATCATCATGTCATATTGTTTTTCGCCATGATATAGTAGACAACTAAGCGTGGCTGACATCATCATGTCATATTGTTTTCGCCATGATATAGTAGACAATTAAGCGTGGCTGACATCATCATCTCATATTGTTTTCGCCATGATATAGTAGACAATTAAGCCAGGCTGACATCATCATGTCATATTGTTTTTGCCATGATATAGTAAACAGTTATTCACTTGGCTATAAACAACAACTACTCACTCACTCTAACTCTTACTCTATATTTTGCCACAAATAACAATTGAAATATTGAAAAATGACCGTGTGTTACTTCTAATTTACAATTATTTGCATTTTCGTTTCGCTTTTGCATTCCATGTCCTTCGATTTACGGTTACTGATTACGTGTTTTCCTACCTTAAAACTTTTTCACAAACATTTTGAAGAAATTTAGTAAGGAAGCGATATTCTCCGTTCATTGACCTCTAATCGGTCCATTAAAAGGACAAAGACATCGTTTATTTTAAATATAGATAGCTGATAAAAACTTCAAAGACAAACAAACATGCCAACTCGATGCATGTATTTACATTTCAGTTGAGCAATTACCCTTTAAACGTAATTATATGTTGTTTATGAGAGAATGCACACCAGAGCTCAAGGATAGCCAATGAATCACATTTTAAAAATACAATAAACAGCCTATGGATTTATTTGCACATTCTGCAGTAACGCGATATGAACACTTTAATGTGTTGTCATGTCTATCAACAATAAAATGTACTGACATGGCTTTATTGGATCTATTTATATTTTATAATGACATTTTCTAAATAAAGTAATTTACTAAAACTAAGGTCAATCTCCTTCAGACATAGCTGACCTTAGACGAGTTTTGTTATCCTGTTGAGGTCCTTTGGCTTACCTGCTCCCAGTTGCTCCCAATTAATTGGTTTTCCAATCTTTTGACTCTGCACGTACCTGATATATACATTATGATTACTTCATTCACGTACCTGATATATACATTATGATTACTTCATTCACGTACCTGATATATACATTATGATTACTTCATTCACGTACCTGATATATACATTATGATTACTTCATTCACGTACCTGATATATACATTATGATTACTTCATTCACGTACCTGATATATACATTATGATTACTTCATTCACGTACCTGATATATACATTATGATCACTTCATTTGACTATGCACGTACCTGATATATACATTATGATTACTTCATTCACGTACCTGATATATACATTATGATTACTTCATTCACGTACCTGATATATACATTATGATTACTTCATTCACGTACCTGATATATACATTATGATTACTTCATTCACGTACCTGATATATACATTATGATTACTTCATTCACGTACCTGATATATACATTATGATTACTTCATTCACGTACCTGATATATACATTATGATTACTTCATTCACGTACCTGATATATACATTATGATTACTTCATTCACGTACCTGATATATACATTATGATTACTTCATTCACGTACCTGATATATACATTATGATTACTTCATTCACGTACCTGATATATACATTATGATTACTTCATTCACGTACCTGATATATACATTATGATTACTTCATTCACGTACCTGATATATACATTATGATTACTTCATTCACGTACCTGATATATACATTATGATCACTTCATTTGACTATGCACGTACCTGATATATACATTATGATTACTTCATTCACGTACCTGATATATACATTATGATTACTTCATTCACGTACCTGATATATACATTATGATTACTTCATTCACGTACCTGATATATACATTATGATTACTTCATTCACGTACCTGATATATACATTATGATTACTTCATTCACGTACCTGATATATACATTATGATTACTTCATTCACGTACCTGATATATACATTATGATTACTTCATTCACGTACCTGATATATACATTATGATTACTTCATTCACGTACCTGATATATACATTATGATTACTTCATTCACGTACCTGATATATACATTATGATCACTTCATTTGACTATGCACGTACCTGATATATACATTATGATTACTTCATTCACGTACCTGATTATATACATTATGATTACTTCATTCACGTACCTGATATATACATTATGATTACTTCATTCACGTACCTGATATATACATTATGATTACTTCATTCACGTACCTGATATATACATTATGATTACTTCATTCACGTACCTGATATATACATTATGATTACTTCATTCACGTACCTGATATATACATTATGATTACTTCATTCACGTACCTGATATATACATTATGATTACTTCATTCACGTACCTGATATATACATTATGATTACTTCATTCACGTACCTGATATATACATTATGATTACTTCATTCACGTACCTGATATATACATTATGATTACTTCATTCACGTACCTGATATATACATTATGATTACTTCATTCACGTACCTGATATATACATTATGATTACTTCATTCACGTACCTGATATATACATTATGATCACTTCATTTGACTATGCACGTACCTGATATATACATTATGATTACTTCATTCACGTACCTGATTATATACATTATGATTACTTCATTCACGTACCTGATATATACATTATGATCACTTCATTTGACTATGCACGTACCTGATATATACATTATGATTACTTCATTCACGTACCTGATTATATACATTATGATCACTTCATTTGACTATGCACGTACCTGATTATATACATTATGATTACTTCATTCACGTACCTGATATATACATTATGATTACTTCATTTACGTACCTGATATATATATTATGATTACTTCATTCACGTACCTGATATATACATTATGATCACTTCATTCACGTACCTGATATATATATTATGATTACTTCATTCACGTACCTGATATATACATTATGATCACTTCATTTGACTATGCACGTACCTGATATATACATTATGATTACTTCATTCACGTACCTGATATATACATTATGATTACTTCATTCACGTACCGGATTATATACATTATGATTACTTCATTCACGTACCTGATATATACATTATGATTACTTCATTCACGTACCTGATATATATATTATGATTACTTCATTCACGTACCTGATATATACATTATGATCACTTCATTTGACTATGCACGTACCTGATATATACATTATGATGACTTCATTTGACTATGCACGTACCTGATATATACATTATGATTACTTCATTCACGTACCTGATATATACATTATGATTACTTCATTCACGTACCTGATATATACATTATGATTACTTCATTCACGTACCTGATATATACATTATGATTACTTCATTCACGTACCTGATATATACATTATGATTACTTCATTCACGTACCTGATATATACATTATGATTACTTCATTCACGTACCTGATATATACATTATGATTACTTCATTCACGTACCTGATATATACATTATGATTACTTCATTCACGTACCTGATATATACATTATGATTACTTCATTCACGTACCTGATATATACATTATGATTACTTCATTCACGTACCTGATATATACATTATGATTACTTCATTCACGTACCTGATATATACATTATGATCACTTCATTTGACTATGCACGTACCTGATATATACATTATGATTACTTCATTCACGTACCTGATATATACATTATGATTACTTCATTCACGTACCTGATATATACATTATGATTACTTCATTCACGTACCTGATATATACATTATGATTACTTCATTCACGTACCTGATATATACATTATGATTACTTCATTCACGTACCTGATATATACATTATGATTACTTCATTCACGTACCTGATATATACATTATGATTACTTCATTCACGTACCTGATATATACATTATGATTACTTCATTCACGTACCTGATATATACATTATGATTACTTCATTCACGTACCTGATATATACATTATGATCACTTCATTTGACTATGCACGTACCTGATATATACATTATGATTACTTCATTCACGTACCTGATTATATACATTATGATTACTTCATTCACGTACCTGATATATACATTATGATTACTTCATTCACGTACCTGATATATACATTATGATTACTTCATTCACGTACCTGATATATACATTATGATTACTTCATTCACGTACCTGATATATACATTATGATTACTTCATTCACGTACCTGATATATACATTATGATTACTTCATTCACGTACCTGATATATACATTATGATTACTTCATTCACGTACCTGATATATACATTATGATTACTTCATTCACGTACCTGATATATACATTATGATTACTTCATTCACGTACCTGATATATACATTATGATTACTTCATTCACGTACCTGATATATACATTATGATTACTTCATTCACGTACCTGATATATACATTATGATTACTTCATTCACGTACCTGATATATACATTATGATCACTTCATTTGACTATGCACGTACCTGATATATACATTATGATTACTTCATTCACGTACCTGATTATATACATTATGATTACTTCATTCACGTACCTGATATATACATTATGATCACTTCATTTGACTATGCACGTACCTGATATATACATTATGATTACTTCATTCACGTACCTGATTATATACATTATGATCACTTCATTTGACTATGCACGTACCTGATTATATACATTATGATTACTTCATTCACGTACCTGATATATACATTATGATTACTTCATTTACGTACCTGATATATATATTATGATTACTTCATTCACGTACCTGATATATACATTATGATCACTTCATTCACGTACCTGATATATATATTATGATTACTTCATTCACGTACCTGATATATACATTATGATCACTTCATTTGACTATGCACGTACCTGATATATACATTATGATTACTTCATTCACGTACCTGATATATACATTATGATTACTTCATTCACGTACCGGATTATATACATTATGATTACTTCATTCACGTACCTGATATATACATTATGATTACTTCATTCACGTACCTGATATATATATTATGATTACTTCATTCACGTACCTGATATATACATTATGATCACTTCATTTGACTATGCACGTACCTGATATATACATTATGATGACTTCATTTGACTATGCACGTACCTGATATATACATTATGATTACTTCATTCACGTACCTGATATATACATTATGATTACTTCATTCACGTACCTGATATATATATTATGATTACTTCATTCACGTACCTGATATATACATTATGATCACTTCATTTGACTATGCACGTACCTGATATATACATTATGATTACTTCATTCACGTACCTGATTATATACATTATGATTACTTCATTCACGTACCTGATATATACATTATGATTACTTCATTCACGTACCTGATATATACATTATGATTACTTCATTCACGTACCTGATATATACATTATGATTACTTCATTCACGTACCTGATATATACATTATGATTACTTCATTCACGTACCTGATATATACATTATGATTACTTCATTCACGTACCTGATATATACATTATGATTACTTCATTCACGTACCTGATATATACATTATGATTACTTCATTCACGTACCTGATATATACATTATGATTACTTCATTCACGTACCTGATATATACATTATGATTACTTCATTCACGTACCTGATATATACATTATGATTACTTCATTCACGTACCTGATATATACATTATGATTACTTCATTCACGTACCTGATATATACATTATGATTACTTCATTCACGTACCTGATATATACATTATGATCACTTCATTTGACTATGCACGTACCTGATATATACATTATGATTACTTCATTCACGTACCTGATTATATACATTATGATTACTTCATTCACGTACCTGATATATACATTATGATTACTTCATTCACGTACCTGATATATACATTATGATTACTTCATTCACGTACCTGATATATACATTATGATTACTTCATTCACGTACCTGATATATACATTATGATTACTTCATTCACGTACCTGATATATACATTATGATTACTTCATTCACGTACCTGATATATACATTATGATTACTTCATTCACGTACCTGATATATACATTATGATTACTTCATTCACGTACCTGATATATACATTATGATTACTTCATTCACGTACCTGATATATACATTATGATTACTTCATTCACGTACCTGATATATACATTATGATTACTTCATTCACGTACCTGATATATACATTATGATTACTTCATTCAAGTACCTGATATATACATTATGATCACTTCATTTGACTATGCACGTACCTGATATATACATTATGATTACTTCATTCACGTACCTGATTATATACATTATGATTACTTCATTCACGTACCTGATATATACATTATGATCACTTCATTTGACTATGCACGTACCTGATATATACATTATGATTACTTCATTCACGTACCTGATTATATACATTATGATCACTTCATTTGACTATGCACGTACCTGATTATATACATTATGATTACTTCATTCACGTACCTGATATATACATTATGATTACTTCATTTACGTACCTGATATATATATTATGATTACTTCATTCACGTACCTGATATATACATTATGATCACTTCATTCACGTACCTGATATATATATTATGATTACTTCATTCACGTACCTGATATATACATTATGATCACTTCATTTGACTATGCACGTACCTGATATATACATTATGATTACTTCATTCACGTACCTGATATATACATTATGATTACTTCATTCACGTACCGGATTATATACATTATGATTACTTCATTCACGTACCTGATATATACATTATGATTACTTCATTCACGTACCTGATATATATATTATGATTACTTCATTCACGTACCTGATATATACATTATGATCACTTCATTTGACTATGCACGTACCTGATATATACATTATGATGACTTCATTTGACTATGGACGTACCTGATATATACATTATGATTACTTCATTCACGTACCTGATATATACATTATGATCACTTCATTTGACTATGCACGTACCTGATATATACATTATGATTACTTCATTCACGTACCTGATATATACATTATGATGACTTCATTTGACTATGCACGTACCTGATATATACATTATGATTACTTCATTTTGCAGCTGTTCTATTTGATCAGTCAAACTGGTGTATAATATTGCTTTATATCGTCACTTTCAGTACATCATATTGTCTTTTTCTTGAAAATAAGTACATGCCACGATATAGCTGAAATACTGCTAAAATTGGCTTTAAGCACCAATCAATCAATGAATCAAAATAAGACGCCTTATATTTCACTGATGACATCAGATGAGGCGATAATCTTGTGGTTTTTGGTTGTCGCTCTTTTCCTGTTGATTTTCCACGTTTTCTTCCATTTTTTGATTTTATCGTGGTGTACGATAAACAGAATTGGTCTACCTTAGCATTGAATATAACATGTATTTGTACTGGACAAGAAACATACGAGAACGGCCCGGCAAACCTCGGATTTCTGCCTGTTCCTAAGCACCATGCAAATAAATTGTATACACAGAAACAACATAGTTTTTTGTGTTGTCCTATTATGTGTGTTTACGTTCTGAGTTCCGTGTTGTGGTGTCCGTTATGACAAAAACGATGTTCGGTTGTTCGGTTCGTCTTTACATCCAGTTGTTTGTAGGATGACTCATGTCTTATTTACTTTATTGTTTCCGTATGATGGTGTTTTTGTTTTGTTTTTCGTCGTCTTGTGTACCCTATGTTGCCAGTTTCTCTGGATTGTCCATTCTTATTGCTCCTTCGGGATTCTCTAACTTTTATTTACGTATATTCTCTATATAGTATATTGTTGATGACAATGTTGAAGTTAACATAACAAAACCTGCATATTGCATATTTTTTACATTGATGTTCTTAAGCATTTCCAATAATTATGTTTACACTGCAAACTAATGTCCTTGCGTCCTGTTATTACCAGTCTTCGAAATAAGGCGGCAGTCCGAAGCCCGTGGCGTGTAAAATTGTACACCCGTCGTATAAAATGAGTAGTTCCACAAGTCCGACGGGCCTGTGAAAAAAAGTCATATAGTTTCAAAAGTTGATTTCATAAGATATTGTGTGTAGATATTTAGTTTATTGTTCTCCGTTTTCAGTTGCTGTCGTGTCAATGCAAAAATTGGGTAGGCCTTTTAAGAATTTCCGATATTCGAAATAAATTTAAGTGTGTCTGTTTTTTGCAATTTGATTGGTCGATCTTTTTCCCATCATGTAGGTTTTTAAAAAGGACAAGAAGCAGGACTTACGTTAGAGGGCGAAGTAGTTGCGTTGTGAAGGTTGACTTCGATTTCTCGTTGGTCAAAAGCGAAGTTCAAGTAGCCTTGTAATTTTGAAGAGTCGCCCTATGTTGTCCAAGTATTTTTGCCACGTGCCATTTATGAAAATATCGACATCGTGTTTATTGAATTCTATGTTATTCATTAAATATTTTGAAAGTGACTTTCTTGAAAAGTAATCCATTTCGGTTTAAAGAAACTTTAATTTCGTTCAATATCAAATAAAAATGGCACCACGAGAAATGGGGCGCAATCAGATCAGTGGCAATTTTAAAACCAGCGCAAATTTTCCAAGAAAATATGAAAATTCTGGATAACTAAAGAACTTGAAATCACTGTGCTTGATGAGGAAACGTGTAGAAACGACTTATTATCTATGCAAATTGTGTGAAAACATTTTAATCGTTAATTATTTGAGTTTTATTTTTTACGTATGCAGTTCGAAACTTTAAATACTGACTTACGATACTTCCGGTGTTGATGTAAACACATTATCAGCTGTTCAGAATGCTGTTTTATCGAGTGTTTGTTTTACTACTGTCTGCCAATTTTTATCAACAATATGAACAGATCAGAAATCCAAATTTGTTTATAGTGTCAACGCATAATTACAGTCGCGATTTCACACTTAACAAGCTGTCTGTAAGTGCATATGAGGTAACATTTGCCAATGACCTATATATTGACATTTTTACCACACTTTTCTACCACCTAAAACACAACAGGATAGTTCCACTCTCAATCCCTGTTGAGTTAAAGCAAAGACACCATAGACTTTTACTTATCTTGATACTCAGTGGTGACATTTCGGTAAATCCTGGACCACCCAAACATCCATGCGGCTATTGCTATAAGCCAGTTGCGAAAAATCATCGTGCTGTATTGTGCGAGGCCTGCAACTACTGGAGCCACATCAAATGTGCTAAGGTTTCACCAACCGAGTATATATCGTTGAGTAATTCTGATGAGCCATGGCTATGCGGTGAATGCAACTCCTTCAAATTCACTGATTCATTTTTTGACAATTCGTTACAAAATGCAGATATAATCTCTCTGTCATTATCTTCAGAAGGTTCAAATTTTAACATTTTCACCGAACTAATAGATGCCAGAAAGAAACATACGAAAAACTTTCTAATTTGTCACCTGAATATAAACAGTCTGAGATACAAATATGATGAAATCAAAGATATTTTATTAGATAAAGTTGCTGACTGTCTCATAATATCAGAAACTAAATTAGATTCATCTTTTAAAGATTCCATATTTGAAGTTGATGGCTACAAACTTCAGCGGAGAGACCGTACTGACCACGGAGGGGGCATAGCTACTTTCATGCGTGCCGACATACCAGCACGGAGACGTTTTGACATTGAATGTAAGACTCTTGAAAATATTGTGTATGAAGTTACTCTTGATAAAACCAAATGGTTAATATATGCTATTTATAGACCTCCATCAATGGCTAATGATATTTTCACTAACCATATGAACATTTTATTAGATAAAGGTTCTAAATTTATAGAAAATTACATGGTTATTGGTGATCTTAACTATGATATTTTGACTCCTGATAAATCGCAGGTACTTGATGATTTATGTGATATTTTTGATTTAACAAATATTGTTAAAAATCCTACATATTTTATGAAAGGATATGAACCATCATTAGTAGATGTTATACTTACTAATAAAAACAATCTTTGTTTTAAGACACTTAATTTTAATACTGGAGTCAGTGATTGTCATCATATGATATCGACATTTATTAAAGGTAATACACCAAATTGTGTAAACAGCAAGATACAATATAGAAGTTTTAAAGATTTTGATGTTAATAAATATATTAGTGATCTAGATAATACTGTTTATTTACATGATTCTAGTGAGTGTGTAGATGATATAAACACTATGTATAATGATTTTGAAACTAAAGTCTCGCAGGTCATTGATCATCATGCACCCATAAAGTATAGATACCCTCGAAAAAACTCAGTACCGTATATGAACAGAGAGGTGAGAAAAGCCATATACAAAAAACAAATGCTACGATCGAAATTTGAGAAATACAAAACAAATAAAACCTGGGAAGCATACAGAAAACAAAGAAATCTTGTTACCAAACTAAAAAGAAAATCTATTAACACATATTTTCAAGAAAGATGTACTGGTGGACAAAAATCTAAACATTTTTACACCACAGTCAAACCATTTCTATCAAAAAAATCTACAGGTAGTCAACAGAAAATTGTACTAGTAGAAAATGATAAGATTGTGAACAACACTAAAGATATATGTGATACCTTTAACACCTTTTTGTAAATGTTGCAAATGACATTGGCAAATATGTTATTTTTGATGGAAATAGTCACCCTAGTATATTGAAAATTAAGAACAATACACAACATAATACACTGTTTGATTTTAAACCTACAGATGTTGACACTATAAACAAACTGGTTAGCAAAATAAACATCAAGAAAGCTACTGGTGTAGATCAGATCTCATCTAAACTTTTACGTGCTGGTGCACCTGTACTTAACAAGCATATAACAACACTTGTTAATAACACTATCAAGACCAGTGTTTTTCCAACCAGGTTAAAAGAAGCTCAGGTTGTTCCACTACATAAAAAAAATGACCCTTTAGACAAAAAGAACTACCGACCAGTTAGCATCTTACCCACAATTTCTAAAGTTTATGAAATGGTTTTATCTGACCAACTAACTGATTTATTTGAAAATATTTTTCATACTTTTTTATGCGCTTTTAGAAAGGGTCATGGTTGTCAGACAACTTTGCTGAGACTCCTTGAAGATTGGAAAACAGCTCTAGATAAAAATCAATATGTGGCAGCAATTCTTATGGATCTTTCGAAGGCTTTTGACTGTCTGCCACATGACATTCTCCTTTGTAAGCTGTCTGCATACGACCTATCTCCAAAATCTGTGGAATTACTTAGAAATTATTTAACTGGTCGTAAACAACAAATCAAACTTCAGGGAGATCTCAGCAGTTGGGCTGATATACAAAAAGGGGCACCTCAAGGTTCTATACTTGGCCCCTTGTTATTTAACATTTTTATTAACGACATCTTTTATTTTATTGAATATGGTACATTGTATAATTATGCTGATGATAACACCTTGTCTTATGTAAATGATAATTATGAGAAATTAATTGATATACTTGAAAAAGAAAGCTCAGTATTGATAGACTGGTTCAAATTCAATTGTATGCAGGCTAATCCAGATAAGTTTCAAGCCATTGCAGTTGGCAATAAGACACATGCCAAGACACCAGTATTTAAAATAGATTCAGCTGAAATTACTTGTGATGAAGTGGTAAAATTACTAGGAATAGATATTGATTACCAACTTAATTTCAATTATCATATTAAAAATATATGTCGTAAAGCTTCTCAACAGTTGAATGTTTTAAAACGCATTGGTTGTTTTCTTTCAAAATTAAATAAATTAACAATTTTTCATACTTTCATTTTGTCTAATTTTAATTTTTGTCCTTTGGCGTGGCATTTTTGCAATAAAAGTAATACCTCTAAATTAGAAAAAATCCAGGCGAGGGCTTTACGATTTATATACGAGGACTATGAGAGCACATATGATGAGTTATTAGAAAAAGCTAAAGTTCCTTCTCTAAAAGTTAGAAGAATGCGTACCATGGCTATTGAATGTTTTAAGATTTTAAACAAACTTTCACCATCTTGTTTACATGATTTAGTTGTTTTTAAAGATTGTAAATATAATTTTAGATATTCCAATATTGTAGATATACCTAGGGTGCGAACATCTACCTACGGTAAGAATAGTTTTAAATATGCAGCAGCTGTTTTATGGAATGACCTACCTGATGATTTTAGAAAAATTTCCAATTTTAATCAGTTTAAGAATATTTTAAAATCTTGGAATGGAAATGTATGTAAATGTTCAGTTTGTGCTGACTTTTAAATTTGTTTAAATTTCTACCATCTAGGTCATATCCAGTTTTTATTTATTGTGCTTATAAAATTGTTATGCTCTGCTCATAATATCAGCTTTTAGTTGTTCATAGTTTGCTACATTAGCTCTTGGTATGCTTAGCTTATAACATCAGCTTTTAATCTGCTTTTTTGCTTATCTTGTAACTGTTATTATTTTACATGTAGTGCTTACTTAGTCTTGTATTTTAGCTGTATGTTGCATGCTTGTTATTTGTTATTTATTCTGTGTCTGTGTATGTCGGTTAAAAGCTCAACAGAGCTTATGTTGTATGTTGTTTTAACCATGCCGACTCTAAATAAAGCTTATTTATTTATTATTATTTATTATAACCAAAACGGACCATTACTAAAACGGACTACACTATAACGGACCATAACCAAAATGAACTACCAGAAAAAAATATGTATTGCAAGAATCTTTATTTAGTTTTTTTTTTTAGTATGCGTTGATTGGTTTTTTTTTTAAACTTATCTTATTTGTGATAATTACTTTCTAGATTTATGAATAAATCAAATTAATACAGGTAACTTAGTGAAGCCAAGTAATTATTGGTGTTTTAATTGGTTTATGACACCCAAATCACTTTTAATTAGATTAAATGATTTGATTATCAGGTGATTGTGTAAGTGTGTGTTGTCTTGAATTTACTTTTCTGGAGCAATCTGCACAGTGGTCTGTCCCCATTGTGAGAATGATAATGAATGAAAACAAACTCCATGTTCTTTTATTGTCTATGAACCAGATCAAAGAAATTTACTCGTTTTTGTGATGGAATTTATCAAAATTCCATGTACTGCAATCGGTTAATTATATCTTAATTACTATTTTTTCTTTTTATCAACCCAAGCCCATATTCTTTGGGGGAAACTATGATTAAAGCATTGAGGGTTTAATAATCTTTGTAAATTAAAACCAAATTCTTTAAAATTAATTAACTTTTAATAAAATAAAAATCAAATTAATCATAAATGTAATTAAGAGGGTAACAATTAATTGTATGATTTGACTAAAAATGTGCTTGCAATGGTTTTTTTTTTGCAAAGGACTGGGAGCTATAAGGGCCAAAATCGGTCCCACTTCAGATGTCGATAAAGCAACAACAACAACACTCCTAATAAACTGTTGCTATCAGAATCTGCTGTAAGTTGTCTTTTACGTGTAAGGAGTGTGTCCTTTACATCTCGCGCTAAGGGATGTATTAAAATTGTTCATCATAGCTCTCTGGTGTCCCTTTCACATAAAGTCGGCGTTTTCTTAGAGGAAGCCATTTGTTATTTTATTTATGCCAAATTCGCAGTCATGTTAGGATTCTAATAATAATAGGTTATTATACATTATTATACAGCTATAATTTTAATCCAATCAAAAACAATATGGTTGTGATCATCTTCCGTAATTAAAATCGTCAAAATGAAATACAACCGAATTAATATCAAATGGTGTTTTGCTTCAACCTCATATACCTTGACATTCTTTCATACTTATATATCACGTTCACGATTACAACACTATTTCACTCAAGTGTACATTTTTTTCCTGTTCTAGTTAAAGAACTTTATCAAACAGAATCATACAGTTTACATGTAATTCAGTTAATACGCATTTAAGCCACAGAATAATATTTCTATTTTCCACACCTTGTGGTGTGGGGTCGCTATTGTGCATGCGAAATATTAATTGCAAACCCCATTGACTGGCTATTTGCTGCCTGTCTAGAATTTTTTTTTTCTCGATCGACAGTTCAGAAGCTAGAAAACGATATGATGAATAGTGTCTGTCAATCATGCAAACAATAACTTATGCACATGACAGAACGCATTTTCAATGCACTACATACACAAACTGTTGATCCATCATTTGTCCATTGGAGGTTGATTTAAGAGAATGGAACTGATAGAAGTTAAAAGTTTAATTTGGGCGCAAAAGGGGAAACTTTATATAATTGATGAAAATGTGATGTAACATATGCGCCAGGGATATTTCCCAAAATTCTTTCAAAATGATATAAACTGTTAATATCTTCCTGGCATTGATGAAACCAGATATGTTTGTGGTAGCCCATCACAAAATACTGTCAGTTACCTTTTAGCGCTCTCGCTAACATTTAATTTTTCCAAAATAAATAACAAATCTTTAATTTTTTGTCTTTCTTCTTCAGACAAATCTTGGTATGAAGATTTGCTGGACGACGGATTGAAATCGACTTTAACAGTCTGCCCATCAGTACTTTCTAATTTTAAGTACTGGGGTACAAGGCCATATGACTCTACAAACCAAAGCGCAGTTTCAAGCTTCGATTTAAATTATTTTAATTTCCTTGATTTGTTATTTTCGATAATTAACGCCTCTCCCTCTTACGAACATATGTTTATAATTAAAACACACTAAACAAATTAATACAAATAATTAAATACATATAAAATCATAGAAATAATTCATAAAATATCATATTTATTCAAGAAATTTACATTTTTTATTTCAATAGTCCGTTTTTGCTATGGTCCGTTTTGGTAATGGCCCGTTTTGGTTATGGTCCGTTTTGGTTATAGGATGAAACATCCGGTAGCGAGTGTCAATATACGTTCGTGCTATATTTGCATTCCCTAGCTTTCTATATGTAGTTGGACCGAAGAGCAAATTGGCATATACACATGTACTGTACATATTTCATCTGCTGAAGGCTACACAAATACGACTTTTTGCATTTTGTGTGGTATTAATTCAAAGCATAGTGATATTTAAAAAAAAAGGGGGGGGGGGTACATAATAAAAATTATCACCAAATTATATGTCTCACGCAATGATGACATCACAAGTTTTTGCTATAAGAGTCTTATAACAATATTGGTTGCGATGATGATGAGGAGGAGGAGGAGGAGGTGGACAGTGATGATATGGAATATACTGAGGATGCTATTGACAATATGATCTTAGAATTTTCAGGAGATTAATATAAACATGAATCCAAAATAAAGTGTCTTTTTGTGTTTTTTACTTGCATTCTGGTCTTACCTAATGCATAATTGACAGGTCCACATAATATTTGGTACATCATCATGTTTTGAGTTTTGGTGGTTTGAATTAATGGTCATTAATGTAGTTTTCAAATTCGGGCCTGTAGAATTGATGGTGGGCCTGTAAATATTTGAACTTACAGGCCCGGTGGGCTTGTAAGGTAAAAAGTTAAGCGTGAAGACTGTATTACAATGTTAAAATGTATCCTATCAGATCTGAATGTTCTTTATAATGTCTAGTTCTTTCCTGTATTGTAATATTTTCAATCAATTAAAACACCATTTAACGTTCATTGCCTTGCATTTGATTTAATCTGTTTAATTATGACTTTTCTGTTATAGAGAGGTTATGTCAAGCTTAATGTTCCATGTGTTTACAAATGTAACCCATAGTTATCTGATCGAGTGCACACGACGCATTTCTGGAATAACCTTCATCAGGTACACGCTCAAGTCAAAAGATGGGAAAGTAGAGTAATCTAAAAGTCTCTGGGAGCACGAACACCAAAGGGGCTAAACACGGAAGTAAAAAGCGACTATGGTTTCTTGTCCCGAGGGAGATTGACCTAGTTTTAATAGATTATTAAGGAGCTGTCCATTTCATAATAAACCGAAGCAATATATACAGTGCTGTTGTACCCTCGGGGGCTAATAGTCTACCGGCATAGGTATCGACCCAGTAATAGTAATAAGAACGTAGATATATAATTTAGTGCGCGCGACACGTTTCTGGAATAATCGTCTCCTGATACCCTCAAGGTCAATACACTGGAAAGCCAAATAATTTAAAAGTCTTTGGGAGCAAGAAAGCCAAAATGGCCGTTACACAGAAACCAAAAGTGGCTACAGTTTCCTATGGCTGAGGTAGATTGATCTTTGTTTTAATATTATACAATTAATTAATCTTTATGGGGTCAACATGGGGAATTGAGGACCCGAGACCTGACCTACGAGGCGACCTGACCTGACTGAGGCCAACGGCCGAAGTCAGGTCAGCTCAGCGAGTGGGTTAGGTCAAGGGGCCTCACTTCCCCATGTTGACCTCATAAAGATTAATTAATTGCTTTATTATACCGATAATAAATATGAAAGAGCAGTTGTAGTTTAGTTTTCTTTTTCTATAACATCAACATTATAACAACAACAAAATCAACAAAGTAGAACATTAACAGTAACATTTCTGTTCAAATGCTTGCCTTTGGTTTCTCAATAATTTCATCATAAATCAATTCTTTGGCTCCACAATAATCCGCCAATATCCGCTTAACTGCTTCTGTGCAGTTTGTAGTGTTGGCGCTGTCCCTGTTTTCTAAAATTGACTGTAAATGGTCTGCCGTTTGCCTTGCGAATCTATCGTCCGCCATGATAAATGTTTTTGTGTACACAGCAGACGTAAATACACATAGTTTATTGCGCCTATGCGCGAGTATAGTTCATTTCGAAAAAGTTACAGCGGGAAATTAAATAATCACGCACCTCAATTAACATTTTGGGTTCAAAAATTTCGGAAAGGCAAAAGGCAAACGGAAAAATAAAATTGGAAGTCATTATAACGAACCGACGCAGGTCATTAATTTCATTGACCGAGTCATTATAGCGCACGTGAGGTCAGTTTCTTGGCGAGTTGGAGTCATTATAATGCACGCGAGGTCATTTCTGTTCAAATAGGCGTTTTCGGAGTCATTTGCCGATTTTAATGTTTAGTCAACAACCAATAAAATTCCTAGATTCTGATTAGAGGTATAATAAATTGCATTATTTAAGAACTGCTAACCCCATTCCCTCGGAAACCAAATAGGACAAAATTTGTTGTGATGTTGTTGCCACTATTGTATGATCGCTATGAAGATATCTGCTACTAGTTAAGCAGATTACGTACACTTCCGGGGCACATGAGGTCATTTCCAGACAGGTTCGTGTTGCTTTATCTTTAGTTTTCTGTTTACTGTTTTACGAACCAATGTATGTCTTTTTGTCCCTTTTCCTTTGGTAATTGTCTTCCAGGATATACGGGAACTGAATACACATCGGGTTGTTGTTTTTTGATTGTTGGTGGCTTAGCGTCCAGTGGTAACGTATTTCATGCATAGTTAGGACGAGAACACTATCCATAGAGAAATGATGGAGAGATGGTTCAACTGCTACAGCAACTACTATGTATCTACTCTTGAATTATACAGAAAGGATATTTAACGTGGAGCCAGGGTGGCACTCTCCAAATACGCTAACTTTCTAGTGTATGTCCTTCGAATGTACTTCTTCAGATTACCGCTTTTTATTCCTACTATAATCTGCAGTCAGGGCTTACGTATTATAACGTGACAACCCTCTATCAAAGGACATGCCCTATCTCCCACTCGTAAGTGCGATTTTCTGTAGGTTGAGCCCTGGGAACTGACACCAATGCATAGTCGCCTTAGTGTCTCCAAAGTTTTCATTTTTACATGGAAATAAGAGATTTATCCATCATCCATCCATGTTTCTGCAATAAAACCTATAAATTTTACAATATATTTCAAAACATTATTGGATAAAAGTTTAATTATTTAAGAGTACAGACAGACATCATTGATAATCCGCAAAGATAAAATACATAAAACACTATGTCTAGACTCGTTTACTTTAAGATAAATCTAAACTAATTAAGAGTTTACAGGTTTCTATATGTCATTCATTCTTCAATACTTTTTTTTAACTTGCTTTAGAATCTTGTTATTTAATCATTGATTAATGGAGTTGAATTTCACCATTGATTAATTTATGTGCAATAATAACGTTCATCTATTGGCAAAACGTTATCTTTCTCGGTGATCAGAACGTATGGGTTAATGGTTAGGGTTATGGTGTTTAACGCCATTTTCAACAATATTTCAGTTATATTGTGGCGGTCAGTCTTATTGGTAGAGGAAACCGGAATGCCCGGAGAAAAGCACCGACCTGCCGCAAGGCACTGACAAACTTTATCACATAATGTTGTATCGAGTACACCTCACCAGAAGGTACGACCGTATATGTTTCAATCACAACGACAACATTGGTAAGCGACTGTCTTTTTATCAGAGGTATTATTTCATGGTATTGTTTTGTAAAGGGGGGTGTCATTCTTTATTTTTGTTATTTGTATATATTTACATATACTTATGTCCAACACGATTTCCATATTAGATGATGTAAGTTCGTTTGCTTTAACAGTAAACAGTAACAAGACGGGTGTCACGTATGGAACAGGGACTGCTATCCCTTCCGGAGCACCGACACGATCTGTATTACATATTTTATTACTAGCTGAACCTACTAGTTCTGTTAGCAGACTGTGAATATTTTTTCATCAAAGTCAAAGAAGCCTAACCTCAAAAGTTGCTACATTACAGTCTTAGCTAATCAGACTTTTCAATAATTTTATAAATTTAGCTCAAGATGTGTCAGATTTGAACGTTTTACTTTTTTTAATAACGTCTTCATAGAAACATGGATGGGAAATGCCGTGTCTGATCATATCCTTGCATGTAGAATTGCATTTATATACAAGTTATCTATAGTGGTAATACAGTTAAGTGAAAGTTTGCTATAAAAGCACGTACTCAGTTTTCTTAACAAAATTAATAACGATTTTCTGTTGTAAAGCAGATCATGTGTTAGTGTATCGTGAATACCAGGATCCTGTGTTTCAAATACTTTCAGAAAGACCCCTAATGTCACCATAAGAACAAAGCCTCTTTTCAGAAAATAAGTTTGACATGTCGTATAGTACTTAGAATGACACATTATTTGATGAAATTCTTGCAACTGTTTTCATACAATAAAACATGATTTGCGTCATCAAATGTATATTGGCCATATTATGTAATTACTGTGTACTGCCAACGGTTAAAGTTAGATTTATGATTTATTTAAAAATATCCCAGACGATATCATGTTATGGTTTCTAATAGAAGTAAATTGATCTGATCTGTTTTTGTAATAGTATTACTTTATCACTTGAATTACGCAATCTGTTACAATTTGATATTTATGGCTTTGTACTGTTTTTGTATTGAAAACATTGCCGGTGTCATGTTTAACGTACTCGCGTCAAGTGCGGTAGATCGTGGATTCCAGCCCCTCCTGGGTCAAGCCAAAGACTATGAAATTGGTATTTTCTCTGACAATGTGTCCGAGTGAAATGATATGTCCACCCGCGAACTGTTGCTTCAGTGAGTTAGCAGTATGCAAAACCATTTAAGCGCGTTGGTGTAGTACAAAGAGGTCATCATGATCATCTCTCATGAATACCATGCAATTTACTCTAGCCATAGCTGAAAGGTCGTATTTATTCATTTGTACTGTATTTCTTTATATTACTTTGAACTATAGTTTAGAATTCATGTCAACTCGTAGTTTCGAATTAAAATATCTTGATAAAGGGACACGCCAAGATATAACTGTGATATTTCTGTAGTGGGCGTTAAATATTAATACAAATGCTATGAATTGACTTTGTACGCGATTGATATGCATGGAGCCATAGAAGCTTAGTCTTAGTCGTACAAAGCACCGCCTCTTACTTCCGGTTCATTTTAAAGAGAGCGCGGTCGTGTCTGGTAATATTTTACTGTATTTGTTTTTGAATTTATGTTTTATTGTCCTTGCTTTGTGACTCCACTTTATAATTTTCATGTATTTCATTGTAAATAGTATGCTACATTTGTAGGAATGGTTTTAGCCTAGTGTTAATCTAAAACAAGTTCGTTAAATGTATTGGATTATTGAATATATTGTGTATATTACAAGGTTGTCGGAAAAATACATACAGAGAACAAAATATTCAATTGATCACAAAATATAGCAATGTCTTGAGAAAGTATTAAAAAGCATAAAGTGACACGCTCAAAAGACTATACTACATAATAAATAAAAACGTAGATATCAAATTTAGTGCGCGCGACCCGTTTCTGGAATAACCTTTATGAAGATTGCTTAATGTCGAAAAATTGGAAAGCTAAATAATTTAAAAGTCTTTGGAAGCAAAAAAAACCCCCCCAGAGGTATAAAGAGGATAGCCAAATTCGGCTAAGGTCACCTATGTCTGAGGGAGGAGAACCTTAGTTTCAATAGCAATTGCATTACATTTTTGACAGTTTCGTAAAGAGCACGAAGACGATTTTGAACAATCTGGGGCTCAGAAAACTGTGTCGTCTTCCAAACACAGATCCGACGCACATGAAGTACTACAGGGATGAGTTTGTAACATGCCTCATGTTTATGGGCTTATAATGACAAACAGGGTCGGCTTTAGGAGGTGTGGGTCTCTGTAATACGTTGCTGTGAGTTATTGTTTGTACTTGAACAGCCGATAGTATATAGCTCCAGCGCGGGGCCCAATTGGGAGCAAGCAATTAGTCCAATTGGCTTAAGGCCGACCCTGATGATAAGTAGGTTTATTATTGGTGGTCATGTGAGATCTTAAAGACTAACAACATGTCCAATCTGAACTTCTTTGCTATCTGACAAAAACATTAGTTCATTGTGATAAAAGATGGAATCGTTTATATGAAATTTGCAACATCATCCATCTGTCACATTTCTGATTACTGTTTCTGATTGGCTACAGAATAAATACAACCCTATTCAACCCTATGCTTATTTCTTTTTCTGTTAATACATGTATGTGTGTATATATCTCGAATTCTGTATTTTACATTACTTTGGAAAAAATGTTAGAGAATGCCGAAGGGAAAATAAAGAAAGGACAATCCAAAGAAACAAAGAACAATGAGCACTAAAACAAACAAGCAAAAACATAAATTAAAAAAAAACATAACCAAAAAACAAAAACAAAAACAAACAAACAAAACAAAATAAAAATACAGAACAGAAATCTAAAAAGAAACCCACCTACCGAAAAATCCGAGGCTAACCCAGATGCTCGCGAAGGATGTGCAGTTGTGCAGTTACCGAGGTCAGTTTCATTTTTTTGTGTTTGTTTATAAAACACCGGCAGTTTTACTCATACATGTAGACAACATGAAAATATTGCTTTAGAAATGTTCATGAAAACACCAATTTTTGCCTTTTCACTGATTTTACGATTTTCAGTTACTATAAACTTGAACAAAGGAACAGGTTGTACCTTGGATCAAAGTTTGTCAACATGACCGGGTTAAACATTCATATTTTATTATTAAAAAGACCGATCAATGTAGTATTTGTTTGATATTACATTCATATTAATCTAAAACAATTTCGTTAAATACACTGCCCAAATTATTTAATATATTGTGTATATTACAAGGTTTCGGAAAAATACATACAGAGAAAACAAATATTCCATTAATCACAAAATATAGCAATGTCCTGAGTTGGTTATCTATGCCTGAGGGGGGAGAACTTTAGTGTCAATAATAATTGCATTATTTAGCAGCTGTAAGTTATACGTATATATATATATTTGTCAATATCGTAAAGAGCACGAAAATGATTTGAACATTTACAATATATTTAAAAAATCTGGCCGTCAGAAATTTGTGTTCCCTTCCAAACACGGATCGATTACAACTGAAGCGAATCGAGTATGAGTTGATAACTCGCCTCATGTTTAAGAAGTTAAAGGAATTGCCCAACCTTATTCTTAAACACGAGATGGGTTGCGGTAGGTTTCTTTGGGAATCTCAGAAATAAATTTTACGACAAACAGGGCCGGCCTTAGAAGGTGGGGCGCAATTGTTCTCTGTAAAACCTACAGTGTATGTTGTTGTGTGTAGTTGAACAGTCGAGAGTAGATAAGTTCAGCGCGGATCCAATTGTGAGCAATTGGTCCAATTGACTTAAGGCCGGCCTTGATGGCAAGTACGTATATTGTTGGTCGTCGTCTGAGATCATAAAGACTAACTAACAACAGGTACAGTCTTACATTCCTTGCTATCTGACAAAAATTAGTACATTGTGATAAAAGATGGAAGATCTAATAGGGAAAATATAGTTTATCAGAAAATTAGAACATCGTCTGTAGCATTTTTGATTACTGTTTTTGATTGGATAAAGAACAAATAAAACCACATTTATATAGATATACATATTTTGTTCTGTTAATACGTATGTATATATCTCGAATTCTGAATTTTACATTACTTTGAAAAAACATTAGAGAAAACTGAAATGACAATCAAGAAAAGATAATCCAGAGACACAAGCAACTTACGGTACAAATCAATGTCAATAACTAAAACAAACAAATAACTAAAATATAGAAAAAACAAAGCGAAAAACAAAACAAAAAATACCCCAAAAAATAAATCCAAATATACAAACAAACAAACAAACAAAAAAAAAAAAAAAAAAAACAAAACAAAAAACAAAAAACAATACAACAAAAACAACAAAAACAACTAAAAAAAACCCAAAACATATAACAAAGCAAAATGAAACACACACACTACAAAAAACTAAAAAGAAGAGAAGTTGTGCAGTTCCTGTTGTTGTTGGTTTTTGCATTATTGTTTATTGTATCATGCTTTCTCGTCTTTTCTATTGTCAACAGCCGTACAATATCTCATGATACCCAGAGAGGAGGTGGAGCTAGATGACGTCACATCATACAATATCTTCGATAACAAAATATACAAGATATCATCATAAAGCTTACATACTCTCACTCAAACAGCAAAATTAAAAAAAAACTTTGATTGACGTCGCAAGATACAAGTCCCTTATTGAACAAAGTTACTCGCGTGCACCATCAGATATTTTGATAGGCCAGACTCGTTCTGCGAACTCGTCACATAGCCTACCAAAATATCTGATGATACACTCGCCTTTTTGTTCAATAAATGTAACTAAAACAACGGCAGTTTTAATCACAGACAAAATTAAGACAATGCTTTAACAATTTCCATGAAAACCCCCAATTTTTGCCTTTTGACTGATTTTACGATTATCAGCTACATAAATTTTACAAAACAACAGGTTGTACCGTGGATCAAAGTTTGTCAAGATGACCGGGTTAAGCATTCAGATTTATTATTATCAATATGTGTTTGTTTGATATTACACCGATAGACCTTGTAAAATGATGTAAACTGATAGTTCATTGACCTAAGAATCACATTTGAGGTTAACCGGGAAATTGATAGTTGTACGAAAGCGTAAACAAATGTGAAACGAACATCAATATATTGACCTAGGTGAGGCTATGTAAGGAAATTAATTTTTAACAAATGAAGAAAATAGAAAGTATAAAAACAAGATTGTTCGAAAAGATTTTCTTCAATCTATCAAATCATTTCACTTAACGGATCAATGATATATATTTATATAAATTGATTTATTGACAATTCAGTAGCATTGTAGTAATTCAAGACATGTTTAAAGATACTACCGAAGGAAGTAATCAGAAGCCGTCAATTAGAAAAAGAAACAGACATGTTTAGCAATTCTTGCTAAAAGCAAAAGGAGATACAATGGTCCGCAATACACTACAGATCGAACAACACGAAATGGGGATAAATTATGTGTTCTTGGAGGGTAAACAATTCCAGATCATCTTGTAACAAAAGGTAGAAAAAAAATGATAGATCACATTTGGTGATTTATTTTTAAAATACATCTTTTTCTACTCAATTATTTATTTTTACACTGCAATTAACAAAAGGATAACCTCCTCTGTCATGGATAGCCTTATGAGATTTTGGTTATCTTAATTAGGCCCTTTTGTTTACTTTGCCTTTTCAATATTTTGACTCTGAGCATACCTGCTGGAGGTTAATCCAGAAATGCGTCGTATGCACTACATTAGTGTTTATGGTTTTTCACTACTGTTGCATTCCAGAAACCCTCAGGAAAGAGCCCCATAAGTACCACAGATAACAACAATGTAAAGTTGTAGCGTGCATGAGTTTAAAAGTAGTTGGAAAATCGAATGTAACAGCTTTACATTTATGGTAATTAAGAAATGGGTTTCATATGAATGAAAAACTATTCTGTTTTATGTTCATGTCCATTTCTTAAGTAGAACCATTCGACCTCATATTTATTTTGACATTTCTTGATAGTACGTCACTACCATACTCAAAGCGCATAGTGATTTGAACTTAAGAACTCTGCAACACGATTTGCATATTAAAAAAAACCCCATCATAGTGTAAGATACTTTCATAAGAATGGATTCGTGAGAATGGAAGTCTGTCTGAATATATGTGACAAACATATGTGTCATTTCACCGCTTCTTTAGCATTTTTAAATTGGTTCAGTTTTGTATCCCTATTTGTGACAAACATATGCGTCATTTCACCACTTCTTTAAACACTTTCAAAGAGTTTCAGTTTTTGAGGCTTTTCAAATGTAAGCTTGTTTGTACCACTTTTAATATTTTTCCTATTATACTCATGGGGATCCGTACTTCAAAACCAACATATAAAAAAATGATTAAATATGTTTAAAGGCATTCAGAGTTCAACCGCCGTTTAAACTGAGATGAAGACGAAACACATCATGCACGAAAACACATTACCACGATAATTAAATAGCCTCAGATCATCAAGTAAGTCATTACACGATTACCATAATTTAAAATATCATTTGAAATCAAATAAGAAAAACAGCTGACTTTGCATGTTTGGATTATTATTCTGTATATCACATTGTAGTTTTTTTTCTCAATTGTTAAATAGTTCATTTTCCAAAGGAACTTAAAGTGAATAATGATCAAACATTCTGTACGAGGGTTGTGGCACTGTTTAATTGATCTCGGTAGTGGAGTATTTATAAGCTAAATAAACTCTTAAACCAATTATGTATATTTTCTAAGACATTGGTAAAGATGTGGGTACAATTATTTCAATTATTTCAAGAATCTGAAAGGTATGCATATTCAAAATTTTCTCATTTTGGTGGAAATGGTGGTCGTATCAGTAAATAAATGTGGGTTGATAACTGGATTGCGGGCGTTTCCATGCATTTCCAGTTCTAATCTAGTTTATAAAGGAGGCACTGCAAAAAATATAATTCAAAGTATTCTTTATTCTCCCCATAATTATAGCTGAAAGTGTATTTGGTTTTGTTGTTTGTTTACTGATTAGAAGGGATTTGGGTTTAACTAAAGATCAATAAACGCAAAGGGAAGATTTTAATTCAACTTGAAAACAAATTAAAGGAATACAATTTGTATATATCTGTTATTGATGAAGGTTATTGCAGAAACGCGTCATGCTCACTAAATTAAATGGCTACAGTTGTATTACTTCATCTGTTATTTTGTTGAAAATATATAGTTATTAAGTCAGTTTAACCCTGTCACTTAAATGTGTGTGTCCTACGTCAGATCATTAATACCCACCAGGTTATGTCGTTATTATGAAAAGAAAGTTTAAACAGTTATGGTCAACAATTCACCAATATACACAAAGCGAACAATCACCTCTCACATCAAATAAACGAAAGCAAACAAACAAAAAACAACGACATATGGGTGTTAGAACTTCTAGTCCCTAGGGCTGGGGCATGCACAAATATTCTTTGCTCCGTCATCTGGGGCGATGTCTGTGCTGGTGGAATATTAGTCTTCGAGAGCATCATTAGCCCAGTAGTTAGTGCTTTGGCAACATTATAGGTAACATTATCCGGTTTTGTCAATCCTGATTAAGTTCTTTGGTTTACTCGCCCCCGGGAAACGACTAATTAAGCGATGGATGATGAATTGGTAATACTCTGAATAAAAGAAAGAGGCATTCTGTAAATTTATAATTTAATTTAGTTCAAATAAGATGAGCAATAATTCAGCTATATTAACATCGAAGATTTTACAATGAGAAAATAAGAATGGCTTTGGAATAGACGTATAGCTAGTAATGTTTATAGAGATATGTAAAATAGTTTGTGGTAACATAAAGTAACTGCAGTTCACAGTTTGTAATACTTTTATAGCGATTAATGCACGACTATTTAACCTGTACGATGGTATGTGTGAATCAGATGTGGGTTCTGAAAAATTCTAAAGATCTATTATATAGTACATGGAATCAATGTCACTCTCCTCTTGCAATAGCATTAAACATTTGACTTCTCTGCCCACTACACAAGTATTCCACACTCAAAACTAAAAGAAAGATTAAACGAATTAGTCCAACTTTATAAAGAATGGCCAACAAAAATACAAATACCTTGTCTTGAATTTTTGATTGACAACATATTTGTTATGTTTTGTGGGCGTGTTTTTCAACAGACAGCCAGTATTTCTATGGGTACTAACTGTGTTCCCCTTCTCGCCGACTTGTTCCTTTATTCATACGAGAAAGACTTTATACAGGGGCTCCTGAAGAAATATGAAAAGGCGATAGCCCGTCCCGCTAAATAGATGATGTCTTTTCACTATATATAAGTTTGGCGATTTTATTTATCGCATCTATCCCTTTGGGCTTGAAATAAAGGATACTACAGTCTTGTAGTTAAATGTTAAAATTGTTAAATGGCCTTTAAACGTTTCAGTTACTCATTATTTTTAATTCATGGTTTAGCTAGTGATATTTCATTTATCCAAAATGATGATTTTGTTGTAATGCTCCCTGTAATTTTTATCTTTCATAATTATCCGTCAAGTCATCCAACCGTATATTCGAGTTAATATCCTGGTCATTAAAACGTTTAATAACATCTGGTTATTTTCTACAAATCAAAGTAAACTTATCATTAAAAAAATCTATGGTAATAACCATAAAATGATAGATCCCTTGTGAATTATACGTCTCACCTTCTTGTGTGTCATAGGTTTTTAACCTTTAAATTTCCCATATTCCCTATGGTGATAAACACCGGATTTTAGACCTCATGATGGATGCCGCTTTTCAGCAGCAGATGTGTATCCTTCCGCAGTATATTGTCAGATTTTAATTGAAATTTGTTTTGTCCAACATTTTTGTTTACGATGGATTTGTTTATTTTTATTTATACTGTGTCATTTCCGGATGATACTGGTCTTGTTTCAAGTCTTGAATATACCAATGTTTTTGTTTTCCGACATTTTTGGTATGAAATTAATTATAAAAAAATGTATTGATTGTAGAATAATCACTCAGAAAATGCAAAACAAAGACTTCAAGCAGCGGAAGCGAACTTTGTGCTATACACACACACACAGAGAGAGAGAGAGAGAGAGAGAGAGAGAGAGAGAGAGAGAGAGATTGTTATGGGAAATGAATGGTAGAAATCAAAACAAAACAAAACGATTTTACAAACTTGCATGATTTTTTACAAAATATGCTGCCTTTAGTTGAGGGTTTTACGGTAGATTACCACAAGAAGAAAAAATATCACCCGAGACGAAGTCGAGGGTCATATTTTTTCTGAGTGTGGTAATCTACCGTAAAACCCTCAACCAAAGGCAGTATGTTTTATATTATACTGAATGCCCTTCGGAGGGTGGCATTGTGGAGGATGGTATTGCGGGATGTGGTATATCCTTGCAATACCATCCTCTGCTTTGATGGGCGGGGTTAAGAAAAGTTAGAGAAAAATACCACATCAACATTTACCAATGAAATTGCCGAATTATCAAAGAAATTTGCATAAAGTATAATATACAATATTAGTGTAATGTCTTAGAATAGAAATTTTATGTGCATGATGCTTAACAATTGTTATAACGGTGATGTTCACCGAGTCTTTCCCCAATTTTGCGCCGAATACACATAAACTTTATATTTTAAGACACTGTATCAATATTGTGTTCATCCTGCAGAAAAATCACATGAATCCATCGACGTTTACATTTTGAATTAGATAATAACATTATATAAGTATCCCTTGGTTGTCCCTTTTGATATTTTCTGTCAACAGGAAGTTAACTGGATTAACAAATAGTTTCCCAAAGCTCAACAGGTAACATGTGTCAAGGGTACCAGAAAGCAGCTATATATGTCGGTAGGTGATAGTATATAGCAAAAAATTATACAGTCTATGCAATTCGGCTGCCAAAATAGAACAAGTGCAGGAAAAAAATAGCTTACTACATAATCTCATCTATAAGAATCGTTTTTGTAAACTACCGTAAATCGATGAAGGACAGACAATACAATGTTCAATAGAAAAAGAACAAAAGGACACAATGATCTACAAAACAATACACTGTATCCTACTGAAAGATATTAGTAGGGGCAATCCACCCCTGTCTATTAATAAGAAGAACTTGTCCGACTCAATTCTTAAAGTGGACGTCCATTTATTCTGTAGGCATTGGTTGCTGAGTATATCTCTGAATAAAATGTATGTAGTTGTCCCCTTCTCCTCTTTCGCTTGACCATTGGCTCACTGAAACAGTTCTCGGATAGACATGTCGCCCAAAACGGAAAAATTATCCTGATTCCGAGCCAACCAGTCTTTGCCCTTTCTCCTTAATGCTGCGTGCTCAGCGGAGAAGCAACACATATCAATTGTATAGTCTTTGATTTGACTTGATCGGGGCTCGAACCCACGATCTACCGCACTCATGGCGAGCACACTAACCATTACGCCACCGATGCGGTTCAAAATGTCAGGAATTATTATGACATCTTAGTGCATTATGCATGATCGTCTGTGATTTTATAGATTAACAACACGGACGGTCTGACCTTCCTTGTTATCTGACAAAAATGAGTACATTGCGATAAAAGATTGATTCTATGTGAATATTATGTCATAATTCATTTACAAAATGCTGTGTCACTTATCATATGACTGTTTATGATTAGGGTGTATAACGCCTTTTCAACAATATCTCAGATATATATATTGGCGGTCAGTTTTATTGGTGGAGAAAACCGGAGAACCCAGAGATAACCACTGAACTGTTGTAAGTCATTGACAAGCTTTAACACATCATCAAATCACCTTGAGAGAAATTCGAACTCACTACTTTCGTGGTGATAAGTACTTATTGCATAGGTAGTTATAAATCCCGTTTATGGTTAGTTATAGTGTAAATTACAAACTCATTGATATAGAATAAACATTTTTAACAAATCTAACTTTCAATACAATAAAACCTGAACGGACACCTTTAATAGCAGTTAGATTTATTTAATTGTCAATTGTAATAACGATCATACATGACTGCATCACTTCACTAACATGAGAAGTGTGGACCTATAAAACTAGTTTAACCCCGTGACTTGTAATTGAAGTAGCAAACCAGGACTGTATATGTATATGTGATATTGGTATCTATTTTTTCACTGTTTCTATGCTTTTTCCATTCGATTTTAGAACTGTTCTGATTGTAGTCTGTTTTTGTTTTTTTGTTTTGATACTATGGCTGAAATGTGAATAGCACATACCTGTAAGCATTCTAATTGTAAATGATTTAGAAAATGTGATGTTCATCACACTTATTTCATTAGATATTATTTTTATCAACTGGTGTGTATCATAGACATTTACAATGTGCTTAGTAATTTTGGTGCAATGTATGTAGGAAAAGATCATTTTCAATAATAAAAAATGCAAACGTGGATATCTAAATTAGTGCGCACGACAGCTTTGTTGAATAGTCTTTGCCAGGTAAGCTTATAGTCAAACGATTGGGTAACCAAATAACTTAAATGTCTTTGTGAGCTTCTCAATCTATGACTTCTGGCTCTTATACAAGGGGCAGTATCGCAGCTTCTAGGAAAACATACCCCCATCTTAACATATAATACTAGTAATAAACCATGAATATGATATAAAATAGTGGCCGTCATGGTCGTGATCGTATGATAGTTGGATTTACAACTACATATGCAATCAGTGCCTATCACGACTAACCTTATGAGTTCGAATCCCGCTCAGACGAGGTGTGCTCGATAAAACATTATGTGATAAAGTTTGTCAGTGACTTACGACAGGTCGGTAATTTTCTCCGGGTACTCAGGTTTCTTCCACCAATAAAACTGACCGCCACGATATAACTGAAATATTATTGAAAGTGGCGTTAAACGCCACAAGCCTAACCCTAACCCGCATACATGTACCTGCATTTTATCAATATGTATAGGAATGAAGTTCTTGAACTATAAGTAAACAAATAAACAACTGATATTTCATCAAAGTAGTAAACATTTTATTATCTAATTATTGTTTACTATACATATCTAATCCTACTAGATAACTTCTTCAGTGAGCTAATTCTTTGTTTATCTCCATACATACAAGTACATATTGTCATGACAAGTAGATGTCAAATGAGAAGATTGACACTGGGATTATGTAATATCATAGTCGATTACTGGGTTGTTATGTTCTCTCCTGCTAGCACTTGTTTCCCTCCATATTCTCCCATGTCCTAACATGTTGAGGTAACAGTGCCGCGTTACGTAACTTGTGGTCAATTACTTATCGTGTTAGCAATAACTTAGCTTTTTGTCAATTACTTTAATAATTACTTAACTTGTGACAAATTACTTAACTTGCTGGCCATAACTTAGCTTATTGTCAATTACTTTAATAATTACCTAAACTGTGACGAATTACTTAACTTGTTAGCAATAACTTAGCCTGTTGTCAGTTACTTTTATATTTACTTAGCATGTCAGAAATTACTTAGCTTGTTAACAATATCTTAGCTTGTTGTCAAATACTTGAATTCTTTTCAATTACTTAACTTGTGACAAATTACTTCATGTGTAACAACAATTACTTAACTGGTTAGCAATAACTTAATTTTTGTCAGTTACTTAACTTGTTTTCAATAACTTTATTTGTTGTCAATTATTTAGCTGGTTAGCAATAACTTAGTTTGTTGTCAATTACTTAACTTGTTTCCATTAACTTATTTTGTTTAGGTACTTAACGTGTTTCCGATTATTTAACTTGTTACAAAGTATTTAGCTAACTATTAATTACTTAGCTTTTTATTAATTATTTACTTTGTTATTGAGTACTTAACTTGCTACAAATAACTTAATTTGTCATCAGTTAATTGTATTGTTTCCAATTATTTAACTTTATAACTGTTGTCCAGTCACAAAATATAATTGACTTTAAAACAATGAAATGAATAAAGTTTTTGTGAGGTTCGTGTTGCTCAATCATATTCAGTTGTCTGTATAGTGTGCCTTGTAGATTGTTCAATGTCTTGTAGTCCGTTTTGTTTTGGTCATTGTATTGTATGACCTTCCTAGATATACGGCTTCTCTTTGCCCTTTTGGTATCTTCAAACTTTTCATGTAACGAACAACTTTAAATATGATATCTAGTCGACAGACACCAAATCCTTCCAATTTATAAAATTAAGCTCATTCATTTCCGTTAAGCACAATCTCACACTTTGTTCTGTATTGTACACAGCCATAAACTTTAATATTCAGTTCATAAACCTAACTGCATTGATTTGGGCTAGTTGTATATCATTTTTAATGTCTCTAATATCTCTGGTAAAGGTTAAAAATGTATCAACAACCCATACAATGATTAAATTTTCAATTAGTCTAAAAATAAAACTTAATTTTTTTATTATTAATTGATTGATTGATTGATTAATTAATTAATTAATTAATTAATTGATTGATTGATTGATTGATTGATTGATTGATTGATTGATTGATTGATTGATTGATTGGTGTTTAACGTCCAGCGAGCAATTTTTCAGCTATATTCAGGACGAGAACATTTAAAAATTTAAACGCCACGGGATTCGAAACAAGGAAGGGTGATGGGTAGAGACGGATAATTTTGCCAGTGCAACAGGTCTCTTATGGACCACTCATCATGAGCATAATGCTCATAATGAGCTGTTACATTGGGTTCTTTAACGTGCGGAGAGGGTGGCAATCTCTCAACACGGGACCTCGGTTTTATTTACGTCTCATCCACAGGACGGGTTGGTTGTTAATTTATACATCAAGCACAACCGACGGACGCCCCTTCAAGTCGAAGAAGCTCTCGGTCCCATTTCTATACCCCGGGGTTCCCGCGGGGTTTTTATGCCACTTAATTAAAAATTGTAAACCAATGATAACCTATGAAAGCCTTTCAACCTATTTCCCATGAGCTCTTTACAAGTAATAGCTTTAGTGGGTATTTACATATTTCGTTGTTGCGATTCTGATTGATTTATTGATTTCTTAACGTTGTAGTGATTTTATGTAGCGTTTACGGATGTTTTAATATCTCTATGATCCTTTTGGGATTGGGGATCTGTTAATGTTATTGTTATCTTCTATCCCTTAATGACTTTCTTAGTGTTTCTATTAAGGATGTTTTAATAGTGTTCTGATTCTGTTGGGATTGGGGATCTGTGAATGTTACTGTTATCCTATATCGTTTACTGATCTTTTAACGTTGTAGTGATTTTATGTAGCATTTAAGGATGTTTAATGTCTCTATGATCCTTTTGGGATTGGGCATATGTTAATATTATTGTTATCTTCTATTGTTTAATGACCTTTTTAATGTTGCGATGATCTATTAAAGATGCTTCAATAGTGTTCTGATCCTGTTGAGATTTGGGATCTGTTAATGTTATCTTCTGTCGTTTAATGGCCTGTTAATGTCGTGATGATCTAATAAAGATGTTTCAATAGTGTTCTGATCCTGTTGAGATTTGGGATCTGTTAATGTTATCTTCTGTCGTTTAATGGCCTGTTAATGTCGTGATGATCTAATAAGGATGTTTTCATACCCCTCTGATCCTGCTGGGATTTGGAGAAATGTTAACGTTCTTGTTATTTTGTATCGTTTATCGACCTTTTAATGGTGTGGTGATCTTTTTCATACATACTTTAAAGGGTGTTAGTAGGTTCATGATCGTGTCGGTCTCCGGAGATTCAATGCCGCCGGCGGTCATATTTTCTAAAGATCGCTTAATATTGATTCTGTTCAGTATAATAACCTTTATTTTGCTACTACGAGTATCACCTTTTTGAATAGAAATAATGATAATCATGATATATATTTCATTTAAAGCAATTGACGACTTTTGCAATGTCTTCTTTATTCCTTGAGTTTGTGGTGATGTAGGAAAATTGATCTTGTGGTGGTGGGTGGTAAAGTTGTTGAGAATAACTTTTAAACAACAACGATTATACAACTTTATTGTATATCAAAAGGTAAAGACACCTACCATAAAAAGGACAAACAATGGTCTAGAAAACACTACACAGAAAGCTAAATATCGAGCAACACGAACCTCACTAAAAGCCGAAGGTGAACTCAGGTGTTGCGAAAGGGCTAGCAGTATTTATCGTGATAATGACATCAACAGACTGAAATAATTGTATCACCTGTCATATAGTTATTGCACGACGTTGTGTTTTTTTTTCTTTTTTTGTAAAAATCAAAGGTTGTTTACGAACATGTGCCTTTGTCTTGATATGGCTTTCGCCCTTGTATATGTTTGAAAAAAAATCCCAGTTAGCCAGCAACCATGTGACTTTGCCATCAGGTGGAGACTGTCCTCATTAGCTTGCCATTTTAATCTGTTCTGAAATCAATGTGCCAAACTTAGCCAAGATTAAAATTGGATGGGATGGGCCTTGAAGGATCCAATTCCATACGTGCATTTTATAGCTTCCACCTCCTTTCAAGATGACTAAAATATATATGAATTAAAATGGATACATAATCTGCAATTCTTTCTAGAGGGAGTTAAAGTTTCGTTGAACGGTAGCATATTAGTAGAGATAATCTAAGATACATTTCGAGTCATGTTTCATAATTTCTAATTTTGCCGGGTCATCTCAGACATAGATCTTGGCTATCCTGTGTAGACCTTTTGGGTACCTTGCTTTCCAAGACTTTTAAATTATTTGGATTTACAGTCATGACTTTGAGCTAATTCTGATGAAGAGTAGAACACATAAAGTACTTTTAGATACTAATTAGATATTTAAGCTTGTATTAACCAATATTACTCAAATTACACAGCTTCAAAGCAGAATCAAGGTCCTTTTAGACTTCAACATAGACATGACATATACTTACCCTACTGAACTAATCTAACTTTTTATCAGTAATTATTTATTGAAAATTATGACATCTCAACTGATATATATCTTTTTTTTTTAAGTTAAACTGAGAAATATTATTTGCCAATGATATTTTTTTTCCTAAGAAAAAGATTATTACATAGAGTTTTATTTCAACCATAAATATAGTAAAACAGACTTATTAGGGATAATTACATAGTTTGTGGAATATATATGAACTTATAAATTAATTCATTGTTAATAAATAATTGGGAACAAAAGAAAAGCACACACAAAAAATTATTAAAAAGAAAGTAGGTCGCGCGCAAAGCGAAAAATATAGGTCAGTTAAAGGCATACATATACTGTGGAACCATGGTGTGTTGACATCTTCTACATTAAATGAGTGTAATTTGTTTTGTTCAGGTTAATGAACCTATTATCCAACATGGATAGCTATATTATTGCACACAGCGGGTATATAAAGTATCTCTTATCAGTTACGATTAAAGTCAAACGATTGGAAAGCCAAGCAATTTAAAGATCTCATTGGGGAAAAACATCAGCCCCCCCGGGCCTAAAGAAGAACAGCAAAATGATCTCATTAGGGAAAAACATCAGCGAACCTAAAGAAGAACAGCAAAATGATCTCATTAGGGAGAAAACATCAGCGAGCCGAAAGAAGAACAGCAAAATGATCTCATTGGGAGAAAACATCAGCGAGCCTAAAGAAGAACAACAAAATGATCTCATTGGGGAAAAACATCAGCGAGCCTAAGGAAGAACAGGAAAATGATCTCATTGGAGAAAAACATCAGCGAGCCTAAAGAAGAACAACAAAATGATCTCATTGAGGAAAAACATCAGCAAGCCTAAAGAAGAACAACAAAATGATCTCATTGGGGAAAAACATCAGCGAGCCTAAAGAAGAACAGCAAAATGATCTCATTGGGGAAAAACATCAGCCCCCCGGGCCTAAAGAAGAACAGCAAAATGATATCATTAGGGAAAAACATCAGCGAACATAAAGAAGAACAGCAAAATGATCTCATTGGGGAAAAACATCAGCGAACCTAAAGAAGAACAGCAAAATGATCTCATTGGGGAAAAACATCAGCGAGCCTAAAGAAGAACAGCAAAAAGATCTCTTTGGGAGAAAACATCAGCGAGCCGAAAGAAGAACAGCAAAATGATCTCATTGGGGAAAAACATCAGCGAGCCTAAAGAAGAACAGCAAAATGATCTCATTGGGGAAAAACATCAGCGAGCCTAAGGAAGAACAGGAAAATGATCTCATTGGGGAAAAACATCAGCGAGCCTAAAGAAGAAATAAGGGTAATAACAAAATTACCGAACTCCGAACAATCTTACAAAGGGAAAGTCAAAACTCATAAGTATATAAACAGACAAAATCAGTCAACAACCGGAAAACTGTGAAAACCGTAATGACCCTGACTTGGTACAGGCATTTCTAAAGAAATGGTGGGTTGAATCAGATTTTAAAGCGCCAAACCTCCCACTTTTATTACGGCTAAATGAGGCTAAGGTTATCTATTCTTTAATGAAATCAAGCTTAGTTTTAATAAAGGTTACATTATTTAGGATCTGTAAATTTCATATATAAATATATCTAATAATTAAACGGTGTCAGTGCCGACGGGCTGATGATACCCCGGGGACTAACTATCCACCAGCAGAAGTATATATCCAGTCATAGCAACAATAACCTATATATCTAATTTATGTAGCTACAGTTCAAATTTCTGTTTAAAATATACAAGTTTTTGGCCATCTTAAGAAATTGATTTTAGCAACGGCGATCACTTTTCGATGGAAGGCGGCGTTGTTGCATGGTTTATGAACAGTGAAAACTCAAAGACAACCACAGGAAAGTTTGGTTTAGTTTGGGTAAGTGATTTCAGAGGAGATTCTAATGATTTTGGTGAATGAACGTTAGAAAAAAGAGAATGGACAATCAAGAACAAAGGAGCAGGCAACGTTGAGCACCAGACACATACCGAAGACATACAAAGCAAAAAACACAACACAGAAAACTAAAAATATGAGCAACACAGACCCTAACAAGACAAAAGCGAGGGTGAACACAGGTGGTCGCGAAGGATAAGCAGTTCCCGATTCATATAAGACACCAGTCGTTTTGCTCATACTGCCAAATCTCGTAAAAGTCTTGTTGGTGATAGACAAAAGAAATCTACGTAAAGGGAAAACAGATTCATTGCCATTTAAGAACATGATATTTCGTAGCGGTCAACCAATATCAGCGATAATTATTTATCGGTTTCAATATTAATTGATTGATTGATTTTTTTGTGCTTAACGCTACTTTCAGCAATATTTCAGCTATATCATGGCGACCAGTTTTAATGGTGGAAGAAGCCGGAGTCCCCGGAGAGAACCACTGACCATGGGCAAGCAACTGGTAAACTTTATCACCTTATCGGCTGCGAGTCGAGTGCACTTTTTGTAATTTACAAAGCCGCGTGCGCACCCACGCCGTATTGGTGATAGGCTTGGAGAAATGTTCAAGATTAATTGGTTTTTTTTTTTTTATTAAAAGCCTGAAGTGATTAACGAACGATTTATGGTGGGCTTGTTACATTTTTATATGTACAATGCAAGTGTAACCCAAAGGAACACAACACAATTTAAACAATATACCCTTAAAAGTACAAAGAAGATAACTCCATAATGAAAATATTAAATCAATCAGAAACACAACAGCATGCTATCACATAGTTTCAAATACATTAAGGGCCAAAAACCAGATACAACTTGCATAAAGCAAAAACTTGGTCACACGTTAAGTAACTGATAACAAGATAAGTAATTAGTTACAAGGTATAAACCAATCAGTCTTATCACATGTACAGTTCTCTTTCGCTACGCTCATCCGAACATAAAATAATTCAGATTCTAACATCAGATTCTCGCCTCTGGTTAGGGATACAATACTAATATTCGCCAATCCATGTTAAAACTCAAAACACATTCTGGCGTCCATGATTTATTTCTTACTTTTACGGTCATAGCACATTTGCGCCAATTGTTAGTTTATAAAATGAATGAAACAGCAAATATTGTATGAATTGAGATGCACACCAAATAGTATTATTTTCAACAATGAAAAAACAAAACATTATTGAAAGTCCAAAACAGCATAAATACGGCTAATATAATCTAGCACAGCTCTACAAAGAGAAATGTATATATATATTACAAAAGGTGAAGCGAACAGTGAAATGCATAAAATAAATATAATATAGTTGTCGAACTAGTTTTGTGCGAACAATTCTCGATTAAAAAAAAGTCCGCATTTATAGATATAAAACCGAATTAAGGAAACATTGAGCCAATGAAAAACAACATTAAAGCCATTACCCATAGCAAACAAAAAAAAAGGATTTGATCTTCGAAAGATCATATTGCAAATATATATTTCAAAAAATGATTTAATGGGTTTGACTGATTTATACTAATGTACATTGCACAAACAACCTATATGCTGCATAAAAGAAACTAAAGTCGATGCACGATCAATTGAGCGTGTCAAGGTTGTTTATTTTTCTACGTGGAAAATAAATTTAATAAAATATAAACCAACCAGTTAGATAATTGTCTTTACAATGTCGATTTCGTTGAAATGTTAAATTAATTGCATTTCTACTTGGTGAAACCTTAGATGTTATTATAAAAACATACATTACCTGAGAAAAAATAGGCTTTGTTCGTATTGTTAGTAATTAATTGACTTTTCAATTGCTACAATTTAGTACAATGAATGTTGGAATCTGTTGCGAATTCAAACGAAATTGCGCTTTGTGAAAGCTTAGAATAAAACATAGATCCGTATATAGGGTTTCTTTGTTTGATTTCAAACATTACGCTTAAGGTTTTAATAAACTATATCAGACACCATATCTGAACTTAAAAAACAAGAGGTTGTGAACAATGTACATTTTGCACAGTATAGAAAATATATATTTGATGATAACTGTACACCATGTACACAGTACATGCAATGCATGTTTGATTATAACTGTACAACGTCAATTGTACAAAAAACATGTTTGAAGATAACATACAATATACACAGTACAGACAAGAAGAGCTTGACGATACCAAAGCGGCCATCAGAATCCGTCTATCGCAGAACAAACAACACAATGGCCAAAAGAAAACGTGCAAAAGGACAAACAACGATCTACAAAACATACATATAAAACTAAAGATCGAGTAACACAAAGCCCACTAAAAACCGGGGGCGTAAAAGGAAGAGATAAACGTTTGAAGATGTGTGTTGGTGCTTTGAATAAGGGAATACTCAGACCCTACTGACACTTTAGTAGTTAATTTATTAAATATATTGATTTAGTGACATTATTTAACAGTAAGTACATTACCATTGTATAATGTAATTTGTAAGTAACTGTTGTGCATAGTAAGGCGTGTACATCAAGTTTACATATGTCTGCATAGCATATTAACAGCTTTATTCTTTTTAGATCATACCATGTCGTTATGGAAGGCAAACTAATTGCATTCCTAAATAAGAAAAATGAAGGGTGATTGAAGAAAATTATAAATTAAAAGTTCTTCATACATTTACATTCATTTCTTTCCATTCATAACATCTGATGAACATTTATTAAACAATTTTAACGTCTGTTTAATGAGGCGCTTAGTGTCCTGAGAAATCATCTATATATAACTAATATTCCATATCGAACATATGCAAGTGATGTGTGGCACATCGGAGTTTGCTTGACTTTTGGTTATAGCTTTGTTTTTATTTGTCTGTTTGTTCATTTTTGTTTGCTACTATTTTTGCTTTGTTTGTGCGTGTGTGTGTTTGTGTGTGTGCTGTATTACATAACGCGTGCATAGCAGTTAATAAAATATGGGAACATGTCCAAAATCTAATAAAAAAAAATCGTAAAAACAGACCAATCACTTTCCTGGCTTGGTATGGGTACCTTAAAAAATACAGAGTTAAGGTAGTTTTTGTCAAATTCTCCACTCTTAGCAAAATGTTGAATATTTTGATTTTTCTAATCTTTCCCGACCTTTTTAGTATTTTGTATTGCTTTTCATGAAACAAATAGCAATGCTGAAGGAAGATCTTGTGTACAGAAAGGGAATGACAATCCAAAGTTAATCAGAGTTATATATAAATAGATTCAAATTCATACTATTTGCCGTGGTTTCGCGCCCGTCTTTGTAAATTGCAACAAAGGGTGCACTCGATTCACAACCGCAAGTGATAAAGTTTACCAGTTGCTTGCCCATGGTCGGTGGTTCTCTCTGGATACTCCGGCTTCTTCCACCACTAAAACTGGTCGCCATGATATAGCTGAAATATTGCTGAAAGTGGCGTTAAAATACAAAAATTCAAATCAAATCAAATCAAATCATACTGTTTGCTTGATTTGTAGATGTGAAGATGTTATTCAGTTCTTTCTGTTAATCAACTATATCCTTGACAAGCCCCTTCATAAAATCTTGAACGGCACCAATAATAAATCGATGATAGAATAAATAGGTTTATTGTTGGCCAACATATTCAAGGTGACAAAAAAAACCATAGATATATTATTGATTATAAACAATAATATATTTAATAAGAGCGCGTTAATTGTTGTTTGTTTGAAAAATGATATTTTTTGTATTATCAAAACGAACAAGAAGATCAATACAGATACTTATCAATATGAAAATATCACTAGAAAACAGTATTAATTATCTATATACAAAATAAGTTTTTAAAAAGAAGGGTGTTGCTCAGATTGATTTCAATATAAATTTACTTGGTAACAGATTCTTATCATAAAACGAATCTTATTTGTTATTCTACTATGGTCTCAGATGTCAGTTATAATTTAAGAGAAGTGATTGTCAATACAAAATATAATGTTGTTGTTTTGTTGTGTATTGAAATATCTGCTGTTTTAGACTCTTTTTTCATTAATATTTTCGATTATTGTTTCCCTGAAATTGCAAGGCTAGACTATGAGTTAGCTATTGGGATCAGTGTTGCTCATCTTTTAAGTTTGATATTGTGTGCTTTGAATTGCTTATCTTCGTTCTTTGTCATGTGGTTCAATGTTGTCTGTGTCTATGTGTTCTTCTTTCTGGATTTCTCTTTCAGATTTAGATCGTTTATTAATTTGATCGTCTGATAAGTTTCTTTCATTGTTATTCTACTATGGTCTCCTTCAAGTGTCAGTTATGATTTAAAAGAAGTCCTTGTCAATAGATAATAGAATGTTTTTTTGTTGTGTATTGAAATATCCGATGTTTTAGACTCTTCTTTCATAAATATGCTCGGTTATTTTTTTCTGAGATTGTTGTAATACAAGGCTATGGGTTAGCTATTGGCTTTGGGGTCCGTGTTGCGCATCTTTTTAGGTTTTTGTGTTGATTTGTTTTTATTTGTGTGTATTTGTTAT